>BMAU01017390.1:0-672500 GCA_019973935.1 Trichonephila clavipes | reverse complement strand
TTCCGGTTTACGTGTTTACACTTTTTTTTGCAGTTTTATCCCATCCCTAGAGAGGGGTCGCAATGGATATCCCTAACGCTCCCAGGATGTTCGGTGTCATATAACTAGCTAAAAAAAGGACGGGGGAGCTGTTGAAAGTAGACCCACACAGTCGATGTCTTACTCTACTTCAGGGGGTTACTGTGATTTCTTCTGGATCTAACGAAAGCGTTTGACAGAGTTTGGAAGCACAAGCTACTAATTAAATTACACGACACTTTTAATATTCGAGGTAACACCGTGGCATGGATCTCGGATTTCCTGCATCACAGATCTATCAGAGTAAATTTTAACAACACTTTTTCGGATCCTGTTGTGCTTGGAGAGGGCGTTCCACAGGGTTCTGTCCTCAGCCCTACTCTATTTTCATTATATTTAGCAGGCATTGAGAAAACATCTTCAGTTGAGATGAGAGTAGGCTTTTTTGCAGACGATATCGTCATCTGGTGCTCAGGGAGAGACTTGGTTGAGATGGAAAATAATCTCAACAATGCATTATCTTCTTTTTCAGACTATGCTTTGAAGTTCAAACTTTGTTTTAATCCTACAAAGTCCATCACTACTTTCTTTACCATCAACAAAAGATTGTACAGCTATCAACCAACGTTAAAGATGGATAACAAGAATCTTGCTTATGAAAAGCACCCAAAATATCTCGGATATGCCCTTGATCCTGAATGGTCAAGTCATAAGCACATAGATCATATTGTCTCAAATTGTAGAAAACGTTTAAGTATTCTTAAATTTATAGCGGGCAAAGACTGGGGAGCCGAAGCTGTAACATTGAGAGACACCTATTTGGCTCTCATTAGGCCCATACTAGAGTATGGTTTTCCAGTGTACTGCTGTGCGTCCGCCGCCAGTCTTGAGAAATTGGAAAAGATTCAGCTCGGTGCTGCGCGAATTATTACTGGATTGAGACGTAGTTGCCGGAAAGAAATTGTCCTCTTCGAGGCTGATCTCCAACCTCCTCATCTTAGAAGCAAAAATATCCTCACCAATTACTTCAATAAACTTTCTAGCTATGGACATCACAACAAAACCTCTCTATACTTTAACAATTGGCACAATAATCAGAGACTGAAGAGAAACAGCCCTTTCAGTTATGCTGATCTTCTGCAGTTGCCCTCATCTCATATCGAACCCAACTCCTTAAAATCTTGTTTAAGTCCATCAGAGGGACTTCCCAGAGTCCACTTCCACTTCAACATGTCTGCCCCGGTCACAAAGCAAGATCTCATCCCAGCTCATCATAGGCAACTTGCATTGGAAAGTATTAATGAAATCCCCTGTGACGCCATTAAAATTTACACAGATGGCAGTAGACTAGAAGATCGTGCAGGTAGTGGAATCTACATAGAAAATTCTGGTCAAAACTTTTATTTCTGTCACCGTAACCCGGATTTCTCTTCGGTCTTTAAAAGTGAACTAACGGCAATCAAACTTGGCCTCGAAGCTATTATCAATGAAAGTGACTATGGAGAACTCTGGATTTTGTCGGACAGTCGCAGTTCCCTTCAACATCTACACAATTGGACTCAAGTAGGAGACAAAACAAGCATCTCCATCCTTCACAATCTCAAACTTATTTGGAAATGAGCAAGCGGACCGCTTAGCCAGAAAGGGCTGTAGTCTCTTAACAACCTCCTCTCCTGCCATTAAATACTCAGAGCACCAGTCCAAAATTAATAGGCAACTATCTAAGGAGTGGAAGATTCCTCTCTCTCTCTCTCTCTCTCTTTCTCTCTCTCTCTCTCCCTCCCACCACGGGTATGCGGCCAGGGAACCGGGCTCTTTTCTGGATCTCAACTGTGACAGAGCATCTAAAACGGCCATTTCTAGATTGGCTAGTGGACACACGAAAAGTCTCCCCTTCTTTGAGGGCAGGAAGACTTTTAAGTTCTGCTCCAAGTGCAAGGTTCAGCAGGCCTCTGCCGAACATATCCTGGACTGTCTGGGTCTTTCCAGAGAAGACTTGTACGATTCTCCCCTTCTTGTTATCGATTTTTTGAGGGTCAACAGTTTAATGGATCTTGTCTGACGAAGTCAGACAATTAGAGGATAAGAAACAACAACAACAACTGTGATTTCTGGATTCAAAAGACTCATTTTCAAAGAAATTGGCCAACTGAAATAAGCACACAATTCCATCTTTTACAATTTAATCGTTTGAAATAAACACAGGAAATTATGCTTTTAATTTTTAATTATTTTGTATTTTTTAATATTAACATTTTAAGATTTCAAAGATAAGTTTGTGTTTCTCTTTAAACAAATCAAATATATTGATGACCTGACAAATCAAAGTAACTTTGAAAGGGAAAAGAAACAGACAAACAAGTGCAAAGCAATGCGTTCGACTCTTCAATTTATAGACAAAATAGATAATAAAGCGATTTTACCTTGTGGTGGTGCCCTTTTTCTTTGGATTTACATGAGAAATAAAAATGCGGGCTAAAGCTGACACAATTCATAGGCTTTCAAAATATCTGTACAACTAATTATTTTCAATAAATTTCTATGAGTACGAAATTCAATTATTATTATATAAAACAGTGCTGATAATATAAAGCACTGCGTAAAAAAAAGAAGCACTTATTTCATTTTAATTAAAGGTACAATAAACTTAGATAAAATTAATTAAATTTTTTGTTAAGTAAAACTTATTTATATTCTGATTTTCAGTAAATGTATTAAAATATGTAAATTATCATAAATTCATTTTTCATTCTATTAAATGCAGGAATTTTTGTTACACAAACTTAATTTACGCAGGTGTCAAAAATAATGTAATTTTTAATTAATTATAATAATGTATAATCAATAATATAAAATAAAAGAAAATGGAGAATGTGTGTTTGCTTTATGCCATAATGCAAAATTTAGATTTTCTTAGATCGATAAAGAATTATTCTAAAATAGTTCAAAACTTTGAAGCTCTATCTTTTTTTAAATGAAAATATCTACTTTGAGACACTTGCATACGGCTTCAATCAAGAAGAAAATTACCTGAAATATGTGTTATGTTTAAAAGTTGTACGCAGTGGCGCACACAAGGGGGGGGTCCGGACCCCCACACATCCCCAAAGCCCTTGATTTTTTTCCTATTGATTATAATTCTAAGTATATAGTACGTAAAATTTAATTAATTACTTGCTATTAATGATTACTTGTTATTAATGAATGCTAATTATTTATTCAAAAACTAGTTTTTTACTGTGTTTTGTTCCCGAAAATCGACAAAATCAAAAGGAGCATGATACAAGAAGGGTGAACTTTCGACCCCGGACCCCCCTTGAAAAATTCCTGTGTGCGCCACTGGTTGTTCGTATTTGCAACATATGTATTCCAATGGACATCGTCAAAAATCAACTATGATTCTTAGGAAACCGCACTGTTAATGATTTTATAATTGTTTTTCTCTTTTAGAATATATTTGCAGAATACATGGTACTCTTAATCCATTCTGTTTTGATATATTAGAATTCATAATACGTAACGAATCCTTAGAATAAGTCTAAATTTCATTTACAAGTATTTTTCAAAAATTAAAATTATATTTTCCTTTGACCTAATTCTTCCTATGTATACTGAAAATTTTGATCAAACATTTACTGTGGCAAATAAATGAGTTGAACAGCAGGTAGGTGATTCGCATTATGCTATAAAATGTGAATTTTCTAAGGCTATAAATGTTGCCACATGTTAAATAGTGCTACATTGTAGTCCCTTCATGTTTTTTTATTGAAAAATAATCACGATTAGGGGTTCCATCATGTAATAGAGCTGATACGCATTAAGTCAAAAGTGGGGGCTCTAGCTCGGCTATCGTTCTCGTTACTTGATCGTCATTTAAATTACGAGGTTCGTCCTATTACTTTGTTCCTAATGAAACTCGTAAATGAAATATTAATAATTTATCAATTTACCTACGTGTTCCTAAAAATAAATTCTTTAAATACACATAAGAAATTTAAGATTATATTTTTTTTCAACAGTAATAAATTGTTTTCATTTGTGAAAAAGAGGGAATGCTTTTGAATTTTAGAATACTTGATAGTAAAGTACAAACAATAAGCTGATATTAAAGACAAAATATTATGACTACAAACATTTTTAATTTGCCGAGGAGCTGCATGTATCTCGGTAAACTTGTTTACATAAAATGATTGTATTATTCTTCTTTGTACTGAATTGTTTCTTTTGCGAGTAATGACAACATACTGGGCTTCTTAATTTTTTTCGACTTTTGTACAAAAAAAGTTATATTCTTAGCCTTTGGATAATTCTTACTTTTTATTTAAAATTTAAAAGAATTGCATAATGTCTAAATTCTAAGATTACTGCTCTGATTTTTGTGCGATGATGAACTGATTTTGTGCGTAAAGTAGAGCCAAAACATTCCTACGAAGACAACTCCTTCGATCAACATTCAAAACAATTACAAAAACATTTCCTTCTCAACGCACTGACTCCTCAATCGAGTTGCAGATAACTGTGACAACAATTTTTCTTTACTTTTTTCAAAACGAAGAAAGACTTTAGCTTCAAATATCCCCCCTCCTCTTCGTTTGAACAGTCCCCTAAAGGGACCGGGTAAGTAGAAGAGGGCTTTTCGGCATAGTTTCTATTTATCCTATGTCCGACAATTTAACAGAAAAGGAAATGCCCTTTCCAAAGATTTATTACGGCAATAAGAGGAAGAATAGTTTTCCGGCTACTTGAAAGTAACCTTAGAAGATTTACAAGAAGGCAGATATGCATTTCTAGGTTTTCTTACACCAAATAGGCATATGATAATCAACAATGTCCAAAAACTGAAGAATCAACGGGGAGAAGCATTTTTTGTTGATATAAAAGATTTTACGACTTGCTTTCCATATTCATTTACAAGAACCATCTTATTCTGTATTCAGAGTTTCAAATGTTCAACAGCCTTAGAGCGCCCCCGAACACTCCTTTCTTTGTACTATTGTACATAAAATGCGTGACTCACGAATAAATAGGCGAAAAAAAAGAGAACGAACATATTATTTTAACTTAAATGTAACTATCTGTTCGACTACGTTCTGATTATATTTATTTTTCAGATATTTTGGATTGGATAATTTTTTTTAAATTATCCAATACTGTAGAACTTTCTAAGTTTGAAAGTCCCCATTTTCCTTTTCTCATCATCAAAAATGACCTCATCGAACAAGGGATCAAAATCGTTAAAATTGCACAATTGCGTCAATTTAAAACTAAAAGCCCCCTCCCAATATTCATGATTGAGATCGCTCGAGAAGAAAATGTCGATGACATTTTCAAAGTCCGAAGCTGCCTTTATATGCAGATTAAAATCGATCCTTTCAAAAAAAGCTCCAGACCAACGCAATGCTACAACTGCAACTTTTTCCATCATGCAAGTCAAAATTGTAGCATGAAAACGCGCTGCCTGAAATGTGGCGAAGAACACAGAACAGGCCAGTGTAACATCAAAGAAAAAATTAATAACCCTACTTGCATTAACTGCAACGCGAAGGATCATATGGCCTCTTCTATTGAGTGCCCCCTCTTCCCTAAGCCCAGAAAGGGTAAAGGTCAACCCAAAAAAGACAATAAAAAACGTAACGAAATAACCCAGGCAAACGCAGCGCTAATTACCCCCGGCTTGAGTTTTGCTTAAGCTATTCAAGGCAAAAATCCCCAACAGAGGGCAGCACGCGGTAATGACTCCTCGGCGTCCAATAATGATAATAACGATAAAAATAAAGGAATTAACCTAGAAGCACTTAATGCTTCTACTGGACAGGCTATTTTCGAAATGAAAAAGATCTTTGATTATTTTCCAAATTTAATTTCGGAGATGAAAAAATCTTCGCAATGCACAGATCCAACAGACAAACTCCACTGTCTGTTAAAGGGTATCTGTCCCTCAATCTCATCTCTAGATATCAATAATGAGTAATTCTTTTTTCGGCCTTACAATATTCTCCTGGAACGCAGACGGAGCGAGATCGTGTATTGTTGAGATGCGCGATTTCATTGATAAGCACTCCCCCGATTTATTATTATTACAAGAAACACATCTGAGACCAGAGCATTCTTTTAGCATCCCCAACTATATTTGTTACAGGAACGACAGGACCAACTCAGCCCGTGACTGGGGTGGTACTGCGATCCTTATTAAAAGAAATATTTCCCATTTTCATGTCCCCACCCCTCCCCTCCTTACTGGAGTGGAAGCAACTCTTGTTACGCTCACCCCTACTGATCAGGAACCCTTTTTGATTGCATCTATTTACGCCCCACCAAACCCCGCTTATAGAAACCTGAGTGCCGACCTCGACGCTCTATTCCAAATTTTTAACACGGCCATTGCGGCCGGCGACTACAACGCCAAACATACCTCATGGGGCTGCGTTAGCAGTGACCCACGAGGTAACTATCTTTTAAGATACATCACTAATAATAAACTTGATTTAATAGCTCCCCCTACCCCAACCCGTTATGGAATTGATTCCGCTTCCAGTCTTGACTACGCTCTTATCAAAAATTTAAACTGGCCCTGCACTGCAGATTCCCTCGCGGAACTCAGTTCAGATCCCAACCCCATCAGATTCTATTTTCCACGAACTCCTAAATTTGAAATTCCCCCTCCCCAATTAAATACTACTTGGAGTATTTTCACAAAAATTTTGGCAAATCCTGATAATTTCGATCTTCCAAAAGCAACTCCACCCAGGAGATTGACTCCCAAGTCAGCAATCTCACCACTGAAATTTTAAATGCACACACAAGTGCCTCTAGACCTTTGTACCACTCGGAACAACCGTATGTTCAGGGCGAACTAAAAGAACTCATTAAAGATCGTAATAAAGCCAGGAAAACCTGGCAACAATCAAGACACCCACAACACAAAACAGAACTAAACAGACTGCAAAACATCATTAAAAGGAAAATTTACCACTACAGACAACAAGCATGGGAGGATAACCTTTCTACCCTGAATGCTGAGGACAACTCCCTTTGGGGAATTGCGAAAGCTTTCAGGAAGAAAACCTCCCCGATCTCCGCCCTTAATGGCCCTACTGGTATTGCTCTCAGCGATACAAACAAAACTGAAGTAATTGCTCATTCGCTAGAGAGTCAATTTCATCTTAATGACATACACAACCCACACAAAGACGAGGTCATCACTAGTGTTGTTGATGCATATCTAGATTCTAACATTAATAATACTGTTACTATCCCCCCACTCTCCCATCTGAAATTATTCAGATCATTAAAAAGATTAAAATTAAAAAATGCCCGGGGAGAGATGTGATCACAAATAAAATGATTAAAAAGCTTCCTAAACTAACTATTTTTAAGATTACTAACATTGTAAATAACATGCTATATATATATATATATATATATATATATATATATATATATATATAACTCTCAGATATTTTCCTAAATCATGGAAGACAGCGGTTGTCGTACCGATTCTAAAACACCAGGTAAAAATTCGGCCTTGGCCGAATCCTACAGACCAATCAGTTTACTTCCTGTCCTTAGTAACTGGCGAAAAAGTGATCTTAGCCAGGCTCAACGACCATCTCGAAAGAGAAAATATACTGATTCCGGAGCAGCACGCGGGTTCCGCTCTCGTCTCTCCACTTCCCACCAACTTCTCAGAGTCGTTGAATTTATTAAGGAAGGAAATAACAAAGATGAATGCACGGCAGCGGTCTTCCTTGATATTCAAAAAGCCTTTGATAGAGTATGGCATACTGGCCTACTCTTCAAACTAATTACCTACAAAATTCCGCCTCCTCTCATTTTTCTCATCATTTCTTAGATCTCTGATCGTTCTTTTACTGTCAAAATTAACCGCACTTACTCTCAACTTAAAAAGATTAGCGCATGAGTGGCTCAAGGGTCCATCCTCGCCCCCACCCTTTTTAATCTCTATGTTAACGATATCATTAAAAATACTAATACTCAAATATGTCTATATGCAGATGATACAGCCATACTCAGCAGACACAGAAATCTCAACACACTTGTTGAAAATATAAATGAACACTTAGCTCACCTGGAGATTTGGTTCTCCGTGTGGAAGATTGCTATAAATTCTTCAAAAACGGAAGCGGTTTTCTTTTCCAAAAGGCAGTCCCCCCCCCTGAAATTACTCTGCAAAATCAAAGAATCACATGGTCTCAGCACACCAAGTATCTTGGTGTCATTATTGATAAAAACCTCACTTTCCGACAACATATTACATATATAAGAGATAAATTTAAAGATACAACGCGCAAACTATACTCCCTATAATTTGCAGAAAGTCTAAATTAAGTAGACATAACAAATTGCTTATCTACACTCTGATCTTAAAACCATTACTTACCTACGCCTCCCCCGTGTGGGGACATGCAGCAAAAACGAATATAAATTTACTGGAAACCTCGCAATATATATATATATATATATATATATATATATATATATATATAATAATAAGACAAATCTGTAACGCTCATTGGTATATGAGAAACAAAGACTTAAGAATAGCTTGTAATATACCTACTATACGACAAACCATCAGAAAATTAGCTATTAATTTTTTTAAGAACATAGATGATTCTGATAATGCATCTATAAATAATATTACCCCATATTTTTCCCATTTTTCTGTAAAGCAACCAAGAGATATCTTGGTCAATCCAGACTTCATTTAATTCTTTAGTTTATTTTTTATTTTAATTATTTTTCTTTATTTTATCTCTTCTGGCCCGCAGTGCAACTTCGTTGAACTGCAGGCACTCTCTGATTGGCTATCCCCCCCCCCCAGTCTAGTACTTATACATCATTAGCCGAATTCTTAGCTCGGCCAATCAGATAACTTCCACTTATATTTTTAGACTACACTGCTAAGATTTTTTCCCCGCGTTCTCTGATCGACAGTTTTTGCTGCATTCAGATTGGCTAGGATAACTCCGCCCACTTTTTTCGCATTTTACATTGATTTTTCTAAGTTTTTAGAGTCAAATTTTTAATATTTTTTGTAACCTCACATCCAAGTAATTTATGTTTTCATATTCTACAGAACTTTTACTATCTAAAACTGATTTTCTTTCTAACACTGGGAAATGGTATAATTCTTTAAAGGCATCTAAAAATTACCTGATAGGAGGTTAGAGACCGACAGGTCTAGGCACTCCAGCCAGTTCATCAACGATCCTTTTCTTAGAGAAACTTGTGTTTGGAAATCGCGTGTGATAATTACTACTGATTTCAGTTCAAAAAATTTCTTTTCCTCTTAAAGGAGACATTTCCTACGAATTTAAACGACATTCCACCAAGATTTCTTTTTCAGTATTATTAAAAGGCATTGAATGAAATAGTATAAAACATTGATTATATTATATAAAACACTAATCACAATGATAACTATTGCACAAAAAAAGGAAACGCTTATTTCATTTCAGTCAAAGGTATAATAACCTAAAGCAAATTTAAATTAATTTATCAAGGCAAAATTTATTTATATTTTGATTTTCAGTAAATGCTTTAAAATGTTATAGATTTATTTTTATTCTATTAAACGCAGTAATTTCGTACATACAAACTCAAATTATCGTGTTAACTCTTAAATTAATTAATTTTGAAAAACAAATAATAATATAATTATTTGAACATTTAGATACATACAATGAATTTAAAAAATGGAAAGAAAAAGCAAAATTTCTGCCTGTCTCTCTATGTCATAACGTAAAATCTCAAATCGATAATGGGCTATTTTATAATCATATAGTACTCTGAAGCTCTCTATCTTTTTATAACGGAAAATATTTGCTTTAAGACACATATATAGTTCTTTAACAAATAACAAAATTACATTAACTATATGTGAGTTTAAAAAATCTTATAATTATTGAACATCTGTGTACCAATAGACATCTTAAGATTCAAATAAGCTATATTGTGGTTAATCAATTTATAATTGCTTCTCTGAGAATTATTTAGTTACTTATACAACACTCTGTTAAGAATTTTTGTATATTTACTTTCTTAAAAGAATAAAAACATTGATAAATGTCATTTTTTATTGCCTCGATAATTCATTCTGTTTTGATGCATTAGATTTCATAATAATTATTGAATCTTAAGATTAAGTTTAGATTTTTACACCAAGCATTTTTCAAGGATTAAAATTATATAACAATGTTCATCTTTGATCTAATTGTTCCTATGTAGGCTGAAAATTATGATAATAGATTAACAATGGCAGGTAAATGTGATAAATGGCAGGAATGTGGCGTTAACTTAATACTATATCTCAAAATCATAAATAAATGTCACTTGTTAAACAGTATCACATTGTAGATTCCACTTTTTTTTACAGCTGTGGTAGCCGAGTGATCACAATTGAGGATTCCGTCATCTAGCAGGGCTCTAATACACGTTAACTTTCTAAAGGCTTAAAGTACTTTCATTGCCGTCATAACATAATCGACTGGGTTCCAGGTCGGATATCATCCTCGTTACTTGATTGTTATTCAAATAATGAGGTCCGTCTCATTGCTATATCCCTCATGTTTCCTCTGAATGAGACATTAATAAACTATCGATTTATTTGCATGTTCTCAAAAATAAATCCTTTAAATACACAAATGAATAAATGTAAAATTTATATTTTTTCCAACTGTAATATACTGCTTTCGTTAGCATAAAATATCAAATCCTTTGAATTTTTAGAAAAATTTTTGATTAGTAAAACGCAAACAATTAGTTGACATAAGACAAAATTATGACTACACATATCTTTAAGTCAGCAAGGAGCAAATCATTCATGTATCTTGGTAAACTTATTTATATAAGGGAAAAAATATTCTTATTCGTATTTAATTGTTCTTTTATGACTAATTGCAACACATTTATTTCTTACTTTTTCATCTTTCACATGAAAAGGTTATTTTATTAGTTTTATGGATAGAAGTTAAACTTGTTAGTTTCTTATTTTTAAGTTACAATAAATAATAATTCTTTGATGCATCAGTTAGTATAACATTGCTGAAATTCTAAGATAAATGCTCTGATCTCTGTGTGATAAAAATAAATAAACTTCAAAAATATTTTAAGAAATATAATGCACGCGTCATTCTAATTCTAAACACAATTTTCGTTTTTAGGACGTATGGTAATACAATAGTTTCCAAATGTGCAGCTCAGGAAAAAAATTAGCCCCTGTCCAAAATTAAATCGAAAAATTCACAATAATCGCATACTCTTTATTAACATAGCAATAAAAACCATTGCATTTGAAAATCAATGTAAGATCAATCCCCTCTCCCAATAATTTAAACTCAAACGTGTAAAAGGCCTCCTCAGGTATATGCACTTTTTTAAGTGATTGATTAGCTGGAACTTATTCACTACTGTGCAATTTTAACTGAGTTAACCTGATTACAGCTATGTTGTAACCTTTTATATTTATATATTAAATGTGGGAGAAATTATCGCAAGTTCGACTTGCTTGGGGGTCAGGGTGCGAGGGCCCCGATTGAGGTGGAGGGCTTTGTGGCACGGCACCGCTTAGCTCATTGGTAGGTACGCCACTGTGTTCACTAGTACTTTCTGTTTCAGTTCTTGATGTAACTACTTGTAGAAATCAAATTTCATTCAGTTGAATGAACTTGCTGATGACTTTTTAAGAAAAAATAAAAAGTCTTCCAAATTTTGATAAAATTTAATTTTTGTTTACGATAGAATTATATTTGTAGTACAAATAAGAATATACGTAAAGTAAAATTATTCATTCAGATCTGAACCGAAAACCATTATTTTTGGCCGAACGGAAACCGGAAGAGAAACGATATATGTTTTTATTATAGTTGAACAGGAACAAAAAAAATTACGGTTCGAAGTCCTGGCTCTATACGTTTAGAAATCACTTATTCAAGGTATTATTCCAAGATTTAGAAAAAAAAAATAGTGTACTCTTCCAGATCTACATTTGATAAGGAATTTGATTTCTTTTAACTGAACAGTATTTCGATATATGTAGAAGTCTAATCTTTTTTTCCAGGAGCTTTTTTCTAATTTTTAAAGGTAACATTTTTTTCCCCAGAGTATAATGCGCACTCATGAATTTCGATCTTATTTTCTGTGTTCAAATTGTGCGTTATACGCCGGCTTTTAAGGTAATTAATTGTGTTTCTATAACTGTTACGGTTTTTTTTTATTTCAGACGTATATGTTTAGTTTGTTGGGTTAACTGACAAATAATAATTTTTTTTTAATAAATTCTTACATTTTCGTATAATATTAGTGGTGTTTCAAAAATTTACCGAGTGCGTACTTTATACTTTAAACGCCATTGTGCTCATAAATAACGAAATAAATGGAAAGAAAGTACAAATACATTTTAAAACGATACCAGAACACACGTGAATATAAAGATATATATTTCTCGAAAATTAAGCCCATTTCTGGATATTTTAAAATAAACTAGGGACTGCTATATATAAATTCTAAGAATAAAAATGTTGGAAAAAGAAATATTTCGTTAAATGTGTGTGTGTTTTCTGCTACGTTATTATACTTTCTTGATTATCTCTAATTGTAGCTATAAGAAAGTGAATAATTAGAGTGTGAAAATTCTTGTAAGATAGTATGCAAAATCTAAATAAGTTTTTGGAAATTATAATTTAATGGCTAATTTTTATTTTTGCTCGAAAACGTATAATTTTATGTCATATTTTCGTATTAATTTTCGAGCAGTAGCTTTACAGGAGGAAACATACTTTAGGAAAGGAGAAAATTGATGTGCTTCGAGTGACACAACATCGATCAGTAAATACTTCTTAAGATGAATCCAAATTCCATTAGTGACTATATCTTCATTAAACTTGCCTGTTATAAAAACGAACTATTCTCTATAACAAACCACTGATGAAGGGATTCAAGTGGTACTCTATTTCAGGACTTTTGATTTAAACCCTGAATGAAGATTTATATGTGTGAGCATGTTAGAAGAGAAAACCTCTAAAATAATTGCAAAAATTGAGAATTATGTGAATAAATGTGTCGATGATAACTTGAACGAATAATATGGATGTGATGTGGAAGTTAGAACAGTGAGGTGTTTCTTATACAATAGTCACGAATCACTTTATTTATAGTATTTTACTAAAGATAGAAAATAAAAATTTAAGTATGAGTTTATTTATATAGTTAAGTTTATAATAGCTAAAACTTTTACAGTAAATTTAATTCTTAAATTTAACAGGAAGCAGAGTATTAGACGAATTTTTTTTATAAATGTGAATAAATGAATCTTTCACTCATACACAAAAAACAAATCACTAATTACAAAAATGAAATTAAGCTAATAATTTAAAATATCACTTGCCTGTACAAATTCATTCTGATATAAGAACGAATTCATTTAGCTTTAAAATGTACATTAATATTACCAATAAATATATGTTATAAAAAAAACATAAATTTTCTTTATTTATAAGTGACTTCTTTTTTCTTACATAAGGATAAAACTCGAAACATGTAATTCATTTTCAAATTATTATTAATCACAGTAAATGGATTATTAAAAACTTATATAACAATTTTTTTTATTTGTAATTGAGTTCCTCATTTACTAAGCTCAAATATATATTTCTTCTACAAAATTGAATCCATTAAAAATATTTTGATTTACGCGAATGAAAAAATAGCACCGACTGTTACTTTTACAGTGAAAATTTCATACGCAAGGGAATTTAACTATTATACTCAAGACACGGAAGAAAAAACTGCCTGAAAAACAATCTCCCAAATGGGGACAAAACTTTTATGTTTCAATGAACCACTAGGGCATAGGAAAATGCTATAACGCCAAACCGGGCAACCCAGAATAATGACGTCATTGCACATCTACCAATGACAAGCAACCCCTTTTCCTTTGACCGTACCGAAGAGGAATGCCCGAGGTGTGAGGAACTCAAAAAGTGTTCTTTATTTAACGCTACGCAAAAAAGTAAACAAAGCACGCGCGCGTCACACAGCTTGGAAGGTTCTTTGATCTGGCTGTTGCCAGATACATAACAATTCCTCCCCGACAAAATATAGAGTCACAGGTCGAGTCTCTTTGGAGGTCTCCTGATTCGCGTTGAGCGTCGGAGTGGCACATCAGTTTTCGGCTTTCCGGAAGCGTCTGATACAGGCTTAGGTGGTATATCATCACTTGGAGTGGCAGGTAAAGGTACATCTTTAGGTTTAGGTACAACTTCAGGTACAGGTGCAGGCAGTTCCGATTCAGCAACATCATCGGATACTGGCTCATCTGGAAAATTCAATTCTTTATCGTAAATTGGAATTTCAGTAGCAGCTTGGGATACTTCAATCGACTTCTCACATTTCCTTATTTGATCTACGTGTCTCTTCCAAATTTCATTTCCAATTTGTATGCTATAACTCAAAGTCCCATCTCGGTTTATAATTGTTCCAATTTTCCATTTGTTAGGTCCGGAATAATTTCTTACGGCTACTTTCTCCCCTTCCTGAAACTCACGCAAGATAGATTCTGTGTCAAGTCTCGAACTCTGTTTCTGAACAACTTTGTCTCTCAAATTTGGTTTAAAAAGATCGAGCCTAGTGCGAATACATCTCTTCACAAACAAGGCACTCGGAGTTTCTCCCGTGAGAGAATGTGGAGTTATTCTATACTGTAATAAAAATCTTTGTAATTTCACATTTAGATCTCCAGAATCACCTCTACTCGATTTCAACGAAGCTTTGAATAACTGCACTATTCTTTCTGCCTGTCCGTTCGTAGAAGGATGGTACGGTGCTGAAGTTATATGTTTAATATTATTCAGTTTCAAAAAATGTCGAAATCCATAACTAGTAAAACTTGCGCCGTTATCACTAACCAAAGTTAAGGGAATTCCATAATGAGCAAAAAGAATACGAAGATGATGAATTGTAAAACTAGCTGTAATATTTTTCATCGGAATGACTTCTATCCACTTCGAATATGCATCAGAGACTACAAAAAACATTTTCCCCATAAAAGGACCAGCGTAGTCAACGTGTATCCTTTGCCAAGGTCCATTTGGCCATTCCCACGGATGTCGATTTATCCTTGCTGGTTCGTTCCTCGTTGCGATACAAGCTGAACAGTTCTGAACAAAATTGGCTATACTGGCATCAATACCTTGCCAATAGCAGTAGCTTCTAGCTATGGCCTTCATTTTGACAATTCCAGGATGTCCAACATGAAGTTCTTCCAAAACTTGATTCTGGTACTTTTCAGGAATCCATACTCTATGACCATACCTTATGCAACCATTTTGCAATGAAAATTCAGATTCTCTACCTTTCCAAGGCACAGGTAATTCAGTTCCAGATTTTAAACTTTCATACAGTTCGAACAATTTCCTATCAGTTTTAGTAGCTCTAGCTATGTCAGTTGCTGTAACAGGCATTAATTCAACTTGTGAAATATTTGTCACGTCTGCTTCAGTCAAGTACTCACAGTCCTTGTCAACTGCTAGTGGTAACCGTGAAAGTGCATCGGCATTGCAATGATTCTTAGTGTTTCGATACTTGATTGTATAACTGAATGCTTGGAGAAAAAGTGCATAATGAACCATTCGTGTTGCTGATAGACATGGTAAACTACGATTAGGTGTGAAAATTGATACTAGGGGTTTATGATCGGTTACGAGATCAAAATGTCGACCAAATAAATATTGATAAAATCTCTTTACTCCCCATACGATACTCAATGTTTCCTTGTCTATCTGCGAATAATTACGTTCCGTTTTAGTCAATGACCTTGATGCAAACATTGCTGGTTTTTCTGAACCATCTGGCATAATGTGACTTAAAACTGCTCCTATTCCAACTGGTGATGCATCAGTTTGTAATACAAGAGGTAACTTAGGATCATAATGGATAAAATTCGGTCTGAAGCAATTTCTTGTTTCAATACCTTGAAAGCTTTTTCACATTCTGCAGTCCACAAAAATTTAGTACCTTTCTGCAGTAAATTATTGAAAAGAGCGACACGAGTGGATAAGTTGGGAATAAATTTTCCGTAGTAATTGACTAAACCTAAAAAACTCTTCAAATCAGATACAGTTTTTGGAACTGGTACCTTCGTAATTGCATCGATTTTTTCTTGTGTTTTGTGGAGGCCGAATTTATCAATTGTATGACCACAATAATTCACAGATTTTTTAAAAAATTCATTTTTCCGCTTATTTACTCTGAGACCATATTCTTCTAGTCTCTGTAGTACTAATTCTAACCTTTCAAAATGCTCTTGATCATTTCTCCCCGTTACGGTAATATCGTCTAAAAATACGTGTACCCCCGCGATGCCTGATAAAACTTGTTCAATGGCTCTCTGCCACACTGTCGGAGCTAAGCCATAATTCATTCTCAAGTAACGGAACAAACCCTTGTGAGTATTGATCGTCAATAGATGTCGGTCCTGCTCATCAACTAACATTTGAAGGTATGCCGCAGATAAGTCGATTTTAGTAAAGAACTCCCCTCCTGACAGTTCAGCAAAAATGTCCTCGATACGGGGTAAAGGATACTGCTCAATTTTTAGTCCCGGGTTGATAGTCACCTTATAATCACCACAGATTCGTAGGTTCCCATTCTGTTTGATAACAGGAACAATTGGTGTAGCCCAATCACTATATGTCACCGGCTCAATGATGTCTTCTGCAACTAACCTATTAAGTTAAGTTTCTATTCTTTCTTTTAAAGCAAATGGTACTGGTCGAGGTTTAAAAAATACCGGTTTGTAATTAGGTTTCATTTGAAGACGGCAACAAAACTTTTGCAGTTTCCCGATACTCGGAGAAAAAATTTTCTCATACTTTTGAAGCAAGATATTTAATTTATTGGTTCGAGAATTACAATTTTCAACCCGAACTGCTTTAATTGAGCTCCAGTCTAATTGGAAATTTCTCAACCATTCACGACCAAAAACTGCGTTTACTTTTGCATGTACCAAATAAATAATTTCTGTATTAATATGATCTTTGTATAGAATTTGCACCACTGCTTGGCCAGCTGATGTTATCATAGAATTATCGAAATTCCTAAGCAGTAATTTGGTAGGCTTAATGGCTACATCCGGACAAAGTTTCTTAAATTCATTCACATTCATACAACTAATAGCAGCTCCAGTATCTAATTCAAATAAACATTTATTCCCTTCAACAAAAATTTCTAATAAAATCTTATCCCTTGCATGTCGTGGTGATTTAACGCTATTAACTGGAACAGTTTCAGAACAAGATTCTATTTGTTTAACTGTTTCGTTACGTTTTGAGCGGCAGACTTTTGCCAAATGCCCGTTCTTTAAGCAATTCCTACACTGAGTGTTCTTGTGCTTACATTCGTGAGTTAAATGTTGAGTACTATCACATCTGTAACATTTCCGAGATTTATCAAACTTCTTTGTAGGTTCAGATTTCTTAAATTTAGAAAAATCTTTTTTGATAGTTTTATCTTGCGAACTATGTAATTTTTTTTATCGATACCATTTAATTCTGAATTTCACACACATCTCTCTGAGCAGATTCCATTGCGAATGCAATGCTCTTAGCTTTTTCGTATGTTAACTTATCCTCTGCTAACAGCTTTTTCTGTATATTTTCGTTTTTGAGACCCATCACCAATTTATCACGAAGCATCGTACTTAAATTGTTCCCAAAGTTAGAGTGTATCGACAGTTTTTGTAATTCGGCACAATAATTTGCAATGGACTCACCTTCAAATTGCTTCCTCTTGTAGAAACGAAACCGTTCTGTCATCTCTAGTGGTTTAGGATTCAAATGTTCCGAAAGTAATTTTACGATATCTTGATAAGTCAATTCAGAAGGAATGTTCGGAGTGGCCAGATTCTTTAACAATTTATACTTTGTTGCTCCTATAAGGCTTAAAATAGACGGAACTTTCATTTTAACTTCGATCCCATTAACAACGAAGTAAGATTCTAAACGTTCCACATAACTGGACCAGTCTTCCACAGACGCTACATAAGATTCAAAATTAATGTTCGAAGATCCCATCCTCGTCGCCAACTCTTTTGTCATGTATGCCAGGTACACCGAGAGACGATACGATTCGTTTTACATACACGCAAAGAACATTTTTTAGCATTAAGATACACAGGCACTAACGAGCAGAACAACAATTATACACCGAACATGTACAATACGAAACTACGGAACACAAAAAAGTAAACAAAGCACGCGCGCGTCACACAGCTTGGGAGGTTCTCTGATCTGGCTGTTGCCAGATACATAACAAGGATTTTCAGCATTATTCATTGTTTTATTTTAGATTGCATGGAAATCTTTGAACAATGTTTGAACTTCATATATTGTATAAATTATATATTTCAATAAAAATTATATATGTAATTCATTGTGCTGTAAAAATAAAATTAATTTTCATCAAAAGATAAATCTTAATAATTAATCAAAACCTTTCATGTAAACTAAGGATTTAAAAGTTTTCAACAAGTTTGAATTGCAATTTGGGTTTGTATAGTATTGATAAATCATACTTTTATGTGTACTAGTATTTTTAAAATTTATAAGTAATTCCATAAGTATAAAATACATTTAAAACAAAGTATAATTAAATTGAATTTATAAAAATGATTACACCTTTTCTAATTATGTTTTCCTTTTGTATAAGTTATAAGCGAAAAGTTTAGAATTTAAAGATAAATTTTCTTAATTTGCAAATATTTTTTCAATGTTTTGGTATCATCTATATCATTTGGTATCAACAAATATTATTGTCTTTACTTTAAATATGGTGGAATCACTTTAGGAATAAAAATTTATTCAAGGCATAAAAGAAGAAATACTTGTATAATAATGTAAGATTAATAATGTGTATATATATAGAAATTAAAAATTCTAAGTTACCTACAAAAATGAGGATTAAATTATGAACTTATGATCAATAACAATGATACCATAATATATATACACTTGTTAAGGAAACAATACTCTTTCACTAAAAGGGAATTCTTGTAATCAAAATTGTTCGTATTAACTAATATTCTATGTACACTGGCTGTTTGTGAAAACACATTTCAGTATTACTATTAGACGGATATCAAGATTAATATGATATTCATTTTATTTGCTTCAATTGTTTAGTTTACATGTGATGAATTTTCAATTTAAATAAATATTCTAAAGATATTTATTACTTTACTTATTTAAAAGCATGGCTTATCTTTATTCCTAGATTTATATAGTAGGGATTTAAAAGATTTAGGAGATTCGTTGTTTTAAATTATTCTCAGAATAACTATCTTTTAAAAATAATTCTATATGTTCCAGATCTTTCTTGAAACAAGGCATATAAACTCACTATCTGTTGAAATTGTCCAATTCTACTTGTTTGCATGTATCTGTTACACTTAGAATTAGCATTCTTTTAGATTACAAGAAGTTTGTTCTCATGTTGCAGCATTTGTGACATCTGCTGACAAAGATATTTGTCAAGTTATAGAACGTTAAAAATATATTATTGGAATTCACATCAAAACCAATTCTTTCAAAAATATGCTTTGCTAGAATTTTTTTTAAATTTTAGCGAAGGCTCTAAAAAATTAAATTTATTCCTGTATATTGTTATAATTCCAATATTTATATAATTTTGTCGAGTCAAAATTCCTCCAAGAGAGGCTGCAAAGAAAGTTATTTAAATGAAAAGTTGTGAGGTGACTGTGGGAAGCACAGCAGACTGAGTAGTGTTAATGCACCTACTCTCTTATACTGTTAAAGTGTATCTGTTGTACACATATAATTAAAGTCATTAATTTTGTAATGCTTGCTTCAATCCTTTGAACTCTATCAATGACCAATCCTTTATAAAAGATCGAGATTTAATTTTGTTATTGTATGTATATCTGAATAGATTTCTAGATATAAAATAAATAAATTTCAAAACATTTCAAGTAAATTTATTTGACAATCCTGGATAAAATAATTTAGACAAAGATAAATACAATAAACTAAGATTATATAATGTTAATCAATGGCCATTTTAAACAGTAAAATGACAGTTGAATTGTATATTTTTTTTATGAGCTGCAAAAAGCTTGAGTCTAAATATCCAGGTAGCATAGCAGGATGTTCTGTACATTTTATCTCCTTTTTAGTCTGCATTTGGCATAGACCAATCAGCTTATTTCACCCAGCAGTTATGATCTGTCATGGCCTTGATCATATATGTGAGGGTTATAGATACATTTAAAAATATTGTTACATGTAACATTCTTCACATTTTTACTTGCACTGTAAATAATTGCATCATTATAATGCTTATTTTGTATAAATATTGTTTTTATTAATAAATAAAGGTCTAGAAAGGGGTTTAGTTATCTATCAATGTGCAGTAGTCATATTGAATTGTATGTACATTCAAATCTCATTGGCACATTCCACACAGTTTATATATACCTATACTATTAAAAAATTATTTGTAGAATTTTTAACTCAAATAAATATACTGACAATTATTAAATTAATGACTAATGATGATTCAAATATATAAATTCAAATTGTTAAGTACTGCAAATTGTTTTATAGAATTGAGACCATTGAATTTGAAAAACTTCTCACAATTGTACTTATTGGTAGGTAGTGTATCACTCCAAACTCATTAAACAGTTTTAATTTCTAAGAAATATATGTGGGAGTCCGAATAAATCTTCGAATAAAAATCAGACTCTTCAGAAGGCGGGATTTTAGATTGGCGAGGTGGCTTGTCTAGGGGTAAGTATTTAAGGGTGAGTGATGAATTATTAATTGAATCTAAGTCATTTAAACACAAATACTTCATTTAAGTAAAAAAGAATTTATTTAAAGTTAAAGGGAAATATTTACAAAGAGAAAGACATGCAGAACTTAGGTTAATTAAAAGTTGAGTTATACCTTTAGAAGACGGGGAAATAAACCTTTTTCATTCTTGGATGTTAGGAGTGGTGGTGCCGCGCAGGGCGCGGAAATGCGTTAAAGACGCGACGTGTTGAACAAGCAGTGGTTAGTTGGCCTCTGCCGAAAAATTATTCAAGCCGGAGCTACGAAAGCTCACTAGATGGCGCTGCTTCGGAATGCAGTAATAAATACAATTGAGATTTATGGTCCTCTGAAAAGGATATGACTCAACCTTTTAACAAATGTTTCAAAGGGAAAATCCTACATATATACATGTGAAATGTTACCATAGTAAAACATTAATGTTTATATCTTTCATTGTCTGATTCCCTTAGTAATTACCTGCTCTAAATGTTTTAGTTTTTTTTTAGAAATGCTATTTCTATAATTTCTCATATAGAACAGCATGGAATGCATGTAAACACAATTTAGGAAATGAATTTGTAGTAAGATTCATCGATAATATGGGTATTTTTGTTTATTTAAAAATTTTGACATCTACTTCTAATGTTTAACAAGAGGTTTATATCTTATACAATTATTGTACTCACAATTCTTATATCTTACTGATAATATCTAATAAAATTCTTTGGAAATCTTATGAATGGCTTTTTAAATTTATTTACAACAAAAAAAAAGATTTTTTAAAAAAATTTACAAAAAAGTATTAAATGTCATTAACCTAAACAGATAAAATGACTAATAAAGAGTCAAATTATGCAGAATTTCCAATATTTTCACTAAATTTAAACTGAAAATATCTCATTAGATCTATGACATAAAATCTTAATTTTTGAACACCTAATGATTCGGCAGTTAACAGTAAAGAAGGATTAAAAAAATATATTGGTTTCTTTAAAGTCTCTGAATTTTATTTGCTATTATTTGAGCACTATCAAAATTAATTTAATCAAATAAAATGTGAAACATATCATACCTAGGAACTAGAAAGCAAAAACAGGAAACTTCTTTACATTTGTAGGTTATCTACAGAACCTTTCATAGTGTTTTTGATCCAAATTAAATGAACTAATGCGAGAATTTTGAAATTTCAGATCTTAAAAACTGGCAGTTATAAATAAAATCCATGTATATGCAATCAACTTTCTGAATTTACATTAAACAAATTACAATACTGAAATTATGCAATTATTTTTTGTAAAATATCTCCATACACTTTTTTTTTCCATGTTCTAAAAATACAATAAACCCTTTTATAATATTTGTTCACCATAACTGTAAATATACATATTAAATAGTAAAGATTATTATATTTATTTTTAAACCACTCTAACTTTCCTTACATTGAATTTTATTAATAAATATTTACATTGCATATATTAATAACTACATCAAAATGAGGGAAATGGAAACACACACACACACAAACAATAAAATTGACAAAGGGTTTTCTTTTTTTAATTACATACTAATTATAAAATTTCTACATATATATTTGATTTTTTAACTCGTTGAAGATACCAACACTTAACCACACCTATTTGTACCGGTTATGTCTTTTGAGAAGTTACTGTATGTGTGTTTAGTTTTAAATAATCCAGTTCCATTTCATGTAAACTTAAAACTTATTTGGAAAAAAAATGTAGAAATAAATCTAATCTATAATGATAAATCTTCTACAAACTGTGCAAATACCAATAAATGCATATTAGTTATACATAGTAAAAAAAAATTGTACATTTGCGTGATAGGTTTATTTATACCATACAGTCAAACTCTGAAAAACATACGTGTTAATAAATACCAAGCAAATATGTTACAATTTGTATTTTTTTGGTAAAAGAATTATGGATTCAAAAATGACTATTTTATTTTGGTTATGTAGGAGTGAGCAGGACTTTATATTCAATATATGTGGAAATAAATCTATATTCTGTTATACACACATTCTAATTTAAAAATTTTCATGCCTGAATTTATTACCATATTTGGAAATCAATTCTCAATAAATCATATCTTTTACCTAAAATAGTGCAGCGAATAGACTTTCAAAATATTGGACGATTTTTTTACATGTAATTTTACAAATGAAAAAGTGACAATTTTGATTTCTAATGTTTGAAAATGGGGGGGTATTTGATTCATCATCTAGTATAAACATTAATAGAGCTGTAGTAAATTAAGATAATTTTCCATTTCTGTAGTGAATGCTTCTCGAAAAATTTTTCTTTTTCCCTGTAATATTGTAAAATTATTAAGTAAAATAAGTTTTACAAATATATCTGTTTTTGATATGACACGGTTATATATCAGATTCTTGCTTCTAGTTTTAGATAATTAAATGCTGAAGTATGTCTGTTAACTACTCTGAAGATGTGAAAAATAAAATTTATGTTAACTAAACATTATATGTACTCTATATAACTTAATTTAAAATAAATAAAAATTCGCTTTGAAATATTTACATTCTTGTAGAAGTCTACACCTATCCAAAACTCAACCATTTCAGCAAAATAAGACACTTTAGAAAGTAAAACGTAATAGTTTAAGAGCAAAATAATTATAAGCTATAGTTGTAAACAAACGACAGCATATTCATCTGACCCAGTCATCCAGTGAATTTAGTCCATCGAACTCAATATATAAAAAAAGAACTGATTGAACTATTAACAGATTCTATGTTAAAATACAGATATAAATGAGAAGATCTTGAGTTTCGGTTAAAAGTTTACACAGAACATCTTCAAAACTTCAGCAAAGCTATAAAAGGTCTTCGTTACAACATATTTATGAGAAAAATGTTTGACGTGTCAGAAAAAAACACATAATACAGAAATAAATTGGATGATTAACATGAAATTGTTCTCAATATTTTTAATAAGAATTTAAAAAAAAACCCCTCTTCATTACGAAACTTTAAATTGTTTAAATCATGTTAATACGGTATTGATATTGTTTAAAATTACCTTTGCTATAATAATAAAAAATACAACAATAAATTATTAGAATTAATTAAAGTAAATTATTAAAAAGACGCATTACAACGTCGTATAGTTTCGTGAGCTCCAAAAATTTCACCAAATCCTGCAAAAAGAGTGCAATTCGTACTCGTGCATGTTCGAATACAATAATAATGATGATCACAGCATTTGAAGATATTTTTTTGAATTGGCTTAATGGACATGATTCACCTGACGTCACAGTCACATGTCACACGATGTAAACAAATAGCCATGTGCTTCATTCGACTGAGTACTTAGCCGCCATTTTCGGATTTGCACATCTTGTATAGCAAAATGAGATACTGTAGCGTATTAAATTGTCGTAATGCAAAAGGAAAGTCTGACTGTAGGTCAAAAACCTTTTTTGGGTTTCCGCTAAAGAATCCATATTTATTAAAAAAGCGGTTACAAAACTTGGGCAGAAAAAATTTCAAACCAACTAAGCATTCCTCTGTATGTTCTGATCATTTTGAAGAAGCACACGTCATGTATAAGCCTTTCACCAACAGAAGGATATTGAAACCGAATTCAGTGCCCACAAAATTCTATTTTTCCGAGCCACCATCAAACCAAATTTTGCAGAGAAGGAATAAATCTTCAGTGTCACAGAAATTAAAAGATGTTTCAAAAGACATTTCGACTGAAATGCGAGTACTTTTTAATTATTTCATTTTCGATACTTTTTGTTTTTATCAAATACGCCGACGATATTTCAAGTTTTAAAAAGAGTGATATATTTTCTGAGCATTTCGAATTCGATGAATTATAATTTTGCAAACGTTAAGAAACACACAGATTAAGGTACCACTTCTGTGATCTATTCTGGATGCTCTGTAACTAGTGAGTAAGTATGCAGTTGATCACCATTTTTTTTTTATCATTTTAAGATTATTTTCAATAATAACTATGGAGAAGTTCTACTTTGTTAACAACAACATTGACTTGGAGCCCAACAATACTTCCGGTGTAATGTTCAGTATCTTTGCAAAAATACCTTGTAAACTTTTTTGATTCATTTAAAGCAAGGTTGACACAATTGCTTGCTTATCGCTGTTTTTGGCCACTAATAGAATGTTTAAAATCAGAACATCTATTATCATAACTGTATTGGTTTCTTTGATTTCTTTTGTTTATTTATTGTATATCAAATGAAAAGTAATGACAAGTATTTTGGAAATTTTTTAAATAATTGTGTTTGTTAAATTTTATATTATTTAGAATATAATTAGATACACTGCATGTACTTATTTTTACATATAAAACTTCATTATAGATATAGTATTACATTTTCCCCCTATTTAACTAAAGAAAAATAGTTATAAATATGTGAAAAGTACTTATTTTCATTTTGTTAATTTTTGGCTGGTTTAAGATTAATCAGTGTGTTTAATTTCTGAATTGCATGCACATATTTCACCTTAATAACTTTTTTATAGTGAAAAATATTGATAAATACATAGAAAATGCATTTCAGTATCTTCTTTATTCTTACTTTACCGTTGAATTAGTGTATTTAAATGCTGAACTGTCTCATCCACATCAAAACCAAATTCTTTCTTGTATTTAAAAAACTAATGTTTGAAAAATTTTCATTTCAATTTTGTTTAATTTTATGCGAATAAAGATTAATTATGCTAATTAAGATTAGCAATAATTTTTAATAGTTATTTAATCAGTATTCTAAATCTATAATATGTATTGTATTTTTTAAATTATATCATGTTTAGAAAAATAACAATATATGCATATTAATATCTTAATTTATATGATTTGTAGATAATGTCGAGTGATTATAAGGAATTGGAAACAATATCAAAGGCTAGATATGATGAAAAATCAACATGCAATGGGAACAAACTTTCCGATCCATTTGTTCAGAGAGACAACAAAACATGTATATAATAAAAAGCTATTGTTTCCAATCACTTTTGGAGACATTTATATGCACTTTGTGGAAAAAAAATGTACTTATACCAGAGGAGGAATAGACTAAAAAATTAAATTCATTCCTGTATATTGTAATTTAAATATGTATATAATTTTGTACAGTCAAAATTCCCTCACGAGGGGCTGCTAAGAGAGGAAATCACTGCAAAGTAGCAAATTTAGATAGTGAGTATGAGAAGCACAGACTTGATAGTGTCAATGAACCTGCTCTCTTGTACTTTTAAAGAATATTAGTTGCATGTAATTAAATTCATTAGTTTTGTAATGCTGGCCTTAGTCATTGAATTCTGTCAATGACAGATTTTTTCTATAAAAGATTGAGATTGAATTTTACAAACTGCTTAATGAAAGTTTATATGTACATATAAATAGATTTCTAGACATAAAATGAAATAAAAACATTTTTAAATTTTATTTGGTCATCTTCATAAATAAGACAAAGATAAATACACTGTTAATTACAATAAATTAAGGTTATATAATATTAATTTGTGACCATTTTGAACAATACAATGACATTATTTGCATATATTGGAATAATATATTTTTTTTGTAAGTACTTGAAGTATAAAGTTATTATTTGTCAAGTTTGAATATCCACTTAACAGTGGACCTTCCCTTTTTGTGTTGAGTAGTCTTCTGCAATCTTGACCATTGGAAATTTAAAAAATTGCTTACTTGCCATTATTTTGAACTAATCAGTGTTTATTTACTATTTAAACTACATATTTTTCTATTTGTAATTGTTTGAATTACACGCTGCTTATTTTCAGTGACTAACACAAAGGTAGGATTTAGAAGCTCAAATATCTCCCATAAAACCAAAAACTTTTTAATTTTTAGCACAAATATCACACCTAGATGCTTTCCTCAACATTTTTTTAGAAGTATAACTTCTCCCATGAAAGTAGTGTGTGTACTCCACTGTTTATTTTCATTTATTTGAATTATACAATTCTTTGAATTGCACAAAGTTAATATGTAGTTACTTCAAGCAGTGCTTATTGTAACAATCTAAATTGCATAGTGTTGATCTGCATAAAGTTTTTATTTGCAATTATTTGAATAGCACATTAATTCTTACTTTGTAGCTAAGATGTAGTTTGCGTTATGATATCACATTTCTATGTTGAAGTTCCTTTGTTTCGAATTCTAATTATATCAATGCTAATTATGTCAACCCATTGATATGTTTTTGGTAAAATTAAGGATTGGTATGTCTACACACATGCACACAATAGATTACTAGAAATTTTATTTGAAATTTTCATCGCAACAGTATTTCGAATTTTTAATTTTGTTACAATAGTTTTTCATGAAAAATTTAAATTATTAGACACTTTTCATTACATACAAAGAAAACTGTTTTGGAAACAATGCTAAAACTTTTTTTTGTTTGAGAATTGACTGTACAGAATTTCCAGTTAAAAAACCCAACCGTCCTATACAGCAACAAAAAAAATTTAGTCATTACAAAAACTGTAATACTTTAAATGGTATAATAGGTATTATGTCTTCAGGGGCTATCTGCTTTGTATCACATTTACATTGGGGCAGAAGTTCAGACAAGGAACTTTTTCTTTGAAGTAAACCAATGGATCTTCTTGAACTAAATGATGTTTTTATGGCTGATAAAGAGTTCTTAATTGAAGAAGAGTTAGACAAAATTGGTTGTAAATTAAAAAGCCCTCTTTTTTTCAAAGATAAAATTCAATTTTATGATTCTGAAACTGTTAGTAACTGCAAATTGTCTGACAAGCGAGTTACTGCGGAAAGAGCTGTTTCAAGAATCAAACAATATAAATATTTTGATGGTGCTCTTCTATATGAAACTTTACACAATGTTGACAGTGTATTTATTATAACATGTTTGTTGTGTAATTTTCATGACACTTTAACAAGTGTAACACAAGAAAGCTCTTAATATAATGTTTCACTTTAACTATATACTTATTCTATGTATATGTACAAACATTGAAACTAATTAATCGATAATTGAATTCCCAATATGGTAATAAATTCAGGCATTAAAATTTTCAGATTAAAATGTGTGTATAGTAAAATATAAATTTGTGTCCATATATAAAATATAAAAGTCCTGTTCACACACATCCTTACATGATCAAAATGAAAAGCCATTTTTGAATCTATAATTATCTTACAAAAAAATAAAAATTGCAACATATTTGTGTGGTATTTATGAACACAACATTTGTGTTTTTCAGAGTTTGAATGTGGTATAAACCTATCATACACACAAATGTAGAAATTTTTTTACTATATGTAACAAATATGCATTTATTGGTTTTTGCACAATTTGAAAATTTATCACTATAGATCAGTGTTTCTCAAAGTGTGGGGCGCGCCCCCCTGGGGGGGCGCGATAACCCTACAAGGGGGGCGCGAGCATATCGAAAATTTAAAGATTTTTTTAAAAAATATAACTGGAAAGAGAAGCAAAACAAAATACTTTCTTCCATAATAAAAAAATGCATAACAACATTGATATAATTTATGTTTATTATCTGGCCTTTTTCCGTCATCAAATAGCTATCTTTGATCCCAAAACCAAATTAAAGAAAAAAAAAACATTTTGTTTAATGAGAGATATTTTTATTACGTTTTTTAACATAAAATATTACTCGTTAAGAGAAAAAAACGAAACCCAGACCCTGAGAAAAATTCTAAGAAGATAAACAATTCATCACTGTAATTATTATTGAAATACCGTACATTAGTTATAGAAAAAGAAAAGGAAGACATGATTCACTTTTCAGTCAGGCTGCGGTTCTGCGGGGCATCTGTGATCTCTATTGAAGGAAGTTGTAACTGATCAACCAAAAGAAGAACCTGCTGAAAGATGCATATTATTCATGATTGAGAAACGCGATGAACATGAAACGAAAGGAAAATTTTCAAATGCTTTCTAAAGAACTCCATCAACTTAAAATATGAAGCCATAAGTGTACAACAAGGTTCAGTTCACCTTGTCAAAAAGACACAAGAAAGAAAAAGTTCAACTTGTTATTTGTTGATCATCAAAGGTGTCACGAGTTCGAGCCCAGTACTACTAAAGACACGCCATGTAGGGGAGAGATCAAACGTCTTCTTGTTGGAGTGGTGTGGTAGTTAAAAGAGGCCAGTTCAAACGTCCTCTTGTTGGAGTGGCGTGGTAGTTAAAAGAGGCCAGCTCAAGTATCGTCCTCGGCATTTGAGCATGGTTTAAAAATTACGAGGTCCGTCTCCAAAAGCCCTCGTGTAGCTGAACAGTGCGATGTTAATATTTACTCACTTGGTCATGAAAGCTTTATAACTACAATAACTTGAACAAAATATGACAGCTTTGCCAGCAAATAACATTTCTGTAATATTAGTGAAAAGTGTCTCTGATTTGCATTCTTTATTAAGGTCTTGCACTTATGAATAATTTTAGTTCAGTTTTTATTCGATTTTTCTCAAATCCTCGAAGAAAAATTGAATAGTCCTTGAAAGCCGGGGTAAGTATACATTCTCTTAATTAAATTATTCACTGGAATTCGATTTGTATCGTATACAGTAAAAATAATTATAAACAAATGATTGGGGTCTCTGAGTCCCCCCGCACTACCATTAGCGTTAGTATCGAGTGCGCGCCTGCTCCCGGGGTAAAACCTTTTTAAGTCTTCTCGCTTTAAATATTAAAAAGCAACACAATTATTCTTCATCGGAATTTTATATTCTTTTTCATAAATTAACATTAATTCTAAATGCTAATTCTGTGAGGTTTAAAATTACAGTTCTCTTTTAAACAGTTATTTACAGTTATACCATTTATCTAAAAAAAATCAGTTTACATTTTTGTATACAATGTCGTGCACTTCAGTTTTACTTTCCTTACAGTTCAGCTATTATATCAAGAATAATGTTTTATTTTTAAAAAAAAATAACTCGTGCGAAGAGCCGGTGTTTCAGCCAGTATGCGTTTAATGTATCAGTACTGAAGAAGGTATTTTATTAATAATTTCTTAATACTAAATTAAGAACAAGTTTAATAATTATTAGGGACTTTCATGGGCTTGTCTTGTAGAGCAAATTTTTCAAAGGAAGGTTTAACATCAGAAATTGACACTCTGAGTTATTTTTCTATATTTAGCTGAGATCTATATTTTGTCTTCAAAGCAGCCACCGCAGAAAATCCAGTTTAACAAAGGTGGAATGTTGAAAATGGTAATAGTATATGAAGTGCTTTGGTTTTCAGCACAGAGAATTCATCATCCACCTCTTCCCAAAATTCAAAGAGCGATTTATTACAAAATTGCCTTTTAATTTTTCACTGGATGTGAAATCTATGAAGATTTCACATCCAGTTCGAAGTTGAGAGCCCTTCTGGAGTTTCTTGAAATAAATCCCTAATCCACTCTTGTAACTTGCAACCAAGTTGTCCTCATCCAAAAAAAAAAAAAAAATCTTTTTAATATTCTTTGCCAGCATGTCTAAATGATTTTACATGGTTATAAAAACAACTTTCACATGTTGTTCTTCAGATTTGTAAGTTTTAACACATAACGAGCTGGGGCTTTTTTTCCCATCATTTACTTCAGTAGTGGTAAATCCAAAATTTAAGTAATTTTGAGAATATTTCCTTGATTTAATTTTCGGAACCATGCTCGTCTGTGTACTTGTTGATCCTTTATTATCATCGAATGTTTGCTTACGACTTAAAAATGTATGTATGATTTTGTTTTTAATCTACTGCCGTAAATACTTAATTACCGTGAATTACAATTAACGTGCAAATTAAAAAATGTACATTCAAGATAGATTCAATAGCTATAGAAGTATTAAGACGACCAAAACTGACTGGAATTGTACGAGGAAAAGCATTTTTACATGTTTTGCGCAGACATCCGATAGGTTGCCCAGACTCACGCAAACGTATCCGATAATGCCAGATGTGATGGATATGATAGAGAGCAACATAGACTAGACTATTTTTCTAATGACATTTGTACTTTGAGAAATAGATGCTGAAGGAAATAAATCTTTAATTAAATATATCATTTTGCGATCTGTTCCAATTTAAAAATTAGAGAAAGAAAAATAACATAATAATAAGTAAGTAATATATATTTAAACTAAAAAATTTTTTTCTTAAAATATATACTGCTTAAAAGTTACATATACAAAATTTAATATACTTATTGTATTAATTTGTACAGTTTATAATTAAAATCGTATTGTAACTTTAGCGTCTCTATCTCAAAGTGCATTTTTATTGCAGTGAATACATTATTGTTGTACAGGTGGGGGGTGAAAAATTATGATTGAAAATTGGGTCGCCAGTATTGAAAGTTTGAGAAACACTGACTTATGTTACTAATTTGTATGGTTTATAATTAAGATCGCCTGTTGTAGCTTTAGCGTCAAAGTGCATTATTATTGCATTCTGTACATTATTAATGTATAAGGGGGGCGCGATAAAAATTGTGATTGAAAAGAGGGGCGCCAGTATTGAAAGTTTGAGAAACACTGCTATAGATTATAGATTTATTTTGCATAAATATTAAAGTCTGAAAAAAAGACTCATGTATATTGATATTATCCTGCTTATAAGTCCTGAATGAATTTGTTGCATTGATTTAGTAACAAGTATTGACTCAAGAGAACTTGGAGCAATTGTATATTTATCGAGAATTAGGATCATGAAACACAGTAATAATATAATTTTTTTAGGTTTACTTTTTAACTTTAAAGTACTAAAATATAGTACAACAATATATTATCGTATAGTTTGGTACATCATGAAAATATTCAGTTTTATCAGCAATACTAGAATTCAAAAGTCTAATTGCATTATCAGCTGAGGGTGAATTTTAGATGCATCATTTTCAATAGTGTTCCATCTCTTCGAAATATTGTTTCTCAACAAGAAAAAAAATTAATGATAAAGTTTCTAAATTATATAAGTAATTTTTAAAACAGAAATTGGCCTTGAAATCAATCTTAATTAAATAACTATGAGAATTTAAAACAAAATCAAGCAGAAATGCTTTTAGTAATGTTAACCAAAATAATTAATCATTTCACACTGCAAGAGTCAATTGTGCTGAAAAATATTTTTCATTCAATTTAAGAGTGGAAAATTGATTTAAAATGAAACTGAAACCAAAACCTAAGCTGTAGCCTTAAAATAGTATGATTTGTACCAATACATTGTGAAGCCTTTAAAGATATCTGTTATAAAATAATAATATTTGGTGCTTTGATAATGTTAGTAATTATCACCTATAAATGTTTGAAAATTATTTTTTATAAATCATTGTCTCCTTAGTTAGAAAAAAAGAAACAGAAATAAATCATACTAAGATATGGGATTATTTTTAGGAATTGTTTGAAACACACACAAACTATTACACTATAGGGAAACATCCCAAGTTATTTTCGAGAAAATTTTTCCATACAGGAGCATACAAAATTTTTGTTAGATAGCTAGTTTAAATTAGTAATTAAAATTTATTTAATATGCATTATTTATCAATATTTAATTTTAATATTACATTATTAAAGTACAAGTGAAGCAAATGAAAATTTTATTTTTAACTAAGAAATTCATTGTAGTAATTTATAAAATGCTTTTATCATATTCTGTTGAAAGACTATCAGTGACATCGTTTCATTGTGTACTCATGAAGAGTATTATTTTCCTAAGATGTATGACAAAAGAGGGTTTTTTTGTGTCAGTTTCAATCTTTATTTGCATTAATATGGATATATAAAGTTTAAACATTGTTATTGTATACTAATTTTTGAAACACAACTGTTCTATAAAAATTCCCAAGACATAGTAAGATGTTTTGAAATATACCATGACTCTGTAATGAAATAACATTTGCCAGCTTTGATTGTCTGACTTTAATTAATAATTATCATTTATGAAGGTTTGAAATTTCTTTTAGAAATGACTGTCTTCAAACTTAAAAAAAAATACTCTTAGTTCAAGAAAGGAATCATGTTAATACATAATTTTTAGAAATAATGACTAAATTTTATTAGATTATTCTTTATTACAAATTATTTCTTATGAGTTATTGAATTACATATAAATTGCCTAATAGATGTAAACGACACAAATATTTCCATACACTTTTAAAAAGTAAATCAATGAATAATATTAAAAGTTTTGATATCCTAACAATAATACTGAAATACATTTTTAAGAACAGCAAAAAGGAAACTTTATATGAATATTAAAATAAATAACAAATCAGGCTATTTTTTTCATAATTACAAGAAGTTTCTATGTAAAAAAATAATAAAAAATTTGCTAAGGAATAGGTTTGCTTACAAAGAACGAATGAATATATTTCAGCCGATCTGCTCTGAAACAAGACATTTTAGAATGTAAAAATATTGTTCGAGTTCAGGATTTAATGCTATCAATCCAAAAGAGCAAGGCAGTCTTCAGTAGCGATGAAAATTTATTGTTTAGAATCCTTAGAAGTGCCAGATACAACTCTAGAAATACAAATAACTAATGTATTCCATTAGCAGTCACTCGTTCTATTCAACAGCAGAAGTATTAAATAATCGTTGGCTGACTTTTCAGTAGTCAAAACAATACTTTGTTTTGGCGAGCACCACGCCCTATTTAGTCTGCTGGAATTTTCTCAAGAATTCGTTTACATCAGAGACTGTGATATTAGTAGATTTCTTTTTAGAAGCATCAATATATGTTCGCCAGAAATGATGCCAACTTGGCTATGCTTCCATTGAATCGCCATTTTTATGTAACGAACGGAATTGCTTGCGATTTTAACATAAAATAAATACAACAGAAAGTACTATTAACGAATTACACATTCAGAACTAATTATTTACACCATTTTTAGCGTTCAGTGCACAAAATTTGTAACAATATATACATATTAAGTAACAGCAACAAATAACTTGCAAAAAGAATAATATAGCTATACGAAGTAACAAAACAAAGTACGAAAGTGTTTTGCGTTAGGCGGGAAACAATTGAAAACAAATATCACTAGATCATAATGTCATATGAATTTATTTACTTTTTACTAAATATAAATTTGTATACACATATGACGGATTCACACAATTAAGTGGCAAAAGAATTTTGTTCAATAGAGCGTTGCATAATTATTAAATCACAATGTGGCTGGCACTAGTAAAAAAAGAATTTCTGAACTTAAAAGTTTACAAAAACACGAAGCTAAAGAACAGAAGAATAAATTTAAATCTAATTCTATAACTATATATATATATATATATTTAGTCACGAAACAAAAACTGAAAAGACTAGAAAATATATTAAAAATATTTAACGTACTAAAAAGAAATTAAAGAATATAAAATAATAGCAAATTCGAAGGTTAGCACACAACCAGAAGTGTAAAACGATCGGCTGTTATTGTTTACTTAAACGCACATGGAAAATCACGTGTCATGGGAGTGATTGCAGCGCCCTCTAGTGGTGAATCGAGTCCATTGAAATTGCTTAACATTATGATAAGCAAGTACCTATTAATATTATTTAGAATACAGAACAATGTTAAGCTTACAATTATATCAAACTCAACACACACAAGACCGTTAAAACTACAGTAGCGCTGTCTGTTGATGAACAGAATTCTTTAGTTGCAAACAACATTTGGAACTGAAGTGAAAAGTTTATTATCATGATCGAATCTGTCAACCATTTTTTTTTTTGAAACTAGAAATATGAAGAGTTGGGATAATAGCCTTTGTTGCTCCAAATCCCAAATAAAGATACTAACTGTAATATATATGAAGAATGTGTTGTGAGTGATTTATACTTTTTGCATCATTAAGTTCGAAACATAGACAAGTTAAGTGTATGTGTGATTGATTTGTCGGATCGGGGTCCACTTGGCGCAGTCCTTTTTTTTAGGCGACTTAAAGTGGTCGCCAAGGTACTTTTTACGGAATTATTTATTATTTATTTTAGAATGAATTCGATATCTTACCGAGACATTTAGATAAAAATCGCCAAATCTGAAGAAAAATCACCAAATCAAAAAGTGCCCTCCCCCGTATACTACACTTGAGCCGAGAAACGCATATGCACTTAAAAGTTGAATTAGTCAATTACTCTTATGTTTTTCAATCCTAAATGGGTTTTGTTTTTCAATATCTTTTTTAATCGAAATGCAAGATATTAATGTGAAAGAAAATCATACTCACATGAACTCAGATGAAATTATTGTCATCCCACTTTGATTAGTTATATTGTTCATTATTCTCTAAGTCAACTATGATTTTAAAACATGTCAGACTGCATTTCTTTTTCATTATTATACAAATCCTCTAATAATGTAATATATTTCTCTCTTTATATAAGAAAAGTTTTTTCTGAAGATGTGATAAATTTATATATTTATCTGACACACGAGAACAATAATAAAAAAAGCCGTAAGTCCTGTTCAATATTTTGGTTACAAATTGCAGAAGCAAAGACAAAGTAAAAATTAATTGCAATTTAGAGGAAAAAGTTGTTTGGAGCAGTGTTTCTTGAAGAGGGTCTAAATCGAAGTACAATTTAAAAAGAGAGGAAGACTTGAAATTAATTGAATATATATATATATATATATATAGAACTACATAACATATGTAAGCTACAGTTTTAAAATTTGAGCAATGAATATGGACAGTTGTGTAATTTAAACAATGGGGTTGATCTACCATTAAGTGGACAGAGGGTACCCTCTTTCCCAGTCAGTTGTAAAAATACAAAATTAAAATTTATATACAAAGTTTTAGAAACTAGTTTTAGTTATAAACTGAAATGGTATTATTACCAAAATATTTATGTGAATCCCACTAAATTATCTGATTGTTTGATATGTAATAAACATACTTATATTTTTCTTAATTTATTTACCATTTATTGCAAAGAGTAAATATAAATTTTCCTGAGTAAAATATTCATTCTTTTAATTTTTTAAAGAAATTCTATTCTTTTGTTTGATAAGTTAAGATACTTTTTTTAAACTTTGATAAAGATCATATGTTCATGTGTAAGAAAAGAATAAAATTTTATGGGCTTTAGAAACTATAAATGAATTCTGAAACATTGCCATTTTTCTTAAATAATTAACTAAAACCTTTTGAAATTTTTTTTACAGAAGAATGTTGATATTGTGGAGTCCTATTTTAGTGCAATGTTTGGCACTAGATTATTTCTGTTAGCAATATTAATGTTAGTGATGCTGTCCAGTTTGGTACAAACTCAGTGACAGAATAGAATTTGACATCTTTTCTTCATATTGCTATGTTTGATGTCGTCATCTCTATAATTGATAAGTACCAAATTCAAAAAAGTTGTTTATTTTAACCCTGTGTACAATGTTTTTGTAACTAAATGATTTTGGATACAAATATGACAATATATTATCAGACTTATTTGACTCTCTCTCTCTCTCTATATATATATAGCATAGAAATATAAGCTCTTTATAAATACATAGTTAATCTGATTTTTATTGTTGTAATTCAAATTTTATTTCATAATATTCAAACATGTTATTTTAATATTAAATTAGTTCTTGCTTCATTTACATTACTTATTATTTTTAAAGCTGTTAAATTTTACTATGCTTATTATTAATGTCAATGAAAATTATTTGATACTTATCAATTACAGGGACCATCCTGCCAGAGATACATAATAAACATTCCAAATTCTGTCCTATATTAGTTGCTATTGTAGTAAATATGAAATGCCATATTCTATATCTTGAATCTGTTATCAGTGATTAGTTTGAATGTAGTGTCCATTTTTCTTCTATATATATTTTACTTATACATATTGGGCTTAGGAATCATGAAATTACAAAGTGGCAACATATACATAATGTGCCAAATTCTGACTTATTCCAGTTATTAATCTTAATAGATAAAGGAAGAAAAGCAGTTGCCAATTCATGGTCTTTATAACCAATAAGTATCATTGTGTATGTTTTTATGTTGTGACTCTGTATTCTAAATTATTATTCTTTTATAGGAAGTAAAAGAGTTTGGAGTTTTTTAATTAATGGAATATATCTGTGTTCAAAATTTAAGTAATGATGTGGAATCCAATTGAAGATAAGAATAGAAAGTTGGATAATATATATTGATTCATGAAAATCATGACTGTTTTATTAAATCCAAAATGAATATGTAAAATAATGGCAAGTATAAAACTGCACAAGTAAAAATATGCAAATTGCAGTAGTTTCAAATTATGTAGAAGGAGCCAAACTTGCTTAATAATAAGGTGACCAATTTTTTTACAATGAAAAGGAGGACTAAAAATTTTAAGAAAAAATTGCAATGCAAATATTTGAAACATTTTTCCAATTCTAACAAAAGTACAATAATTAGACTTACATCCCTTTTAATTATTTACTTAAACAAGTATTTTTCCATTGAATGGGTTTTTTTTTGTCAATATATCTTTTCCTAATGTATCGGAAATTTCGGAACAAGAAATATTCTTCACATTGAATTTTTCAGTAAGTGCTACAGCTATATAAATTGTTGACATTCATATTTTGTCATTTGTCCAAAAGTCATTACCAATTGAAACAACTCTTTCAACTGCTGCATTATTTCCAGAGTAGCACAGCATAATTCAACAAGAATAACTAAATTTTCCTATAGAATGCAGGGGCATTGCAGGGTAATTATTAAACATGTTCTTAATTTAGTGTTTTTAACAGGGGTGTAGCTACCGTCGTATCATCTGTATTAATGATATTGTTCCCCAAGCTACAGGGCCCCAACATGGGTAACTGCAATACCATCAAGAGGGCTTTCATTTAAAAAAGGACCCCGAAGGAGTTTTGAGAATGGGCCCAATTGAAACGAGTTACGCCACTGATAGAATGTTTTCATTTTTGAATTGGTTAAGTATTTCCACTCATCTTTCATCAATTTAAATGCTGATTTGTCCATTGTTCTAATTTATAAGAATTTAAATATACATTCAGTCTTCTAATTTCTTCAAACACAATTTTCATCAATTTTAATATCTGGCATTTCTTTCCATAAAAACTCAATGCAATTTTCTGTATCTGCCCAATTTACTTGTGATAAAGTAAAAAAAACACCATTAATAACTCTTATGTCCTGTGATATTTGTTTCAGACTTTTTTTAGATGTTAAAAATTGACATTGGTAAAAATTCTGTACTTTTGTAAAATTTTTGGCTATGCCTGGCAGCTCTTAATACATTAATTAACAGACTTGTTTTAAAATATTGAAAAGGAGGATACACTTTTAGAGGAAGGACAGAACCCATAAAAGAAGGGCTGACCTCCCTAAATAAAAGGAAAATTTGTCACCTTATTAATAAAATATAGAAATATTCCTTTGAAACTATTGCATTTGTTTTCAATGTGACTTATAATTGCTGTTTTATTATACCATTAATGCATGAAATGTTAACCAAAAAAGTACCAAAATTCATAACATTCATATAAAAGATTAATATTGAATTTGGATGATACCAATTTAAACATATCAGTGTACAATTTTGAAATTAAAATAGTTTTTATAGTACTCATTGATTTTTGGGATCCGTGTTGTCATGTATATCAGGGATTCACAACCTTTTTTTCTTCAGAGACTGGTCAAGTGTGATAATTTTACTGTAGCCCACTGAGGTGGGGAAGTTGATTGTTTTTATTTTAGATATTTTTGATTTAGTAGTTTTAATTTAATTGTATTTAAACATGTCTTCAAAATAAAATACAGTTAACCAAAATATGAATGTAAAGTTCTTTAATATAAAATATAAAGTAATTTTTATAAATAATCACACAAACCTATGAAAAATACACCACAGTAAATAAAATGAAAATAATTTAATGTTCCTTGTGCAATCCAGTACTATTTGATCCATTGAACAGTCTATGGCATGGGGTTGGGGACCGCTGATCTGTATGAACGCTGAGCACATTAAATTAAAATTTTTTTTAAAAAATTAAGCAAATGCTGAGTTAGGCTTCATAGCTCCTATAAATAAGCTGTGTATTAAAATATTAAAGTTGTAGGACTTTTTTTTTATTTCTGTTATATTTAATAAAGTATAAAGTAACTTATTGGGTTATTTTTCAGCTTGACACAATTATTTTCTAGTGCCCAGCCAATAGATAAGTGTACCAAAGCATTTTTATATCCAAATTTTTTATCTATAACATTACAATTTATTTAATCAGAAACAAAAACGAATTCTCTCTATGTGTGTTATAATATATTTTTCCCATTTTATTTGGTACATATTATGCTCCAATTTTTTATATTTTTACATTTTACCTCTGCAATGAAATGCTAATTGTTATGTACACTGATTGAAAAAAAAATTCTTAACTTCTGCATTTTTATATAAAAGTTTAATGTGAATAATACACATCTTATGGCTATTTAATATTTTATATGGCTTAACATTTATTTACCATAGCTAATCATATGAGAACACATTTTTCTTAAAATTTCAGATTGATATTGTTAAATACTATATTTTGCATATATTGTATTTTTTCCTTCCAAAAATAGTAACTCAAAATGTTTCAATTGATTGACTTAAATGCAAATATTCAATTTGAATAAGATTTTATTTTTTATTGAAATATTTTCCTTAAAATATAATTTAAATAAATGTTTTTTTTTTTTTACTTTGACTATGAATACTTGGAATACTCTTACTGACATTTAACAGATATGTCTTTATCTTATCAAGAAAGTTAGTAATTAAACAAATTTTATTTTAATTTCATACATATAAACACAGTTATTTAAGAAACTGTTTATAAAATGGCATTTACAGTCTTTCTATGTTATTGAATAATCTTGTTTATTTCTAAATGAAAATTCATTTCAATGTGTGTGTTTGTTTTCAGCATATATTGTTTTCTAATTTGCAATATGTTTCTTGTGAATAGTTCAATTTTTTTATACTTTTAAATATATTTTCAACAAAAAGTTTGTAATTTTAATACTATTGAATTTAAATTACTTTGCATACAAAGCTTATTACTTTTGTAATTGTTGTGTATTATTTTCATTAATTTTTTAATTGATTTTACTGAAGATATAACTTAAGGTAAATCGGGGAAAGTTGCCACATTTAAGGATTTTTCGATTAGTACATTGAAAATTGAAATAACAAGATCATGGATAAAATACACTTTAATTTTCAATTTTTAATTCTCTTCTTATTATTGAAATAAATAAAAAATTTAATGTTAAAGAAATTCATTTAACTGTGGCATGTTCCCCCATATATACGGGGAAGATGCCACCATTCACAGAGTTCGAAGCAACAACTCTACAGTAAATGAAAAAAATATAAGACAAACATTATACCAAATTAAATGTGAAGTAACAATAACTATAGAGAAGCAAAAATAATTAACTTTTTTCATAATTAGTTTGCTAAAAATAACAGTTCAAGTGATAGCCTACACAACATTTCACTCAGTACAAATGATTATCATTGCAATCTTCTTGCAACCATTTGATGCACTGAATCCAGTCGCACTTGGGATCTTTTTTAGCTTAAAAGTACCTTTTTACACACAGCACAAAAATTGTCATTATCATCCTCTTTAAAACTGTCACCACTGGTATCTAGAGGAATGTTTTCACTTGAGTATGACAAGCAAACACGTCTCTTTTTCTTCTATTTCCTCGAAGGTTTCTTGTTATTATAATAATAATTAGTTTAGTTTTTTGTTTATTGCAATTATTTATTTTTAGTTAATTTTTGAATTATTATTGATTTTAATTATATATAGTTTTTATTCGTATCATTAATTGATTTAAGTATCATTAATTATAAAAATAATTATTAAGTGCATTTTTATTTTATACTTTAATACAGTGTTATAAAATAAAAAAAAAATTTAAAGTTCATTTAATTTATTTCTGAACCATGTGGTGTCTTCCTCCAAGTGTAGGGGGCAAATGCCACACATGCTTATTCTCTTATTGCTGCAGTGTTATGGCCATTTCTACATGAATCATATGTGTAACATTATGCATAACTCCCTTATATTGCTAATACCTTATTTAAAATAACAAGTGCATTTATAAACTTTAAATATTAGGAATGGAATATTATAAAAGTTGTACTTGCCACTTTAAATGCTCACAAGATCGAAAAATAAGACCGATTAAAAATGATTCATTCAGATAAATTCACAAGCCACACTCAATGGCGGATCAGACTCTTCACCAAAGGGGCTCAAAATTGCCATCTATCAAGGCATAAAAATATTATTAACAAATTAGTGTCTTCTCCTGAATTACCTTATATATAATATACACTCAGGAACATTGAAAATAGTGACCCAAGAAGGAAGCTAAGTACAATTGCAAAACTTTGCAAATAAGTACAGCATAATGTGATATGCAAATGATCCAAGTTTTGTGCCAATACGCATACTCATACATGCCGAGGTGGCGCTACAATCAGGAAGGGGTGCTATATAAGCCAGCACAAATTTGAAGATTCATAATTGTGACGATTACTTGCCGATTGTAGGAAGACTTTGGTAAGCGTAACATGCTAGAAGACATTTCTTACAGTTAAGCAAGTTTGAGAGAGGCTTGATCATCGGGATGAGAACTGCAGGCTGGTCGACGCACCGTGTTGCTGCCCAGGTGGATCGTTCAGAGTGTGCCGTTAGAAATTATTGGGAGCAGTGGACACAAGAAGGTACCTATGCGCAGAAAACTGGGTTTGGAGCAACCAGGAAGACCACGAAAAGAGAGGATCGAAGGATCGTGTGGCAAACACTTGTGGACCCACAGTGACTTTCGACGATACGAGCAGACGTAGGCATAGCAATTGTTCCACAAACAATTTCCAGACACCTTGCAGAAGCAAATCTTAAATCCAAGTGCCCTTTCCATGCACTCCCTGTAACACCGGAACATCAGCAACTGCGTCTACAGTGGTGCCAAGCCAGATCAATGTGGAATGTCACAGATTGGTAAAAGGTTGTGTTTAGTGATGAATCCCGGCTTGTTTTGGGGACAGATGATAACCGTGTACGGGTTTGGAGGCGCCCTAGTGAGCGGTACAATTCCCCCTACGTGACACTGCCCGCACAGCTGGTGTAATGGTCTGGGGGCCATTGCCTATGATAGCCGGTCCACTTTAATTGTGATGCATGGAACCTTAACTGGCCAACGTTACGTTGATGATATTCTTCGACCTCATGTAGGGCCTTTCCTAAATGGAACCTTCCCAGGGGCAATTTTCCAGCAAGATAATGCTCGTCCGCATACAGCAAGAGTTGCTCAAGACTTCCTACGTCATTTTCAGACTCTTCCATGGCCAGCCCGCTCCCCCGATTTGTCCCCTGTAGAGCTTGTGTGGGATCAGCTAAAACCGCAGATGCCATTGTGTCACTCTGTACATGATTTAGAGTGGGCTGTTCAAAATTTGTGGGCCCATCTGCCTCAGGACAACATAAGGTGTCTAATCAACTCAATGCTGGACTGTGTGGTAGCATGTATTGCAGCTGGATGTGGTCCAGCGCACTATTGAAGTTGTCCAGTATTTGTGTCGTTGCACACCCTGTATTCGTTTAATTGTCTTGTTTTTGAGATCAAGTGAATCTCTCATCTGTGTCATTATGTGTATTAAATTTCATTTCAATCCGATGCTTTCTTCTTGGGTCGCTATTTTTAATGTTCCTGAGTGTATTTGAAAATGAGAAAATTCTGATGTTAGCACTCTTTTATGTGTTCTAATTAAATCTTAGGAATTTTAAATACTGTTTGTGTGTGTATAAAACAGAAACCTCTGGACATCAATTTTGACTCTAAAACATGCTATGTACAGGGATGATAAAAAAATGTATACGCATTTTGACGAAGAAAATACATATATTATCTTAAGTATTACTGTGAATAAAAATGCCAAAGTTAGAATAAGTGTTCAAACTGTTATTCACCCACCTCCAAACATTTTTTAGAGTATTGTCGTACATTGTTGTTACATCTCTCAGAGTAGCTACAGGAATTGTGGGACTAGCCATTTTAATATCATGGTGCAGTTTCTCTAGTGTGCATGATTTCTTGCTGTACATCATGTTCTTGAGATAACTCCATAAGTAAGAGACCACATCAGTTGGGAAGCAAAATTTGCATCATTTTCAACCTGTGGGAGGTACCATTCACAAAACTGAGTTCTGTCTGGGTCATCCTCATTTAGTGTGTGTAACAATTGTGGTATGTAAACTTTTCATTTTGGTCTTTAAAATGCAACCTTTTCTAGCCCTACTCATGCCTACATTGCGATGTGGATTTTTGTGGCGACCATGTGAATGAATCTAACACTCCGATGGAAGACACTTTGCTTGTTGATGAGCGGGGCCAACCTGATCGTCTCTTATGCATATCCTTTGTTGTTCCATCAGTTTCAAACTTATTGCAAAGGGAAGCAATGCTTAAGCATTTTGGCAGTTCCATTCCAAATTTTTGCCTCTAATTTCATTGAACTTCACAGATATTTTTAAACTTCCAATACCATTTCAAAATGCTTTTTTGCTGCTTGAAAGTCACATGTACTTGCACCATTAACTCACTTTCTCTACTAAAACACTAGCTACATTTGTCACTGAACCATTGTTGATGTTGAAATACTAATGGCAACTGTTAGTACGAACTCTTACAACCTAATCCTATAGCCAATGCGATCTCAAACTTGGGGTATTAACATATTACCCAGTCTTAAAGAGTGTATACATTTTTTTGATCATCTCTGCAAGTAGCTATGTGTACATTGTTACATACTGCTCCCCATTTTTAAGTAATTTAGAATCATACATCCTGATGTAAATAACATAATATATATATTTTTGTGTGATATACCTTCTATAAAAAAAATTTTCATGTTATGAATTTAATATTGCAGATAGTCTCAGTAAATTCTTGCTTAAATGATTTTGTGGTATTAATGTACAAACCTCATGCCTCTGATTTATTGCCAAAAAGTAACTGAATGTCAGATTAATTGCTGAAGATTTATGAGTTACGGTAACACTGTATGATGCAGAAAAAAATTGAAACAGAAGCCAGCAATGTCATAGAGTTAATATGTTATTGCCAATCTTACTATAAAATACTTATAGTTGTACATTACTTTACATTTTAAAGTTACATGAAAAACAGAATGACTTTATAATGACAAAATTTTTTTAAAAAAATCTTTTCTGTGAAAATTAGATTTACATGTGAAAAAATTTGTCTGTTAAATATGTTTGCTATGTATTATCTTTGTAAAATTTCTTTCAAAAGAAAAAAGTAGAGCTTTTATTGTATGATATATGGAGATTGTTTTGAATTTTAGATATTTTTATATTTATCACATATCATTGACAACCTTTGACAAATTGTTTGCCCTGAAAAATATTTAACAATTGTCTTTAAGTTTACTTTATATATCTTTTTTATTTACATTTGTCTTTATTTTTAGTTTAAATAGATTGCCATAAGTCAAAATTATGATGTATAATTGTCGGCATATGATTAATTTGAAAGTGTAAAATTTTATTTTTATATTAAGGTGTCCCAATATTTGCATTTGAAGATAACATAAAATATGGGGGAGGGGGGCTCATTTGAATGTATATTTTTCCATTTAGTTTTAAATATTTTACTTACTAAGCAAAATAATATGTTTAATTACTGATTTATTATATAATTTTTGTTAAAGCTATTACTCAGACATATGTATATACGTAGAATTGACAAACAAGATTATTATGAAATAATATAAAAATAAGGGTATACAAAATTAATATCTTAATTTGTTTTATGAACTAAGAAAGTGCTCTTGAGTAGATTTTATTTTAAATATTTATATTGTTACCATCTTGCATTTTAAATTATTCCAATTTCAAATTAAGCATTAGTAATTTAATTGTTATAGTTAATACTAATTGTATTAATAAGGAGGTTTTTTCTTGTAGAAAATGATTTTGCTGCAAAAAGTTTAAAATGAATTTGGTAGACCTGCAAAATTAAACATAATTATAAATCTCTTGACTACATGTATGTTTTACAATCAAAGTAAAGATCCGTACCTGTTAATTTTTTATTGAATCATTCATTTTCTTTTATTTTTTGCAAATTATTTTAAAGTAAGAAAAATTTTGAAAAATTTTATTATTATTTTATAAACGGTTGCATATTGTTTTCAAGAATAAGGTGTTGTGTTAATTATCTTTTATGCAGTATTAATATATTTCTTTTCTGTGAAGAATAAGTATTTATTATTTTAATATTTTCAATGAAGTATTTTATGCTTATGTGTAATCATGTACTTTAAATTTTTATTTAAATAAAAAGAATAACATAATGCTTTTTTAAGTTAAATTTTGAACCCTCTCTTTGTATTGCTTTTTACAGGTGAAGTAATTAAAGAGAGTATAAGTGAACAGCCATTGATTTATCGTTACACAAAACCTGGATCAAAGCTAGGCTCCATATTTGTCTGCCGTGTATGTTCTTACAGTGCTTCAAATGCAGCTACACTTAAGCGTCATGTTAGAATTCACACTGGAGAACGACCATTTATGTGCTCATGTTGTGGAAATACATTTCGACTGAAGCACCATTTGAAGCAGCACATGATTGTTCATCAGAAACAGATGTAAATTTAAGTGCATTTACTTATTAGATAAAAACTAATTAGTTTTATATTGGATAATTTACTATTTTAAATATTTATTGTATGAAAAACATTCAAAATGAAGCATGTTAAATTTACCAGTGTATGTTATTTTGCTTTTTTGAAGTATTAAAAACTATATTTTAAGAATGCATAATTGAGATACTCTAATTGTTTTAATTGTAATATCTTAAAGAATGTCATTATCATCAAAATTCTATTTCACTTATTTCTACTTATAAAGATTTGATGTATCTCCATAACTATAATTTTTATGCACTTGATAATGTTTTATTTAAAAAATGTTATGTACTTACTTTAAAAAATTACCAAATATTTATCTAAAATTTATATTAAAGAATTTTTTCTTTCTCAAATAGATTTTATCTTTTCAATTTTTGTGTGAAGTGAAATTATATATATATAGTATAATAAAATAAAAGTGAAGAAAAACTAGAACCCACAGTGCTAAAGAATCATACACACACACACATATATAGCTTAACCCCTTAACTGGTGAAGTTTTTAACTCAAAATGTTTTTTAAAAGAGGCATTTTTTTATAATTAATATATATTTTATTTATTTTTATAATTTATTCATAATTAAATTAATGTGTAATTAAACAATATAATTAAATACAAAAAATCAAAGAGCTTTATGTGAACTTTTAATTTTTACGTTATTTTTTATTTTATAATTGTGGGATAAATCCTTTAAATATCTCCTTTTTGCAAGTACACTTTGCATGCAATGAAGAATTTTTCATATATGTTATAAAAAATTTTTTCTCATACTTACTGAAATGTTGCATGTTTGCATTTTTTCAAACTATTGAGAAGTCTTTTTTTTGTGAGGTGTTATTTGAAGCATATGGTAATGCAAAGTCTTATATTGTTATCAGGATAGAAATATCTTACCTTTTTCATGATTCCATTTTCATTTCTTCTGCAGCAACAAACTGTGCATTGTCTTGATGGTCTGTTTCATATCAGTGAAAGCAATGATTGTGATTGAATGTTTCTCTGTCTGACTCATAGGATTAGGCTCAGAATCTGATTGGTCATGTCTGAATTTGATTCCTGAATAATATTTTTTAACAGCAATCAATGAGTCTCGCGGTCTGTTGTTACTAATCCCTCGTCTTGTCAGACCAGATAAAAAAAAAACATTAACTTTAATAAAGTTGGATACTAGATGTGGACTATCATGATATCTTCCCAGTCCAGTCCAAGATGTGCTGAGGTGAAGCCTGTTCTAACTGGTATTTAGGGTAATTAGGAAATCTCTTATTGCCCTCAGAAAAAGTGAGACTTTGTAAGTACCCACTGCAAGTCGGGACAAATAAGTGTTGGACTGTCTGTCACAAGGAAGAGTTAAAGAAAGCCCTGGCCTTTTGCCTTTATGCCATTTATAAAATGGAGGTTTTAAGCATTTTTCTTTCTTTTGGGCCTTTTGCCTGGAGAATAATTCTAAGTTATGTGAGCTCTGAGGTGGAAGGGACAGGATGGTCTAGTCCCTCCTTTGCAAGAGTGTCAGCCAATTCATTTCAGTAAATATTGAGATGGTACTGGATCCATTGAAAATCTACTTTATGATCGTGAGAGATAAGCTTAACTTTTTGTAGGGCCCACTGTGATGTTTGAAGTGAATTTGTTTTGAGGTGTTGAATTGAACTGGGGTTGTCAGATAGAATTCAGAGGTCATTGTAGTTACTTTCGCTCATGATTTTCTCCAGTTCCATGTCAATTGCAATTAATTTGCTTTGAAAAATGGAGCAGAAATCTGGGTTATATTGTTTTATGGAGGAATGTAGTTAGTAGTGAGTTTTCCCTCCTTTTTTACAATAAATAAGATGATGTGTTCCACTTAGCAATGTCAAAGATGTGAAAAATCTTCATGTAATATTTTTTCTTCTCTCTCTCCTTGTGATAATTTCAAAGATTTTCAAGAATACTGATGTTAATCTGAAGTATAATAATCCATATAATTAGAAGACAATTCTAAGTCCGTATTATTTCATCCATAATTGAAAAAAAAAACTTCACCTGTATGATTACACAAGTATTGCATACAGTAGAACGAAAATGTAGTCTTGATTCTCACCTTCATCTAAGGTAAAATTTCAGCCTTCACCACAAAGAGAAACTCAGATCAAAAGCATTGTAGTCCACAGGCATATACACAGTCGTCACATTAATGTGACCACCACGTACTTTCGACTTTGACGTTAAATAACCAATCACAGAAGGATGCTGGCATCGCAGTGCTATTGAGCGTATATAAAGAGTGTGTGAGGGCTTCGGAAAACACTACAATCGTTGGCGTAATGCAAACATGTAAAGAGTTATCCAAAGTCCAAAACAGCATAATTTTTGGCTTTCGGGAAAAGGTTGGAAGCATTTCCAAAACGGCTAAGTTTTTGGATTGTTCGTGTGTCACTGTGGTTAAAATATACCGTGCATGGCAAAATGGGACCGTCCAAAATCAGTGACGTGGCAAATGTGGTCTACCACGGGCCATAGGGGATAGAGGTGACTGATGGCTGCAGAGGTGAGTTCGGGAGAATAGACGTGCTACCATTAAGCAACATACCACCCAGATGAACCAAGGGGCTACAAACAGTGTCTTCCAAACTACTGTTCAGCGGTCCTTGTTGCGTCTGGTTCTCCGAAGCAGGCGCCTGGTTCATGCACCTATGCTGACTGCTTCTCATCAGCAACGAAGACTGGAATTTTCATACAGGTACCGCAACTGGGCATCCAATGAGAGGCGACAGGTAGTTTTCTGATTAATCACGCTTTATACTCCATCAGACGGATGGTTGGTGGCAAATACGGCATGAAACGTCTAAAAGCAAACACCCTGCAACAATTGCTGGCAAGGTTCAGGCTGGAGGCGGGAGCATTATGGTCTGGGGAATGTTTTCCTTAAATTTTCTGTGTTTATTCATCATTGTGGAAAGCAGGATGGATCAATAGAAGTACGCATCTGTCCTTTCAGACCATGTCTACCCCTTTATGCGCTTTGTTTTTCCTCAGGATGGTGGCATCTACCAGCAGGACATTGCAACAACTGACAGTGTACGTGCGTGGTTCAAAGAGCACCAGGATCAGTTTATCATTCTTCTGTGTCCAGAAAACTCACCTGACTTAAGCCCAATCAATAATCTATGGAACCCTCTCGATCGGGTTGTTCGTGCCATGGATCCTCACGCGCGTAATCTAGTGCCTCAATAGAGTCGGCATGGCTCAACATCCTAGTGAATACCTTGAGGATCCTAAATGACTATTTTCCCCTCTGCAAAAGATGGTTATTCTGGCTTTTTACAGTGGTCACATTAATATGACTGGACTGTGTATATATACTGTCTTTTAAAAACACTAAATAATTTCTCTATTAAAATTAAAGATATGGACAAACCCCCAGTTGTGACCAACTTTGGGTAGTCTGTGTACTTGTACAGCAAATCGGTTAAGGGGTTAATATTAATTTATATTATGCTAATTGTTAGCATTCTTTTTATTCACAGTTTCCTCATAATGTATTTCAACCTGTGATATTTTTTATGATTGATATACTATGAATCTGCGTTTTATTTTATTTATTTTTACCTTTGTGATGTTTCATTCAACTTTATACTTGGATTTATTTCATCATAAAACTTTTGTTAATTTGTTTTCGTAAAAGTGGAACGTGCAACTTTTCATTTGTGCAGTGCATATTTTACAATTTATTAGTAATTTTGAATATATCAAGATTGTGTTTATCAGAAGAGAATTAATTTTATTATGACATATATTCACATAAAAATATGAGTTTTGTCAATAATCATTCTATTAGTTAAATTAAGAATTAAAACTTAATTTCACTTATGCAATGGTTATGCATTTTAAAATAATGGTAAGAAATTCTATGTAAATTTTATGAAAGCATTTTTGATTATTTTTAATCTTGAGAAATTCTACTTTCATAAAAACTTATTCCCTCTATCCTGCATTCCCAGAAAATCTGAATAAAAATTTCATGTTTCTGTGTTCCAATTATTTGTATTAAATCTGTCTTTATTCATCATTGTAGTCTTATTTTTTATTTAGGATTCTCCAAGTTTGAAAATGTGTGATGATATACTAGTTGTCAAATTTATTATTAATATCATGTTATGTAAATTTGTCTTTTTATTACAATTTATAGATTGCTCAATGTATAAATTTTCCTACTTAGTGGTACTGTAAGTTCTGATAAATTATAAAGGAGTTGAGTTGAAGTAAAAAAGAATTGCCATCCACTTTAAAATTAAATATTTTTTAAAGTTTTGCTTTATTTTTTGATTTAACATATTGCACCTTTTATTTGGAAATGGTCACATTTTCACTTTACACATGTCCTTAAGGCTATAAATATATGAAGGCATCTATAAAGACACACATTATTTCCATAGGAATTTCCATCACAGCTTTCCTTAAAGAATGAAGGACTTTTCTGATTGAAATTCTATGTTCAAAACACCTTTGCCTTCAATATTCAAAACAATTTATGGTTTAATGTATTTAAATACAGACACAGAAAGACCAATCGTTGCCCTATGTGTAGTCAGCATATTCTCTTTCAACCACTACTGGTCATCGTCTTATGCGCAGGATCAGAGTCCAGTTGAAAAGTCCAGTCTTTCCCAATAAACAACTTTATGTTTGAGGCTTCATTATTGGTTCTTTGATAAGCTTTTGCTGTGGCTTTCACTCCTTTTCTGGCAAAAATGTATCTTCGTGACACCTTTGTTAACACATAGTCAATCTGGTGATTGAAAGATTCATCAGCGTCAAAACATTTTTTCATCAGTAAACAGAATTCATGCATGCCCATTATGATCAAGCTTCCACAGTAATGCTTTTACTTTAGGGTACCGCTGGCATTTTAATTCCTTTGTAAGAAAATGGCCAGTTATTTTTTAATAATCACTTGGTCTACTGTCTATGTTTACTTTTCAGCATATTCTTTTTGATATGTTCATCTGTTTAGCTTGAATTTTCTTTTGACAAGGAATTTGATAAGTTCTCACCCTGACTGCCTTTACAAGAGCTTAGGTTCTCATCAAGGACGATGACATTTAATACGGTCTGGAATGCTGTTGGTATCAGACAATCTCTTATTGTATTCGATAAATGTGTGCTTTTAAAAGTTTAAGAACCTTAAAATTCATTGACAGGATCTTCCTCTTTTAATACTGAGAGATATATGATGCATGCTTATGTTCAAAGTATTTAATCTCTCAGTGATTCAGAACAACATGCATTGTGAACAATCTCTTAATGATGAAATTTATAATCATCTGCTGTGTTTGAGTCAGCAACCGATCTCAAATTTTTGTATCAGAACTTATGGCATCATTAGGTATATAACTAATATTTGGAAATCTATATTTTTGAATAAATTGTTTTATCTAATTTTATATAAATTATATTTTTAATTAAAATTCTAATATAGCAAAATTTTATACTTGTTTTCTCTTGCAAGAAGCTGAAAAGAATATATGGTCAAAGAATACCAAATAAGTATATGATTAAGTTAATGAAGTAGTTAGAGAAATTTGTTCTTAGTCATTGTATTAATGTAAGTTGTGTTGAATCACTTTTGTACTGAACAATGTTTAAAAAGCAGGGAGGGGGGAGTATAGATTTTGTATTAATCATGTTGTTATCATTGAAAATTGGTTGTCTATTGTATTTTAATTCTGAATTCATTATTCTAAGCTTTTCAACCTGTATGGGATGGGATTTTTTTTGAAATTGCTGATATATATATTATTTATTTTTTATGTTTTTAATATTTTGTTCACAGGTGTATTGTAGGATCCTGTATATTTTTAAAATAAAAGTCCTTATGTATAAAAATGGAATATTGTTAGCTAAGACTAATATTTTATTAACATCTTACTTATGTACAGATTCGTTTTTTAAAAATTATGTACAATAGTTTTCTTTTACATTAATAAAATATTCATAAATTTTGATTACTGAATATAAGATTCTTATTTTGCGCGTAATTAAGTGTTAAAAAATTTTTCCTTTTGTCTTAGATGGTAAAAATGATAAAAGCATTTTTTCCATACTCGCATATTGATAGATTTTGTGCCACATCTATATCCATTAAAAATGTGTTTGTTTGTTATATTTTTACATGGAACTTTCAACATATATATTTTATTCTGATTTAAAATTTTGAAGTTTAAATTGATACCTTCATTCTGTGATACTATTTTTATTTATTTCTTGCTCTTTTAAAAATACATTAAAATTGTTATAGTTTTTTTAAAAAAAAATATAGATGTTTAAAAATGATATATTTCTTGTATGCCTTTTCAAGCTAATTATATAAAATTATATGAGTTAAATTTTATGACATTTGTAGATCTTTTTTTTTTTTTTTTTTTTGACAAATTTAAAACCTTTTATTTGGAGTCTCTGCAACTAAGGGATTAAATTCAATTCTATTAAATTCTGAAATAATACTGTTTTTTAAATCTAATTGGATGACAAGATCCTTATGTGCACATTTTTTTTAGATAATATTGTATTGCATGAAGTTTTGTTTTAGTGTAGTCTTTTTTCTAACTTTGGGTGATTGTGATATTCTGAATTATGAAATCAATAATAAAATAATTGTGTTATATTTGTAAGACATAATTATATATAAACTCATCAGAACAAATAATTTGAAGTGAATGATTATGTAACTATTTTATGAAGCATCACGCAGTCTCATTTAGGTTTCTGTTTAAGAAATTTATCAAAATAACAAATTGACTTTTTTTTTATAATTGAAATATGTCTAATAATATAATTTTTTATGAGATGAGCTGTTTTTATAATAAAAAAAATAACTTAAGATGTATAATTTTGTTTAAATAAAATCAAAAGCAGAAAAATGAGTTGTTTTACAGTTAAGTATATAATAGTTTAAATAATGGTTTTAATGAAATTCATTTTTGATGCATAATAATTTTTAGTAGCATAATTTTATGTATATTCTGGGTCTTTATTATCTAAGATTTAATTTGAACTTAAAACTTAATTGATTAGTGAATTTTTTATAATAAACTCTGTACTGAAATACAGTTTGTAAAAAATGTTTGAATTTCCTTATATTATTCTAGAGACTTAAATGTGTTTTCTGTAATCAAATACAAGCATTTTGTGTTCAGATTGGGATTTTAAATATTTTTCTGAAACATTTTATTAATACCTTACCCTTTCCCCCTATTGTATTAATTTATTAATCACTTTTTTTAAATTATAAATTTCTTTGTCATATGTTCTCTCCAGGGATATTTCAAATATCAAAACATATTTCACACATTATTTTAATATTTCTTTTATTCTTAGTAAGGGCATATTATGCAAAAGTTAATATTAAGGATAGTTGATAAATCTATAAAACAAATTGTCACATTTGATAAGTTTTTACAAGTTACAAGAGGAAAAATTAAAAAAGTAATATAATGGGAATTTTTTTCATCTGTAACAGTCATATATTTAATATTAAATGGAATAAATAAGATTAAGTTATTTGTCTTGATAATTTTTAACATGTCATTGGGATTTTGAAATGAAATGTTATGTAAAATATATATAATTGGGTAATTTTATTGCTCAAGAGAGAGAGATGTTTATTAATCTTTAAAAGATGTTAAGCTTTATTAAGATAGGCGTTTAAAAATTTTTCTTAGAAATATATATGTAACAATGGATTATTTCATTTTTTCCTTTTATATTTAAAATTACACTTTCTTTTATTTATTACATTTATATAATTCAAGTATTTTTAGAAAAATCAAGAGATCAAGGCTGTAGGAATGAAGCTTCTGAGAAAATACTCTCAAAGGTGCAGCTTTTCAAATGCTCTACTTGTTCGTATATTACTTATGTTAAGCAGCACATGAACAACATTTGCGAATACATACGGATGAAAGACCTTACATGTGTTCATGTTGTGGTAGGGCTTTCCGGTTAAAGCACCATTTAAAAAGGCACATGCTTGTTCATGTAACAATATAGGTATCAGTTATATTTATTAAAATTTACTATTATTATTATTATTTTGCAATGTTTGTTGCAAAAATAAATCTAATATTTAAAAACTGTACTTTTTTTTAAAAAAAAGTTACTTTTTGGGTATAAATTTTAAATATATTTAATTTGCTTATAATTATTATGATTTATATATTTATTTTCAATGAAATTGAATGATTTTGCTCTATTATTTTATTTACATTTTTTTTGGCAAGTTTTTGTTTTTTGATCTTTGATGGTAAAAATTTGAGTTTTTCAGGCTTCTTTACAAATGTATGATGGATGCACATTTTTTTAAAAAAAAATATGCGTAAGTAAATTTTTTTTTATTTACTTGTTACATTAAAATGATATGAGATAATTTTAGGGAATATGTATATGATGAAAAGTAATAAGGTGGCTTATCTTCAAAATAATAAATAATTTAATAAACTCAAACCCAGTTGTGCAACAGCCCATGAGTGCCTACTGTGCCCATCCCAGTATATGTGACGTTTGGGCACTGAGGTGCATAGCAGATGTCCTGATTAAGTAGTCAGTCTGAAGCGAGACCCCCAGTGTTGGAAGTCCCCCAAGCAAGATTGGTACTCATCTATCGACCCACTGCAGTAGGGATGAAAGGCTGAGTTGACCTTGCCCAGCCCGGTAATAGAACCTGGACCTGTGGAGTGGATGTGCAATACACTACCACTGGGCCTTAATAATTCCTTATTAAGTACAACTATGTATATTTGTGTTCATAATAATGATTATTATTAAGCATTATTTGCTTAGTTACAATGCGTTTGTTTCAAAATTAAATTATTTTTCAGAATTCAATTGAAATTAGAATTTTTTGAGACATGTGTTTCATTTATTTGTGTTGTGATACATTTCAGTTGTCTTTTTACAAAGTTATACTCTTTTCTTATGACTAACTTAATATATATATATATTTCAAACAATGATTTTTTTTCTTGTTATATATTTTATGTATATATATATATATATATATATATATATATATATATATATATTGTTTTATAGATAATTAACAACATTTTCATTGATGAGGATAATATAGACAAAAAATGGAATACACTGAAGGAAACAATCATCAAAACAGGTAACGAAGTAGTGGAAAAGGCTTAAAAAAAAAGAGTAAGAAGGACTGGTTTGACATTGATTGTTTCATGGCTTACAAAGAGGATGAATGAGGCATATAGTAAAATGCTGAGTAAGAGACATTCAAGAAACTCAGTGATTGCATACAAAGATGCAAGAAGACATGAGAAAAGAATTCATAAGGCAAAAAAAAAAAATCTTTTTTTAAAATGTTGAACATTTGAGGGGATCTAGTGAAAGCAGAGCTTTTTTTCGAGAAATAAACCTTGGACGCAAAGAATTTAAGCCAAGAACCACCTCTTGTCATAATGGGGAGGGAATTATTTTGAGTGATAAAACTGAAGTGTTAAGGAGATGGAATGAACATTTCGACAACTTAACAGTGATAATAGTGATTATGAAGCACTTACAGAAAGCACAGAAATTCAGAGCCAAGGTGTAGTTGAACCACCATCATTGGAGGAAGTCATTGAAGCCATAAATTAACTAAAAGACAACAAGGCACCCAGCCCTCATGCTATTCCATCTGAGCTATTGAAAAATGGACAAAAAGAAACTTCTAAGAAAGTTTACACCTTAATTCAAGCAATTTGGAAGCAGGAAGTAATCCCTAAGGAATGGAAAATGAGTATAAATTGTGTGATACATAAAAAAGGATATATACTCGAGTGTTCAAATTATAGAGGAATCAGTCTTCATTATGCAAGTTATAAGGTATTCTCATATATTATATTTAACAAACTTTCTCCACTAGTGTAAAATACAGTTTGAGACTACCAAAATGGATTTTGGAAAAGAAGATCCACTACAGAGCAGATATTCAACATTCGTCAGGTTTTGGAGAAAACAAGGGAATTTGGAATTGACACGCATCACCTTTTTATTGATTTTAAAACCACGTATGAAAACATCAACAGAAAGGCTCTTATTGCAGCCATGAAAGAGTTTAAAATCCCTGACAAGTTATTAAGGCTGATAAGCCGGACATTAAGTGACAAGTATCAGAGTCAAGGTGCAGAATGATCTTTTGGATCCATTGGAAATAAAAAATGGTGTTTGACAGGGAGATGCACTGACGTGTCTTCTACTTAATATAGCATTAGAAAAAGTGGCAAGAGATTACAGTGTCAATACCAAAGGAAATATTTTTAACAAATCGATACAGTTGGCTTTTGCTGATGACATTGATATCATCGCTCGAACACCCACCGCACTAAGACAGGCCTTCTTATCTTTAGGGAAAGAAGCCCTCAGGATAGGACTGAAAATCAATGAGAATAACACCAAGTACTTGCACTAAATTATGTTTTAACAATTCCCATTTAAAATTGAAGAGTATAGTTTTGAAGTAGTTGACAACTTTTTTAAAACTTTTTTAGGTTCAGAAATTAATAGAAACGATTGTACTACTGAAATCCAAAAGAGAATTACAATGGCTATTAGATGTTTTAATGGAATACAAAAATATATGAAATCAAATTTAATCAAAAGAAAAACAAAGGTTCTATTGTATAAAAGTCTTTTAAGATCAGTGTTAACTTATGCATGTGAAACTTGGTCCCTGTCTCGAGGAGATGAGAACATAATAGGTATCTACAAAAGGAAGATTTTAAGATCCATTTTTGGAGGAATTCAGGAAAATGGAGCATGGCGAAGAAGATCAAATTTAGAACTCTATCAATAATATAAGAAATCTAATATTGTTAACTTCATCAAAATACAATGAATTAAATGGGAAGGCCACATTATCAGAATGAACAAAGACTGCACCATTAAAAAAGTCTTCAATGTTTGACCAATTGGCACACAAAGAAAGGGTAGTCCAAATCTCAAATGGATTGATGACCTAGAAAAAGATCTCCTAGTTTTAAGAACTAGGAATTGGAGAATACTGGCAGGAAGAAGAAAAAGGTCTGGAAAAGGCTTCTTGAGAAGGCCAAGACCCACCCAGGGCTGTCATGCCACTGAGGAAGGATTATACAATTCTCTAATGAATGGGCGAGTCCAAATTTTTTTTGTGTAAAAAACTGTTTGGACAGGAAGGCTAAATAGACACATTTAAAAAGTTGCATAAATTATAATTGACCGTTATATAGTTTACATAATTTTTGAAGAGTATTAAAAGTTTATTCTGGCTGTACAAGTTTTAAAAAGAGTATGTGCAGTTTATGAAAAAAAAAAAGTAGTACAAATCTATCTAAAGGAGTATGGTTAGTTACCTTAGATACTGTCAAATTCAAAAATGTATTGGAAGTCAATTCCGCAATTCATTGTTATAAAAATGTATGGAAGGTTACAGGACTTATTTTTGTAATTGTATTTTTTCATGAAAACTGATTTCAATAGAGCAGCACCCGTCAAAACTGTGGGTTCCTCTTTGCTTGCCCAACTCGCCCCTGCCTAAGCTGACTCTGCCCCAGCAAGGGCAAACGCCATCTTTTGTTTGTCAAGGTCATGGCATTGCAGACTGCATCATATAATTTAGATACTCGTTTTATATCTTCTACATCAATCTGATAGTTTGAATTTAAAATTATGTGAAATTCTTAATGTTCGCAACACACAATATCCATTATAATTTTTTTAATAGTGTATGAATGCATCGTCAAACTATTACATTATTATGCTGACTATGTAATTAATATTAAGTATAACTTAACATGCAAATTTTCTGAATTTTAAAATAAATATTTCAAAAACTATTGTAGATAGAATCATAATTCTTCATTCAGGCACTTGTTTCTCAGCTTTGCTTCTATGTAAAAATTTATTGTATATTCATCAAATTTTTCAGCATATTTTTTGCTCTTAACATGCAGTTTTCAACCAAATTGTATGAAACTTAAGAAATATATTACAAAATGCTATATAATAAAATTAGAATTCAATATTATATTCAAAGAATTGTTAGTGCTTATGATAAATAATTTTTAACTGTGTGTGAACTATACATAAATATTTTTTTTTGTCAAAATTTCAACTGAAATTTCTGTTATAAAATTCTTAGTTTTGTATGATTGAGATTACAAAAAATATCCTGATTTTAATTACTTGTTCTTCAGATAGCCTTTTAAAAAAAGATAAATGTTGAGGCATAAACAGATATTTTTTAAACTGGAATTTAAAATTGATATTTTATATTTATTTATATGCGTAAATGTCGACTGTAAATGTATCCGGATATTTTTGATTACTATTTATTTAAATATGCAAGTTTAAAAATATGAATTTATGGTAAAACCCTCATTCACACATGTATTCTCTTTGAAGTAAACTGACGTTCAAGTATTTAAAATTCAATTCGGTGTCAAAGATGCCCTGAGCACACCTGGCTTTGAAATTTAAGAAAAAGCAATGAATATGAATTAGTTTTTTTGTTGTTATGTTTATCAAAGTGCAAGAAATTTTTTCAAATTATTTGATGCAGATGTTTAAAAATAATTCATTTTTAGTAGTTGGAAAGTTTGAAAGGTTTCAAATTTTTTAAAGTGTTTGGTGTTTCATTATTATTATTATTTTTTTGACATCTAAAAAGGAAATAATCATGTTTTAAAATTTGAAAGCATTGATTAAGATAAGAAAAATGAAGCAATGGAATATACTTTAAAAAGTAATTTGTCTAACTATATAAAATAGCAGATTACCCTACCACGCCCCAACTTGTTTAAGTTTCAAATTAATATAAAACTAAAAGTGAATTATGTATTTTATTTATGCTTCGGGACTTTTCAAAACTTTTAAAATCTCAAATCAAGCTAACAAACACTAACTGGGGTCTTAAGAAATTCTTCCCCCAGTTTTTTACGATTGCTCCTGGGTCAGAACATAGGGTTCCCTGAGAGCCATAAAACTTCCTGTCATCAATTGTGTCCCTGTCCCTAATTATCTTTCAAGATGATAAACCCTTAAAGGGTGGGAAAGGATTTCGGAAAAAAACGTCTCAAATGCTTTTGAGGTTCTTTCTTGATGTCAAGAAAAAGCATTCGGTGCGTTTTCAAAGCATCTTTGGCTGCACAATTTCTTGCATAACCCTTAGAGGGTTAAACAAGGCATAGTTCGCATCACAGGTCTTACAGTTGGTCCAAAACATACTTTCTAATAATACTATGAAAAATTGCATGAATACTTACACAATTCCATTGTTGTCAAAGGAGATTATTTTGAAAATGATTGTTCACTGATATTTAAAAACCTTCAAGGTGAGGATTTTATGCCAAATCCCTGAACTTTTCTGTCTTACCTCATATAGCTTATAATATATATTTCAAAGTATTTTATCCATTTCTCAAAAAGAATTATTCATTAAATTTTTCAAAGATTTTGTACACTTTTTTAAGTTATAAACAATCAAATATAGTTTTAAAAAGGAACACTAGCATGGTAATCATTCACCATCAATATCTACATACAACATTCTAGTTTTTGTTGATGTTTGATATTTTTTTCTTAAACTTATTTGGACAAAAATTTGGAACTTAACTTTTAATTCAGGAATAAAAATTAATTTTTTTTCTCCGAGTGGTAGTTTTACCCTGCATTTTAAGTAGATAATCATTATGTGAAAAAATGCTGAGAGTATATCTGAAGGTACTTGAAATTTGTAGTTGGTTGATAGTTTGTTTACCCAATATGTTTCTGCTGCCTGTTGCTACATATTGCAATGGGCACTAACCATAATATATACCTTATTATTTTTAACTACAATCAAATGATGAAGTTGATGCTTCAACTGGCATCTCACTCTCCATATCTTCATGTCATTCCAACATGAGTATGAGCTGTGGCAGATTTAACATGTGTCAGCCCTTTTATGCATTGTATCATTAATAAGAACAAGGATTGAGCATGCAGCTTGGATAAAAAATTATTGATCATGAACTCAATGCCAAGATTTCTTAATTTCTAAATATTTAATAAATTTTTGCTACATTTCTATAATTCTCCTGGGCATCATTTTCTCCTGGTTGGAGGAAGAACGCCAAATATTTTACTTAAAGTTTTATTAACCCTCTAAGTGGATACCTTCCCCCTGAAAAGTTATTCCGAAAGCGTTTACCCTTATTTTGAAGTTCGCTTTAAAAATGCAACAGACTTCTTTCCTTTCCCCCTTTTAAAACTTGGGAGGTCGAACAGGGACAATTTTATGACCTAGTTCGGTTCCTTTGTCAAGTAAGAACCAAGAGATCAATCGTTTACAGCTAGCTGTTAAGTTGCCTTGGGCAATCTTGTATGAAAGCTGTAGTGGAATTCGGTGTTTCTTTCTCCTATATGTTCAGTCACAGTAAAATTAAAACAAAATGAAGGGTAAAAAAAAAGGAAAAAATGAAATAAATAGTATGTTAGAAGTTGAAAAATAATTATATTTTCTTCAAACAAAATTTATTTTTTTGTCCTTTTTTAAAAATTAAATATATATATATATATTTTGGTATTGCAATTTGAACCAGAAAAAAGCATCCTGTATTCATTTTTGAATATAGAGTAAGAAATCGCGCTCACTTTCCTGTTTTTTAAAAAAGTAATGAGGTAAAAAGAGCAAAGGCCCTATCTCATTTTTTAAACAAAATAAAAATAAATGGTGCATACGGTGATATACATACTGTGATTATATTTATGAAATAAAACCTATCTTTCTCTATTCAATTATATTTTTAATTTAAAATTGCATAAAAAAGGATTTCAATACTTTTAATTTATTTTAATTAAAATCATATAAATGATATTTTCATGTTAACTGAATATTTTTCGGACAAAATTTAAATTTTCCTTTCTAGTGTTCTCCTTTTCGAACTTCTTGTATTAAATAAAAATTCCTTTTCTACATCGGCATTTGTGATGGACATAACACACATTCAGTCAATAATTTTTAATTTTAATGGGGGATATACTTCTTCAAATGCGCATGACAGTACTTCTAACCATTTTCTACTCAAGTTAAATTTCTTATCTTTCTGTTTCTTTTATTACAAGGAAAAATGTCGCACATTGATAACTACATTTTCACACAATTCAGTCATTACAAATTCTATTGTGAGAAAAGTTCTCCCTAATTAATTTTGTCTTTCAAAACAGTACATTTAAAACAATTTTGTTCAGTGAAGTTAACCGACAGTTCCACAATGTATTTATACCAAATTTTAAAAACAATTTTAACACTTGGAAATGTATCCTGTATTAAATTTTTTGAGTATACACAAATATTTCCTGCTGTAGGGAAGACATAGTATGAGATGTGGTGTGCGGTTGTGAAAGAATGTTTTCGTACGTGTAGACTATTTTTGAAAATTTAAGTATCACTGAAGCTGATCATACAACTGCAAATGAGCCTTATTTTAATGTGTGCTGGTATCAAAATAAAACACTTTACAATATTAAACAGCCTATGGGTTTATACTCAATATCAAACTATTCGCAAAATGGCTTACAACTTCTATTCAAATTGTAAAGAAACTGAAATATTAATACATCTTACTGCAGTAAAAAATATTCATAATATGTAAGTATCCTATTCCTCCACTTATTTCAGTACATTTTAAAAACTGTAGCTGAATGCAATTTTTTATATTTATAAACGAGGCATAACAGCTCACACAGTCGTAAAAATGTCCTTATCATTTTAAATATACTACTATAAAACGTATATGGATTGTAAGATCAGTTGTAAAATCCTAAAAGCTTTTAGAGGAGCTAAAAACATGTAATTTTGGACTGATCAAATTTTTAATGTAATACACAAATATACATGTTATTAAGCAAATACATTTGAAAAATCAAACTTCCTTCTGAAATAAACGTAATTGAAAGAAAAATGTTTAATTGAAAATGAGTGGAAATACATGTTTATCTAAGGGGTATCCCCAAAGTGAGGTAATCCTCAAACTTAAGACTCAAACTCAGAAGCACAACAATCCATGAGGGCCAGGAACTACTGTGCCCATCCTAATACGTGACCATTGGACTGAGGTGCATGAACAGATGTCCCGATTTGGTGGTCTGTCTGAAGAGAGACCTTCAGTGTTTAAGACCCGAAGCAAGCTTGGTACTCATTTATCGACCCAATGTAGCGGGGATGAAAGGCAGAGTCGACCTTGCGCAGCCCGTTAATAGAACCCCAGACCTGTGGTGTGGAAGCACTATACACTTTCATTCAATCCTATTAGGTGAAAAATAAAATTTAATGTTAGAATCTTATATAAATCCCTAATGAATGAAGGATTCCAAACTTTTTTTTTTTTTTCATGTAAACTGTTTAGACGGAAATGGTTAATTATGAACATTTCACAAGTTGCATAAATTAAAATTAACCGTTATACATGTATTTTGGCTGCACGAATTAATTTTAAAAGGAATACGGTTACGAAAAAGTAGTACAAATCTATCTGAAGTAGGGTTGGTTACCTTAGATATTGTCAAACACAACAATGTATTGGAAGCCAATTCCACAATTCGTTGTTATAAAAATGTATGGAAAATTACAAGACTTATTTTTGCATTTGTAATTTATATATATATATTTTTTTTTCCTGAGAACTTTAAAAGCTAGAGCGGCATCCATCAAAACCGCGGTTCCCTCTCTGTTTTTCCAGATCGCCCCTGACTAAGCCGGCTCTGCCATAGTAAGTGAAAATGCCGTACTTTGTTTGTCAAGATCATTTTATAGCAGACTGCATTTTTCATGTATTTTAGATAGTCGTTTTATATTATTTACATCAATATCTTAATGTCTGAATTTAAAATTACATAAAATTCTTGACATTCGCATCAATGACCATTATAATTTTTATTAGTATATGAATGTGTCCTCAAACGATTACATGACCATTATTAACATATTATTTTAACCATTTAATTAATATTAAGTATAACATAACGCACACAAATTTTCTGAACTTTAAAATAAATATTTCAAAAACTACTTCAGATATACTCAAAAAATTTCATTCCTACGCTTTAGCTTCTCAGTTTTGCTTCTATGTAAATCTTTATTGTATATTCGTCGATTTTTTAAGTATATTTTTTGCTCTTAGCATGCAGTTTTTAACTGAATTGTATGAAATCTTCGAAATATATTAAAAAATACCAAAGAAGCTATATAATAAAATTTGAAATTTATATTATACTCAAACAAATGCTAAAACTTATGGTAAATAATTTTTAACTGCGCGATGCATTTTTTTTTTTTCGAAATTTCAAATGGAATTTCTAACATAAAATTTCTAGGCTTATACGGTCGAGATTTCAAAAAATATCCAGATTTTAATTACTTATTCAGTTAGCCTATAAAAAAAGAAATGTTGATTTATTTTGCATAAATAGATATTTTTGAAGAATAATTCTAATGTTTTTGAATAGCTCAAATTTAAAATTGATTTTTATGTTTATTTATATGCATAAATGTCTACTGTAAATGTTTCCGTATATTTTTGATTACCATTTATGCAAACATTCAAGTTATAAAAAAAATGTGGGAAAATCTTCATTCATGTTGTCTTTGATGTAAACTGAAGTTCAAGCACTTAAAATTCAAATATAATTCGGTGTATTTTAACAATATATAACTAGGCACTGTACTTAAACTTCCCTGAACACTTGGGCTTTGAAATCTAAAAAAAAAAAAAACTAATAAATCTTAATTAGTTTTTTTTTCGTTATTATTTTTATCAAAGTGTAAGAAAATGTTTCAAATTATTTGATGAAGTTTAAATTTATTCATTTTTAGTGATTGGAAAATTGAAAAGGTTTCAAATTTTAAAGAGTTTGGTGTTTTATTAATTTTTTTGGCATCTTATAATAAAATAATCATGTTTCAAAAACTGAAAGCTTTGATTAAAATAAGAAAAATGATGTGGAAGAATGTACTTAAAAAAAGATAATTTGTCTAACTATATAAAATAGCAGATTGCACTGACACGCCCCAACTTGTTACAGTTTCAAATTAATATGAAACCAAAAGGGAATTGTAACATATTTTACTTATGCGTTGGGACTTTTCAAAACTTTTAAAATACCAGCTAACAAACAAACACTTCCTGGTATGTAAAGAAATTTTCCCCCGATTTTTTACGATTGTTCCAGGGTCAAAACACTGGGTTCCCTGCGAGCCATAAAACTTCCTATCAGTGTCCTGCTGTGTTGCTTCCACGGTCCCCAATTATCTTTCAAGATGTTAAGCCTTTAAAAGGGGGAAAGGATTTCAGAAAAGTGCGGTTAATCCGCTTTTGAAAACGTTACTTGAAGGTAGAAAAACCCGTGCAGTGCATTTTCGAAGCATCTTTACAATGACTGAATTTTCTGTGCTATCCGCTTGGAGGGTTAAAGATTTTATTATACTCATTTGTAATTGTTACAAATTTAAAATATACTTCACAATAATATTCACCTTTAGCCATTTCTTATTTTATTTCAAAAATATTTTTGTGGGCAAAAATATTACGCTTCTCATAAAAATGTTATTTGTTGCATATTATGTTAATTCTTGAATTTTCAAATTTTTTTTTATTATCAAAATAAGATTTTTATCTATCTAACGTTGTTATGGAATAAAAGGAATTGAATTCTTTATTGTAAAATGGAAACCTTTATTTTTATTTATTTATTTTTTTTTTGTTAATATTCACGAATATTCGCATCACCATTAGTTATAAAAAAAATTCTAAGATGGTACATATAGATTTTATTTGATTCATTGCTTATTAAAGTATAAATTGTTAAAAAAATTGAAAAAATTTTTAGTAGTTTTTATTTTTCCATTTATACTAAATGCATTTTAAATAACTAAATCTAGTATTTTGCTAGTTTATGAAAAATTAATTGTAGTTAAAATATAGTTTAAAAAAATTCTAGAATAAATGTTAAAATGATTCTATTTCTCAGTGGAACTTTTTTCCACTGCAAATATATTTCACAAGCTTTAATTCAATGAAATTTCATTAAGGGTTAAACTATTTTTTTAATTTTTTTTCCGCTTTTGATATTAGTCTGTGAGATTAATTTTTAAAGTTACTTTGATTTAAACAGTGTTTAAAATCTTTCAAAACATCATATAAATTAAACAATTTATTGTCAGTATTATATTGCAGAATTATTTAATGTTAATTACCAATTTTATTGAAAGGACTTTATAATGATACAGTACTCTAAAATTAATATTTCCTTATAATTATCAAGCCAAATATTTTAATAGTGATTTCCAAATGTATTTATTTGTGTATCATGAAGATGAAGATGATATTTGTAATAAAATTAGTTAGAAATAAATACTTTTTAATTATTTTAAATAATGAAATTCAACCTTGACTGTGAAGAAAATTATTCTGAATAAAAATTTATATTGCTTTCTGATAAAAAATATTAATTCTTATCTTCTTTTTAATCAGAAATAAACTAATTTATTTTTAACTCTTTATTACTTCCTGAATTTCATTATAATTTCAAAAAGTAAAGAGTGTTTTTAAAAACTTAATGTTTTAATGGATGTTTTTAAGTGTATTAATTTAAATTTTACATAAACTAGCAATTTTCAATTACTTTGAAAACTGTTAACTATATAACATAATTTTTAAATTGTATAAAAAAAAATAAAGTGTCCTGTGTGTAACATTTTTTTACTATTTTTGATACTTTAATAAATATTAAATGAGTGATAAGTATTAATTGATTTGATTATTAGTTTTATGATAAAGTCATTATGTATATATATATGCAAAAGTTTCTTCTCTGCATATGTTTCTTGAGCGGCTCACTTTAATAACATTATATCTGTAAAATTTAATTAATACTAACTTATAAATTTGCACCCATGAGCAAATGATATTGATGATTGGTGTCATAGTTAATATTAGAACACATAAATTTTTGTATTTAATTTCTTGATTTCTCACATCATGCTGTATAAAAATTTTGAAATTAAATGAGATTACCTTATTGCTATTTGTATAATTGTTTTCCCTTGGTTTGCTTTGCGTCTTGCAATTCTCTTAATACTTATCCATGACTTTAATAACTAAACTTATGTATCTGCAGTGAGAATTTATTTAATGTGATTTAAAAAAAAAATGTCTGTAGGCAGTGAAACAATTTCATACAATTTAAGTAGATTTTGGTTTAAGTTATGAAATTGGTTTATTTCAATTGACTTTGATAGTAATTTAAAAAAATGTATTAAGATTAAAAAGTTTTCTCAGAAAGTTTTCTTTATATTTTTGTGTAGCACAAATCCTCCCTTAAAAAAATATTGGGGAATAATTTTAATTATTAAATGAATTATATACCAAGATTATTTGTTTATATGGCTGAAAATTATTGTTGTGCTAATTCAAATCAATAATACTATCTATTTTTAAGTTTTTGAATCAGTTATTAATGATATGTTGTGGATATATATATTTTTCTGAAAAGTTTTCTAGAGAATAAGTGTTTTCTTGAAAAAACTGTTTTTATTGGAACAAGTCAAAAAGATCCAGCTAACATTTAAGTTGTATTTATGTTTTATTTGTATGTTTGTATTTGTATGTTTAATTTATATTTGTTCATTTGTTTTAAAAAACTGAAGTTTTTGAAAGGTTTAAACTTTTGTTTGTGTTTCTTTAACCTTTCACATATTTCAAGAATTTTTTTTTATAACTTAATAGTTGTTAAATATATAGGAAGTTGCTTTCATTCTGTAACTCATACTAGAGAAAAATTTATGAAGTTTTTTCTTAAAATTTCAATTATTTATATTATTTTGCAGGTGATAAAAGCACAGATACGCAATTTGGAGAGTCTTTATTTTATCGATTGCATGAACCCACTAATACCAATCGGCAGTTAAGTGTATATGTGTGCAGAGTATGCTCTTATACTTCAACAAGTTCAACAACTCTCAAGCTGCATGTCAGATCTCACACAGGAGAACGCCCATTTACGTGTGAAGTCTGTGGAAATAAATATAGATTAAAACATCATTTAAAGCGCCATTTGTTTTGTCATCAAATGTCATAAAAATATTAAATAAAGTTTAAAGTTTTTATTAGTAAAATTTCATTTTTTTAAGGATTTTTATTTTTTCATGAGAAGTTTTTATTTCAGTAAATTTCTTCACTTTAAATATAAGCTCACTTTTCTGAATTTCTGTGGAAAATGTAGAATGTATATTTAAAATATATGTCAAGGTATAAATTCCGCAATTATAGTATGAAAATGTTTTCAAATTATGGCTTTTATTTTTTCTGTGTGCTTACTAGTGTATTTTCCTAAATATGAAATTTATTTCAGTTTTTTCATTTTGCATACAAGATATTATTCTCATCTATTTACATATAGGGGAAATAGTCTTGGCTATTTTAATGTAATTAATTGTTATTAGTAGATAAAATCCATCTTTAATCAATTCAAACATTAAGTGTACAGTTCATTCAGAAATAAATTTGAAAAAAGCAGTGATACTGTTTCAAAAATAGAATTATGATGTAACATTTTAAAAAAGGTGTTCTATTAGTTATCCTGAAAATTGTTTAAAGTGAAATTGAATTTCTTATGTAACATATTACATTAAACTTATAATTATAAAGGGCAATGAAGGTGAAACAATCTAAGTATTGCCTTTTTTTTATAAAGAATACTTTTAATCCTAAAATGTTTGTAGTACCTTAAATATTTGTTTGGGTTAAATAGATGTACTTTGTAAATTTTAAATGTGTATGATGGTGTGTGTGTGTTTATTTTAAAAATTGTGGATAGATAATAAAATGTTTCTGAAAATATCCTGTTTCTCAATAAATATCATAGCCACATAAATATTGATTGTTTTAATTGGTCGATAACTGTATTCTTTTAGTATTTAAATAATTGTATTATTTAAAATCATTTGATATAAAAAGCTTTTTAACTTGATATAAAAGCTTCTAAAAGCATTTTATTTCATTATTAGATCAATGGGTACATAACACAAGACCACTGAATTGAGTCCTGTTATGTTTATCGTTATATATTTTCTTTACTTCAAAGTGGTGCACAGGAAATACTTGTATAGTTATGAAATTTAGTATTATTGATTCTTTAAAAATTTTATTTGGCAAATGCATTTAATACTTTTTTGTAAAAGGTTTTGTGAACGTATGCTTGATCCTTTTATATTCAATTTGTTTTTTTAGTCATATTTCTATTTTTGAGAGGATCTTCAAATATTATGTAAAACATCTATAATAAACTGAAACAGTACTTTTGTAAATAAATGTCAGCATTGGCATATGTGGAGAAAAACATTGTGTTAGTGCATATGACTAGAATTTATTCACTTAACTAATCAGAAACTGTTCATCAATAGTGTACTTAAAAAATATTTTGGAGAATTCTCTTTGTTTGGTGAATTTGTTCTCTCTATGTAATTAACAAAACGTTTAGAATTATATTTCTTTAGATAAATTTAAAATTTACCTCTCATTCAGGTTTTTCTTTTTTTATTGTATGAACAAATATCTTGATGATGAATATATTTTATGTATTTTGATTCATTTTATTAATTATAAAATATAATTTATTTTACTTGTTTTTAATTTTTTTTTTTTATTTATTAACCATTATATGTAAAACTAAACTGTACACAAACTCTAAATTATGTACTCATTATTTTTGTGTGCATCAAACAAGTTTAAAATTTCAATTGCTTACTTTTTATTTACTTATGCTATTTCTATAACTGTAATCATATTAAACCTGATTATTAAGAAATATTACATTAGAATTATTAGCTGATGAGAATTGAAATGTATGTTTTTTTTCCTTTACTTTTTTTTAAAAGAAAAGATATTTTTGTAATGTTGATTTCAAATCTGTAAAAACAACTTTTTATTTCACCTCTTTTTTATTAGTTACAAATAAATTTAAAGAGATTTTAACAAAGTAAATGGTATCAAAGAAAAAATATCCATTTCTCAATGTATTTTAATTTTTAAAATTTTGCTTAAAAAATTAAACAAATTTTTTTCACTAAATGATGTATTTCTAAAATAGCTTCTTAATGAAGGCTTTCATATTAAAATATATTTAGATTTGTTTTACTTTAATAAATACACCTAATTTACAATCCTCAGATTTTCATGTCCTGTTAAAATTTTTACATATAGGGGAAAAAATTACTTGGATAATGACTATGTAGTTTCTCCGAGAAATATATATTTATAAATGGATTTAAAGTGATCTGTGTTTACCATTTTTGAATATAATCAGTTTTTTTTTAAAGATTTAACTTTCATCGCTTAATTTCCTAATTTATTTTATTGCACTAATAAGTGTAACCCTAAGAATGTGTCTCTCTCTAAAATGATTAACTAACCACATTACATGTTAATTAATATTTAATTATTGAACAACGACTTTCCTTTAAATTGAAAAGCTGTATAAAATATATAATGCTTTAGTGTTTTTCTTTTTTTCTTCACTCTTAATTAAAAGTTGTAACATTTTTTTAAAATAAAATAAATTTAAATTTATCAATTTCAATTACTATCAATATTAAAAAAAACATGTGAACAGCTTATATATATATATATTGCAATTTTCTTAAATATTTTAATTTTTATGTGAACTTTTTTTTCATTAATGTATTTACCAAAATTTTGAATGCTGCTTTTCAACGAAGTAAAGTAGCCCCCTTAAGTAATCCATTGAACGTTTTTCTTGCAAATGCATTTGAAATTTTTCTTAAATTTACAAAGATAGTAAGGCAACTGTGTTCATGTATTCCTTCCTCATGTGTTTTAAATATTTTATGTAAATTTGACAAATAAAAATGTTTAACTTTGGGAAGTGAAAATGAAAGGTAATTTTGACTCATTTTACTGAATTTCCCCTGTAAGTATTTAAATCATTGAAAATGTACTGAAATTACATTGCTATTATTAACATGATACAACTTTTTTTTTTTTTTTTTTTTTTAGTTTTTGAATTGTCTTTTACAAATCCTTCATAGAATGTATTAACTGAATTGTTCATTGGCTCCAGTCTTACAAATCCTTCATATAATGTGTTAACTGTGATTTATGAATAATTAAAAAAAAAATTGGAATCATTTAATGATTAATCACACTTCTGTTAGATTTTATTCTTTTGCCCTTTTTTCTTTTTATTAGGGCAACTGTGGAGGCAGCAGGCTTATTTGAGTAGCTACTTTGATTTTACTATTAATAGTGAAATCTTCAAATGTTTGAAATGTAGTTACCAAACTATTAGGAAACAGCATGCAGAGCCTTATAATGATACATACTGGTAAACATCCTTTTAATTGCCTGCTTTGTGGAAGGACTTTTCGTTTACGGCATCACATGCTTGTACATGATTACTTAAAAAGAAATATTTATTCACTCTGAAATACAGTAGCTAAGGATTAATTTCGTTTAACTTATGCAAAATCTGTTTAAAAAATGGATGGATTTTTTATGTGTAGAATTTTTATTTTTCATACCTTTTTAAAATTTAAGATACAGTTTTTGAAAGCAAATATATTTGATTGGACATGGAAATAATTGTAAACTCTGAAGCAAATTAAATAATTGGTTTATCTCAGTGGCGCACACAAGGGGGGTGGTTCGGCCCCCCCAAAGCCCTTGATTTCTTTCCGATTGATTATAATTCTAAGTATATAGTACGTAAAATTTAACTAATTACTTGCTATGAATGATTAATTTTATTAATTAATGCTAATTATTTATTCATAAACCAGTTTTTTACTGTGTTTTGTTCCTGAAAATCGACAAAATCTAAAGGAGCATGATACAAGAATGGTGAACTTTCGACCCTGGACCCCTCCCCGCCCCTTGAAAAATTCCTGTGTGCGCCACTGGTTTATCTTAATTGTATATGTGTATATATTTTTGATGATTATTTTGTTATCTGTGAATTATTGGCATTTAACTATATAAAGAATTATTTATTAAAACAACAATTATTTTGCATTTTTTTTCTATTACTCATTGTATTTTGTACTCACTGAATAATATTAAAAATGATATCAAAATTATAACTTTTATATATTTTTAATATGATGAATAGCTTTTGTGAATGACAACTGTATGGCTTGTTAAAAACTGAAGAAAAATGTTTCAAAAATTAAACTTTTTACTTTTTTAATAATGGTTACTTCTAAATGCTTCAAAATAAATTACTGAAATTATTTTTATTTCTAATTTTTGCTTTTAGTGTATTAAAGTGATCAAATTCATATTTATGAAATAAGTTAAAAGACATAATTGCTCATATTTTATGATGTTAAAAATATTACTTCCAAAAAGTTTTTTCAAAAAATGCCATTTTTCATTAAAAAATTTGATTTTATGAATTATTCAGAATACAACAAGTATGATTCTTTATACAGTTGTTTTTATACTTATAAGATATGTGTATATTATTTCTATGCAATGAAGATTTTTCTTTAATTTGAATACTTAATATTATATAACCCTTGTTTACTTTTATTTAAATACATATTAATAGAGTAAATATATATGTCTTTTAATTATAAAAAACCCCATTTTTATCCTATATTCTTTCATTATTAGTTGTGTTTCTTGTATTTTAAATCAGATCACATGTGATTTTTTGCCACCTGATTTCTTTTCATTTATGTGTTACAAAAAGAGGGAGATGTTTTATAAGATAATTTCTATAAGAAAATGTTGTAGCAGTTTTTGAATTAGAATTCTTATAATAAGCTGTATAACTTTAGAAAATGTTTAATTATTTTAATATGTATCTTCACGCACATGAAAGATTATTGGTTCATATTTTTATATTCCTAGTGAAAAATCAAGAATTTACGTTAAAATGTGTAACTATTGTTTTATGTATTTTTTATTTAAAAAACATTGAGGTTTTTACATATCTTTGATTGGATTTGGATTTACACATCTATTTTGTGTTAGAAGATTTCACAACATCTCATTGTAGTAATTTTTTTTGATAAAAACTGTCACAATTGTTTCCTCGCAATATAATTACTGCAACAATTTTTCAATTTTTATTATATTCTTCTATATTTTTATATAGATTCACTTTTGACTTCAAAATAAATTTTGTGTAATTTTTTAACTTGAATTACATTTTTTGTGGGTAAAGAAATGTTATGTTTTTTCCCCTTTAATGATGCATTTGTTTCATGGCTATATGAAATATTATATTACAGTAGAACGTTGTTTATCCAAACGTTTATTATCTGGAGCATCAAATATCCAGACCAATATTTTTTTTTGTCAACTTCATGTACTGTATATGAATAAGTTATAGAACAGTGCAATGCTCAACAGTTGTTTTGCGTGAGGCCAAAAGTGATGGGAAAACCCAAGGTCAGGGAAATTTGGCGAATTTCCGTTGTGTGATTTCGTAAACATCTGCACGGAATATTAGGTCAGTTTGTTTCCAAGTGAATATTTTGCTCTTTGTGAGTTGTATATGTGCTCTTTTGTTGAGTTGTGAACTTCTATGGCATTGAATTCAAAACAAAATTATGACAAGATTCTAACTTTCGTGCAAGAAGAATCTGACCCTGTCAACGATGAAATGGATAAAAACGAGGACAAAAACAAAAAGTAGCAAGGGTCCGTAAAATGCTGACGCGTTTTCTGTGTTAGAAACAACTATGGGGTGGTACGAACAACAATCAGAGTGATGTTGTACTCAACTACTGCTGCTCAAGAGAATCTGAGACCTTGCATCAGAAAAACGAAGGTGTACAATGGTACAGTGAAACATAAGTAATTATTTTCCACAATAAAGGTAAAATTGTGACATTTTACACCTATTTTACTTTTTCTTCAAGTACATTTCCCACATGTGATGATTGTCAGTATTGGTATAGAGTCCGGTTTTATACACTGCTTGGATCACATTTGGTTATTTGAACAATCACATATCTGTATTGTGTCCGGTCCTAATTGATTTGGATAAATGACGTTCTACTCTAATTTTATTTAATAGTTTAAAAAGTAGTTAATTTGCTTCTCAATATGAGCACATAAAATAATTTTATTAGTAAACCATCATTTACAAAAATATGATAGATGATTGCTGTCTATAAATTTTGCAAATAGTGAAAACCTGTAACTTCCAATGGAAAATGGTTCTCAATTCTTCTGTTTATAGATCAGATTTTTGCAAAGTATTCTCTTACAAGTGCTCATTATGCCCATACACAACATTTTTTAAAGGAAATATAAAAAAACAACATGTCTCATATGGGAGAAAGGCCTTATCAGTGTGATTTTTATGGGCAAAAATTCTCTATGAAGCAATATATTAAGAGACATGTATCTCTATTTCTTTCTACTAAAATATAGTCATTCATTTTTTAATTTAAATTTATATATGTGTAATTACTAATATGTTTTATTTATAAAAATACCTTTTTCATTTTCGACGAAAACTATAAGTATTGGATTTATTTTCATAACACAGGGTTTCGAATTTTCTTTTATGTGTCACATATGTATAATGTTAAAAAGTTTTTCTTATTACATGAAAGCAAATTTTTTTTATTACAGTCTTAAATTATCTGTGTCTAGATATAACAAAAAAATCCGTAAATAATGTGTAGTTTTTGTACACAAAGCATTTTTTCTTAATAGAGTAAAATAGTTTTGACTTTTTTTGTGGTATGTTATATTTTAAATTCCTAATAATTTAATGAAATCAAGTATGTAAATTATAAGAATGTGTTTCAACGTATCTTTGACATTCAAGTTTACAGAATGGGCACATCAGACGGCCTTGGCGCACTTTAGAAGTGGTCACCTACGTAAATAAGTAATGACTTTTGTGCAGGGGGTAAAGTCTTTCTTTACCTCTCCCTGCTTCGCCTGCTCATCTTCTGCATTTCCCTACAACAGTTGTATGAAGAGCAAGACCTGGTGTGTGACACCATTACGCGGAATGGTCAAATGGAATTGGTGTAGGCTTTCCTGCTCCAAGGGGATTGGAAATAACACAAGTTTACAGAATTAAATTTTTTTTGTTTATTTGCTGTTTTTTATGGATATTTGTAAACAATGACTTTTTTAATGAAATTGAATTACTTATTGGCTTCAAATTTCTTGAATTCTCACATCATGCTGTATAAAAATTTTGAAATTAAGTGAGATCACCTTATTGTTATTTGTGAATTTTTTTTTCTTTGGTTTGTTTTGTCTCTTGCAATTCTCTTGATACTTATCCATGATTACAATAATTGAACTTCTGCAACTACAGTGAGAGTTTAAAATTATGTGATTTAAAAAATTGTCTTGAAGCAGTGAAAAAATTTAATACAGTTTAGGTAGATTTTGGATTAAATTATGAAATTGTTTATTTCAATAGATTTTTATAGTAATTTAAAAATATATATGATGATTAAAATGTTTTCTGGGAAATTATATTTTTGTATAGCACACATCCTCCCTTCAAAAAATATTCTTGAATAATTTTAATGATTAAATGAATTATAAGGCAAGATTATTTGTGTTTATATATTTAAAAAGTATTGTCATGTGCTAATTCAAATTGATATTACTACCTATTTTTAAGTTTTTATACTAGTAATTAATGACATATTATGAATATATATATATATATATATATTTCTAGAAGGTTTTCTGGAAAATAAAATTATTTTTTTAAAAAATGTTGTGATTGTGAATAAGTCAAAAGAATCTAGTTAATATTTAAGTTGTATGTATGTTTAATTTGTACATTTTTATTTGTATGTTTAATTTGTATTTGTTTATTTGTAATACTTAATTTGTGTTAAAAACTAACTTTTTCTAGAAAATCAAGTTATTTTTTATCAAAATGTTTTTATTGTGAATTGGATTGTCAAAAGGATCAGCTAATATTTAATTTGTATTTGTTTGTTTAATTTGTACCATTTAATTTATTTTAAAAAATTAAAAATTTTTAAAACTTTAAACTTTTATTTGCCTTGCTTTAACCTCTCATATATTTAAGGAAAAATTTTTATAACTTAATAGTTAAATATATAGGAAGTTGCTTTCACACATTCTGTAACTCATACTAGAGAAAAATTTATGAAGTTTTTTCTTAAATTTTCAATTATTTATTTATATTATTTTGCAGGTGATAAAAGCACAGATACGCAATTTGGAGAGTCTTTATTTTATCGATTGCGTGAACCCACTAATACCAATCAGCAGTTAAGTGTATATGTGTGCAGAGTATGCTCTTATATTTCAACAAGTTCAACAACTCTCAAGCGGCATGTCAGATCTCACACAGGAGAACGCCCATTTACGTGTGAAGTCTGTGGAAATAAATTTAGATTAAAACATCATTTACAGCGTCATTTGTTTTGTCATTTAATGTCATAAAATATTAAATGAAGTTTAGTGTTTTTATTAGTGAAATTTCATTTTTTTAAAGAATTTTTATTTTTCTATGAGAAGTTTTTATTTCAGTAAATTTCTTCACTTTAAATATAAGCTCACTTTTCTGAATTTTTATGGAAAATGTAGAATGTGTATTTCAAATATATGCCAAGGTATTAATTCGACAATTATATTATGAAACGATTTTAAAGTAACCTAATGTTTTTTTATGTGTGCTAACTATGTGTATTTTCTTAAATATGAAATTTACTTCAGTTTTTCCTTTTTTATTAATGTTATTATTTTCATCCATTTTCATTAGAAATAGTCTTGGCAGTTTTAATGTAATTAATTGTTTTTAGTAGATGAAAAATCCATCTCAAATCTACTCAATTCAAATATTAAGTGTAGAGTTCATTGGATGATAAATTTGAAAAACGATGTCATCCTGTTTTGTTTCCTTGAACATCAATAGTATTATCACATGACATTTTAAAAAAGGTGTTCTGATATTCTGAAATTTTTTTAAGAGTGAAATTGAACTTTTTATGAAACGTATTACTTTAAACATAATAAGGGAAAACAATCTCTTGCTATTGCTTGTTTTATTGAGAATAATTTTAGTCATAAAATTTTTTTAGTGCCTGAGGTATTTGTTTGGCTTAAATAGATGTGCTTTGTATATTCAAATTTAAAATTGTTTATTTGTATAAAAAAATATAGATAAATAATAAAATGTTGAATGAAATGCTTTTAAAAATATTCTGTTTCTCAATAAATATGATAACCACATAAATATTGATAGTTTTAGTTGGTCGATTGCTGCATTTTTTTTTTTTTTTTTTTTTTTTTGTAGTTTTAAAGATTAGAATAATTGTATTATTTAAAAAATCATTTCATATTAAAAGCTACTAAAAGTATTTTATTTCAATATTAGATCAATGCTACATAACACAAAACAACTGAATTGAATTGCATTATATTAATCATTGTATATTTTTTGGATTTCAAATTAGTGTACAAGAAATATTTGTATTATTATTAAATTTAGTATAATTGATTTTCTTATAAATTTTATTTGGAAAATGCATTTAATAATGCTTTTTTTGAAAATTAGTTGTGATTTTATTGTTCATTTCTTTTTTATTCAATTTGCCTGTATATCATTTTTCTATTTTTGAGAGGATCTTCAACTGTTATGTAAAACATTTATAATAACCTGAAACAATACTTTTGTAAATAAATGAAAGTATTGGCAATATGGAAAAAATTGTGCTAATGGCCTTGACTAGATTTTATTCCTCTTAATTAAACAGAAACTGTTCATCAATAGTGTATATGAAAATGTTTTGAATAACTCTTATGTGTGTGTGTGGTTTGGTTAATTTGTTTTCTTTCTGTAACTAACAAAACTTTTAGAATTATTTTTCTTTAGATGAATTTAAATTTGCTTCTCATTCAGGATTTTTCCCTTTTAATTTTGTATGAACACATTTCTATCCTGGTAATGAATATATTTTATATATTTTTATTCCTTTTATGAATTATGAAATATAATTTACTTAATTTGTTTTAATTTTTTTCATTTGTTAACCATGATAACTAACATAAAACTAAACTTCACACAAACTCTAATTATGTACTCATTATTTTTGTATGCAACAAACATGTTTAAAATTTCAATGGCTTACTTTTTATTTACTTATGCTATTTCTATGAATGTTATATTAAACTTGACTATATTAAAAAGTTCCATTAGAATTGTTAGCTGATAAATTCAAATGTATGGTTTTTTTCTTTCCTTTTTAAAAAGATATTTTTGAACTGTATATTTCGAACATGTAAAAATTCCTTTTTATTTCACCACTTTTTATTTGTTAAAAATAAATTCAAGGAGATTGCAATAAGTGAATGGTTTCAGTTTTAAAGAAAAATTGCCATTATTATTAAAATGTTTATTACTCAATGTAATCTGTTAGGAAATATTGAAATTTTACTTAATTTTTTTTTTTTTTTTACGTAATGGTGTATTTCTGAGATATCTTCTTAATGAAGGCTTTCATATAAAATTATATTTAGATTTGTTTTACTTTAATGATTACATCTAATGTACTATCCTCAAATTTTCATATATGTCCTAGTAAAAATTTCAATTCTATGGGGAAAAATTACTGTGATTTTTCAATTTTTCTGGGAAAGATTTATTAATAGATATTGATTATCTATATATTATTTAAGAAGTTTTGATGTAATCAATGTTTTAAAAAGATTTAACTATCACCACATAGTTTTCTAATTTTTTTATTACTCCAATTACTGTATCTCTAAGAATGTGCCCCTCTCTAAAATGATTAACTGATCATATTAATACATATTAATTAATATCTAATTATTGAACAACGACTTTCCTTTAAATTTGAAAGCTGTATAAAATATCTAATGCTTTAGTGGGTTTTTTTTATCTTCACACTCTTAATTAAAAGTTGTAACTATTTTTTTAATAAAATTAATTTTAAGTTTATCAATTTCAATTAATAGCAATATTAAAAGAAAATTTTAATTGCCTGCACATATATATATAAGGTAATTTTCTAAAATTTTATTTTAATATCTATGCGAATTCTTTTTTATTTGATGTGTTTACCAAAACTTTGGATGCTACTATTGATTAAAATAAAGTGCCCCCCCCCCACACTTAGTAATTTATTGAACTTTTTTCTTGCAATACATTTGAAATTTTTCTTAAATATACAAAGATGTAAGAGAATTGTGTTGTTCCTTCCTCCTGTGTTTTAAATATTTTATGTAAATTTAAAAATTAAAAATGTTTACATTTTGTAAGTGAAAATGAAAGAAAATTTTGACTCATTTTTACTGAATTTTTCCCAAAATATTTAAATCAATAAAAATGTACAGCATTGCTTTAATAACATGATCTTTTTTAGTTTTTAAATTATTAGCTCCAGTTCTTTACAAATCCTTCACAGAATGTGTTAACTGTTGTTTTATGAATAAAAAAACATTTTTAGAAACATTTAATGATGAATCACACTTTTGCTTCAATTTATTCTTTTGCCTTTTTTTTTATTAGGGCAACTGTGGAGGCAGCAGGCTTATTTTAGTAGCTACTTTGATTTTACTAATAATAGTGAAATCTTCAAATGTTTGAAATGTAGTTACCAAACTATTAGGAAACAGAGCATGCAGAGACATATAAAGATACATACTGGTGAACGCCCTTTTAATTGCCTGCGTTGTGGAAAGACTTTTCGTTTAAGACATCACATGAAAAATCACATGCTTGTACATGATTGAAATCTGTGTTTATTACTTAAAAAGAAATATTCATTCACTCTTAAATTCAGTAGCTAAGGATTAATTTCTTTTTACTTATGAAAAATTTGTTTAAAAAATGGAATTTCTCTGTGTAGAATTTTTATTTTTCATACCTTTCTAAAATTTAGGTTACAGTTATTGAAAGCAAATATATTTTATTGGACATGTGAATAATTGTAAACTCAGAAGCAAATTAAAAAATTCATTTATCATCATTGTGTATGTGTATATATTTTTGAAGATGACATTTTGATGATTATTTGGCTGTTAACTTTAATTATTGGCATTTAACTATATAAAGAAGAATTATTTATTAAAACAACAATTATTTTGCATTTTTTTCTATTACTCATTGTATTTTGTACTCACTAAATAATACTAAAAACGATTTCAAATTTATAACTTTAATATTATTTTTTTAGTATGATGAATAGCTTTCATGAATGACAACTGTATGACTTCTTTGTTAAAAACTGAAGGAAAATTTTTCAAAAATATAACTTTTTGCTGTTTTGATAATGGTTACATCTGAATGCTTCAAAATAAATTACTGAAATTATTTTTATTTCTAATGTTTGCTTTTAGTGTATTAAAGTGATCAAATTGATAGTTATGAAATTAGTTAAAACACATAATTGCTCATATTTTATAATGTTAAAAATATTATCTCTTCTAAAAAAATTTAAAAGAAATGCCTTTTTTCATTAAAAATATTTTTTATGAATTATTCAGAATATAATAAGTATGATTCTTCATACAGTTTTTATAATTATACATACCGTAATTTCGCGCTTATAGTCCGTGGACTAGCTGTGTTTGAAATGCGAATTTTTGAAGCTGGACTATCCACCAGTGCTGGTAATACGCTGGTTGTTCACAGTTAAAGCACAACTGCCGGAAGGGGGGAAAATAGTTGATGCGTCAGCTCGATTTTTAGGAGCCTTAGTAGCCAAGTACTTGGAGTATGAAAAAAAAGCATGATTCACTGTTTTTTATTTGCATTTAGCGTTTTATTTCTGAAGGTATATTAGTAAGGAAGTACTTTATTTCTATTTATACTTAGTTCTTTGTTTCTAAAATACATTAATATTGTCGTATTAAAATAACGCAATTTCGGACGCATAGTCCGCGGACTATCTGACGATTTTTGAAATTTTTTTGTATAAAATCGTGTCTGCTGACTATACGTGCGAAATTACGGTATGTGTATATTATTTTTGTACAATGAAAATTTTTCTTTAATTTGAATACTTAATATCATATCACTTTTGTTTACTTTTATTTAAATATATATCGATTAAGTGAAGGGAGCGGGAATTTTTTTTATAATTTTTCCCTATGTCATTGGGGTCCATGTAGTATTAATAACCAGAAGAATTTAATATTTGAAGATAAAAATAATTCGGGTCTTAAAGGGATATAGGAAGTTGCTTTCACTCAGTAACTCATACTAGAGCAAAATTTATAATTTTTTTTTTAAATTTTCAATTACTTACTTATATTATTTTGCAGGTTATAAAACCACAGATACACAATTTGCAGAGTCTTCATCTTATCGATTGCGTGAACCCACTAATACCAATCGGCAGTTAAGTGTATGCTCTTATACTTCAAGAAGTTCAACAACTCCCCAGCAGCATGTCACATCTCCCACAGGAGAAGGTCCGTTTAAGTGTGGAAAGTGTGCAAATAAATATAGATTAAAACATCAATTAATGCGCCATTTTACTTATCATTAAATGCCCAAACCTTATGTTTTTCTGTATGCAAACTATGTGTATTTTCTTAAATGTGAAATTTACTCCAGTTTTTTCATCTTATATGTATGATATTATTCTCTTTTATTTTCATTAGAAATTGTCTTGGCAATTTTAATGCAATTAATTGTTTTTAGAAGATAAAATCAATTCTCTACTCAATTCAAACATTAAGTGCAGAGTTCAATTTGAAAAATGCTGTAATACTGTTTTGTTTTCATAAACTTTAATAGGATTATCATATAACATTTTACATAAGACACTATTAATTACTTTGAAATTTTTTAAAAAATGAAATTGAACTCTTTTTATACATTATTACATTAAACATATAATTATAAGGAGCAATGATGTGAAATAAGCTCTTGGTATTGATTTTTTTTTCATTCAGAAAAGTTTAAATCATAAAACTTTTGTAATTTGAATTTTAATGGCGCAAGGGCCAAACTACGGCCAAGTTGCGTCAAACACACGTTAAAAAAGCATAAAATGTGTTTGATAGTTTATTTATATATGAAAAAAATTGTAGATATAAATATTAAAATACATAATGAAATGTTTTTTAAAATATTTTGTTTCTCAATAAATATCATAGCCACATAAATATTGATTGTTTCAATTGGTCCAATTACTGTGTTTTTTTTAGTAGTTTAAAGATTAAAATAATTGTATTGTTTAAAATCATTTGATATAAAAATCTTTTTAACTTGATATAAAGGCTTCTAAAAGCATTTTATTTCAATATTAGATCAATGGGTACATAACACAAGACCACTGAATTGAGTCCTGTTATGTTTATTGTTATATATTTTGTATACTTCAAAGTGGTGCACAGTAAATACTTGTATAGTTATAAAATTTAGTGTCATTGATTTTTAAAAAATTTTATTTGGTAAATGCATTTAATACTTCTTTTTTTGAATGTATGCTTGTTCCTTTTTTTATTCTGTTTGCCTTTTAGTCATATTTCTATTTTTGAGATGATCTTCAAATATTATGTAAAACATCTATAATAACCTGAAACAGTACTTTTGTAAATAAATGTCAGCTTTGGCATATGTGGAGAAAAACGTTGTGCACATGGCTAGAATTTATTCACTTTACTAATCAAAAACTGTTCATCAATTTTGTATTTAAAAATATTTTGTAGAATTGTCATGGTTTGGTGAATTTGTTCTCTCTATGTAATTAACAAAACTTTTAGAATTATATTTCTTTAGATAAATTTAAAATTTACCTCTCATTCAGGGTTTTTCTTTTTTATTGTATGAACAAATATCTGTCTTGATAATGAATATATTTTATGTATTTTGGTGCATTTTATGAATTATAAAATATAATTTATTTTACTTTTTTTTCATTTTTTTTCATTTGTTAATCATGATATGTAAAACTAAACTTTACAAGACCTCTAAATTATGTACTCATTATTTTTGTCTACATCAAACATGTTTAAAATTTCAATCGCTTATTTTTTGCTTCCTTATGCTATTTCTATATATGTAATCATATTAAATTTGATTATTAAAAAAATTCTATTAGAATTGTTAGCTGATAAATTGAAATGTATGGGTTTTTTTCTTTACTTTTTAAATAAAGATGCTTTTGTAATTTTAGTATCACATTTGTAAAAATTTCTTTTTATTTGTTAAATTCAAAGAGATTGCAAGAAGTGAATGGTTTCAATTATCAAAAAATAAATGCCATTATTTTTTTTTTTTCTTCAAAAATATAACTGTGCGTTACTCAGTGTACTCTGTTAAAAAATTATTTAGTTAAATTTTCTTCAAATTTAATTTTTTTCTTCTGCTAAATGATTTTTGAAAATTTCTGAAATAGCTTCTTAATGAAGGTTTTTGTATTAAATTCTATTTAGATTTTTTTTATTTTAATCCCTACTGCAGTGGGTTGATAAATGAGTACCAAAAAACTTGTTTTTGGACTTGAACACTGGGGGTCTCGCTTCTGACTGACCACCTGATCGGGACATCTGCTCATGCATCTCAGCGCCCATTGGTCACCTATACTGGGATGGACACATTATGCCCTTGCCCTCATGTTCTGTTGTGCCACTGAAGTTGAGTTTGAGTTTTACTTTAATGAATAGATCTATAATTTTTTATCCTTAAATTTTCATATGTCCTGTGAAAAATTTTTTACATCTGGGGGAAAAAGTTATTGTAATAATTATTATATAGTTTCTCTGGGAAATATATATTTTTAAATAGGTTTTAAATTATCTGTATACAATTTTTGAATTTAAACAAGGTTTTAAACAGATTTAATTATCACTGCATAATTTCCTAATTCTTTTATTACACCGTTAAGTGTATCTCTGAGAATGTGTCCCTCTCTAAAATGATTAATTAAATAACATATAACTATTATATATTTATCAAGCAATGATTTTTCTTTGAATTTTAAAGCTGTATAAAATATATAATGCTTTAGTGTTTTTCTATCTTCTCACTTTTAATTAAAAGTTGTAACAATTTTTTTAAATAAAATTAATTAAAATTTATCAATTTTAATAGTAGCAATATGAAAATTTTTTTTAATTACCTGGATATGTATGAGGCAAATTTCTTTAATTTTATTTTAATTTCTACGGGAATCCTTTTCTGTTAATGTATTTACAAAAATTTTGAATGCCACTTTTGAACAAAATAAAGTAGTCCCCTCCCCCTCCCTTAAGTAATTCACTGAACTATTTTTCTTGCAAAGGCACTTGAAATTTTTCTTAAATTTACAAAGATAGTAATGGAGCTGCGTTCATGTGTTCCTTTCTCAAATGTTTTAAATATTTTATGTAAATTTGACAAATAAAAATGTTTAAATTTGGGAAGTGAAAATGAAAGGGAATTTTGGTTCATTTTACTGAATTTTTTCCCAACATTTTTAATTTGATGAAAATGTACAGCAGTTACATTGCTGTTAACATAAACCAATTTTTTTTATACTTTTGAATTGTTCATTGGCTCCAGTCCCTTACAAATCCGTCACAGAATGTGTTAACTGTTATGTCCAAATAAAAAAAAAGATGTTTTTGGAAACATTTAATGATTAATCACACTTTTACTTGAATTTATTCTTTTGCTTTTTTTTTTATTAGGGCAACTGTGGAGGCAGCAGGCTTATTTTAGTAGCTACTTTGATTTTATTATTAATAGTGAAATCTTCAAATGTTTGACATGTAGTTACCAAACAATTAGGAAAGGCAGCATGCAGAGACATATAAAGATACATACTGGTGAACGTCCTTTTAATTGCCTGCTTTGTGGAAAGACTTTTCGTTTAAAGCATCATATGAAGAATCATATGCTTGTACATGTTTGAATTCTGTGTGTTCATTACTTAAAAGAATATATTCACTCACTTTTAAATACTGTAGATAAGCATTAATTTCATTTTACTTAAGCAAAATTTGTTTAGAAAATGGATGGAATTTCTATGTGTAGAATTTTTATTTTTCATACCTTTTTAAAATTCAACATAAGTTATTGAAAGCAAACACATTTGATTGGACATGTAAATAATTGTAAGCTCAGAAGCAAATTAAATAATTGATTTATCTTCATTGTGTAAGTGTATATATTTTTGAAGATAGTGTTTTGATGATTATTTGGCTGTTATGTCTGTGAATTATTGGCATTTAACTATATAAAGAAGTATTTATTATTCAAGCAACAAGAATTATTTTCTTTTTCAAAAACTAATTGTATTTTGTACTAGTTAATAATATTAAAAATGATATCAAATTTATAACTTTTATGTTATTTTTTTTAGTATGATGAATAGCTTTCATGAATGACAACTGTATGATTTTCCTGTTAAAAACTGAAGGAAAATTTTTCAAAAATTAAACTTTTTACTTTTTTGATTATGGTTACATCTGAATGCTTCAAAATAAATTACTGAAATAATTTTTATTTCTAATGTTTGCTTTTAGTGTATTAAAGTGATCAAATTGATAGTTATGAAATAAGTTATATATAAAAGACATAATTGCTCATATTTTATAATCTTAAAAATATTAATTCTAAAAATTTTTTTAAAAATTCATTAAAATATATAATTTTTATGAATTATTCAGAATGTAACAAATATGATTCTTTATACAGTTTTTTTTTATACTTATGCATATGTGTATGTTATTTTTGCTCTATGAAGATTTTTTTAAAATTTAAATACTTAATATCTTACAACTTTCATTTACTTCTTTTTAAATACATGTCGATAAAGTGAATATATCTATTTTTCAATCATAAAAAACATATTTTTATCTTACATTCTTTCATCATTATTTGTCTTGTAATTTGAATCAGATCTCATGGGATTTTGTGCCACTGATTTCTTTTCATATAATGTGTTGCAAGTAAAGAAGAGATTTTATAAGATAATTTGCATAGGAAATTTTGTAGCACTTTTTAAATAAAATTGAAAAATAATTCTTATAATAAACATTTATTACTTTAGAAAATGTATAAATTTTATGATAAATATCTTTATGCACACATAAAAGATTACTGTTGTAGTTTGCATTTTTATATTCCAGCAGAAAAACAAGAAATTAAGTAAAAATATGTAGTTATTGCTTTATTTTTTTATTAAAATTTTTTGAGGTTTTTACATATCTTTAATTGGATTTACACAGCTATTTTGTGTTAAAAGATTAAATGACATCTCACAAAGGAAATTTTGTTTGATAAAAACTGTCACAAATGTTAACACTTGTAAGAAAATTACTGCAACAATTTTTCAATTTTAATTAATTACTTCTATATTTTTATATAAATACTTTGATTTCAACAGAGAATTTATATAAAAATGTAAAAGAATGTCTTTTTTTAAAATTTTGTGTAATTTTAGAACTTAATTAAATTTTGGTGGGTAAAGAAATGTTATATTTTTTCCTAATATGATTTGTATATCATAGCTTAATTTTATTTATTAATTTAAAAAAATATTTAATTTGTTTCAATGAGCATATAAAAATAGTTTTATTAGTAAGCCATCATTTTCAAAAACACTAATTTTTGATAATTTGATAGATGATTGCTGTCTAAATCCTGCAAATAGAGAAAACCTGTATTGTCCAATAGAAAACGTTTCTCAAGTCTGCATGGATTCTTCTGTTCGGAGATCAGATTTTTGCAAAGTATTCTCTTACAAGTGTTCATTATGCTCATACACTACATTTTTTAAAGGGAATATAAGAAGACACACTAGGACTCATATGGGAGAAAAACCTTATCAGTGTGATTTCTGTGGGCAAAAATTCTCTATGAAACAATCTGTTAAGAGACATGTTTCTCAAATTCATTATATTTAAATGTAGTCATTCATTTTTTTAAAATTTATATATGTGTTATTGCTGATATATTTTATTTATAAAAATACCTTTTTTTATTTTAAGATTTTAAACTAAAGTGTAAGTATTGAATTTATTTTCAAACACTGTTGCAAAATTTGTTTTATGAATCACACATGTATAATATAACAAAGTTTATCTTATTACAAGAAAGTGAGAGAATTTTGTTATATCTCAAAATCATTAATTATCAATATCCTATCTATATAACAAAGAAAAAGTCTTAAATAATGTGTATTTTTTTTCAAACAAAGCATTTTTTGTTATAGAGTAAAATGGTTTTGATATTTTTTGTGGTATGTCATTTTGTAAATTCCTAATAATTGAATGAAAATAAGTACATAAATTATAAAAATGTGTTTTAACATATCTTTGAGACATTCAAATTTTTTTAAAAAAAGAAAATTAAAATTTTTTTTTTTATGGATATTTGTAAACAATGATTTTTTTTTAAGGAAATTGGATTACTCATTGTCTTTAAATATCCCTTTATAAAAGAAGAAAAAAAATGTAATTTATAATAAAAAATTTATTTATTGAAACTTTCTTTTTATGGTTAAAAATAAAAAGTAACTAGCTGAATCATTACTTTTTTTGTTTCCTTTTGAATTATTTTCCCTACGCTGATTGTTTTGTTTTTTTATGTTTATTGTAAAAATAAATTAAGAAATTTTTTTTAAAGATAAATTTTAATTATTTTTTGAAGTTACTTTTAATGCTTTAAAAAATGTAAATTTAAATGTTTTTTCCCTCCTGTTTATTTTTTGAAAAATAACTTTTTATGTGGTAATGTTTATTAATTTCACCATACGAAATAATTATTTACAGTTACACAATTGAAATTAAAATTTTCCATTTTATTTAATTGCTTCAAGCATTCTTTAATCATTTTCTTTAAAATGCATAAGTAATTTATATTTTTTGTAGTGGTTTTTAAAAACAACTTTTTATGTTTTTGCAATTGTTTTTCCATTCATTTTTGTGTTCTCAGTTAATAAATGCAAACCATTTTATATGCTACTTTCTTTTTAGTTGTAATATTTCAATGAAATTTATTTCCAGAAATTCTTATTTAATTGTGATATATTTTTGAATAAATGTGACTATTTATAAATATATTATATGACTTTTGTTCTTTGTTTAGCTTAGGTAAATAGTGATAAAAAAAGTATAAATTTAAGAACTCAAAAAGGAAAAATTTCTAAATATCCCAAAACATTAACAAATTTGGAAAATCTTTTAAGATTTGTGAATAATTATGAGATTTTTTATGATTATATATGATTTTATGAGTATGAGATTTTTTTTGTCTTTAGAATTATTTTTAATTAATATTGTGTTTTTTATATAAAGTTATATTTAAATAAAAGCACTTATTAACTATTTTGTAATTTTTTCCCCCTTCATATATAAAGGATTGCTGTTTGGAACCCAAATAATGTCTCTGAAAATGTTAACTGTGTAAAGAAATTTGCTTTATAGCTGTGCGAAGGCAACAAATTAGATACAAAATTTGAGCCTCATTTTCATTAGGCACACAGAACATCAATATTTTGTTTGTTCAGTTTGTGGTGAAACATTCAGATAAAAACAACAACTCATGATAATTATATATCTCTACATTATTCTTAAAACCAAATACCTTTGTACTTACAGTTTTCTTTCATTGTACTTTATGTAAAAAAACAAATGATTACATTGAATTTTTTAAAAGAAACTTTTGGAAATTTCATTCATTGTACTTTATGTAAAAAAAACAAATGATTACATTGAATTTTTTAAAAGAAACTTTTGGAAATTTCACCTCTTGTGTTTCATTAAGATGAACATATAAAACATTATTTTATTCATCTTTAAGTGTTATTATAAACTTTTATTTTAACTTATATGCTGTTCCTGTTTTTTATCATGAAAATTTGTAAAAATATATTCACTGGATTAATAAATTGAACAGATTCTTTGAAAATATATCAACATCTGTAAAATATTATAGTGCAATACTTATGTTCACATTGTTTTCACTTTTCATTTAACTAAATTTTTTTCCCTATTGCCTATTTAAATTATAATTGAAATATTCAATTTATTGGGGAAAAAATAAGTTGGCTGAAGAAGCTTTACATTTTGAAAAAATTAAAAACAACCTCTAAATAATTTAAAATATGTAAATAAGAATGCTTTATATTTCATAAAATTTGTATTACTGTTGGTATGAAAATCAGTTCTTTTGAGCTATTTTTTTTTTGAAAAATTATTTTTTTTTCCCATGCTTGATTATTTGACCCTGAGCTCCCAGTTCTGACTGACGATTTCGTCAGTTGGGTATTCATCGAGTCCAGTGCATTGGAGCATTGTTTTTTTTAGAAAAATAAAAATCTTGTATTGCTAACAACTAAATTTCATAAATTCCTTAAAAAAAACCTAGAAGATTAAAAATATAGTTTTTTTTCTGTCCTCAAGAATTGCATTCTTTTTCATACTTTTTTTTTTAAACATTCTAAAAAATTTGAAATATTTGATAATTTTTAAAATAAATATGATAATTTTTTCGTATTTTGGGCATTTTTTATGTTTAGGGAACCCATTATATTTATTTAGACTATCTTCCTTAACTGGGAAACGTTCATTGAAATTGTTAAACTATACTAATCATCTCTCTTTAAAATAAAAGTTTCATTTTTTTCACATTGCTTTTTGGCTTAGTTTTTTAACTGAAATATGCATTTTAACATTTAAATGTGTATTCTGAATTTTTTTTAAATTTCAAATTTATTTATAAATGATTAAATACTTACCAGAGTTAGATAATAAAATGATTAAATGAAGTTAAAATACTAAAATTGTGTATCTAAAGTATGTGTTTGAAATTTTCCTCTTTTTTTTTACTGTACAAAGTTTAGAGTACATTTTATAATTTTTCAATTCCTATTAGGTCACACTCTCTATATATTTATTTATTTATTTTTGTTTATGTATCTTGGAATTTTCAATCGTTAATTAAACAAATTTAAAAGCGCTCCATATTGAGCTGAAATTTTATATACATGATTATTTTGGATGACAATATAATAATTTAATTATAATTAATAAAAAATAGCTGATTAAAACTAATTATTTTAAGAATTACAAATACAGCCACGTTGGGGACTTAGTGACCCTATTGGTGACTTGTGTCAAAACTTAAGGGTTTTTTCCTCACATGCATTCAGTTGAACTGAAATTTTATATACATGATTGTTTTGGATGACAATACGATACTTTAATGATAATTAATGAAAATTAATTACCACTTAATGTTGTGATTCTGTCATGTATATACATAATTATATTAATTGTAACTATTTAATAAAAAGTAGCTAAAATAAAATTTTTCTTTGTTGATCGAAGTAGGAATTGTCTTAAAAAATTTTTTTATGTTACTTGTTTCATATGATATTGTTGTGCATAGTAAAACTGTTTCAAAGTAATATTTAACCATTTCAGATTCAGCCTTGATTTCTGCTTTTGCATCTGATCCAGTCATTTATAGTAGCTCTAAAGCTCTTAGCAATATAAAAGTTAAAAAGTTTCAATGTCTTCTCTGTTCATATTCTTCCAACTTGAAGAGTAACCTTCAGCGTCATACAATGAGTCACTCTGGTATCAAGCCTTTTCTTTGTCACGTCTGCCATAAGAGGTTCATACAGAAAAGTGATCTCAAGATCCACATGTTTAGGCATTGTGCAAAAAAGCCATTCTCTTGTGAATTGTGCCATAAAATGTACCCGTGTCGATCTGATTTAAATAAGCATTATCGATTTTGTCATCAGACTTCATTTTTAAACAAAACCACTGTTTAATTTCAATAAGTTTTTTCCTTACATTTGTATTTCTTATTTAACAGTGTCAATAAATGTGATAAAAGAGTCATTTAAAGATGATAAAGAGTAATTACCATCTATTAAGAGTAGTTACTAATTTATTTACATATTAAAGACATATTTATAATAATGATTTAGATAATGGTTATTAAACTAGTATTTATCATATCTTTCTACTATTTCCTTAAAATGCTATAAATGGGTGAAAAACTTCTGTCTTTCTTCCCACTTATATGTTAATTATGAAGATTTTTCTGCAAATTATAACATAAAGAAAAAGTTTTCTTTTTTGAATGTTAATTCATTTTTCGCTGATTTTAATGTAATTAAATTTTTATTGTTTAATTATGTTTTTGTTACTGGAAATTCATTTATTTATAAACATAAAGGTTATTTTTAAATATAAAGTTTGATTGATACTGTGTTAATTACGATCTAAAAAGTGCATGCTTTCCTCTATTTTATTCTTAACATTTCTTCTCCAAGTTTATTAGTTTTTGAGAGGTACAATAAAATATTTTAAACTGGGAAATAAAACTAAAGAATCACAGTAAAAATTCTAGATAAAGTACTCTTCTTTAATTTTACATTGTAGATTTTTCAAATTAAGCATGCATTATTCTTTGGATATGTAATATATATATATTCTCTTTTAGATTTTTGATATTTTTAGGTTTAGCTATAAGTTTTTATTGTATGGAAAGTTAACAGATTAAACTGACTATTTTTTTAGATTTTATTTTGAATATTACATTAATTAATTTTTTTTCTTTCAATATAGAAACATTTTAAAAAAAGAAAAGAAAACCATCTACTAGATTTAGTGTTGCTATGTTATTTAAATTATTTTAATGCTTAAAGAACTAGGCATTATAAATAACATTGTCCAGTAATTTTTTTTATTTTTCCCTTTACTGTTAATTTTGTAATGGACATATTTCAAAAATATATTCATGGATTTTTAATTCAAACATTTTTGTTAAGTATTCATTATATAAATATAGTTGGGATTGTCATTCTTATTTTTAAATAAAATATTTAATTATTAGTTAATTAAATGTTACAAATAATCATCGGGATTTGATGCATTTTGTACCTTTTAATCATTGCAAAAAATTCATTTTAATTCAAATATTGGTTATAATTTTTTCTGAAAGTTTGTCAAATATTTAATTTCAGAGTTCCTAAAGATGAAATTTAAAAAAAAAGTTCCCTAAATATTTGTTTTAAAAGATTATTTTTTGTATATAAGTGCTGTTATTTTAAATGTGTATATTTACAAATATGTAATGCAAATTACTTCAATTTTTTTCGCAGAAAAACATGATTTCTAATGTATCATTAATATCATACCATTTTCTAGTACTTTAAGTTAACAATAAAACTTAGATAATTGTATTAAACCAACATTTTTTGGTTCTATTTTACACTATGTTACTAAACATTTTTGAAAGCAAATACTTTTACATTATGTAAAATAAACAATGTCAATAATATGTCAGTTTTGATGTAAGATTTTCTTCACCTATAATGATTATCAGTTATTCCTACCTCACAAAAATTTTTCAAACAAGAAAAAAATATACTAGTTTGAATAAAAATTTGTATGATTCTAACACATTTGTGTGTCATTTATTATATTCTGTTTTTAAGAAATGTGGGGCATATATGCAGTTTTTCGTTTTAATGTACAAAATTGAAATCTGTTTTGAAGACAAAATATAAAAAATTTTATGCTACAAAAAAATAATAATCTTGTCAGAAATGAGTTATAACATGAGTAATAATTACTTACAACCTAAACTATTAACAACATGTGATATTGTGTTATGTAATGTAACACTGTGTTCTTGTAAAACCAGAATGTGAAATTAGTTCTGCCTGAAAAAGTTGAAGTTCTGTTTTTAAACATCAGGAGGGAAAAAACGAAAAGTATTCTTAAACACCTGATGAAAACATACAATGTTTTGAGATTTATTTTTTAATTTAATATTGTTATATATAAGATATTTCCAATGGGAAAATGTGTTTATAAATAGGATTATGCTACATATATAATGCCTGTCAAGGATAAGTTTTATTACTATTTAGGGGGTATTGGTTATTTTATCTTTATCAAGTTTCATTGTATTACATGTATTCCTATTTGTTTTGTTACATTTATTATGTTTGATTAAAAGTATTTAATTAATAAATGGACCGTATTAAATGTGGAAAAATGTTAAATTTTACCATGTATATTTAGTTTAATGAATATAATTTGACGGATTTCTCAAAGTTTGAAGTTTGCTGAGTCATTTGCATGTACTGTACACTTAATTGTATAAATCATCTTTCTATCTGAGTATGCAAGGTGTGACAATTAAATTCCGGACAATTAAATCCATGCGCTAGCCATTAGGATAGGTGTGAAGGAGTCAGAATGGAATATAGTTGACCTTGATCTTTCCGGTGCTAGTGACACGTTATTCCATCCCTCTATCTGGTTCAGTTTTTTTTTAATCCTTGTTTCAGAAAGACGTTGTTGTGTCGGAAGTGCTGCGATGATGATAAATGAGTATTAATCGGAAATTCCTCATGAAATTAAAAAACAAAAAATTCAAACAATGTTTTAAATTATTAATGGAGTGTTTGGAGATAATTGCATGTCACGCAGTCAAATTTTTGAATCGCACAAACGATTTTCGAAAGATCGTTAAGTTGCTGAAGATGATGAACGTTCTTGTCGATCTGTGATATCAAGAGCAGGTAATGCTCATCGTTTCTGTTCGATATAAATGGCATCAACGTGACTGAATGGATTTAACGAAGCCAAATGGTAAAGCAGCAGTACTACATTGAGGTCATGAGAAAGATTTAGGAAGAAAATGCAAGATCTGTAGAGCAACAGCACGTAGATTTTGGAGCAAGACAACTTAGCGGACAAACGCATTACTGTGCTTGAGCATCCGCCGTACTCACCAGATCTTGCACCATTTGAATTTTATCCGTTTCTTATCGTTAAAAATGCATCGATGGGAACACATTTTCAGTCATTGGGAGAGGTGAAGGTAAAAATGGCACACTTGCTGAGGATGGTGACTCCTGCTTTAAACGGTGAAAAACTCGTGTGCAGCTATGTATCGATAGGGAAAGGAAATATGTTGAAAGGGATTAAGAAATATTTGTACATTGTGTTCAATAAATCTAATTTTAAAGGTTAGACCGGTCATTCAATTGTCACAGTAGTACAGTGGATATGCTGGTTGTATAATTTTTATTCTAGAAATATGAGAAGAAACTACAATATCATTATGATTTAATTTAACGTCAAGTGTAACAGTCAATTGAAGTGAAGACATTAATAGTTTTAGAAATTACAAAATGTGTTTTTGTACATGTGTGCATCATTTTACATTATATGAAGTTCATAAATGATTTTTACTCGTATTCATTATCTGGATGCTTTATTGTTATAGGTAAGAAAGAGAAGTTTAAGAGAGTATGTGTTACAAAATCAGCAGATGGAAAGTTTCGTTGTGATAAGTGTGCATTTGTTACAGCTATTCGAAATAGTATGCGCCGACATATTCTGAGACATTCCACTGAAAGGCCGCATCAGTGCCATCTGTGTCCAAAGGGATTCATTGAGAAAACTGATTTGAACACTCACTTAATGAAGCATGCTGGTGAAAAACCTTTCAAGTGTAACCTCTGTGAAAAGGGATATTACAATCGAGCATCATTAAAAAAACATCTTGTCCTTCATATAGTAATGTAACCACATTGTCTTGTACATTCTAATATTTTATCATAATCGATCATCATTAAAAAAACATTGTATCTCTCTCTCTCTCCATCATGTACATATTTAACCACATTGTCTTGTATATTCTATTACAATCGAGCATCATTAAGAAAATATCGTATCCTTCATATACATATTTAACCACATTTCCTTGTTTATTCTAATATTCTATTACCATCGAGTATCATTAAAAGAAAAGCATTGTATATACTTCATATACAAATTTAACTACATTGTCTTATATATCCTAATATTTCTGTAACATTTCTTGGTGTATTCTCGAACTTGTTTTTATTATAATAAATTTCATTTTTTTTCAAAGCAAAAACATTTTGTTTTTTGTTTACATGTTTTACCTTTAGGTGAACGCCGTGCCTAATTTGTATGAAAAAAAAATTTAGGAATTAACATTAAAATTGTAGTATATATATATATATATATATATATATATATATATATATATATATATATATATATATATATATATATGCTGTCTTCACAAAATTTAATAATCAATTATATTAAAATTTCATCATTTATAGAAAATGTTTAATAGTATTTCATATTTTTAAAAAGTTACATTATGGTTCATAACAACAACCTCTTAGTTTTTTTACGGGAAGTTAAATTATTTTAAACATTAAAGTTTTGTACAGAATTTTAATGTTTAAAATTGCCTTTCGTATATTATATTTTCTATTACTTCATTCTTATCAAATTTTAATTACCAAGAAGAATTGTTGAGGTCTTCCCAAATTTATTTACTTTTGCCAGTTCAGGTGTCGTCCTCGTCACTTGACCATGGCTCAAAATTACGAGGCCTCGTCACCAAAAGCCCTCGTGTAGCTGAATAGTGCGACGTTAATATTCACTTACTCGCTTATCCACGGACTCGCTGGTAGAGGAGCATGAAGCGGTGGTATCTACATATAAGCCAGTAACAGCTTAAGGACTGAAATGATCATTTTGGTCCAGTGGTATCTTACGTGCTTACAGAACCAAAGGTCGCGAGTTCTATCCTCCGCGCACTTAAAAATATGTTGGTTTGATATGTTGTGATTCGAAGAGCGCGAATTTTTTGCTACGATGACTCTAATACGCGAAAACTACAGAATTGTCAATGTTTATATTGAACCCTGAATCTTCTAACCCACTGTAATTAACACTCCTTAAAAAGGTACTTAATTGTGAGTGACTCACTTTGTGTATCTTTTATTCACCTATTTTTTTTTTTTTTTTGCAACATGCCAACTAAACATAGCTAACGTTATATTAAGAATTCTGAGTATTAAATCTAAGGGTACAGTAAATTATTTTACATTTCATTATCCTTTTATCATATACATGCTACGTCTAATCTTTTCCACTATAAATTTTTTGTAGGCTGTGATAATGGCTTTTTAATTTTTGTGTCAGAGAACTAGTATATTTTTTATTTCATTATATTATTATTTTGCGCGTATTCACTGTTTTTGTGCCAGCTTCGAAATATTTGTCATTTTAGGTTTTTAATTCATTCATATGTCGCCCAGCCAGTATGGTGGCTATGTCCCTCGGCTTGTAATCGAGTTTGTTCGGGTTCGAATCCCGAGTAAGACATGGTTGTACCTTCTTCGGGAAAGAAGTCGGTCTTTCGCCTGAGATGGATTCCCGTCTCGAAAGGAAAAGCAGCGCACCTCTTCTTGTTATATGCTGGGATCATCGTTTGTAATAAAATCTGTATTTTTCTGTGGTTTTGTTATATGTTTCTGTTCATCTATCTCACGTCTTTCGTATGTGTATCCCAGTAATAAACACGAGAACAACAATTCATTCATATTAAAATCTCCTTCTGGAATCAATTTTTATGTGACTAATATATTCAATTGTTGAATAATACAAAAAGAATTTGGTACTAATTTGAAATTGGTACCCTCCCCCCGACAATTTGTTTTAAATGTTCGCTTAGTTCGGCGATAACGTCATAATATAGTAACCACCTTGATCATGAACATTTGATACTATTGAAGGGTATTTGCGTTAATGTTCAATCAGGATGCAATCGGATAAAACTTAACAACTTTAACTTTATTGTAGACACATGTTCTAAATCATCTGCGAGTGTTGAGAGAGAGATTACCCATGAGCACAACGTATATATACTGCAACCCTAGCGGAGAAAACTAGTACTATTCTAGATGTACACTTCATTGTAAGGTGCTACCATCTAGTGAGTTAAAATATAGGATATGCTACAATAGTATCCCCCAGTGATGGATCGAAAGAACGATATATGACATGCTCATGAGCAAAATCTCAAATACATTTGAAATATGCTTGAAAATTACATTGAAAAAGAAAATTATATATACATATGCTTGAAATTACGTTGTAAGAAAATATAATATGCATACAGATATTTGAGATTACATTACATAAATATACATAATATGAAAAGGTATGAAAATCATAAGATATTAAAAGTCAAACAATTTTCCTTAGAAAAATATATATGTCCATCTGGTACTTGAATAGTTTATTTAATTTCAGTTATTAGTCTCTGAGGAAATCTTACCCGTCTACCTGATTTGGTAGTTTGCATGTTTGTTGTCACTGGATGGCGATGTGATGATTCTGCACTAATGATAGGATCAGGAAGGGTATCGGGCAAATCCTTGAACACAAATGCTGGTTTAACTCTATCAAGTGACACACAACTTTTCTTTCCATTTATATTAATGGTTATGTGTTTGTCATTCCTTGATAGAACTTCGTGTGGCCCTGTGTAAGGCTGAGACAATGATGGGGAAACTTTGTCAACACGGAGGAACACATGAGAACAGTCATCAATTTAGGGTGCACAAAAATTTTTGAAAATCCATGAGTGGATGTTGACAAGGGTTTTAAATGATTCATTTGGTTTCTCAACTGTTGCACAAATCCGTAGTCTAGTGGCATTGAAGATGTGTCAGTGCATATCTCGGCTGGTAATCTGAGGGAAACACCATACACTAATTCTGCACTTGAAGCATTGATGTCGGGTTTCACAGCTACTCGCAAGCCAAGAAGAACTGCAGGTAGGGTTCAGTCCACTTGATATTCTCATGAGCCATTAAGGCGCTCTTTAGCACTCTATGTAAACGTTCCACTAAACCGTTTGCTTGTGGGTGGTATGATGTGGTCCTGATGCGGTTTGTGCCCAGGAATTTCGTTAATTCTTTGAAAGAGCAGCTTCAAATTGTCGGCCTTGGTCAGTCGTTAGGTAAACTGGGCAACCAAATCTAGAGATCCAAGTGTCAAAAATGGCACGAGAAACTGTTTCTGCAGTAATGTTCTCTATAGCTACTGCTTCTGGCCACCTAGTGAATCGATCGACAATTGTTAAGCAAAAAGATTTTCCTTCTGATGATGGTAAAGGACCTATCAAATCCACATGAATATGTGAAAATCTTGCATCAGGTAAGGCGAAAGTGCCCAGAGGTGTCTTCGTGTGTCTGTGCACTTTTGAACGTTGACAAGCAATACAATTCTGGACCCAATCTTTCACTGTTTTCCGCATGTTTGGCCAAACATATCTGGATGCGATGAGTTGGAAAGATGCTGCAACACCAGGGTGAGCTAAGTTGTGAAAATGCTCAAATTGGTTCTACGAAAATTATGTGGTACAAATGGTCTGGGAGAGCCAGTGGAAGTATCACAGATAAGTTCAGTGGCTGATACTGGAGATGGCACACGTTTAAAGACAAGGGAAGATTTCTCGTCATTTTGGAAACTTTGTAATTCGTTGTCTTCTAGTTGAGCCTTTGAAAGTGCCTCGAAATCTAAAAATGAATTGGATATTTGATTCACTTCAATTCTTGAAAGTGCATCAGCGACTGCGTTGTGAGTACCATTTATATGACGAACATCGGTACTGAATGAGATATGAAATCTAGATGTCGCCATTGCCGCGGACTGCACTTGTCAGGATTTTGCATAAAGGCATACATGAGAGGCTTCTGGTCTGTGTAGATTATGAAGTCTCTTCCTTCGAGCATGTGACGAAAACGTTTGACCGAAATATATTTCTCTGTCATATGTGGACCATTTCTGCTGACTTTTCGAGAGTTTCACTGACAAAGGCAACAGGTTCCCAATTGTTCTGGCAAAGTTGCATTACGGCTTTGTCACTCGCATCAGTCCAAAGGCTTAACTTTGCACCTGGAATGGGATGTCGAAGAAGAGTTGCGTCAATCATTAAATGCCTGCTCTGCCTCCTCAGTCCATTGAATTGAGTCAACAGGAAACTTTTTTAGACTTTTTAAAATTTTTTAATTCCTTCCAAAAATTTATTTAGTGGGGCTAATAAATGAGCAGCTTTGGGAACAAAGCGTCGATAAAAATTAAATAACCCGAGGAAACGTCTTAATTGCGTGAGTGTAGTGGGTTGTGGAAAATTTAAAATGCAATCGACGCGATCCGACAAGGGTTCTATTCCTGATTCAGATACTTTAAAAGCCTAAGAATTTTATTGTAGTTACACCGAAAATGCATTTAGAGGGCTTTAAAGATAGTCCATATTTTGTAAGCGTGTGAATAAAATTTGTAAATGTTGTAAATGTTCTTCGGGTGAAGAAGACGCGACCAGAATGTCATCTACAAAAGCGAACACAAATGGAAGATTTCGCAAGACTTCATCTATGAATCGTTGAAATGTAGCAGCGGCATTGCAAAGACCAAACTGCGTCCGAGTGCTTTCAAATAACCCAAAGGTTGATGATTGCACTTTTATGTACATCATCTGGGTTAATTGAAATTTGATGATATGCCTTCACGAGATCAATGTGAGAATAAATTTTTGTACCGTGAAGATTAGAAGTAAAATCTAAAATATTGGGAACGCTATAATTATCTTTAATAGTTTGAGCATTGAGTGCACGGTAATCGCCGACTGGTCGCCACTCTGTGCTGTCTTTTTTTAGGAACCATATGTAAAGGTGAGGCATAATTACTTTTGGAAGGTCGCATATGACCTAGAGTAATCATGTTCTCAAATTCCGCTTTTGCGATGCGGAGACGATCGGGAGCGAGGCGGCGAGCTTTTTAGCTGTTACAGGTCGACTATTTGTTTCGATGTAATGGACTACGGAATGTTTAATTTCTTGATCAGGCCGGGGAGGTTTTGTGATGTCGGGAAATTTTCTTAAAAGTTCATGATAAACACTATCACCTGACACAGTTTTAATTGAATGAATTCTACTATTGCCTAAAATACAATGACATTTAATATTTGTCTCCGAGTCTAACAATGCTTGCTTACTTATATCCGGTACTAAACGGAAGTTGTACAAGAAATCAGCACCGATAATTGGGGTTGAAACGTTACCAACTAAAAATGTCCATTGGAAAATTCTCCTTAAGCCTAAATCCAAAGAAAGTGTTTGAGTTGTGTATACGTGTATGGGTGATGTATTGGCGGCATCATTTGTGAATTATTTTGCCTTTGTGTTTTTGTTGCTGGAATTATGGACACATCAGATACCGTATCAATTAAAAAATGTGACATTAGTACGTCTATCTCGAATAAAAAGGCGACGAGAATTTCTTGGCAAGGCAGTAGTCGCCATTATACCTAACCGGACTCGTTTTTGAGAATTTACATGGAGGGTGACATTTTTGAGCTGCTGAGCCAAATTTGTAATGGTACCAGCACTGCTCGTATGTTTTTGATTTAATTACGTTTATGAAATGGGAGATTACGATTACGACTACGACTTCTGCTACGCGAAATTTCATCAATGCGCAAATTTAATTTTTTATTTCTTCAAGTACATGGCTTTCAATGGAATTTTTGTCTGAGGAAACGGAACAGGCACTTACCGCAATTGGAGTCACCTCCATGACTCGATCGGCTACTTCGGCAGCTTTCTCCAGTGTCAGCGGGCTTATAGCTGCAAATGGATTGTACACGAGTGGGCAGATGCTGCTGAAAAAGTTCAAGCATGAGGTCATCCGGAACGCTATGAGATTCCGCGCGCCTCTTCATGACGCGCAATAGTTCGCTGGGACGTCTATCTCCGAGTTCTTCTCCGATGAGTAATTTCCTGATTTCTTGATGGGATGATTCACCGCTTCTTTTATTAGCTCTGTTCTCGCTTTCTCGTAAGGCTCCACAGGGTCGGGATTCATAATGACGTCACGAATGATGGTTGCGGCTTCCGGTGGTAAATGTGCGATGATGTAATTAAATTTTGTTTTGCTGTCTGTTATTGCCTTGGGACAGCCAAGTTGGAATGTGCTATCGCACATTGTGAACCAGAGAGCAGGATCGTGAAAGTTATATGCCGGTATCTTGACGGCGCCTACGTCATTCATTTTGAAGCTTACACGTGGTTACCAGTTCTTACGCAATATTTAGCTATTTCGTGAAAATTTTAAAAAAAAAGCATTATTTTAATGCCATAATATCTTATTCATGCAGGTCACCATTGAAGGATATGTTGCGTTAATGTTCAATCAGGATGCAATCGGATAAAACTTAACAACTTTAACTTTATTGTAGACACATGTTCTAAATCATCTGCGAGTGTTGAGAGAGAGAGAGATTACCCATGAGCACAACGTATATATACTGCAACCCTAGCGGAGAAAACTAGTACTATTCTAGATGTACACTTCATTGTAAATGCTACCATCTAGTGAGTTAAAATATAGGATATGCTACACTATGTTTTTGTAATGTTTTGTGTGTGAACATTATTTTTATTGTGGTAATCCTATTAATTTCAAGTGGATCGATTTGATTTTTTTAAAAAAATTAACCATTTTACAATTGAATGCTTGTAGTATTTCGTGTTCTATTTTTGCGATTTCTTTCCTTGTGGAACAAGCAATATAAATTTTTTTAAAGTCAATTCCTACTAAGATCAATAAAGAAAATTTTTATTTTAGCTACTTTTTATTAAATAGTTACAATTAATATAAATATGTATATACATATGACAAAATCACAACATTAAATGGTAATTAATTTTTATTCGTTATCATTAAAGTATCGTATTGTCATCCAAAACAATCGTGTTGTAAGGTAATCGTGCCCGTGGGTGATACCTTACTCCTAAGCTATCTTCGTGACCTAGAGGTGTGGCAGTGAATGAAGAACCAGGCGTTACCATGATCTTAAAAGATCTTAACTTAAACACTAACAATGATAATATTTCAGTAGCGCACACACAGGAATTTTTCAGGGGGGTCCGGGGTCGAAAGTTCACCATTCTTGTATCATGCTCTTTTTGATTTTGTCGATTTTCGGGAACAAAACTCAGTAAAAAACTAATTTTTGAATAAATAGCATTAATTAATAACAAGTAATTAATTAAATTTTACGTACTATATACTTAGAATTATAATCAATCGGGAAAAAAAATCAAGGGCTTTGACCCCCCCTCTCTCTCTCTGTGTGCGCCACTGTAATATTTATATTATAACTTAGCGGATCTGAGGTGAGTATTACCAAATAAGCGCGACTTTATTCACTTTCTTCTCGTCTATTCCTAATCTGAACTTATACACAGTCCTAATAGATAACAGAACTATCCTACCTTAATCTCTAGATTAACCGCATTCCTCTCGGATACTAAATATCTTTTGTTTATCTCGTGTGGAATAGTATATACCTTGGCTTGATCGCTCTATCACGGATAGCTTCACACTCAATGACGGCTTTCTTCTCTTCCTTCAGTTCACGCGCTTAAACTCAGACTAGCATAATCACTTCCCAATAAGTCCTACGCTTACGTTAAACTTCTGCTATTTAAAAGGTTTCTAATTTGCATATTCACGCTTCGCTTCTGGATTTGGTTGGAAAGAATTTGCCTTTTTTCGGCCCCAAAGAACCCAAGAGGAGTTTTTAGTAGAAAACGCGATGAGCCCGTCACAGTGTCTATAAAATTTCAGTTCAACTGAATGCTTTAAAACGTGAGAAAAAAAAATCTTTTAAAGTCATGACCCCCAAGTCGCTAAAAATGAAACCAACGTGTGGCTGTATCTGTAATTTTTTAAATAATTAGTTTCAGTCAATTAATTTTAATTAATATCGAATTTTTACCCAAAACAATAGTGTATTGAAAATTGCAGCTCAAACGAGCACTTTAAAATGTGAGAAAAACCTTTTTAAGTTATGACACAAGTCGCCAAAAGGGTCGCTAAGTCGCCAAAAATGATGCCAACGTGACTATTTTTGTAATTCTTTGAATAATTATTTTTAATCAATTTTTATTAATTATAATTAAATTACTGTATTGTCATCCAAAATAATCATGTATATAAAATCGAGCGCCTTAAAATGTATTTTATTAACGATTGAAAATTCCACGAAGATAAATAAATAAAGTTTAGAGTGTGATCTAATAGTAGGAATTGAATAATGGATCTCGGAAATAACTGGGCGATTACCACACAGGATCACTTTTTTACCTCTTTGATCAGACCTGTCTTAGAGTATGGCTCTCAAATTTATTTTAGTGCATCACGTACTAATTTGGCGAAACTGGACCGAGTACAGTCAAGCGCTGCTAGAATTATCACTGGCATGCGACATAGCTGTCCCACAGATCTAGTTCTTTTCGAAGCTGATATCATGCCCTTGGGTCTGAGAAGAAAATTACTGCTTTCAAAGTACTTTTGTAAACTTTACAGTTACGGAGATTATAACCGCATATCTCATAACCTGAACAAACAGACACAGACTAAAAAGAGACAGTCCTTTCTCTCGAATGCAAGCGATGGACCTATTAGATCAGGACATTGAAGAACATTTTTTGAAGAATATATTTAACCCTCAGGAGAGATTACCTAGAGTCCATTTTAAACCAGAAATGGGGGCTCATACTTCCAAAAATCAAGATCCGCCTGAATATTTACGTCAATTAGCATTGGAGATTATTAACAAAATTCCAGCTACTGCAATGCAAATTTATACCGACGGTAGCAAAGACGATCAAAACTCATGTGGTAGTGGTATCTTTATAAAGGCTCCTAATTGTTCTCATAATATCAAAATTAGGAATCCGGACCTTTGTTCTGTTTTTAGATCCGAGTTAATTGCCATTGATGAAGCTCTCCGAATCATCTCAAGACGGTGACATCTCCTGATGAAATATGGATATTATGTGATAGCCGAAGTGCTATCCAACACCTTAGCGACTGGACAAATATTGGAGACAAAACATCGGTCTCAATTCTTAAAAATCTTAAAGAACTTTCCCAGCAACATGAGATATACTTCCAATGGATTCCATCTCACATTGGTCTCTTTGGCAATGACACAGCTGACCTTTTAGCCAAGGAAGGTGTCACTGAAGATTTAATGGCGAGAAGAACTTTGACCTTCTCGGAAATTTTTTCTAAAACGAAATCTTTGATTCAAGAACTATGGAAGACTCCTCCGACTCACCCCTGGTATAATAGGCAGGCCCCAGGTGGTGCCCTTTCCATCAAGGCGGATAGAGTCGTCCTAACAACTATTAGTAGGCTTGCAAGTACTAGAGGCCTTTCCTTTCACTTAGGCCAGAAAATTTACGAGAATTGTACTAAATGCAATTTGGTGCAGGCAACTCCAGATCATCTTTTGTTTTGTGCAGGACTTGATAGGGAGGACATCTATTCCAGTCCTCTTTTGGTGTACGATTTCCTGAGGACTTTTTGGCTCATGGACCTGGTCTAACCTGCGGCTAGACAGGAGGAATTAGTCAACAACAACACCAACTTTTTTTAAAAAAGAACATGAGGGCTCCCCGTAATGGATTTAAATGTTATTTAAATTCGCTTTTTTAAACAATTTTGATTTCCATGGATTAACACTTTTTTTCTCTTCTTTTCTTTTTGTCAATCTTAGTTGAGATTCAACCTTTATGAAATACGATAACAGACACAAAAGTTGTTGCAAACATGTAAGAAGCTGAATGGCCGAGTTCTTCATTCGAATTTTACAATGCAATTCGCATTCCCATAATAAATCTGCCTTGCAGAATTCTTTTTTTAATGGTAGCAAATTGCAATTTTTTTCTGTTTTACTTTTAATAAATGATTTAATATTTGTTTCACATTCCATAACTCGTCGCTTTTTTTTTGTTTGTTCTCAAGATTATTTTTTTACTTCTTCCTTTCAGCATTAAGAAATTCCTCATATTCACTTTTTTTTCTTCTTATTCTGGTGCAAATATTGTTCAGCGTAATTGTACAAGGAAAATGTAAGTACTGAAACGAAATCAATAATATCTATTGAAATAGAGATATACATTGCCCCACAACTTCTCCCTTCGAAATCTAGTTTTATTCTGCTGAAATAAATAGTGATTACACTAATCAAAGTAATAAATTATAAGCGATGCGTTGGCTGGCGCCAATGTAGACAAAACAAAAAGGGAAAGTTTTGCTTCAGTACATTTATTGTTGTTTAACTTTAAAATTTTCTCTAGATGGTTGTAACGTCGTGAGTAGCTATCCATCAATAAACAAATCTTTACAGCTTAATATACAAATAAAAGCAAACTTTATTTGCTAACAATTTGTAAATGAAGTAATATAAATCCAGATTAAATGCCAAGCCTGTGTGGTCAGTTCATATACTCATGCTCAACGCCACCGGCGTTCATCGTCTTTTTCACTCTCTCTCGGGGATTTTTTCTTTTCTCCGGTCTTTTTCTCTTTCTCTCTCTCTCCGGGTCTCTTCTCTCTTACTCTCTCTCTCCAGGTTTTTCCCGGTCTTTTTCCGTGTCCTCAAAAACAACCCTTTTTAAACAACAGGGGTGTGTTCACAACACGCCCCTCGCTCCTTCTTATTCGCAGGTCAACAAAGTCTCTCTTGACCTCCCTCGTCCTATTGGCGCATAACACGCCAAAACACACCCGAGCCGTCTGGTCCAAGGCGCCATAGTTCCTTGTCCACAGCTGGACACACTGGCCCATCACGCCACCTGTTTCTAGCATCCCCTTCAAACAACACTAGAAAAAGACAATATGGTTATTTTTAAGATAGGCTTCGCCTATTGTCAATGGGCCGCCGAACTCTTAAGTCTATTATGCCGACCCGTCTGCAATCTCCACTCCCTGAGTTCAGACAATAAACAATGGCCCCATGGCCACGTGCACCGGTCATTCCACAGCTGGTTGATCGTAAAACATTCAGGGACAATCGATGGGTGAGGCACTTGTCCTTGACCAGCTGGTAAAACCATAACATTTATCGAAAGATGGGAATTCACGACAATAGACTATGTCACAATGGTTGTAATTCTATTCTCTTCACTTGGTTCATCAAGCTCTAGTCCTGATTATTATTCTTTATAAACCTCTTCCTTTTTAGGCTAGCTGGCCATTTTGAATAAAAATTATTTCCCCATTCAAGTGTTATTTGGCGCGATTTAAGTTGCCCCAAATTGGTATTAGGTACTGATAACAAATTAGATTCAAGAATTGCTTGATGACTAGTAATAATTTTTTTTCATTTTATTGGGTTAATTTCAATCTTTTATGGGTCTATTTGCGCTAAATATTTCGTTTTTAAAAAAGAATTTTAACAAAGGGACATTTCACTCACACTTACCGAGTATAGCTAAAATTATGTACGCACTAATTTGATACCATTACACTACACTACACGCCAAGTTGTGCGATAGCATTGCAATACAGTGAATTTGATTTACATCTTTTTGTACAGTAGTTGCCCCAGTATATTTTAGTCCATTTGTTCTTTATATTTATTGTGGTAAACCTATTAATTTCAGACGATTTTAATTCGATTTTCTTATACTGTCGGATCTCTATATAACGAAGTCGATAAATCCCGGAAAAAAGTTTGTTATCTGAAAAATTCTTTATATAGGGGTTCATCTTTTAATATATACTTTATAAACCACATAAAACAAATTTTAAATTCAAAAACACTATATATTAAAATGTAATTATACTTACTTTTTTTAAAAATCAACATATGTTTATTTTACATATCTTACCCATCAAAAAAGAAAAGAAAGAAAGGAAAAGAAGAAAAAGCAATGTGTCACTGTATTTTCAATATTAAGAAAATAATTTCAAATTTAAATTAATGAATTTTCAGGACATCTTCGAGTTTAAAGCATACATGTAATATTAAACATACATTATCTTATAACGAGAAACACGGGAAAGCTCCACTGAATGTGAAAGAGGATATCGAAGATGTTTCTAGTGAACTGGACAGTGGTGGTGGTGGGGGAGGGGGTTAAAGGTTACACTTCTTGGATGAAACGTCAGAACTCTTTTGCACTCGGCCATTAAGGATGAAATAAGACTAACTCAAGATTTATGACCACCAGAAAATGTGTTAAAAGAGAGAATAACTTGAAATGTTCAGAAATACTTCAAAAATAGGGAGATAAAAAATTGAATCACAAAAGAAAAAGTTCGTTGTATAGGAAATGCACTTCGTTATTGGGAGGTTATACGAAGAAAATCGTGAAATGTTCAAGGTTCCAGGAAAAAGTTCGCTGTATAGAAAAATTCGCAATATAGAAGCTCGTTATATAGAAGTTGGACTGTATTGCAGCTCTTTCGTCTTTTTTTTTCTTGAACGTGGATATTCTGTATGTTATTGGTGAGTACCACAGATTCTTTTTTTTTAAATAAGAATATAAAAAATTCGTTGAACGACTTCATTGTTTTTTGTCTATTTTGTTTTAAAACAGCCCCCTTCCTTCTCATTCTTGATTGAAATTCCGCTTATTTTGACCATTATGAAAAAGTGTGGCAGAGAAATGAAAATTGTTTACAGACGGGATAAGAAGTAAGACGGCCGTATGTTTTATTGCGAATTTTACTGTGCAAATTCACGCTGCCACATTAAAAGATCTATCAGACAAAATTATTTTTTCACCTGCAGCATTTTGCGAATTTCTACTATTTTACTTTTAGTTGAAGAATTTTTTAAAAGGATCCTCTTTTAATCAATTTCATTCGAAACTCAGTTTTTTTTTGTTTTTTTTTTTTACAGCTGTTGTCGATTTGCGCAATTATCTGTCCGACGTTTAAATAGGTTTTATTGAGGTTAATACGGAGAAAATAAAAGCTGACTGAGTAAATTGAAATAATGCATTCAATTGTTTCGCCGAATTGTCATATTGTTTTTTTTTCTGTGGAAGGGTGGGAGGGAGTGGAGAGCAGGGCTGGTCATCTCTGGGGGAGGGGGTTGAGGCGGATGCTATGCACCGGGGCCTCGCAATTGAGAGAGCCCCCAACATGATAAAAAACTAAATTAATATATTCTTGTGCACATGTAATCTGGATAATATTCCTATCATTGTCAATATGAACAATTCATCTTTAACATTATTGTTGTTGATTTTTGAATTGCGACAATGTTTAAACTAATTCTTGATGATGGGAGTGTTCAGTTTTTGTTATTTGACTCGGGGAAACTCCCGAAGATCCACACCTAAACTGAAAAAATTTATAATTGTAAGTATTCGAAGTTAAAAGTTTATTGGATTCACTGCAAAAAGCACCATTTATTTCATGTTTAATGTTGTAGCTTGCAGTATTGTCCAAAATTAGCATTATTAATAAATTATTTTTTAAATAAAAACAATTATTCTTTTAATTTAATCGATAAAATAATAACTGAAATCCAAAATTTAAGAACAAAATTCAGCATATTTTTAGAGGAAGCAAAAGGGCGTCATTTAAATATTCCAGATAATTTTGTCCTAAAAACGGATTTGAAAAAGAAAAAGGCTATACAGTAGGGTCCCGTAAACTCGGCTCCCAGTAATTACGGCAGTCCGCATAACTCGGCTGCCCTTGCAATCCGAGAAAACCAATCATGTAAAACCGTGCTTTATACATTTCCAAATGTTCATTAAAGTAAATGCTCTATGCCTTCATGAAAAAAGTATTTTTCTTTTGTGTTTAGGGTATTTGGACAGTGTTGCATTCCTAAGCAAACAAGTGCAGTACAGTATTTTCTGAGGAAACACTTGTGTGTGCGCTTATTCCTTTTTAATCCCATTCTCGATAACCTGGGATTTTTACAAACTCGGCCATTAGGCGGAGTTTTTGGGATTCTTCTTTATTCCGAAATAGCAGAAGACGAAGCTATAGAAACCTGGTCTGTGGGAATTAAGATGTTACTTTTTGACTCTGTAATTTTTTCATACTGTTGTTGTGTTTAGCCAAAATTGGCTCTTATGACACCACTTCCACACTCATTGATATTGTTATTGTACAAATAGAAAATAGATTTAAAAATATACCAAATATTATTTCTGATTTCAAATTAATCTATGTTATTAAAACCGTATAAAAACATGAATTTGAAAAACGGTCCGAAAACTTTGTAAGTTTTATTACTTAGATGTAGGTGTAAAAACCTTAATCCACGGGACATTGATTTGCTATGGGTTTGGATTTTGAATGAAAGGGATGTAAGTATAATGCATAACACATTGCAATAAATTCTAAATAATTATAATGAGCTGTTTCTAAATGAGTTGGCTGTGTTAAGACTTCCTTTTACATTGCCAGTTGTTATAGCAAGTGTTGAGCCCATTTCCAGAAAATTAAAATTAATAAAGAATTTCTTCAGTCAAGCATGTATGCAGAACGTTTAAATGAACTTACTATATTAAGCATCGAAGCAAAATTACAAAAAAAATTGTAATTTTTCTGAATTATTTAATGTATTAGAAAACCCAATATCATACATTAAATAAAAAATATTTATTAGTAATATATGTTCGTATCACAGTAATTTTTAATTTTAGAAAAAAATAAGGACCCTAAATATTTTTTTGCTCTTGGGGCCCCTTTGTGGAGAAGGCTTGCTATGCGAAACCATATTAGATATAATGTTATTAATAAAACTATAAGAAAGTAAGTGGCAAAATCAAACTGTTCGGCATATATTTATTTCGAAAAACAACGGGTATAAAAAATGTTAAAGGAAACGGTATTTAAAAAGTTTATAAATCAAACCCACGATTTAAGATTTATTATGATTCGGATAATGATTTTAAGGTTTACATATTATTTATTTATTGAATAGAAGTTTAATTCCAAACACCCACAGAAAGTTGAGTGGTTGAAATAGCTTGTGCATGGATAATGGAAAATGTTAAACACAATTTATTTTTCTTAAACTACGTTTTTTCCAAGATTAGCGGATCTGTATATAAAACTAAGTTTTTACTTTATCACTTAAAAGAAAAGTTCAAAAACTTTCTGCTTCCGCACGAAAATATAAGTAAAATTTACTAACATAGAGGGGTTTCCGAACATTTAATTAGTGCAAATAAAATATACCTAATTGGGAGAAATGAATCTGCTGCAAAACCTTCTAATGTAATTAAACGAATAAATTTTCATTTAAATTTATAAAAATGTATTACCTTTCATTGACAATCCATTCTGGTTAATAATCTTACATTCTGCTACAATGACATAATGCTAGTTTCAAAACTAAGTATAAAAAAATAACTTTATTTCGGAATCGTTTGATGAGAACAATCTCTTCTTCAGAAGAGGAAAGAAGTTTTATAATTAAAAGGAACACTTAAAATAATTCCTAAGTTAATATTACTAGTCCTAACATGCAGTGGGCCACAAAAGTGTTCGTATACTTGCAATTTATTATAAAATTTAATGTTTTCGACTAATAAAAATTAATGTATTGTAATTTTTTTAATAATATCTGCAACTTGTTCTTAACGTAATGACATAATTAATTTTTTAAAAAATAGTGTAACTATTTTTTAAAAAATTAGTAATCAAAAAGCTACTAAAAATTACGCCACAAAAGTCTTCGTACGCTTAACAAAAATCTCAATTTAGCTTTAAATATTGTATTTCTTTCTTAATTTAGTACTTAGGAGGATAGGTTTTAGTGTCTACAACCACTTTAAAGCATCTTAAGATTTAATCCGTTTTTTTATAATTTCTGCATCGATTTTCCTCCATTCTTCTGGGATTATTGTTTTTACTTCACATTTTGTGTTTATTTGTCATGTTTTCTTTTTTTCACATCAAAATCTCACTATCTACTGGGCTAAATAAAGTGATTGAGGAGGTGTTTTCATAATTTGGGGACAGTTATAGAGACACCAGTGGCGTACATTGAAAGCAGTGCGCTTGGCGTCATTACCCTGTTAAAAAATGAAGTCATTTCCAATATCCAAATTTCGCGCGGATAATTTAAAATTTTTCTTTAAAATATTTAAATAGAGCTCATGATTCACAATACCATCAAAAAATACCAAATTACCTAATTCTGAGGCCAATTTACACCCTCACGTCAGAACACATTCACTTCAATACTGAAGCATGGAAGTGGAGGAGTTCTTATTCCACATAAATTCATGGGATTAAACTCCTTACTTTTTCATTTACAAGCTATTATAGGCCCATCGGAACCAAAAATGTTGAATTATCTGCCATCCCAATCAATTTTGAATTTTCTGAAACTTAATTCCAAGAATCTTGTTGGATGAATAAAACATGGAGGTACAAGTGTCCTTGCGTGAGGGTGTTAATCGGCCACAGAATTAGGTAATTTGGTATTTTGTTGATATTGTGAATCATGAGCGCTATTTAAATATTTTGAAGAAAAATTTTAAATTATCCGCTTGAAATTTGGATATTGGAAACGACGATTTTTAACAGGGTAATGTTTATAAGCACACTCAATCAATACGCCACTGTGTTTCTATAACTGTCCCCAAATTATGAAAACACCTCCTCAATCACTTTATTTAGCCCAGGAGAAAATATTTCGTGAGATTTTGATGTAAAAAAAAGAAAACATGACAAATAAACACAAAATGTGAAGTAAAAACAGTAATCCCAGAAGAATGGAGGAAAATCGATGCAGAAATTACAAAAAACTGATTAAATCTATACCAAGATGCTTAAAAGTGGTTATAAACACTAAAACCTATCCTACTAAGTCTAAATTAAGAAAGAAATACAATATTTAAAGCTAAGTTGAGATTTTTGTTAAGTGTACGAACTTTTGTGGCGTAATTTTTTAGGAGCTTTTTGATTATTAATTTTTTAAAAAAATAATTACACTATTTTTAAAATATTAATTATATCATTCGATTAAGAACAAGTTGCAGATGTCATAAAAATTACAAATACAATATATTAATTTTTATTAGTCGAACACATTAAATTTTATAAGAAATTGCAAGTGTACGAACACTTTTGTGGTCCACTGGACATACTAATGGAAAAGATTATTTTTGAATACACACAACTTTTCGGTAGATTTAAAAATGTACTAATGAATTAAAAATACAGAATATAAGAAAAGAAATAATAAATAAGAACAAGCATAAAAAGATAATAATTACAAATAAAATTTCACAATGAATATATAACATACCCAGATATAAGTGCATAGATAATGTACATGTTTTTCCTTCAACAAAAATTTTAAAAAAGTCAAAGCTAATTTTAAATGTAATTTTAATAATAAATAAAAAGATAATTATTAGCTGTTAGTTTTTATAAAGCATAAATACTTTATAATTAAACATTATAACTTAATCACTACTGAATTTTATTTTTTAAATGTAAAATTATGTATTCTTACTTTATAGTTATTCGAATTCTTTAACTTTAAAACTATAGTGTTACAAGAGAAGTTGCATAGTTTTTACACTTTTTGCCATCAAGTGACCTAAAGGTTTTCTATCTTTTTATTTTTAAAATTATTTCAATTTCTTATTTACGTTTTCCATTTTTTTTTTTTTGGCTTTAAATTTTTTATTTCCGTTTTTCCATCTACAATTGATATTTTTATTTCCGTTTTGTCATCGCTATAATTAATTATTTTTTTCCGTATTGCCATCGAAGGTATAAATTTTTAATTTCCGTTTTGTCATCACAGCTAAATTTTTTTTTCCGCTTCTCTATTCCCATCATTTTTTTTATTAAATTTGCAATGCAGCAATGAATTTGTTTCTTCCTGTTCGTATATTTTCAGAAATAAATTTGATATATATATTTTCCCGCTTTTTTTTAAATAAAAAAATTCTGTTTGTTATTAAACTGCATCGTTTGCAATTCAATTTTTAAAACTAGAATCACGAATTTAAATTTGATTTTTTTTTTTTTTTTTTTTTTTGCTCTTGCTTAAATTTGTTTTCTGAATATGAAAAAATGGCTCAGATAAATTTATTGTTATTTTTGCAAGTAATTTTTTCTTAAAGCGAAGCTAGTAGGTGTGGAAAAATGTTTGCTTTATTATAATAAATTAACATAATGTATGAAGAGACGATTTTTCGTATTTCAAATTCCTTTTTAGTTAAATTTCTTTTTTGTTGTTGTTCATTTTTAAAAATTGTTCTGCATTGAAAAACGGTCGTCCAGAATGAATTTTTATAACTAAAATCACAACTTAAATGTTCTTTTTCATGATCTCTACATTAATGTGTTTTTGTATGTAGGAGAAAAATTGTGCTTCATAAGCTTGCTTTTATTATTTATTTTTGCAAATTATTTTTTTTACAAAATAAATCTTTTTACTGAGGAAAATTTCACTTCATTGCATTAAATTTTAAATTAATTATCTCAAGAAATTATTATTTTTATTTTTTACATTCTCAATCAGTTTTTTTCTTTTTTTTACTTTCGATTATTGTACTTCTTAGATGAAATACAGTGGAACAAAACGGTTTACAACAACAAAAAAAGTACAATTTCCGAAGTCTAAAAATGCATTTATTATCCATAGGAATGAATATAGTAGATACGTAAGCGCACTGGAATAAAGAGCATGTTTTCAGGTTTTGTTTCCCTCTGGAAATATAATTTTATGGAAGTATTATAAATGAGCATTATTATAGTTATTATGTAATAACTTTGTTATGTAAAACGATTTGAATTATTGTACGATATTTTAAGTGCATTCAGACTTCCTCAAATTATCATTTTCAACTGATTTCTTACTTCCTATTTGTTGCATTCAAAAATTAGTTTTTTCCTACACCATAGTTACATTTTAGAAATCTTGCTTAATACCATAATGGGGTTCATACCGGAATATGAATCTTTTTAAAAAAAGATTTTTGTGATTTCTTATTCTTGTTTTAAGTCCTGAAATTATAATCATATGCCATCAATAATGTTTTTATTTTGATTGATGATTATGATTTTCAAAAAAATCTAAATCTAATGCTATCATTTTTTAAAAATTTTTATCATCTATGAACAAATCGAAATCCGGTGTTGATTACAACGTTCATTTTTGTTTTACAGGGAGAAAAGGGATTTCTTAAGCATTCTTTTTTGAACATTTTTTACATTGTATAATTTCCCTGTTGGTATAATATTCAGCCTTTTTAACAGTAATTAAATACTTTTAAATTCGTATTTTGATTTTTTTACATTTATATAATTTTTTATATGTTAATGAACTTTTTAGAGAATAATTTTTTCAGGAACACATGAAATTTAATTCGCCCATTTTGTATGTAAGTATAAATCCCATTTTAATTTTTACATCCATCTTCAAATTATGTGTATGGCGTTAATTGTAGTCTCTGGTGCAGCTAGTCTTGAGTGGGCCCCGTATTAAAATTCCTTAGGACCCCTTTTAAATGAAAAGGATCGCATTAATAAAAAATTCAAAAGTGCCGAAATAAGTATACATATACGTGCATATTAAAATAGTTAATTACTTAACGATTAACTTCGTTGTTTAATGGACTCAATTCATGTGACGTCATAGTCACACGATAAAAACTGTCTAGTGTTTCCAGTTAATCAGTTCAAGCTTTGCTCTTTGCAGAAACTTTCTCTTAAAAAGTACATTTGTAAGCAAAATGCATTTTATTTAAAAGTATAAACATAAAGTCTGATTTTTTTTAATTAAAAAATTTTTTTTTGAAGAAATTTTTTTCCTAATATTAAACATCTTTACCCAAATATAAAATTTTAAATTTTATCTGAGTTTTTTACAAATAGAACGACAAGTATAATTAGTTTAATGACTGTTTTGAATTCAATGGAAAGCATGTGTTTGTTTTTATCATGTGACTTAATGAATTGAATCCATTGGTGCCTTTCACGAATTTTTTCGGCAAACACATTTATAATAACATCCACAGCAGAAGAAGATTCCAGTTTTTTAAGTTCATCTATTTCCACATTTTTCCACTTTGATTGTTTTTAATTAAAAAGCTTATTACATCGTTAGGGAAAGAGATTGGATATGTAGACTGACAACAATCTGTGAAGCCTTTTCTTCTCTGATGTCGAATTGACTGGTCTTCGCATTAGCACTCATTGTTGCAATTCAGTTGTAACTAGTTCGGATTTTCTCTCTTCCAACCCCCCGAAATATACCTTGCCCTGTCCATTTTTTTTTTGTTAAAAAATTCATTGATTTCTAAAGTTATTTGTAAGACTCTTAACCAGGGAAAAAGTTTTATTATTTATTAGAAACAGGACATTTCTAAGTGTACCGCATTTAAATATGCATGGAACTTCAACATACATAGACATTTAGACTTAGAAAATTATTGACTGTTTATTGGATGCGTGTTTAACAAAAGTGACCACTATTATAAGCACAAGCTACTACTGCAAGTGTTTTCTTACATCAACTAGATAGTAAAATCTTGAAACAGGGGGAATTTTTGAGCTACAATTTCTCAATGCTGTAGAAAATGCCCTAACAAAAGAAGTATATTAACAAGATCTTCAAACCGGAACTGAACTGAAAAAAAAATACTGGTTTATTTTGGTTCGATATATCTTCAGTCATTTTGTTACTGTAACCACAACTCATCAATATTTTCTAATTTAACGTCAACCATATAATTATGTGCATTACATGTGCATTGCTTCCCTATTTCCTCTCTCTCTCTCTCTCTGTTTTGATGTACAAAATATTTTAGATTTCTGGGGGGGGGGGAATTACCTCTCCACTTTGGTATATGATTGCAGTGGTGGTTTTGGTAGCATAGCTACACAAGTTCGTGTTGAAAGGACATTTCCAGGTTTGAAATTTATTCTAAGAGACAACAGAAGTAATCTCGGTGAAACCACGTTAGTAGATGTATATTAATAATTAGAGGCAACTTTTTCATGTGTTAAATAAATAAAACATATTTTTTATATTATTATTTGCAAAGCCAAGTGTACGATATGAGCATTAAGGGATGAGTGTACACATAATCGATATAATTAAGAACCTAGCTGTCAAATGCAATTTTAATAATGAATAACGTTGCCAATGCTCGTCGTTCTCTGCTCACTATTCGTATCATACGTGCTGCTTAATTGTATCAATTCACGTAGTGCACCAATTAAAAAAAAGAATAAAATCTTTTAAATTTTGATAGAAGTTCCTTTTTATGTTTATGATAGAGTTATATTTTTAGTACAAATAATAATTTACATAAAATAAAATTATTTATTCGTTACTGAACCGAAAAACATTATTTTTGGCGGAACGAAAACCGGAACTGAACCGATATATTTTTTTAAGTTGAACCTGAACAATAAAAATTACTGCTCGATGGCCTGATATTAACTGAAAAAAAAATTCAATAGCTTAATTAAATATTTGATTTTTGTTTGTGTACAAAATAGGTTTTTTTTTCTTGTTAATCTTTTGAAATCACTATACATCAAGGGCACTTCTTAGTTAAGCCATTGGCGATATCTCGTCAAATCGATGTGATCTCTGTTTTTTTATTAGTAATAAAATAACTTACTTGAATTTTTTGGTTGCTGTCAGTTTTATTTTTTATATTCAAAACATTTCGATAACGACAAATAAGCAATTCAAATACGTAGTTTGTTTGTAACACGTATTCTATATTTTAAAAGTCGGACTTGGTAAAAAGTTTGACTTCGGAATAAATTTTCATTTCTACAATATTCCGCATAATAAACAATCGAAATTATTTATTTTATTCAAACTTTTTAGTGTTTATTTCTTTATAACTGATAAACAACTTCAATTGATTTTTACCCCAAAACAACTTATTGTTCTTTTAGCAATTGAAAATTTGTTCTACAAACTATCGTCTGCAATAGATTTCTCTGTTGATGTGTTTGTGTCAGAAGCTATGTACTTCAAAAAGTTGGGGGAAAACATTTGGTACCATGCACGCACATCGTTCGTGTAGGGGTGTAATCATAGGTGAATATAAATGTACCATAGTGTGAGAGCTATATCGTAACTATATACGTTGCTATATATATATATCGTAACTATATACGTAACAAGTGATTAAAATTCGTAAATTCGTAAAGACAAACTTGTATTACTTGAACGCGAGAAAGTAAGTGTGATATCTTCGTAATATTGTATAACTTAGCGTTCCAATATATTTTTAAAAAATATTAATTTTAATATTACATTTTGAAACTATGAATCGATAAACTAAGAATTCTTAACCCTTTATCTACCGCATTATGATTTACTGCAGTTTACTTCATGTAGTATTTTTTTGGATCACTACATTGAAAATTAAGGGATATACAAAAACCAAATGCTCAACTTTGGGAAATTTAATCCGTTAGAACTAATTAATTAATTAAAGATATTCCACTGTAAAATCAATTATATACACCGTTCAATTAAAATAAAGAATCAAATCATTTTCTAAGGTCCTCATTAACATACAGAAAAAAATAAGACACTTAAATTTTGACAATTATTTTTTTTGGGATAAAAATGATAATCTTTGTAATCCGTTGAAAACGCAATTTCTGCTATAAAATTATTCGTCTTCCCCACTAAAATACTCATCATAGAACCCGTGCTGCCATATATGTTGGAAGAGTGGATTTCAAAGAATATTCCTGCTAAGTATTGTCAGAATATTCGTAGAATTGGTTATTCTATGTTATTTGAATGTGAGTGGTACTTATAAGTACCGTCGGTAGATAAAGGGTTAAATCGAAGAGAAATTATTTGCAGTTAAATTCCTGAATATTGGCAGAATATAGCATGTATATTTAAGAGTATTTATATTATGCTTGGTATGTATTCTACGAGTAATTAGAACTTTTTTTTTTTTTTTTTGCAAATTGTAAATAAAAATTATTTCAATATTCCTTGGACCAACGCCTTTTTTATACAAAAAAAAAAAAAACGATGAACCCTTTTTTCAGTATAGTTAATCATACTGATTTATTGATATTAATATACTGCCTGTTACTTTTTTTAGTAAATTAGCCACCGCACTAAACCTACACTTAGCCAGAAATGGAAGGGAATGCAATAAAAAAAAATCTGTATTTTTGCCCACAATCCTGAGTAATCAGCTGTATTGAATTTTGAAGCCAGGACTTTTGGTACCCATTTCCGAATTTTATTTTTCATTCTTCATTAATTTTGAGTTCTACGAGTTCCTTTTCTAAATTCATTAATTTTGCTGTATCTGCATTCGCGATAGGTTCTAAAACACAACTCGGTATATTCATGTTAAAAATATCTTGGAATCTCTTCGTGAAACGATCATGAAAAACGTCCAAGCGTTGGCAGTAAGTAGGTAAATTTTGTTGTGTAAAAACTGCTATTAATGGGGAATATTTAATTCCTGCATTCAGCTCTTTTCCTAGATTTGAATAGGAATTTTCTCACAAAAACACACAGCTATGATATCTATCAATTCATCATCCCGTAATTGTAAATTTACTTAATTAATATTTTAAACAAGTCTGTCAAATGCGCGATGCCATTTTTAGATGCAAATCTGGTTTTAGCGTACTTTTTTGTCTCTGATTTTAAAAAGTCCAGTACTAGGTCAAATAGACTGAAGAAATATTTCAGACAAATATCTTTTGAGATTCAGTATGTTATATTTCATTATATAATCATCATTTTTTCTGCATAATGGCCAAGTAACCTGCCATGCAAAGAATTGTTTCTACTCTTTTGAAAACCTTGTTGAATACTATCCCTAGCTGCTGCAAAAATGTTACGCGAACAGAAATTTCTTTCTCTTGAAAATTATTTCTCTTGTTCATAGTATTAAATACCAATTCTTCTTTTATATCATTTTCTAAATTCTTTGGGAAATAATATAACTCTTGAAATTTTTTTTCTTCTTTTACTATTCATTAATTTATGACAAAGAGAGAGAGAGTAATGAATCGTTCTTTTTGTGGTACTCTTGATTCATCGAATTGAAAGGAAAATTTGTTATTAATGTTTTTAAATATTTTTACCTTAATTTTATTCCTGTTTTCTTACAGTTTATATATTTTTATTTTAATTTTGTATAAATTTGCAGAAACTGGGGTTTAAGTGCCTGTATTTATACGTTAATTTAGTCATTTTTAAATCTAAATCGGGTTGTATTTTGATCTCGGAAAAAGTTGAAATTTTGCCTCTCTTCAGCGTCGAAATCAATAAGCTCCGGTAGTTTAGAGGTAGCGTGTCCGCTTCATGAGCTCAAGGTTACAGATTCGATCCCCGGTTGAGTCGATAGTTTTTCTGGATGCGAAAATCGTAGGCACATATATCATATGATTATGTGGCATGTAAAAGATTCCTTGAGTATCAATTTGGCTCTGGTACTCTCGGAAAAATTAAATCATGGAATATTGAGAGAGTTTGAATTAAAAAAGAGCTTGAGTTATAAAAATTAATTCAAGCATCCGAGTTTGTGGTAGCGAGGGCTGCCACTAGATGGTGCCACCATGAAATGATTCACATTTGGGGGACTTGCGATATCTGCAAAGGCTAAGTTGCTTAAATGCAGCACCACTGGGAAAAACCGTGTCAAAATCATCCTTTTTTTTTATAAAAGAATGAGTGACTTTTCTATATTTTTTATAAGGAAAAATGTTAAACTGTGTCTATTTCGAATTAGTTAAGAAATGTATGTTTTTACTAAAAATATAATGTACAAGCTGGTATACCCGTTCTTCGCCCGGGTGAATTATAAAATTAAACAATACGGATTGAAGGTTAAAGAAGTTTTTAATGAGTTAATTGTACGTAAACTGCAAATTAAACGAAAAAAAGAAGAAGCTTTTTGCGTATCTCAGCTGCAGAACAACAAAAAAACCATGTTTGTTAAATTTTAAGTCTGTAGATCTAATAGTTGATAATTTTTTTTATTTATAACTCCCGTAACTCTGTTGTGGGTCGATTTTAGAAAACACCTTACTAAGATGATCTCTGCTCAGCAAAAGTAACACATTGTTACAAATTTTGTGTAATGAACGCTTAAAATAGTGTAAATAATTTACATCTGGAACTGTAATACGTTAAAATTACTTTCTGTTGTATTTATTTTTAAAAAATGCTGTACCTGTCTATTCAATTAATGATGTAGTGTGAAAAACAAAATTTATTTATTTTAAACACCAGAAGTGAAAAAGTAAGTTTTATTCTGAAATAAAAGAAAAAAATGATTACGCTAATCAAAGCAATTAAGTAGAAGCGAGAGCGCACGGGCACCTGGGATAAGCAAAACAAAAATGGAAAGTTTTGCTTCACACACAAAATATAGGTATATGCTGATGAGTAACGGTTTTTGCAGCGCACGCCAGAATGGCTTGCAGATGGAAGAATGTTTTCCTACTTACTTGACAATTATCATTATATTTTGGATACTTCACACAATATCTTTATAAATTATAGCCTATGTGTTATTCTGTTGTATAAGCTATATTATTGTAAAGTTTCATTAAAATCCATTCAGTTATTTTTGCGCGAAAGAGTAACAAATATGCATCCGTACAAACTTTCGCGTTTATAACATTAGTAATGATATAAAACTAAGCTAAACTCAGTAGCGCCACAGCCAATGAAGGTGAATATACATAAAAATATTAGAAAATACTAGCTTCAAATAAATAATGTACTTGACAGTATCAATTAAAATTATTAATGACAATTATGGTGCTGAATTTATTTTATAGGTGCTGTTATATCAATAATAATATTTGAAATCTGCAGTTTCAATTCCGGTTCCATGCTTTCCAGACGGCTTTTACTATTTTTTCAAAAAAATATTACGTACTAATTGCTATACAATTGCAAATAATAAAAAAAAAAAACTGAGTTAATATTCTTCATTGAAATACATGTTTTAGTAGAGTTTTTTTTTATTGGAGGTAAATGAGTGGTCCAATCTTTGGATTGCACAGCTTTCAGTTTTTCTCTTTTCAAAGTCTGTAAAAGAGGGAAATCTAAATATTAAATGGAAACTTTCCCTTAGAAAGGGCTGCGGAGCCCGGAGGCCCGGGGACCACAGCTTAAGATTTACTGTTTTAGGGTGTTATACGTATTCAGAAAGAGGGAAATAGGGATGAAGAATTGTTGAATTTTATAGCAAGCAATTGCATTTACTTCAAAGGAATTAAATTTGAATGCATAAAATTGACTTAATGTTTGTACAGAAAAAAATATGACATTTTGTACGAAACACAAATTATTCCTGTAAAGTAGAGTATGAAGCATGTAAAATATTACTTCAAAAGCAAATAAAAAAAATGAGAAAATATTTTAAAAGAATATCAAGAATACTGACTCACACATATCAATAAATTGGGTGCAACGTATTTGCCTAAGCACTCTCTGAAGTTCTTTCCGCGTTTTCGCCATAAGCAAACCAATTAATGAATTGCGCGGCAGGAATAGTTTATAATATAAATGCCAGTAATTATTTATAATAATTGTAACTCAACTCTTATAAGGACAGTATCTGGATCCTCACGGACAGCAGACGCTCCATCCAATATTTGAAGAATTGGCCAAAAATTATGGACAGTACTGGCCTAGATATTTTATCCAAATTAGTTAGACTTGGTCAGAGGAAGCAAGTATGTCTCCAGTGGATTCCATCACATGTGAGTGTGCCTGGGAACGAAGCTGCTGATGAGCTGGCTGGTAGGGGATGTGATCTCCCAAACCCCAGTTCCACTTTCTTAACCCATACGGAAATTCCTTCCTTCCGAAGAAATAAAATGAATTTGACTTGGCGAAACCCTCTTGCTCACCACTGGTACGCAGCTAAGAGTCCTGGCCTATCTCTGCAGTCCAGGGCTCTTCAGACGGTCTTGGCGCGCTTTAGAAACGGTCACCTGCGTGGTATGACCCTTGTGCAAGGTGTAAAGTCTTTCCTTACTTGTCCTTGCTCTCTGCTTGCTTCTCCTGCTCATCTTCTGGACTTCTGGGGCATTTCCCTGCGACAGTTGTATGAAGAGCAAGGCCTGGTGTGTGAGACTATTGCGCGGAAAGGTCAAATGGACTCGGTGTAGGCTTTCCTGCTCCAAGGGGATTGAAAACAATAACAACGTATTAGTGCTTTACATTTTTATAATAAATTCTCAAATAAATATATGTATATTCTGATTTTTTGATACAGTTTTACTGTGTATCTCCTAATATTTCGAGTTTAACAAAAGTTGCTTTTTTCACCAGAAAAAGTGGTTTCACCTAATTTTTGATCACTTTCCTTGGTACTTTTCCGTTTCGGAGGCCGTTTACGACGATTAATTTTTTCCCCCTGTCAAATTAGGCACCAAACGCAAAAGGTAATAATCAAACGTGATTCACATACACAAAGAGTAGGGTTGCCTAAGCACTTTCGCCATAAACAAACCAATTCATGAATTGCGCGGCAGGAATGGTTTATAATATAAATGCCAGTAATTATTTATAATAATTATTACGGGAATTTGGCGATTTTTTTGTAGCATTTTTGCGCCTTCCCCCGAAACGGAAAAGTACTCTTTACTTTCTACTTTTCATTCAAATACTTGTTTAAATTAACAAAATCTTCTTTCTTAGTATCACCAATGGCCAAGGAAAAGCGCTACGTCGATATTTTGGAACTCTCGATGATTCCTGGTATTGCAGCTATCATACAGTCAAAAAGTTGCAACAAATTCAGCTTCCGCGTGGTTATTCTACTGTGTGCTGTTACTGGATTTGTATGGCAAACAAAAGTATTGGTGGAAGAATACTTAACGTATCCAACTGTCCTCCACATTGAAGAGCGTCACATAACGGTCACGCGTCTTCCCGGGGTAACTTTCTGCTATGCAAACGGGTATGGACAAAGAGGAATTGTATTTTTTCTTATAAATGTACTGCGAACTCAAAGGATTTCCCAAATTTAATATTCCGTAACAAAATAAGTATTTAAAATGCAAGCGAATTTCATATCAATCTTATTTGACTGATTGTTTTGATTCCTAAAACTAGTAATTTTTAATCTAGTTTAAAGAAAAGTAATATCTATATATAATTCCTTTTTAAGTCAATTCCTACTTAGGTCAAGAAAGAAAAAATTTATATTTTTAGTTACTTTCTATCAAACAATTTCAATTAATATAAATATGTATATAGATATGACATAATCTCATTATTAAGTGATAATTAATTTTCATTAATTATCTTTAAAGTATCGTATTACAAAATAATCGTTTTTATAAAATTTCAGTTCGACTGAATGTTTTAAAACGTGGTGAAAAAAAATCTTTTTAAAGTTTTGACCCAAGTCACCAGGAATGAAGCCAACGTGTCTGTATCTATAACTCTTTAAATAATTAGTTTCAGTCAATTAATTTTAATTAACTATAATTAAATTATCGTATTGTCACCCAAAACAATCGTGTATAGAAAATTTCAGCTCAAGTGAACGCATTCAAATGTGAGAAAAAAAAACCTTTTAAAGTTTTGACACAAGTCGCCAAAAGGGTCGCTAAATTGCCAAAAAAACATACCAATTGTTTCTATACTTTGTTTTAATTAATTAAATTTTATTAATTATATTTAAATTACCTAATAGCCATCCAAAATAATCGTGTATATAAAATTTCAGCTCAATTGAGTGCTTTAAATTGTATTTTATTAACGATTTAAAATTTAAGATTGGGAACTATAACTGAAATTCAAAAAAAAAAGAGCTAGGAGATTGAAGAGTGTTTCATAGATTTGAATTTTTTGTAACTTTCTTTCTCAACCAGATGCAAATATTAAGAAATTAATTGAAGCTATTGAAATTTTTTAAATGCGCCTAACTTTAACAACTTTTCGTAAATTTGAACATTTAATAATTGTTTTATCAAGTATAATTCGGTCACTTGCACTTCAATAATCGTTGTATAGCTTTTTGAGACTTTTATTTAACGAAACTCAATTAATATATCAGAAAATACACTGCTGGACAATTGCTAAGGACGGATAACACTATCATCCATAGCAACCACAAAATGAAAGGAAGCAAAATGTGGAAAATTAGAATAAGTGCGGATTATTAGTAAGAAGAAGTATGAGTATGCAAATTTTTTTTCCACATCTGTTCATCACGTGATAGCGTTCATAAGAGCTTTAAAGGTTTTGACGCGTGTGGACAGTTGTTGTTTCAAGTCAAAGTTTTACAGGAAAGATTTAATAGACGAACTTAAAATTTTTGGCATGTCTTCCCGACACCACATAGATGATTTTATGCGTGGCCGAATTATTGTAAAGATCGAAGAAGGGCGAAAAATAACAGATGTTGCCAGGGAGTTCGACATCGCTCACAGCGTTGTTTCACGGCTGTGGAAGTCATTTAAAACTACTGGAATGTATAGTAGAAGGCACGGGGAGGTCGTGTTAGAATTACGACGCCTGCAGAAGACAGATATATCGTCCTATCAGCAAAAAGGAACAGGCGCACCACAGCTCAGCAGGTGGCAAATCAGTTTTTTGCTGCCTCAGGAAAGAAGATCCCCCGAAAAACTGTTGCCAGACGTTTGAGGGGAGGAGGACTATACGCACGCAGACCTGTTGTGTGTCTCCCATTGACCAGACAGCACCGTACTGCCGTTTGCAATGGTGTCGTGAGCATCACAATTGGACTGAACAGGACTGGACATGCGTACTATTCTCAGATGAGAGTAGGTTCAATCTGTCATCGGATTGTAGACGCCAACTGATCTGGCGCGAGAGTGGTACTGCTTATCATCGAGAAAATATCCAGGAAAAGGACCGATATCCGACATGCAGTATCATGGTGTGGGCCGGCATCATGATCAAGGGCCGCACGCGCCTACATGTGGTTGCGAATGGGACTATGACGGGCCAACGATACATTGATGAAGTTCTACTTCCTCATGTTCGTCTTTTCCGTGGTGCTGTCGGTGATAAATTTGTTTTTATGGACGACAACGCAACATGTCATCGAACACTCGCTGTTCAGAATTGTCTAGACAGCGAGGGTATTCAACGTCTCGTATGACCAGCGCGTTCTCCAGATCTAAACCCCATTGAAAATGTGTGGGATACTTTGGGGAGGCAAGTTGCTGGTCGAAACTATCCTCCGATAAACAAGAACACCCTCATCCGTGCACTCACAGAGGAATGGGATAAATTGCCTCAACAGCTGCTGGATAATGTTGTGCAAAGCATGGTACGACGTGTGGAATGTTGCATCACACTCCACGGTGTACATATCCCGTACTGATACCTTTCTTTAAGGTGCCTGCTGACTTTTAGATGTATTGTTCTATTTCTCCGTACGCAGATCAAATGAACATTTTTTTCTTCTTTCAGATGTTTCACAGCTTTTGTACTTTCCAGAACAATAAATATTCTTTATTCTAATGTCTGAACAGTGTGGCAACTATATTTTATCCTACTAGGCCTCATGTCTCGCTTAACGTTATGCTACATAGCAATTTGTGATCCGTCCTTAGCAATTGTCCAGCAGTGTATTTTGCCTGTATATAGCTCAGATCTCTGTACAGAGGCTGAACTAGAATTTTTGGAACATACAGCTTAGAATTGGATTTATCCAAGTTTTACGACAACAGAGAGGAGAAATTTTAAGAAAACAACACCGATTATTATATCAATTAATGGTAACTGAAAATAATATGAATTTTTCAAAAAAAAATATATATATAGTTCAGACTCTCTGGAAAAATGTCTTTATACTTTATGTAAGCAAAATCTTATTATTTTAGAAGCATTTTTTATAAAAAAGGAACATTTTGAAAAGAGGTTATTCTAAGATAATTTTTTGCTAAAATATTGTATTTAAATAATAATTTTTTTTGTGAAAATGTCACTAAAACAATTTTATACATGTATTCTAAGTGACACTAAATATCATGAAAAGTATCCATTTATGCGCTTTTTTAAAATGACGGTTCCGAATGTAGTCGGATACCTTAAAGTACATGGCTAAAAATGGATTCCAGAAATGCTTCGACGATCTTTACAAGTGATAGCAAAAGTGTGTTGTAGCCCATGGGTCTTATTTCGAAGGAGGATATGGTTCAGCAATTTAATTAATTATATTTTTGAGTTATAGACTCAGTCGAGAAACTTTTGAATCCTACCTCATATTTTATTCTTTCTAGATTACAGGGTGTGGCTTACTGTCCTGAAGCTGGTTGCAAGTGGCTTACAGTTAAAGAATTTAAGGAGTTAAATCCTGGTGAAAAGGTTCCGACTCTTCATAATGATTTCTTGGTTAGTACTTTTCTTATGATTTCTTGGTTTAAGGTATCCAACGACCCTAAAGTCATGATTTTTTAAAAAGTTGATTAATTTTTTTATGATTTTAATTTATAGGCCATCTTATTAGCTTAATAAAAATACGACGTTTTTTTATTTTCCATTCCTTAGAACTACAACTACAAGCATTTCTGTAAAATCAGATGCCATAACTTTACACAAAAGATATCAAACTTTAAAATGCGTTTTACTCAAAATGTTTTTTTTTTTCGAAAAGCTCAAACGGTGGCAGCGATAGCTCAAAAAGTTTTGAAAATTCGCTGAAATTTTTCGTGTATGATCTGTATAACAGTAGAAGTGTTTTGACCTTCAGATTTATCAATCACTGCTTTATTTCAATATTTACAGTTCTTTATGTGAATATAATCACTGTTTTTTAAGCAATTTCATATAATAATTAAGATAAAATGCTCTAGTATTTTATAAAGATGAAAATTTCTTTTATCATGAAGGTCATTCCAAACATGAATAACAAAGTAACACATCAAAATTGAATTACTTATTAGAATTTACTTATAAAATTTATGTACAGAGCGGGCCCCGTTTATGGAATTTTTGTACATTTTCACCAGTTTTCTCCCATTTTAATAATAATAAAAAAATTTCTGTTTTCAATTTTAGAATTTTTTTTTCTTAAAATGTACTAAATAAATCTAAAAATCTCAAAAAATCGCCATTCCTCCATTTTTTCAAAAAGAGTTTTGGTAAATAGTCGGATACCTTAAATAAGATATCCCAAATGTATTTCATTCCGACAAAAATTTTAGATGCTAAATTTTATGAAATTCTCGTTCTCACTTCATAGAATCTTATAACGTCATGCTTCGAATTTTTTGAGGTTTTCTTATTTTTTTATTGGTTTTATTTTTAAATATTTCAGCGGATTCAATTTATGTATTGAACATAGTTAAAATTTAAGTGTTTGGATATCTCAACCATTTTTTTCTCAACCATTTTTTTATATATTAGTTCATTTATGCGTTTCTACTGAATTTTTCTTTTCTGTTCTTATTGATATGTATTGTGTGTAAAATAATTATTTTCTGTCATGTCACATATCAACATCATAAACTAAATTTTATCTTTTGCGCTATGGTAAATGTTGTATAGAAAGAATTTGTGGAATTTAAGATGTTGCTGGCTGTCGCTCGCTAGGCAATGTTCAATCTAATGGCTTTCTTCGCAAAGTAAAAATGTATTTTTTTGTGTATGTACTGAAACATGAGCTACTGATATTTATATAAAAAAAAAACCCATTTAGAATGTTCTTTTTTTTAACAAATAATACTTTTTAAAAAATACATAAAACATGTACAATTTTAATTTTTCTTATTTTTCTTGAAAATAAAAGTTAGATTTTATACTGGTTATTTTTATGTTAAAAGATTTCTTTAAATCATGCTAAACTAATACATATTAAAACTGTAAGTTTTAATTATTGACCTCTGTTCTCTAACTTTGCATGCATTATCATGGGAATCGAATGTTTGAAATATGTCTTACTGTGTGACACGCTGAATCATATTGGTATGTCGCGGGGAAACGATGAAATAAGGAATTTGATCAAACCCCTTTGGGATATGAACAATTGACGAGAGATGTTAAAATAACGTCTCTTCAAGGTCATTTCCTTGATGAACGTAAGGGATTTTATCCAACCCTTACCTGTATCAGGGAAATAATGAAATAATATTGTCAAGAGTTTAAAAGTGTTTACTTAACAAATAAGGCACATTATTAAACGTAGAAGTAAGTAATACAACAATAGTCAATGAAATACAAATTATTTATTCAAATAATTAGAAAATTAGGCTAGTATTTTTTTATGTGTAACATCTTTCCTCGTCTCGGTTGCTGGATGTTTGTGGGAGTAATTTCGTGAAAAGGGACGGAAATGTGTAACAAGAAACCAGGGAAGCTTTCGGGGTGGCTTCAATCGACTTCAAATGTTCCTCCTTCTTTCATAGTTTCCTTACTAATGATGACCTGCTTTGGGCAGGGGAAGGCTTACACACTAAAATACCAATCCCCATTTTAATCCTATGGTGCCATTTTTTTAAAGGTATGGGGTTGATATTTGGGGGATCTATAGTACTGCTTGTTTAGTTAGGAAGTACAAGGAGACTCGACCTCTCCCCCGGTGCTTCCCCCGTGGACAGTATTTTGCCAGTGCATATCCTGACTAGTTTATTTCATCATTTCGCTAAAACAGTTCAGGAATTTGATAGAATTCCTTACTTTTATCAGGGAAATGACCTTGAAAAGACGTTATTTTAACATCTCTCGTCTTTTGATCATATCCTTAGGGATGTCATCAAATTCATAATTTCGTCATTTCCCTTTCGACGTGTAGATTGGTTTGGCCCGCCACAGATAAAAGCTTGCAGACTCCTGATTTAAATCTTAAGTTTCACCAGTACTGACATTTGAATCGACTAATTAACAACAGCCACATTACAAGGCTGTATGTGTTGTTACAACATGGCTCCAACACACACATAAATGACAAAATTTGCATAGCATTGTCTATTCCTAATTCAGTGTCATCTAAATGTATTTATTACTGGCCAATAATCCTGTACTTGATAAGAATATTTGATGGTGTATTACATTGCTTCTGATTCTTCATTTTTCAGCTTCCCGTAAACCTAAGTGAAATTTACTTGTTACCACCCAAAAAATTATTGAAATTAGTGAGTGCAGGAGTAAATTATGGACCAGTGATTCTTCCATACTATAGTTATTTTTCTTCAATGAAACAGCCTCACGCAATGTAAGTTTATAAATTAATTTATCATTTTATTTATTTATAGGTAAATAAAACATTAGTTACGTATAAATTTTTATACATTTATCTTTTACCCAATACTTAGATTGAAGACTGCTCCATTTGTGAGAAGTCACTCAAATGTCCCTCCGAAGTGCTACTATTTCAACGTTATTGAAATTAATGAAACCTTGAAAGAGAATATTCGAAACTTCGAAACCTTCGCAGGAATAGGTATAATTATTTGATGAGCTATATTTTAATAATTGCCCATAATTATCGATATTTTTAAAAATATTTTAACTACACTGCTGGCCATTAAAATTGCTACACTAGGAAGAAATGCAGAAAACAAAATAATATTTGTTGCACAATTATACTGGAAATAACAAGGGATTAAATTTTTAATAAATTTGGGTGCATAAATCCTAAGAAATCAGCACCCAGAACAACCATCCGTAGCAGTAATAATAGCATACGCCTGGGTATTGAGTTAAACAGAGATTGGATGACATGTACAGGTACAGATTCCCATACAGCTTCAACACAATGCCATAGATCATCAACCATAATGACTGGCGTATGGTGACGAGCCAGTCGCTCGGCTACCATAGAACAGGCGCTTTCTAATGATCAGAGATTCAGTGAACATGCAGGCCAGGACAACAGCCGAGCATTTTACGTTTGAAGGAAGGTTCGTACAATACCGGCAACATGCGGTCGTTCATTATCCTGCTGAAATGTAGGGTTTCGCAGTGCACGAATAAAGGGCAGGGCCACGGGTCATAATGTAAATGCAAAGAAATGTAAAAATGTAAATGAAGAAATGTAAGAAATGCAGAAATGTAACATGCAAAGTGCCGTCAATGCAAACAAGAGGTAACCGAGACATGTATCCAATAGCATCCCATATCATCAAGTCAGGTGATGAGCCAGTATGACGATGACGAATGCACGCTGCCAATGTGCGTTCACCACGATTCCGCCGAGCATGAATTTGACCATCTTGATGCTGTAAAAAAAACCTGGGTACATCTGAAAAGATAACGTATCGCCATTCGTTTGTCCAGGTTCATCGGTGATCACACCATTGAAGACGCTTCTGTCTGTGATACAGCGTCAAGGGTAGTCGCAGTCATAGTCTCCAAGCCGAGAGTCCAAGCTGGTGCAAACGTTATCGAACTATTCGTGAGGACACTTGTTGTCATGTAAACGACCCCAATTATTGACTCAGGGCTTATAACGTGGTTGCAAGAAGCATGTGATACCCCGCTCGCTGTGGGTATCATCTATTCATCATCCACACGACCTATGTTTGAGTAAATGAAAGATGGTCTACTAAACTCTGCCATAATAAAATTAGTTTATTATAATCTTAATTTATATACGATAAAACAACACTAGTCTAGGAAGCTTATGATCAGAAGTGATGCGACGTAAACCGTAATTCTGATAAATAGCTTAATTAACCACTGAATATATATTTATAGATTATTTCCAAACTTAACAGAATCCGCTCTAGTCTTAAAGCTTAATCATACAATCTTACCACAATTTCCTTGGCGAACAGCTACGGTCCTTAAATCCTCACTATATTCTTCAATCCGACTTGCTCTGGCTAAGGGAATACTCTTCTGGTCTCGGACCCACTTATTACTCAGATTGTTTGGCACTATTAGACCGATCCATAGAACTCTTCGAATACACTTAGACTCTTCTCCTAGAACTAAAGCTTTTCCACTCTTCACTTAGCTCTAGTTATCGCCACTTAATGCTCCACACGAATACTAACGTTCCAATATATACTATTCCTAATCTGCATAACCACGCTCTTCTTCTTGGGTTGAGTGAGGTCTATACACAACTGTTTTAACATGCTGTATGCTCAATCGATCACTAAAATGCTCCAATATTTTGGATATAAATTGGCTACCGTTATCGCTTATCATTTTTATAGGAGCTCCATGATGCGATATATAATTATCAAATAAACTATCCGCTATTACTTTGGCTGAGGCCTTTTTGAGCGGCACAACTTCCAACAACTTTGAAAAGTAGTCCGCAATTACAAAAACGTAGCGATTTTGTTTAACTCGTGACGCAAGATACGGACCTAATAAATCTAACGTCACTATCTCATTCGGATAATTCGTTACTACCGGAATTAAATGACCAGCTGGTTACGCGTTTTTATAATTCGTAGTCTGGCATAGATGGTATGCTAAGACATGTTGGTGAATAAATTTTCTTATATAGGAGAAATGACAAACATCGCGGAGCTTAAAAAAGTTTTCTTTCTTTCTAAGTGACCCGCTATGGGCTTGTCATGAAATTTACCCGTTCTCTCTCCTCGCAATGATTGCGGAATATACGCTCATTTCTCCTACAGTGGTTGCGTATTTCGCGTAAAACAATAAGCCCTCAACTAATCGAAAGTCGCGAGACCATTTCTCACAGATTGTCGTATTAACCGACCTGTCCTCTGGGTTTTCAAGGTATCTAACTCTGGATCCCTTCTCTGTTCCTCGACTAATTGCACCCGAGATGAAAGTACCAAATCACTAATTACTGCACAAACAATATTTTCTTCTACTATACTTTCCACTATGTTTCCAGAAGACACACCTGCCCCGACAATTAAGTTGGCCTTTAATATATCAATACGCAAATTCCCCTCATCTACTGTAGTATCTTCATTCTGCGAATCTTGAATCGCCAGTGATTTCTATCAAAATCCAAAACAATTTTCGATCAACTAATGAAATCCACTCCTAAAATGCAAGGGTATTCTAAATCCGCAAATATATGGAACCGCCATGTTTTTATAAATTCCCGTATTCCTACTTGCAATTCTACTACCTCTATATTTCGACTTTTAGTTCCTAGTGCTGTGACAACCTGACCACGAGATTTCCTCTCACTTGCTTATAAAAAATACTTTTTATAAACTTCTTCAGATATAAACGACTTTTCTTCCCCAGTATGACAGAGTCCTCGTAAACGTTTCATTTAATAATATAGGAACTTACGGAAGCTCCACTGGAGACATGCATATAGCTGAAAGTCAAATCGGAATATTCTTTACCGATTGATCATCCTGATAATCTTGAACTTTCAAAACATTTAATCGACCCCCATGTCTTGGGTCCCCTCAACTAGAATGTTCACCCGGAAAGTATCTAGATTGATACTTTCCATTATTATTATTCAACCTTTGATTATCTCTATCAAACCTACTTCTGCTCTCAAATCCTTGGTTCTTCTGATTCCTCTGAGAACCATTCCAGTAATAACCTCTATAACCATTTCTCTTATGATTTGGTCTATGTACTACTTCTGCATCTCTCCAATTTCTCTGTCTTCTGTCGTCATTAGACATCCGACGCACATCCTAATCTCGTCTTCCCATATTCTCATTATTTTTCGAACTCTACATTTCCTTGCATACATAACTTTCCTCAAACTTCGATAACACCCGTATCAATTGAAGTCTCGTGGTGAGGTTCTAATCTCAACATAATCCTGCACTTGGGGTTCGAGTCGACTGACTATATGTTGAATTAAATTCAACTAAGTTATTTCCAATTTAAGGGTCTTCTGCAACTTCAGCAGCTCGTAAATAAAATCTACCGGAGCTTGACTCTTGGTTTGGCGAGACGCGTAAAACCGGGCTTCTAATTCTGCCTTATTGCATACCACCGGAAAACTGTCCTTTAATATCTGCTTTAATTGAACGAAATCGTTTTCGTCCCCCTGCACCAGGGCGTAGCCTATAACCTCGTACAAATCTTTTGCGCGCGCCCAATTAATTGACCCTTCAAATATGCACAGGCTAGATCTTTATGTATCTGATAAAATATTAAATTGTTTTCAATACCCTCAAGAAACGGATCCACATTCTCGAATCCAGGAAAAAAAATATTCGAAGACCCTTACACCTGAACCGACACCGTGGGCCTCGATCTGACTACGTCAGACAGGTGGCATTAGATACAACAACAACTATTCCTAATCTGTATAACCCCACTCTCTTCTTGAGTTGGTTTGAAAGAATTGCCCTTCTGTCCCCAAAGAAATCCCAAGAGGATTAATAGAAGAAATACCGATAAAGCCCCGTCACAACCATTAAGGCCATGCGGGTAACGTACCTGTCTTCTGGGCTGCTAGTGAAAGGGGGCCGTTAAGATCCAGCACGGTGTTCCGTACTACCATCCTGATCTCATCGATTCCAAGTTTTGCTAACAGTCATTGCATCTCGACGAAATGAGCAGCAATACTGCAATTCGATAAACTGCAATTTCGGTACGCTACAATTATCAACCTTTATCAAAGTCATAAATGTGCTGCTTCTTACAAGAGGTGTCAGAACAAGTTTTCACCAGGTAACAACGTTCAAATGCAATTTGTGTATGAGGAATCGGTTGAACAATTTCCTCATTTAAACACATTGTAGGTGTCGCTAACGGCGCCTGCTTTGTCTGAATGCGCTGAAAAGCTAACCTTTTGCATACCACAGCACCTTCTTACTGTCGTTTAAGTTTCACGTCTGTAGCATATCGCTTTCTTGGTGTAGCATATTTGATGACCAGTAGTGTACAATGTTTGTAATAAATTTTAACTAATTCTTTATTTGGAATTTATAACTTTAGTAAATTATTTTATTTTATATAGTATCAAAATAAATCCCATTCTAACTTCAAAGTTATTATTTAATAGTTGAAATAAAAAATTTTAACAGAAAAAATTCAATATTAATTCACTTTGGAAAATATATTATTTACCTAAAAGAAATAAAAATTTTAAAGTTTTCAATTGTATATCATAGCTTCTTTTTTGTTTATTCTTTCGAAGTAAATTAGACAGTTTTTTATGATAAAATTAATTTAGAGAGTGAATTTCACTAAAATTTAGTCATTGAAAATTATTCCAAATCATTGGTTAAAAAATTAATTTTTAGATCCTATAAATACGATCTAAGTTTTAATGTGTTCTAACAGGAAGAAAAGTGGTAATTTTCAATTACTTTCTGGTGAAAGCGTGATATAATGATATGTTTATATACTCTTTGTTTTTAACACGTTTGCGGGCCTTAAGCTGCATTCACATCAAGGCTGTCAGCGTTGAGAGTTGAGCGTCTAGCCAATCAGTGACTTCCTTTTGGGCGAAATGAAGTCTCTGATTGGCTAGACGCTCAACGCCGACAGCCTTGGTGTGAATTCAGCTTTAGAAAGATTAATCCTAGCCTAGTCTTACGAAATACACTCAAAATGGATAAATTCAAAATGTTCTGTGATCAATTGGCTCTTTGCTATTCTTCTTTCCTCAGGGGCTTGGCAGCCCAAGGTGATCTTGACCTTCTTAAGAAGCCTTTTCCAGGACAGCCTTTTTCCTGCTTATGTTCTCCAATTTTTAGTTCCAAAAAGTAGAAGATCTTTTTCTGGTCTTCAATCCATCTTAGATTTGGCCTGCCTTTTCTCCGTGTATTCTTTGGTTGGTCTTCGTCCATTCTGATAACGAGGCCTGCCCATTTAATTCATTAATGAAGTTAACGACGTCAGATTCATAATATGAGTAATAAGGCTCTTAATTTGATCTTCTTCACTACGCGTGTCATTTTCTTTAATTCCTCCAAAAATAATTCTTAAAATCTTCCTTTCGTAGATACTTATCATGTTTTCTTCTGTTCGAGACACATGGGCCAACTTTCACATGCATAAGATAATACTCATAAAAATTTTGATACAATAGAACCTTTTTTTCCTTTTGATTAGATTCGAGATGTTACATATTTTCGCATCCCATTAAAACATCTATTAGCCACAGTAATTCTCTTTTGGATTTCAGTAGTACAATCGTTTCTATTGTTAATTTCAGAACCTAAATAAGTGAAACTGTTAGCAACTTCAAAATTACACTCTTTGATCTTAAAGTGCGAATTGATAAAACATGATTTAGTGCATGGCATACATTTCGTCTTATTCGCATTAATTCTCAGTCTCATCCTGAGGGCCTCTATCTCTGAAGATAAGAAGGCTTGTCTTAGTGCGGTGGGTGTTCGAGCAATAATATCAATGTCATCAGCAAAAGCCAACAATTGTATTCATTTATTAGATATTTTTTCTGGTATTGATGTTGGGATCTCTTACAACCTTTTCCAGTGCCAAATTAAAGAGAAGGCACAATAGTGAGCTGTGCTATTAACGAGCAAAACTCTTGACAGTCACATGATAAACGCAATCGCGTGTTTACCTAAATTAAGAACTTACTTTACACTTGAAATTGTTGCTCTACTTGTAACATTTAGCTACTATTTCTAATCTGATAGTTAGGAAAAGATGTTCCATTATTCAGATTCTTCAAAAAGTTTTCTAAAACTAAAAAGAAAAAAAATTATTACATTATGCATTTAAGTCAAATGCCTTCTGTTCACCTATGTTCATTATTATTGTTGAAAGCATATGATGATGAGATGAAGATGTCGTATCCATGACAAGACCAAATGACTGTTCTGGCAATCTGTTCAATATTGTCCACATAGAGATTTGTTGATGAAAAGAGGACTCTTATTTCTTGTAGAGCAGTAAGAATAGCTGGACTGTCAAAAATATGAGTAAGTGTTAGCTCTGAATGTAAACAATTATCACAATTCCTGTAAGATCTTCTACCATCCCTATCAAACTTCATTCCTCTGTAATGACCTGTTATTAGCCTAGCAAGAGTTTTGTTATAAGGATGTCTCCACTTATATTACAGATTTGATGCTTTACAGGAATCGACTTCCCTCTCAATTTGAAATTTGCGACAGCATTTGCGTCTAATAAAGTAATGTTGACAAAGTTTCCATTATTAAGATTTCTAGCTTCTTTCACCAGTTTATCGGCGTTTTCATTATGTGTAATGTCAACATGTGCAGGTAGCCATTGGTGGAAGCAGACTTTATCTAACTCCTGTAATCTAAACAGGCGAGAACAAATATCTTTAGTAATCCTAGAACCTCCATTTGGAATTGACTGGAGGACTGCTTTTGAGTCACAGAAAATGACGAGCTTATAGACTTAGTAAAAGAAATCTCTTGACTGTTGCTACATCAACAGCTAAAGATGCCATGAATGAAGATGCTTTGGAAGAGAGGAACATTACAACATGTTCCAGCACAGCAGTTACAGAATGTGGTGTATTCGCACACGTAACATGGCAAAGACATGGGCATTCATCTCCAAAGGGTTTCGTAGCAACTTTATCCACCAACACTGGAAAGCTTTTGGTTTTTGAAATTATGTAATGTTTTTGCAGAATTGGCAACAGATTCAAAATGTCTGAAAGTCCAATCAGACATACATGTTCCTGTAATAATGTGGGATCTGCTTCAAGTTGGGAATCGGTTGGTGTATACAGAATTTGTGAACACTCTTATATCCCGAGGTCTTTAAAATACGTTGATTTTTATGGTAAAGGGGATTCACAATAATACCTTTCTGTTTAAGATATAAATGGTATTGTGACGTACCCGTTCGTCTTTATCTAGTTGCTGAGAAAGTACACCGAGACACGGAGAGAAGGTCCACTCCGTTTCCCTAATTGCTGGGGAAAAAGTTACTTAAATGAGTGGTCAAGAATTCTGACCCCTGTTCCCACTCCCCCTAGAGTCACAGGGCTGGAATGGCCTCCCGCCTGAGTTTGACTTCCGTTTCCCACGCATTTCAGACGACAGCGTGCCTAGAGAGGAGAGACCCGATTCTGTGCTGTAAAAGATCCTACGCTCTGAAGGGCCGGGAAACAACACATGAAAGAGAAGCGCGGAGAGAGGGACGTGGAGTAACCTGGGCGTTAAAAAGGAAAGCAAGAAGAATTACGAGGGAGAACTGCGAAAGACTTCTAGCCAGTGACAAGAACGGTGGAGAGCGAGTGAGCGACAAACGAATTCGGCGTGAAATTACCTGGGGGCTCTCTAGTTAACGAGAGGGAAGGAGGAGAGAGAGAGAGAGAGCACCAAACGAACTAGGCGTGAAATTACCGAGTGACGACGTTTTCTGAAAGCGAAGGAGACTAATGAACTGTGGACCAATAACAAATAAACTATGCTGGACAATATATATCAAGAAATTTGCAATTTAATAAATATTTCTTAGACGAGCTGTATGATGACTTTAGAGTATAAAGAGTGTCACCAAATATGAGTGCATAGGATAGATAAAAAAAGAGAATAACTGATTTCGAAAACTTAAATAAAAACAAGAAGAGCCTTGGTGGGAAATGAAAACTTATCGTTGTTATAATTCATAAAAACAAACTATTATGGCATTGCTATTAGAAGTAATACATTGGAAAGCGCAAAGTGCCAGAATAACAAGGGCCGATCCTAGCAGATGTGCAGTGCATGCACTACAGGCGGGTGGCCGAATCAAGGGAGGCCACAGGTCGCATATAGTTCTATCAATCAAGCAAATTTTTTTACGAATTTCTCAAAACAAAATTTATGAGTCAAATAAATATGTGCTGAAATTTAATTTGTTATTGAAAAATCAAAATCAAACTAGTTCATTAATGTCTACTCTTAAACTTATCCTAATTTCGGTTGCAAATTCGTGGCAGAGTTGGCAATAACACAAGAAAAGGTATTTTTGCTTATCAGCAGTGCTTATCAGCGTCACAAAAATTATTTTTGAGAAATTTGCTTTACGTAAATATCTAATATGGCTAATATTACCTAAGACATAGGAGTGTGTTTAAATTCATTATGTATTTAGGGAAATTAAAAGTTTTCAATTTACTAATGAACTCACAATTTTGAAAAACAAAATAGAGTAAAGAAGTTATTTTTGTGTCTATTTGTATTTTCATTAAATTTTTACTTTTTGCTGTCATACAGGTAAATGAGTTTATAAAATCCACGTTAAGTATTTGTCCAAATATGAAAAATTCTCTAGAGGGGTGGCAAATTAAGTTTTCTTTGCACGTGGTCGGTCGGCCTACTCCCTTAGATCGGTCCTGACAATAGCGACATTTTTTTCCCTGTTGCTCAAGCCGAGAAAACCAATGAATGTTGACCATGTTCAACTGGAACTGATAATTGGTGTGCATATCAGTTTGCATAAACCACTCGAAAAGCAAAATTCAGATAAAAGTGCTGGCCTTTCTGTAACACTTATAAAAATCTATTAAAACCTGTATGCATGAAATTCTGTGATAAATAGTTACTACAAATGTGCATCTCCAATAAGACACAGAACGTTTATGAATCAGTTAATGGCTGTTTGTCACAACTTGTTCTTAAGAGGACTTGGTACCCTAAAAATCACAAACCTAACATTTTTTTAAATTTTCATTTAATCTTATTCTTTGCATTATTATCTTTCGATTGATATATCACTTGTGCATGTCGGAAAGTTAGAAGTTGAATAAAACTTCATTTGAAAACAAATTAAGCAATTCAGCCACACCCCTTTTTAGAAAAAAGCTAAAAATGCGTTATGATAAAAAAATCTATTTTATAAATAGAAATAATAACTATAAAAAGAATGTGTAGTATTAAAAGCAGAATATTTCCGAGACAATACAATAATGTAATTTTTCTTCCTTGTGAAATGTGTGCATGTAAAATTTTAAATTAAGGCATTTTATATTAATAATTTTATAATTTCAGTTCTTATTCCTGATATATTTTTCATACAAATGTAATACTTTAATATTATAAGAAGAAAAACAGCTAAAATTTCTGTCGTGACAGAAAAATATTTTTAAAGTTTTTCTTGAATTTTTCTTGTGCAATTATATATAGTACTCTCTAAAAGTTGATCATTTATAAAAATGTGTGGGTTGAAAACATATGAAAATGCAATTATTTTAAAGAAAAACGTATAAGTAATATCTTAAAGTGGTATTTTAAGTTTAATTAAGCTTATAATAATTATTTTTTCAGAATTATAAACTTTAAAGTGGTTTTTCTCAGTTTGTGTTTTTCGAAACCTTAGTGCATTCAAAATGCTACTCCTTCGACAATTATTTACCAATCACTTCTATTTTTTTCCTGCGTGTTAAAAATAAAGCATGTAATAAAATTAGGGATCCGTTTTGCTATAAACTGAATGCTTTTTTTAAAAAAAAAATAAAATGTAAGACATGTTGGCTTTTTCGTTGATTTTTAGCTTGTATATCAACATTTTATTTTTTTTCTCGAAAACGAATGAAGTTATTCTAAAATCGATCCCTAAAGTTGTTAAGAACACCCATAAGAATATTATAAAAAAATTTCAGGTCAAAAAATTAATTTTTACAAAAGGAGTAGGATTTTAAAATTTTCCCAATTTTTTTCAAAAATTTTAAATTTTCAAAATTGTGTGAATAATATATGAAAATTTTCATCTGGTAACATTTTCTTGAATAGAAACATTGTATAAAATGTTAAAATATAATTTTTAAATACGTAAATAAAGAAGTTTACTCAAAGGGTGCCAAGTCTTCTTAAGAACAATTTTATTCATCTAAAAAACTTATCCATTGGTTTGTTAGGTATTTAGAAAGACATTGGCATAAACGCAGGTAACTATACCTTGCCTTTTGGTTGGAGGCTGGACGGTCCCCTTTTTTTCTGGTAATTTCTATATGAGCTCCCCTTGACCGGATGTCGTCACATTCTTTCCGAAAGGGTCTGTGAAGATCTTGAATCCCTTGCTGAGGTCGAAAATCTCATAAATCTTATAGAATGTAATTTTGAGTGATTGGGAATATCCAATTAGAGACTCAGCTTGGAAGACAGAAGTGAGTTCTGTCCAAGAATTTGCAGGTAATTCGGTTCACTATTTAATGAGATGCGCGTCCATTTCGGCAGACTATTTTCCCATCCAGCTTCCACCCCATAACATCATGTAGAGGAAAGTCAGTTGCTACCCCCTCCCATGGACGCAGGTCAGCCAGGCTGCTCTCATTCTCACTTAAAGCTAAGTTTTCTCTTATTGTATTCTTTTTTGTACATGTAAAATTTTAAAAGTGTAATAATAAACTTAATTATAATTAAAATTAATGTTCATCTAATCTTTGAGTAATTATTCTAGTTAAAATTTGTTGATTGAACATTGGCCATGATGCGATTAATCAAATCTGAACTTGGATTATTTAGATTGAAAATATAATTTAATGGCCTCGCAATATAATATTATATATATATATATATATATATATATATATATATATATATATATATATATATATATATATATATATATATATATATATACTATATATCAGGGGTGGCGAACCTTTTTTGATCAACGTGCCATTTTTTTTTCTGTAAGAAATGTTTAATGAGGTATAGACGTGCAGTCCAATAATTCTGAGTTGTGACTATTGCGAAAATAATATAAAACGAAATAATAACAACTTAATACTCTTTATTTACAACGAAAACACACATTTTGCAATGTATAGTAGTAAATGTTTCATTTATACGTGTCGGGGCTGCGGTAGCCCAGTGGTTAAGGTATCAAACCATGGCAGGCATGTCATGAGTTCGATCCCAGTACCACTAAAGTCCCGCCGTGTAGGGCAGCGATGCACGTTAAATCTGTCGAGAGCTGAAACGTCCTCCCGTTGGTGTGGTGTGGTAGTTAGGAGAGGGGGGTGCCAGCTCAGGTGTCGTCCACGTCACTTGACCATGGTTCAAAATTACGTGGTCCGTCGCCAAAAGCCCTCGTGTAGCTGAACAGTGCGACGTTAATATTAACTCACTAACTCACTCATTTATACGTGTCATTCAAATTAAAGTAGCATTAGTGTGACTTCTGTTGTAGCAGATTAGATGACAAATAATTTGTACTGGAACTGTAGAGAGTTACTTTTAGCTGAATGCAAGCTGAACTGGAGTCATCTTCCAAACGGTTTCTAAGTGAGTGCTTATAATGTTATTCATTTCCAAAAATAATGACTCGCAGGCATAGGTAGATGAAAATTTGGTTAAAATAGCATGAGCCAGTTTCTTCAAACAGCTAAATGATCTGGAATCGAATTCCATGTTTCCAAAATTTCATTACTACCATTTTTACTTATATTGCTTTTTAATATTTCAGTTTCAATTTCAACTTTCACCTTTTCGTTCAACAAATCTTTGAATCCATATTGAATTAGACTGGAATCAAACAGTTGCATTTCAAATTTTTCAATTTACAACCAATCGAATAGGGACAAATTCAGTTTATTAAATGAAGTCATATCAGGGTGCATAAAGAACTTGAGCGTTTACGATAATTCATTGCACTGAGAAAATCCCGCTGACAACTATGACCGATCACGTACGTTTGTTCATAATACTTCTTATTGAACTTTGTTATTTTGAATTAAAATGCAAGTCGTTTTGATAGGTGGCGTGCCCAAAATATTGTGTCGCGTGCCATCAATGGCACGCGTGCCACTGGTTCGCCATCCCTGCTATATATCTTTTGACATCATCCGAGTCTATGTCTTGAGGGAACAACACTCTTTGTCTAATGCAAAATCATCCAGAGAGCCACAAGAGATATTAGAATGAAATTTTACACTAATCTGATTAATAGTATTATCTAGTTATGAAATTAAATAATTTCTAATGATGTTAGAGTTGTATTTTTCTCTAATAGTATCAAAAATATGTCTGATATTCGCAGTCAGGTTATTCAAAATTTTAAATCCATTCACTGCAAATACGTTTAAAAATGTGCTGCAGCAATTTTTTGAATTTTTTTTTGCAGCAATGTTCCATTTTTTAAAATCAAACATATGTAAAAAAATTTGATTAAAATTTCATTTAACTTATTATAACTATTATTATTATTTTGTAAATTGCTATGTACATATATTATCTATCTCTCTCTCTCTCTAACTGAACTTTTTCTTATTTTGTATAAATAAAGGTAAAATTAAAAATGCAAAAATAAAATAAGGGTTTCTCTTAAATACTATGAAAAAAGTTGTACGAAAAAATAATCAGAGTCTATTGTAATCATTGAATTTTCGATTAATATTATTGACCATCATTTGAAGATAAAATTAATCTAAACTCCACAAAAAACTTGTCAAATTGTCAAGCAATTAAATTTCTATTAATTTGCGATGAACAAAGCGTCTAGAAGAGTATATATTTACACAATGATAGAAAATATTATAGGGGTGCCAAAGCCGTTGAAATTCATATACCGCACATAAAAAGATCGCAGTAAAAACAGTAAAAAAATAAAATCGTATATAACAAAGACCGCCCACAAACAGGTTCTACTGTATTGTTCTAATAGATACTGTATGAGTTTCTATTAAACGTATAAAATCCCGTCGATTATTTTCTCCAAACCAGATAAATGCCGCAAAAGAAGCAATGTTCTGCCATAATGGAAATCACTTATATTCATTAATAAAATAATTCGCGTGGCGTTAGATTTTAGAAATAATATTTATCACAGAGAAAAAGTGTTTAAATATGCAAAATTTGGGCGTAAAAAATATTATAATTTTAATAACCATTGATTTGAACATTTTTCAGAGTTACACTTGAGAAATATTATTTTGCCTGACTCAGGAACACGCATGGATATAGAACTTGGCGCAGGACAAATATCTGTGCATTCGCGAAATAATTTCAACAACCCCTTTTTGACTGGAGTGTCTGTAGAAAGAGGAAAAAATGTAATACTTCGAGTAAAACAGGTAATACTTTTAATATACAAAATTATAACATAAATGATATATTCATCACTACTTCTGTGCTAGTATCTTTTAAAATTTTGGATGCCACAAATTATGAGATCATTATTAATATTAATTGCATTTTTACAAATATCGTCGGCCTAGTTATCAGAATGCGTAACTCTTTCTGGAGTGCAAATTTGATGTAGGAGTGCTATGCGCCAAGTTGTTGTTTTTGTTCGCCAAGATGGGCGATAACATTACAATATGGCTTACTTGATATTTCCATCGTGTGGTTATGTGGTTGCCATGGGAATAACGTATATTAGGTTTAATTTTTATTGTTTTTTTCCACGTTAACCCTATTAATTTCAAAAGATTTTAATTCGATTTCTTTAAAAATTTACCATTTTCATTGCATTTGCTCGTCAAGCTACTGCTTATTTATATGTAGCCTTTACATTATATGAGCATTATTAGATACAATAATTATATTAGTATTATTATACAAAAAATATCTGATTATTATCATATATCATAATTACTATTAAATTATATTATATGATAATATAATAATTTTACACATTATTATTATTATATATTTTTTATTACTTTATATTGATATTCATTATTGATTGCTATTGTTTATTTTTAATCTATTTCTATATTCTTCGTTTGAAACATATTTTAAAATAGTTCTTTACAATTATTTTCTTGATGATTTGTTACCGCTAGGCCACCATTTAGGATTCCACGTAACACAAAAGCTGCTTGTCACGATTAAGGAATCGCCCCAAAAAAGCGCTTGGCGCGTAGCACTCCTGTATCAAATTTAGTTCCTTTGTGGAGTTACGCAATCTGATAGTTAGGCCAATGATATGACAAAAAAGGTATTTTTAGTTGTTTAAAGCACATGATTCAGAGGGTTTACTTTGATGTTGCTTTATTTTGAAATTTTCTAGTAAGGAACATTTATCCAGTTCCGTACTAAGGACGGAAAATTGTCGGTATTTAAGAGTATTTACTAATGTGTTTAAATACTTCCGATTTAAATCTCTTTATTTCAAGCTGTCTTTAAGATATTTACATTATTTTGTAGACATGATACATCAAATGCAAATTTGATTTTTAAACTATAAAAAAAATAATCATGTAACAACAAATCCTTTTAACTCGAGTGATAAGTGACTTTTAGTTTTGATTAAAAACTGCATGAGAGAAGGCTATTTGTTGTAATTCAATACAAATCATAATTATAAACCACGTTCAAATAAAAAAAATAATGACACTAACTGTGATCGTGTGACTACCACTCTCTTTGACAAGTAAGAAAGATAAGTTTAAATGCTTACAAAAGTATATTTCAATGTTTTCTATTTTCACAATTCCTACTATTAGTTCACACTCTCCCTATATATATTTATTTATACATATTGTTCAAATTTTCAATCGTTAATAAAATACTTTCTATTCATTCTTTCAAGTTAAAATACATTTTTTTAAACTTGTAGTGGATGATACTTGGTGTTAATACAGTTTTTCAAATATTAATTCATTTATTAAATTTAAAAATAAATAAACAGTAGCAAACAAAAATAACAGTCTAACGGTATTTATAGAAAGGAATATAGTTTGTTGTCTTCCTGTAGCGCAATGAATAGTGCTTTGGACTTCTAATCCAAATATCGTAGGTTCGAAGCCCACCTGGGATGGTCTAATTTCTAAGAATGTGATTTCTTTTTCACTATACTATTTTATTGGAATCATTAAATTTAATTAATGAATAAAGAGTAACAAATAAAAATAAAAGTCTAACACCGTATATAGAAAGGAAAATGAAAATTTGCAAGGAATTTAGCTTTCTGTTTTTATCACTTAATGTTGTGATTTTGTCATATGTATATACATATTTATATTAATTGCAACTATTTAGTAAAAAGTGACTAAATAAAATTTTTTTGTTGACCTAAGTAGGAATAGACTTAATTTTTTTTACATTACTTGTTTAGCAACAAATCTTTGCCTTGCTTAAGGTATCCGACTACGTTCGGAACCGTGATTTTCCAAAAGCGCATAAATGGATAATTTTCATGATATTTAGTGTCACTTAGATTAGAATACATACATAATATTGTTTTAAGGACATTTTGACAAAAAATTTATTTAAATACGATATTTGGGCAAAAAATTAACTTAGAATAATTTTTTTTCCCGAATGTTCTCCTTTTGTGAAAAATGGTTCTATTATAATAATATTTTGCCTGTATATAGCTCAGACCTCTGTGAAGATGCTCAACTAGAAGTTTTGAAATATATAGCTTAGAAGTGGGTTTATTCATATTTTACGACAACAGAAGGGAGCCATTTTAAGAAAAAAAAGCCAATACTTATTTCAATTGGTGGTAATTCTGAAATAATGTGAATTTTTCAAAAATTTTAGTATAGCCTCCATAGAGAGGTCTGAGCTATATACAGGCAAAATATTATTATAATAGAATCATTTTTCACAGAAGGAGAACATTTGGAAAAAAGATTATTCTAAGTTAACTATTTTCCAAAGTATTATATTTAAATAAATTTTTTTTTCAAAATATCCTTAAAACAATTTTATGCATGTATTCTAATCTAAGTAACACTAAATATCATGAAAATTATCCATTTATGCGCTTTTTTAAAATCCCTGTTCCGAACGTAGTCGGATACCTTAACACTTTCAGAGTGGGAACCTGGTGGCATGAATATCACTGCTGCTGCGATCCGTAAAACACCCGGTATTTTCGAATATGTCCGCTAATTCATGTCACGTCAGTGTGGTGCATGCATACATGCCAATGGCGGTAATTTCAAACACCTCCTGGGATACTTTAACCCTTTATCTACCACATTAGGATTTACAGCAGTTTTTTTCATACAATATTTTTGTTTGAATCACTGCATGGAAAATTAAGCGATATAAATAAAAAAATAATCAAAAATTTAATCCGTAAGAGCTAATTAATTAATTGAAGATATTCAACTGTAAAATTATATACACTGTTCACTTAAAATAAATAGTCAAATCATTTTCTAAGATCTTCATTAACATATAAAAAAGATAAGACACTTACCTTTTGACATTATCAACTTTTTTTCGGAACAAAAATGACAATCTTTGCAATCCGCTGAAAGCGCCGTCAGCTGAAAACGCAATTTCTGCTATAAAACTATTCACCTTCCCCACTAAGATACTCATTATAGAACTCGTGCTGCAATATATCTTGGAAGAGTGGATTTAAAAGAATATTCCTGCTAAGTACCGTCAGAGTATTCGTAAAAATTGTTATTTTATGTAATTTTAAAGGGATTGGGGTACTTAGAAGTACCGCCAGTAGATAAAAGGTTAATGTCATACTTTCAATTTAATATTTTTTGTTTTTGTAATAAGACGTTTTACACTACATTCTGTATTGTGGCCTTACGGTCTTTTGGACTCTTTATCTCTTTAGGGTTACGTTTACGTCCTTGCTTTCCTATGTAATTCGTACTCCTCTACCTCCCCTCCAAGTTTGTACACGTCATTCAGGGACACACTGTATCCGATTTACTAACGACATACCTTGTTATTTATTATAACGCTATGATGTTATATTTGAGCGAGTATCATTCGTTTCTAATTTTCTAAAGGATGTGACGAATCTGTACGGAACCTTTCCACTAATCTTCTTAGGCGTCATTCTGGGGAATATAAATTCGCGTTTATTTCCAATCAACTCCAAAAAGAGGTATGGGGTATTTAAATTAGATAAGATATTTAAGTCCAGAGTTGCGAGATAGCAAGAGAGATGATGGTAGGCTATTGAGCCAGTAACTTTAAACGCATTACTGGAGGATTCAAGGAGATTAGATTCGTGAAGACGTCGTGCTGCTAGACGTACCAGAAAGCTGATATAAGCCAGCGGTAAATATAATTCCCATACGCTTAAAGTAAGCGTCAGTTTGAGTGACTTAGTTAAAGTTAATGAAAGTTAAGAATTCGAATACGTGTGTTTCTCGGATCTCCTATTTCGGTAAACCTTACTTGAGTTTGAGCTAGATTATTAATTAATTGTATTCTTAGTAATTTAATTTAATATAAAGGCAAATCCCTTTAAGTGACGTAACATTATCGTATTATATGTTATCAGAGATTTTTGAGGAAAATTATAATAATAAAATAAATATTATTATTCAAAATGGCTCTTAGCGGTTCTTTGCTTCAAATTAATCTTGGTGTTAAAGGTGTGACCCAAGGGGGTCATCACAAGGAAAACTATGAGGTTCAATTTTGAAACTCAATGAGTATAATCTTTCATTATTCAACACAAAGATCTTGAATGGTACCAACACAAGAAGGGAGCAGATATTGAATTTTAGACCATGACCTTTAGGTTACTGCAGCTCGTATTGTCACATTTTTCTTTCTGAAAAGCATTCCAACCTTGAGTTCTGCTCATAAGTATTAAACACAACGATTAGTAAAGAAAATCAATATTCAGAAAATTTGAATCGCGTTTTCAATGTTCTCGCTTTTGCATTAAATATATATTTAACCTAAACGAAATAAGTGTTATCGTGTTTTAAAAAATTCTTTATGTATTAGGTTGGGGGGAAAAATCCATTATTTCTTGGGTAGTTGACTGTAGTGTGGATAGCTCGTGAAGTATCGATCAAACAATTTAAAATTTATACTCGTTGTCAAGGTGACCGTTTACACTAAAACATTTCTTTGTTTTTTTTTGTTTGTTCCATTCAGTTATGAGTTACAGGGTGTTAAAAATGGAAGTCAACAAAGAGAAAATTCGGTACATTTTACATTTTTTCTTTGATAAAGGTGAAATGCAAGCCAGGTGGCTAAAATTGTGAATGGTGTTTATGGTTTCGATACTGTAACAGCTAATTATGTGCAATTTTGGTTTCGTCGATTCCGTTCAGGCATTTTTGATGTTAAAGATGCATCTCGTACAGGCAGGCACGTCGTCGAAAATGTCGATAAAATCGCAGAAATAATAAAAGTTGACCGGCATGTTAGTACTCGTAGCATCGCCCAAGAGATAAAGATTGACCATGAAACAGTTTTAAACCATTTGCACAAAGCTGGATTCAAAAAGAAGCTCGATGTTTGGGTGCTACGCCAATTAACACCAAAAAACATGAGGGATCGAATTTCTATCTGCGAAGCCTTGGCCAAACGGAATGAAATCGACCCATTTCTTAAACGGATAGTGACTGGGCATGAGAAAGGGGTCACATACGACAAAATTGTGTGAAAACAACCGTGATCAAAGCGCGGGGAAGCAGCTCTAACGGTGAGCAAACCAGGACTAACGACCAGGAAGGTTCTACGGTGTATTTGCTGGGACTGGAAAGGAATAATTTATTATGAGTTGCTTCTATAAGACCAAAAACTAAATTCAGATCTATACTGTCAACAACTGGACCGTTTGAAGCAAGCAATTTACCATAAATGGCCAGAATTCGCCACCAGAAGAAGTGTTGTGTTCCATTAGGAGAATGCCAGGTCACAAACGTCTGTAATGACTCACCAGAAACTCTGGGAGCATGGTTGGGAAGTTTTAATGTATCCACCATATAGTCCGAACCTGGCACCAAGCAATTGCTACTTTTTTCTCGCAATGCAAAACTTCCCGAATGATAAGAAATTGGGATCAAAAGAAGATTGTGAAAATCGATTACTATAGTTTCTCTTCAATAAGGACCAAGACTTTTATGAGAGACGCATTATGAAGCTACCTTTAAAATGGCAACACATTATGCAACAAAGCGGTACATATTTGACCCAAATCGGACAGTTCGAACATTTTAAATAACGTCTTGAATTTAATGCAAAAATAATGGATTTCTTTTTCCCCAACCTAATAAATGGACCTTTACTTCCCAACTATTTTCATTATTTGTTTAATATACAAGGAATACATTATTGTAACGTTGGTTTATGTTTTTACTGAGTTGAAAGTAATGTATAAAATCTCGAAGGTAAAAGTTAATACATTCAGTAAACTAAAATATCCCCATTACAAAATCATTGGTTAAACAGGACTTTAAAAGACAAATACAATTAAATATTTAGAGAAACAACTTACAGTAAATTTTATTTAAATACAGTTCAGGATTGGACGGCTAGGTGGGAGACCTTAACTGGTTGGAATCCAAGCTCTCTCTAATGTTACAAACTGTGGGCTCCTGGTTCACACTAACGATACTCATTTGTCCACAGCGTTGCGACATCTATATTACATTCTGGTAACTACAGCGTGCGTTACATTATATAAATAGAAAAAGAAACATCAAAGTTTGTTTTTGTTATTGGCATAATATGTTATTCTTTTAAAATCTAGTCGGTTTATTATTCTGAATAATATTTTAATAACATAGGTTCTTAAAAAATCCCTACCTTACCCGTATGAAACAGACTGCCGTGATTATGCAGCTGAAATTGAAGAAAGAAGCTCTCCTGGACCTACAAACCAACTGGTAATTACATATTTTTAAATTAAAACTTTTAAAGATTCATTTGTTCCATATTTCCTGTATTAACAGCGCCTACTACTACGATAAATTTTTAATTTTTGTGCTGGCTTAAAAATACAATTGAAAGAAATCTTCGTTCCTTCATCTGCTAAATTCTAAACTTCATAAAGTCCTATTAATCGTAATAAGCAAAAATTTCTGGATGCGCTTACGAAGTTGGGATAATTTATTCGCATATTAAGTATTCTGGCAAAATAATTTTGGAAAGGATTTCTAAACAGTGTTTGCTAACCTTTTTGCAAAAGATGATTCGAATTTGATTTGCTTATTGAGCTGTTTTGTGTGGAGAATTTTGTAATTTCAAGTTAGATAAAATTAGTTTTTAATACATTTTTGTTTACCTTTCATATTATACAAGGGTTTTACCATATTCTTGAACCTATAGTAGAGTAAAACCTTACTATAGAAGTACCCTGTAATTGTTCAACATTTTAAATGCCCATAATTCATAAATGTATAAGAACTTCTCAAAATTTAAATTTAACACTCTTTTTTATGATTCAAAATAATTACTGGAGAAAAAATCTGTATCTTTTTAATAAAGAAACTCGTTTTAAAACTTAATTTTTTAAAAACCTTAATCAGTTTATCTATTTCTGTGATATTGCAGAGTCCTATTTTATCTTTTTCAGTGTTGTAAATATACATAGCATTTTTTCTATTTAATATACCCATCGCCTGTATATATTGTTACGTTGATAGGGTCCGAGGATTATATACATATCAGTCGCAAAAGTATAAGGCAGTTCTTTAAGAGCGATGATAATTTATTATCGAGAAAACAATCCTTGAAATACAGGATTCAGCTGCAAAATTCGTGGAATAAATATCGGAAGGTTTTCATATCTTCTATAGCGTTCAGACACAACTACCAGTGTCTAAAATACACGTATGTAAAAGATTATTCACAAGCACCGCTCGTCCTATTCAACAGCTGTGCTGATCGCTAATCGTCTCTTCACGGTCATGGCAGGCTGCTAATCGCTAGTCAAAGCAATACTAACTCAGTTCCAGTGACCGTCTCAGTCTTTACAGGCCTCGCGGATTCTTCGAGAAAGATTCGCTTGCGTCATAGATCGTGAAATTAGTAGGTTTCTCCACTAATTTCTAGAAGAATCCATAGGGTCACGAACTCACCCAAAATGGATGCCAACATGATTGCCAAGTTGCTAAAAGGGTCATCAAATTGATACCAACTTGGCTGTATCTCCAAGATTTCGCCAAGTTCCCATTGAATTGCCATTATAATGTAAGGCACGGCGTTGCTTGCGAATATTACAATTTTAACATAAAATAAATATATAACCTAGAGCAATATAAATGCATTACACATCGAAGTACAAATTATTTATTTTACACAAAATTCGTAATAAAAACAACAATGAAAACAATTTTCTTGATAATTCAATGAAATCTGTATTTTGTTTTAACCCTTTGAAAGTATCTAGAAAAATAAACGCGAATGTGGTAGCTATATATTTCGATGCAGGAGGACTATTTTTTACAATACTGTCAAGATTTTTATAAACAACTTTCTTTATTTGTTACTTATCCAAATGTCGACTTATTAACAAATATTAAAAGATTTTAGCACCTTTTTTTTTTAATTAACTGTAAGAAAACGATACACGAAAGAATATAATTATATTTAATAATGTTCCAAACATTTATTTAACCTTTCACTCACACAATAAATCAATAATTACCAACGGAATCTCAACTCTTCTTGAGATTAAATTATCTAACAAGTTCAATTTAACTTCACTATAACTTTCTGCTTCAATCTCTATCTCCTACTGCAACTACATTACTAGTTCCAAGGAATCCTGTCCGCTTTTTTGGAGTTGATTGGAAATAGGTAGGGATAATTCGGTTTATAAAAAAAATAGAAAAGCTACTGCACGAAGAATAAGTAAGATTTGATTACAAAGTTCCCGCTATAATTCGGTAAAAAAAATAAAAAAGCTAATTACAAAGGGTAAATAAAATAAAAAATAATTACATTAATAAAATAAATAATTAAATAAAATATCGTTTAAAGCAATAGTTCAAACGATATCTAATGTGTTAGGAGGACTCAGTTGGGATTCACCAAGTATTTTCTGTTTTATTTTATGACAAAGAAAGACCAATAAAAAAAAGATTTTAAAATTCCTATCATACTTCAGTTACAATTAGTTAAAAATTGAATATGTGTTATTAATTTATGTTTTTTGTTCTAATCTTTTATATGTACTTTCAATGCAAAAGAAATTACAGCAAAACTTTCCTTATTTTTCAACAGGAATGTATAGAGCAGTGCAAACTGAATTTAAGTTTGCTGAATCATGATTGTGTTCTAGAATTTATATGGTATCCTCACAACTTCCAAAGATGTAAGCCTGGTAAGTAATGTTATATTATAATATCACAATTTTTAAAATAGCCTCCAATGTCAAAAATCTCTCTATATAAAGTAAGCTCTAAAATTCTACCTATTTTTTGTGATGAGTGCAAAAAAACAAGATATACTTTATATAAGAATGAGCATACTCGCCATTAATACTTATGACCTCTTGTCATCTTTCTGGCAAGAGAGGAATCCAAAATCGGTAAAAGCTTTTAGCTCTTGAAAAAAAGATTTTAGTATCAGCTTTCGCATAATCGTCATCCTATTTTCATTTTTGTTTATTTTTAAAATTTTTTTGCTGTGTACATTTTGTTTATATTTTTAACAATTGTTTACTACATTTTAATGACCATTTTAATAAATTTCCACTTTGGAATTCTTCATAGATAGATACGTAAAATAAATGCAGATAATATGCAACAATATTTAAATATCTGGTTTAATTAATTATTATAGAAAAGGGGTATTGGAATTTTTTTTCTTGTAAAAGTAGTGCGGTAATTTAAAAATATTAGGAAACTTTTTGTCCGGGAAGAACCTTATAATTGTAGAGTAAAAAAGCTATCGCACAACATGTAAACATCCACTGACAAGGGATGTTTATCACGACCACGAGAGCGTTGTTACTGGATGTTGGAAGTGTAACAAGATGTTGTTGACACTTGTAGCGTATGCAAAGTGGGAAGTTAGGGGTTTAAACCTCTCCCATAGACCAACAACTTTATGAATCTTCAAGAAAGTAATTCTCCTCGCATAAGAGAGGTCTGCGTATGCTACTGGTCGACACTAATATGATTTCATATTCACATTCGTTTGATTTTGTATCAATGTCACACTCTAAATCTATCCGTGGGCTATTAGCGAAAGGTAGAAGTTATTTTATTTGCATACTAATCAAAATACATATACAAAAAGGTCCCGAATGAGGGACCCTTCTCACAAAACTCTTGGGAACCGGAAGAAGAATACAGCAAAAGCACTTTACAGTTAAAATTCAAATACAAAAAAAGGACCACACATAAACACGAACACACACAGATGGTATCTTCAAATAAGAAGGAGAGACCCTGAGGAGTGAATATTAACGTTGCACTGTTCAGCTACACGAGGGCTTTTAGCGACGGACCACGTAATTTTGAACCATGGTCAAGTGAAGTGGACAACACCTGAGCTGGCATCCTCTCTCCTAGCTACCACACCACATCAACGGGAGGACGTTTGAGCTCTCGATAGATTTAAAGTGCATTGCTACCCTACACAGCGTGTCTTCAGTGGTATTGGGCTCGAACTCATGACTAGGCCAGCCACGATCCAATACCTTGACCACTCAGCTACCGCGGCCACAAAAGACCCTGAGAAAGACATAGGACACGCGGGGAAACCACTCCCAAACGGAATTGCGAAAATTCACCCAGCTAACTTGAAGACATTGACAAATTTAACGTGCATCAGCCCCTTTACAGGGTTAATCTTCAGCACCAGAACTCAAACTCATGACTCGCTGGCCACGAATTCACAACTACAACCACTCGACTGCCATGGCCACTGGCCACATAAGTACATCCTCTAGTTAGAGCATGGGAACGAATGAAACGATGTATACTTCTTGCTAGTAGAACGCTCCTCTAGCTGATCTGAGTAGCATTTTCGCCACTTTAAGTGGATTAAAATGTAATTTTTGAACGAAAGGCATTATTCCTCCCATGTCAACATTTTGTGATATTGTTGACGATTATGTATTACGTCTTCAGTGCTTAACTGGACTTTTAACAAATAAATCACTCGGCTATTGTTTCTCTAATACACTGCTCAAAATAATTAAAGGATATTGCGGTTTTAGGTGGATCTTGTGGCTGGGAAACTGTTTAGCTGATTGATACATGGTCGACAGACGTAGTAGGTTATATGAGAATAAATTACACATGTTTGGCAGGAAAACTGCATTTTATTGCGCATTTGTGTACAAAAGGAAAAAAAACACAATTTGTGCATATGAGAAAAAAAGAATAAGAAAAGGTGTTTTCTTCAAAGGAAATCATTTTCAGTAGGGGTATTGTTTCCACGGACGGCCAGCAACGTTGAGCACCTTTGTGGCATGAGTCAATGAGGCTATTAATCACGAGGAGGGGTATTCCATCCCACTCTCAGAAGAACTCTTTCCAGTTCTTGGAGAGTTTGTGGGGGTGGTTGGCGGCCAGCAACTCGTCTTCCTAGAGCGTCCCAAACGTGCTCTATTGGATTCATGTCTGAAGAAAACGCTGGCCATTCCATTCGTACGATTCCTTCCTCGAAAAGGATATCCTCCACCAGGTTAGCACGATGTGGATTGCAGTTATCGTCTATTAAAATGAAGGCATCTCCAATTGCTGCAGCGTAAGGGACTACAATAAGTCTGAAGATCTCATCCCTATATCGCTGAGCAGTCAGAGGTCCATCTCGAATGATGTAAAGTTCTGTGCGCCCGTCAATGGAGATGCCACCATACACCAACCCTTGCCCACGACCAAATCTGACACTTTCGTGCACGAACGCAGGATTATTCCTACTGCCACGGTCCCTCGAGATGAAAATACGCCTAACATCCGGATGAACAGAAAAATGGGACTCGTCAGAAAAAAGAACATTGCTCCATTCATTTCTCCTCCAGTTCACATGCTCTGTTGCCCACTCCCTGCGGTCGCGACGATGCCTTGATGTTAGTCTAACACATACCATCGGTCGGCGAGCATACAGGCCTACACCATGGAGCCGGTTTCGGACAGTCTGAGTTGAAACCGTGGTGCCAGTAGCCGAGCGAAGGTGTTGTTGGAGAAGAGTAGCGTTCATATTTCGGTGTCTCCGAGCCGTTAACACTAAATAAAGATCTTCTTTGGGCGTTGTTGCCCGTCTACGACCTTGTCCTGGTCTTCGGCCTGGATTTCCAGTCGGCAAAAAACGTTTCCAGATCCTGGAAATCACACTTCGTGACACTCCAATGGCTTGAGCTACTTCGGCTTGAGTTTGGCCCCCTTCTAACCTACAAACAACTCTACAAGCTTCTGAATCGGTTAAATGACTTCGCTGAGACATCGTACTCATTGAAACAAAGCAGTCACTGAATGCCTATCATCCTTGTCTTCATTTCAGTTGAAAGTCAAATTTCATTCGCTGCCGTTGAAGCGACATTTTTGACATCGAACTCAAAATTAACATACTCCACAGTTTAAAAATCACAAAAATTTGCATTTGTGATCTTCTTCCATTTCCGGCAAAAAAAATTTCGCTTATATCTTTATTTTATATAAAACTTACAATATCCTTTAATTGTTTCGAGCAGTGTAGTATCTGAATGGTTCGATGAGATATCATTCCATTTAGGTGGTTATCAAGATCGTTTGATTTCACTTCACCAAACTCATTTAGAAGGCTATTGAGAGAGGTTCTCTATCTAACCTCATCCAGCCTCCTTGAACTGTGGGTGTTTTTTGAGTAATCATACGTCCGTACGCCTTTTCAATGCTTCACGTCCTTCTAATTTCATAGTAAGACGAATAACCCATTATCAGGGAGAAGGTGAAAGATATTTATAATTCAGTGTGTGTTTATCTTTAATGCTTATACAGGTAGGTTAAAAAGTTATCGGAATAGGTAAATTATAAATTATTAAAAATCAGATTAATAATTTAATCTTATTGGCCTTCAAGGTACTGCTTTCCTGCATCCACACACGTGCACACAGAAACAGAATGAAAGCGGTTTCTAACGGGTCTATTCGAATTCTTCCTACTAATAATTTTCTTTGGGAATAATGGGTCTTTAAATATTATTCTATTAAAAACTTTCCTCCGAAGAAGACGACGCCATTTATTCAAATCAAGGCTTGTATTTAAAGATTAACCCTCAAGTTCAAAAGGAGTGAGGTTAGATGCTAAGCGGAAAGCAGCTAGTGATTAACGTAAAACTAAACGAGAGTGATTCGTAAATTATTTGATTAATGTGTGAAGGTCCCCTTGGACCTCACTTTGAGAACGAGAATAAGTAGGAGTCAGATAAGAGCCAGTAGCCATTTTTATAAATAACTGGTTATCTTATCCAAATAGAATCAAAGACTTATTAACAAATATATCTAACTAGAATTATGAGGTTTTTTAAAGAGAATGTCCTTTAAATTAACTTAAATATTTAATGATCCAATTAATTAACAATTAGAATATCGATCACGCAGAGATTACCACGATAAGAGATCCCAGATTTATATTTAATAATGTTCCTATGGAACATTTAACTTTAATCTCACTCCTAATATAAACGTTTAATGAGACTTCAAATATAAATCAATATTTACCACACAATCTCAACTCTTCTTGAGATTAAATTATCCACCAAGAAATCTTCAATTATAAATTTCTAATTTCACTATTATACCTTTCTGCTTCAATCTACTGCTCTAACTTTTACTATTCCGTTTGACTTAAATACTTTATCTAATCTGCATATAACAAGGAATCCTGTCCTCTCTTTGGAGCTGATTGGAAATAGGTAGGGAATTAAATTTCCCTAAAAAAGACGACTCAGAAGGTTAGTGATAAAGTTCCGTATAGATTTGTCACAAATGTTAAGATTGACGATTTGGTCAATTAGCTGTTTAAATTGGATTAGAGTCGGCTTGAATTAGATTAAATTAGAACGTATCTTCAAATAATTAGAATGTGTGCTGCCAGGACGTGCTAAGAGTAAGTGATCCTACTTATAATTAAAACTTCAGCTATCTCATCTACCTGGCTTTTGCTCCCATAATGAACTATTGGTGCATTTCTTGACATGGGTTGTTGATTTTTGTGACGTTGTTGAGAATTGTTAATAAACTGAGTTTGTGTTGGCAATGGCTAATCTTCCTTCTGACCCTCGTACATTAATGGATCGACCCGCCCATCCATTACAGGTCTTCTGCAAGTGTTGTAGCTTGTGTTCGGTAAGGAATATGTGTTATGATACAGAATCTTCGGAATGATATTGAACCACAATCGTTGGGCTATACTGCGGAACACATTGAGACGTCTAGCAGCAACAGCCTGTTACAACCCCATTTCCATCCATCCGACTACCCACCGCATTAACCCTCCACTAGGCGCGCTTCAAAAATTTCCATCCATAGATGTGCGGAATCTCTCAGATGCATTACCTCATACTTACGCTTGAAGATGATTTAATCCTTTTATTGGTGAGATTTGACATCAAAATATATTTGACATAAGATATTAGAATTAAAATTGAACCAGAAATTAAGATTTTTAAACGAAAATGCATCAAAAAGTAAACGGTTAGTTAGTAAACGGTTACTGTATCATCACGGTTTATAATTTAAGGTACCTTATTGCAGAGTCCTCCCACCTTACATTGTTCAAGGCCCATGGATTTCTCGTATAATACATTACAATATTTTAATGATCTTTTCTTGATGCCTTGATAAGAGGAAACTCCCAAGTTCTTGGTGATGTTTCTCTTGGTTTTTCGTCTTGAATGGGGTGTTGTACATCAGATATATCTTCAACCCTGAGTCAAAACGAACGAGGCATGCGAATGATACACTCAGACCGTCTTCGAATGTGCTCTTTCAAAAGTTCTTGCCCTAGTTTTCCTAGATATGGGTGCGAGGATCTGAGTGGTTTTGATTCCCTTATATATAATTTGAGAGTTTATTCCAGGTACATTGATGATTGAATAAAATACAGTCACTCACGGCATCCCTCAGATATATCTCAACTCCCAGCAAAAGAAATCATACAGGAGTTACAAAAACTTGTTTCGAATTATTTTAATTAAAACTGAAAACTACGGCATTTTACAAGGGAAAAAAACAAAATTATCGAAATAGTACCACAGTTATAAAAGCTGACGTTGTTGTTCGTGCTGCATCTATGGCTTTTTGCGCTCGAATTGTAAAGACATTGCCGTTGTCCTTGACACCGAAACCTAGGGTGAGTGACGAAAGGCAGATAGAAGAAAGAGGGGCGGGACGTGTTTCAGCACACCAAATATCTTGGTGTTATAACTGATAAAAATCTCACGTTCAGACAACACATTACACAAATTAGAAATAAATTTAAAAATGCTTCGCGTAAACTTTATCCCCTAATCGGTAGAAAGTCTAAATTGAATAGACATAATAAAATGCTTATCTACACTCTGATTCTAAAACCCCTTCTGACTTATGCTTCCCCAATCTGGGCGCACGCAGCAAGAACCAATATCAATCTCATTGAAAGCTCTCAAAATGCAATCCTAAGACAGATACTCGATGCCCACTGGTATATGAGAAATGCAGATATAAGAACGTCATGTAATATCCCAACCATCAGACAAAGTATCAGAAAAATTGCAATTAACTTCTTCAGTAACATCGATGGGCACGACAACCCAACTATCCAAGCCATCTCTACCTATCCAACGTATCCATTCATTCGTAGACCAAGAGACATCTTGGTCGATCCCGATTTCAATTAATCCATTCATATTATTTTATTTTATTTAATTTTTTTTTTGAAAGTCAAAACTTCTAATCAAATTCCTCACTGCGATCCAACTCTGTTGAATCGCAGATTGCTCTGAGATTGGCTACGAAACGAAACGAAAATTAGATTTAACGGGTGCCAGCGAAACGAATCGCTTATACCCAAATTCGCGGAGAGAAAGTAGCAATGAAAATCAATATCTGAATATTTTCCCGCAGGGGGGAGGATGGAGGAAGAAGCGGCCAGACGAAAACGAGACAAAAGTACGTTACGCGGGCAATGGAATGGAAGAGCGCAAAAAGAGGGGGCTTAACAGCCCCAAAAACGCGTTCGATGTTTTTCAGCACCAAAATTTTTAATCGGAATAGAGAAGCGGCGGGATTTTTTTTGCAGCTGGAATGAAAAAGAGAATGGAGACTGCAAGACAGATCTTAAAGCCGGAACAATTTAGAGTCCGAAGCAGGAGCCAGCTTTAATCACTGATCCCAATTCTGATGTAGGCAAATGCATTTAAATGTTGTTTAAGTGTAGCAATTAAGTATTATTGTTGTAATTACGGCGGTTTTAAGGGCAGATTCCATTTTGTCGTTTTGTAAGCAAAATTTATTTTAGCATGAGGATACGTGAATAGTGTTTGTGCTTTAAAAATAAAAGTGGGTTGTTATGATTTTGAATAGAGTAAAAATTCATTTCATAGAAGTTCTAGTGATGTAATTATCAATCGGCTCCATGTGTAAGTCGTGATGAATGACACTATTTTAACGTACCAAGGTGCGTTAGCAATGATTCTAAACGTCGAGATTGGCTACCAATTCTAGCAAAAGTCTTATACCCCATTATCCGAACTCCTGGCTCGGCCAATAATTTATATGCTTCCATTCATCCTTCGTAGCCCATATTCCCACCTCCTTTGATATTTTCCCCGCATTTTTGATCTGGGTTCTTGCTGCAACCCGATTGGCCACCGTAACTCAACGCCCATTTAATGGACGATTGAAATAATGATTTTCCAGCTCTTAAAGCCTATTTATTCTCATTTTATTTAACTTTAAATGTTTTTCACCCATTAAATTTTTATATATTCTAGATCTACTCATATTTAATTTTCATTTAAATTAATACTTTTCTAAAATAAAAATGCAATGGTATAATTCTGTACAGTCATCTTAAATTCCAGGATAGGAGATTAGAGTCCGACAGGACTAAGAGCTCCAACAGTCACCCCAATGACAGCCTATCGTGTGGATGCAGCACCGAAACTATTTTTACTATGTATCTGAGAGATTTGCGCGTTAACGAATCAGGTAAACGATTTCTTCCAGACATTGCTAGATTGTACTGACTATTGTCAACGAAACTGTCAACAGTTGAATAATATAAGCATATTTTTCTCTCACTCATATATACTTGTTCTTTTCTCTAAAATAAAAGTGTTTGGTATCGTTTTTGTGCATGAGTTTCATGAATGTCATTCATTCTCATAAAATTCGTTATTATCAGCCATATAAACTATAAATCTTATTGTTACTGACATCTTTTACGGTGAGCTCCGGAAAACATGTTACACCTTAACTTTTGGAAGCCAGGATACGTATATAGGAAGAGTGTCCGGAAACGTCGTTTTACAAACTTCACGTGCAATCCTGCTGTGATATTCAAGATTTGTTTATAACATCTTAATGTTTATATGTTTTACAGAGAATCAACTCTTGCAGTCATTTATCAAATATTCTTAAAGTAATTTGTAAATTCCGTAAACGTTTTTTTTCTTTATTGAAATTACGTAATTATCTTTCAGTGAATCAACTCCAACTTCTTGGAGAATATCATGAAAATGGTACAACAGTGCCACATTTCTAGCCTGTTCATTGCCATTTTTTTTTTTTTACAAAATTTTCTCTCGCTTTTTTGGTAATTTCTCTTAATATCAGAAATATATAAAAGTTTTAGTTATACACCTTTCTTAATATATAAAAATGTGATGATATACAGGCAGTCCCGGAACTTAATGATAACTGGGCACGAGGTGAAAGGTGGGGTGATATCTGTTCTGGAAAAAATATATAAAACAAATTACCCTGCACGTAGTTAAGTGAGAACAAGCAAATTTTCGAAAATCTGGGAAATTGACATCCTCTATCTCATAATTAACTACTGTGACCACAAGTTTCGCAATTTTAAAATGACTTTTTCGCTAACATCATTTTACATTGCCTTACTATTATAATCTCAGTCACAAGTCGAACAAAAAGTTTTGCTGGTTTAATTAAATATAACGTAATTTGCGTGAGTCGGGGTTTCAGAAAAAGATGTCACCTAACTTTGATTCCACGTAAAAAGAAAGTTATTACATACAAGCCCATGCAAGTTTCTCAACAGTTGGTCCATTTAGTTAAGATTCCAAAATGGTACATCACTTGTTCCTTTTTGTTCAAAACAATAATAGAGTATTTTTTTTATTTGTAAAACATTTTCATTTTCAAAAAAGCTCTGTTAATATCTTCCCCCACATCATTAGGTATTGCGACAGAAAATTCTTCAATTTCAGTGAAATATTTTCAAATACACTCTGATCGCAAAAAATTATAATCACCGTCAAAAATCAAGTAAATCACGAAACTGGTTTAGTCTGGTAAGAGATATAACGCAAAATTTGAGCCAATTTGAGAAAAGGATGTCACCTAAGTTTGACAACTGGGAAAAAAGTTTAAAAGCATTGCATACTACGCCGTACGGCTATCAAACGAATCTGTGACCCTTTTAGTGAAGAAGGATGCCTCTAAACGTGGCGGCAACATTTGCTACATTTCTATACATAATAATCATTGCCATTTTGTTTTCTTTAACAAAATGACTTTGTTTTAAAAAAACGGAATCTTCAGTATGTAACTCATATTAAACATAAAATTTAAAAATAAAACGTAAAAAAAATAATTTTGAAACACATTAATGAAGTAAATATTCGTTTACCTACTACACAAAGGCAGACTCAACACTTTTTTAAAAGGAACAGCTTGATGAGTCGAGAGTAATTAGCTAAGTTTATTTCCTCCACTGCTTCAACAATTGTTTGCCGCATTTGGATGGCATTTTCGATTGATTTAAAATAAACTTTTCTTTTATACATCCACAGTAAAAGAAATCGATGGGTTTTAAATATGGTGAATGAGTTGGCCACAAAATTGAACCACATCGTCCAACCCTTCAGAGATATTATATGTCCAAATACAGGGCCGTGCATGCACAGGATGCGCTGGAAATCCATCTTGTTGGAGCCATACGTCCCTGTAAATAGTGAGCGGCATATCTTCCAGCAAATCAGACAAATTGTTTGGATGAAAACTAAATATTTGGCTCCATTTAAACATTTGGGTATCTCAAACGATCCCATTATTTTCCTCTTAGTATTCCGTATTGTAAAAGAAACAAAATGGCAAAGATTGTTATGGATAAAAATGTAGCAAGTCATCCTTTGAAATAACTTGCTTTATATAAGACTCTAAGTTTCATAAAATTTAAAATATTTTAACCTATTATATAAGCTGTAATATAATAAAATGATATTTTGTTTTATGAATTTTCAAAATCATTTGTTTATTTTCATACAGTGACTGTGAAATTTCGGGGGTCTCATGTGTTAACTTTCTCTAGAGGGCTAAAAATATGAACAATATTCAAATATATACAACTCTTTGAAATTAAAATTAAATAAATCGAATCTTTTACAAATTATTTATAAAAGAATGGGCTTTAGAAAAGTATAAAATGCCTTAAATATAATCATAATTTTAAAAATTATAAACATATAAAAATAAGAAACGTTTCTATAAGAAATATTAATTAAGTTATACGTTGCACATGCTATTTTCTAAAATAGTAGCTTTAATTACTAGCAATAAAATAATTTATAAATTTAAATGCATCCTTATTACACTGTAGTAATTTTATATTAGTAAAATAATAAATTATATTTTTTAAAATATAAAACATTAAATTTTCAAAGTTTTTTTAAAAAATTTCATTATTTTTCGAATATTTTGAAATACAAAAGATATATTATTCTTAAATGATGTAGGATTTAAAGAGTATGATAAATGTTATAATTCTATAAAGTTTTATACATCAGAGGCTACTATTTTAGAAAATATCGTGTGCAACGCAAAAATTATTTAATATTTATTACATATATTCATATGCTTATAATTTCTAAAGTTATGATTATGTTTCAAACATTTTGTACTCTTTCGAAATCATTAAATAATGTGTAAAAGATTCGAACTATTTAATTTAAATTTAAAGAATTATGTCTGTTTGAAAATTGTTTATACTTTCACCCCTCGAGAAAAAGTTAACACCTCTGAGACCTCTTATACAACGACTATGAAAGTTCACGTTAGTGAAAAAATCATTGTGAAATTGCGGAATATGCAGTCTCAGTACCTAACGATAAAATAGGAGGTATCAACAGTGGTGTTTTTTTAAAAAGAAGATGTGCTTTTAAAATAAAAAAATTCTCCATAACTGTTATGCCTAAAAAAATAGTTTAATAACGTTTTGGAACCTAAATGGACAAACTTTTGAGAAACTTGCCTGGGATTGTGTTTAATAGTTTTCTTTTTATGGAGAGTCGCACTTAGGCGACATCTTTTTCTCAAATCCCGATTCACCCAAACTACATTAATTTTAATTTAGCCATATATTTTTTTTTGTCCGACATGTGATTGTGATTAATAATCCTGCTGTGTAAGATGACCTTATTCATCCCTCTGGTATAGTGGTTAGTGACGCTGACTGCTGTGCCGTAGGGTTTGGGTTCGAATCCCGCAGCAGGTATGGCTGCAAATGCAAAGTGACTTCGTGGTAGGTCAGTGTTTCTCAAACTTTCAATACACGTGACCCTCTACTCAATCATCATTTTCAGCGTGCCCCCCCCTCCATACCATAGCAATGTTTTGTATTAAATAATACTATACTTTGACACTAAAGCTACAATACGACTTTAAACTCTTATATACCACCAACGTATATACACGTCTTTCCAAAGTACGATCTTTTCTGTGCCGTGCAATCCATAAAATTATTCCGAAGGCTTTGGGATGCAATAAAAGGACCTTGACAGTGTTGGTGAAGGATTTATTTCTCTCAGAGGATTTTGCTTATTTATTCCTTTTCTCCCCCCCTTCCTAAAAAACCCATCAAAATACGCTTGTCTACATGGAAAACGGTGGCATTTTGGAGCTAATCGCGTAACTTTTAATCGGCAGTTAAGGAATTTAAATCGTACAAATTATCAAGATAAGTGTTAATATAAACCCATGGGGTCACTGATAATTATCAAATTTGTCTTTAACTTTTATTTTTGTTGAATTAATAATAAAATACATTGTACATTTATAAGCGTATTATATCTGTGCAAATGTGTATTTTATATTTTATTATATCAGAAAGCATTTTGTTTGTTTACTTTCAGTAAATTAATTTTGTAAATAGTCTATTGCTTTCGACTTTTCAATATGCTCACGCCCCCTTGTAGAGTTATCACGCCCCACAGTTTGAGAAACGCTGTGGTAGGTCCTCTTGGGAAGTTAGTGGAAAGGGAAGAGAGGTGGAAGGCCACTGACCACCCTCAGATTGGGTTGGAACCGATCCAAACTATACTGTGACCTGTGTGACGCTGAAAGCTACGGCTAACGACAAGCTTACAATCTAGTCTTTTGCTATAATGAACTTCAGGGAGCTCGATTTTGCTCTACCGATCAAGTGGCATTTGTCACAATACAACAATATTTGAGAAAAAAAATTATCGTAAGATTTGGAAATGTATGGTCGTAGTCAGTAGCGTACACAGGAATTTTTCAAAGGGGGGGTCCGGGGTCGAAAATTCACCATTCTTGTATCATGCTCTTTTTGATTTTGTCAATTTTCGGGAACAAAACACAGTAAAAAGCTAATTATTGAATAAATAATTAGCATTAGTTAATAAAATTAATCATTAATAACAAATACTTAATTATATTTTACGTACTATATACTTAGAATTATAATCAATCTGGCTTTTGGGGGGGGTCCGGACCCCCCCTTGTGTGCACCACTGGTCGTAGTAGAGAGAGAGTTAATAATGTAGTGTCAGGTCTCAATTTTCCTCGTTTTCAAAAATGTGCTCCTCCTAACTTAACGAAGTGCTAGGTATTTTTGTTTTGTTTTTACTTGAGCAGATATGACTCCCTTCTTTCCCCTTATGTAAGCTTATCATTAAGTTTTAGAGAACACCCTGTATATTATCACCCAAAATGCTTGCTGTGCCTGCTTCAAAATGCTTGTAACGCCCGCTTCCAAATGAATTAATATGACTACATTATGTGCCAGATTTTAGGCAGTCTTTAATCTTTTAGAAATGGATAAATTTTTCACTTATATGTAATTCTTATTATGAAGTATAGAAATTTTCTCTTATACTCCTAATTTCAACAAAATTAAATTCAAAACCAGTGTGATTGATTTTAATTTGATTTTGCTTGCGTGTGCTAATTTTAATTGAAAATTTAGAGTTTTTTTAATATTCTGCATAAAACATGCGAAGTAGGTTTTAAAAGTTCCCGGACTGAGTCTATAACTTAAAAAAATATAACCAATTAAATTGCTGAAACATATCCTTCTTTGAAATAAGACTCTTGGATAAAACACACTTTTTCATCGCCTGTAATGTTCATCAAAACACATTAATGCAACCTGCAATGCATTTTCAACTTCCTCTGCAGATTGAAATCGACGACCCTACAAGCGCCGTGACAGTTCAGGAAACATACTGCAATCACAGGGGGTAACATCAGGGGATTAAGGAGGATGTGTCAAAATAGTTACTTTCATTTTTGCATGAAAATAAGTGACGAGTTGTGATCAGTGTGCAGGAGTGTTGTCATGAAAAAGTGCCGATGACTGCTCAGCTTACAAGCTTACTCTATTTTCGAATCAACTCATGCAAAGGACACATGATGTTAACATAGAGTTCTTTGTTCACGGTGAGTCTTTCAGGGATAAATTCCAGATACACAATACCCTGGATATCGAAGAACACCTTTAACATAACATTCCCTTTAGAGCTATCTTGGCGGAATTTCTGCTTGCGTGGAGATTGTGATAATTTCTACGTTGCCGATGCATTTTTGGATTCAGGGTCGAATAAAAAACGCCCTTTCTTGTTTCCAGAAACAATATCGCCAAGTAAGGCAGGATCTTTGTCAACAGGCGAGATTTTCTCTCGCCATTTCCATTCGAATTGTCTTTTGGTCTTCGTTTAACATGCAGGGAACGGTGTGTTGACACATCCTATGCACGTGAAGATCTTTAATGAGTATCCATTGATATGTGGCCTTAGATATCAAAACGGATTCTACTATTTTGTGCTGTTGCTTAAAGCCTGTTCTTATGTACCATCGCAGAAAACCTTGTCGATGTTTTCAGCGGAGCGGAAAGTCTGCAGAAGTCCAGAGCGTTTGTCGCCTTCGATATGTTCCCTGCCTTCTCTGAAACATTCATGCCAGTTAAAAGCTTGCGTTCACAATTATGTATCATTGCCTTACACTTGCCTCAACATTTTTTACGTTTCCGTTGCGCTCTTTCCAAGCGAACACAAAATTTGATATTCATTCTATGCTCAACAAACGCAATTTTTTTCAATCGTTGGTTACTAAATGCATTTACCTACTAATACGATGCCACCGCGAGCCACCAACTACTTGATTTGGGACAAATTTTTTTTAGATAAGGGGTAGAACGCAGTAACACAAAAACGTTATCGTAGTCGCTTTACTGCAAAAATGTTTCGCGGTATAAGCTCTCAATCCGGGTACTTTTGATTCCTACTTACTATATATTATTATTATATCTGAAGGTAGGCTGACCTCAAAACAATGTTTAAATCTACATTCTTAGTCCTCAGTCTAAAAGTTTGCTATTTTACTAGCGTGGTTACTTATTTTTTACTTACCTGGTTGTACTTCAATTTATGCTTTGTTTATTTATAATTACAGTTATTTAGTAGATATTATTATTATTATTGAATGTATATATTTTAAACAAAACTAACACAAATTTTAAAGAAAAATAATAAAAAAAAATTAAAAATACAAAATCTGTTCCAATTCAAAGTTTCAATGATGACTGTATTGATAATATTTAAGTTTAGCTTAAAAATCTGAGAATTAACCAAGTATAGTTTCAAACTTAGGATTAAAATGGAAGGTTAAACAAGTTTCATAGTACCGACTTCCTCTTACTGTAACCTTGTAGGTCTGGAAAATGCATTAAAAATTTCATATACAATTCATACTTTTCATGCAAACATATATATATAAGTAATGTTGTAAAATAACCAGTTATGACTTTTGTCTAAAATCGTTGCCGAACCTCTCATCTTTAAATGTTTAATGTATAAATTAAAAAGTCTTTCGTTCAATAATTTTAATAAGAGTGGTTACAGAATTTTATAATATTAAATAATACTTTCTTGGTAATTGTGTCATAAATACTGTATGAACGAAATCTAAATTTGTGGAACGCCATTGTCTTTTAAGACAATTTTCTAGAGTATTCTTTTTTATCCAAAATATTAATATAACTGTTAGCGATATTCAAACAAGCATTTTCTTTTTCTGTAGCTGCACATTTTAGGTAATTGAACCTTCCGGTCTGATGCAATCCTTCTTTCTCGAACGATTAGAATGTAATGACCTTCAAAAGTTTTTCTGGGGGCTGAGAACTCTCCCGAGAAGTTGAGCATATGTATACAGTCTGCTCTGAATGTTTGGAAAATGATTAAATATTATTTTTCTATTTTCTATAATCATTATGTCATTAATTATAAAGTATATTTATTACTGGTATGTACGTTTTACTGTTTTATGAAAAAATATAAAATTGTGTGTTTTAAAATGAAATTTTTGTATGTTTATTTTAAATTAATGTTAGTTTTATTTGTGAATGCAATAAATTTAATAATTTTATTTACATAACACAAAATATCTTGTACTTTATAAATATGTATCATAATGACTTAATTTTATTTTCATAATTAAATACACGTATTAAAAGTTTGAGGTGTTCTCTACACCCCGCGAGTAACGACGGTAGGAAAACAGGCGCGAGTAACCACGGGTTAGCAATTTAATTTTTTCATTAATAGCCTAAGTGTACTCTTCTCTTTCAATATTCTTAATAACGAAAAAAAAAACTTTCAAGCATTAACTTTTTAAGCTAACTTATGCATTAATTTCCAGAGAAATGACATATGAAGTACAAAAAGATGAAGAATATATTCCGGTTTTGGTAAGTAATCTTTTTCTGTCAAAGATTAATATGAAGATCGTACTAAAAGTTGTGCTATATATAGTATTTACAATCTATTATAATACTACTGGCATAATGTATTATAATACAGGAAGATCATAAAATAAAATAAAAAGGAATTCTAATTACATGTATTGAAATCTGACTTTTTATTTCTATTGTTCAGTTTACAATCCTTGCCTAAAGATTGTCGATTCAAAATTTTTAAAATTATATATGAGACACATAAAAGGACTGTTTCAGACTTTTGAATGAAGCGTATGTAATATTTATTAACTTAGAGATATATTACTTGAAATATGTTACTTGAAATATGCTAATAGTATATTGTGAATGTAATAATTTCAATCAATATGTTCGACTTGAACAGGTTTGTATACAGGGTGATTCGCTACCAAACTGACAAACATGCAGGATGTGTAAAGGGTACAAAAACAACTCGGAATCACATTGGAATGCATGGTAGCCAATGCCGTAGTTTCTAGTTATGGTGCACGGAAGAGGAGAAAAAAACAGAAACAGTAACACATTGATGGAACAGAAAATATTTTGTTAAACAGTTGTACTACAACAGGTATTCCAAAGTGCGACTAGAAGTTTATGATAGTCCTGACAGTGACGCTGCTTGAAATTCCGTACATTTTGGAAGAATTCCGGTACCCTCTCGGTAGCTCTTCAACTGAAGGAAAAGACGTAAGTTCCACGTAATCTTCTGTCCACACTTTAGAAAGTCGTATGATGTGGAACACGCATGTTCGGGTAACGTTCCTGGTGCGACCGCCGAGCTTCGTGCCCTTTACAATACGTATCTCCGTACAGTATCATCATGTCGAGCTTTTGAATACTAGTTCATCCAAGTACCTCGGGAAACGGATCGCTAATGATGACTTCCAGCAAGATCGTTGCAAATGAAACCTTTCGTTCAGCGCCATCTACCGCAAGACTGACTGGAAAAATCTTCCAGCAACTCAGGAATTCCACGTAGAGTCGCTGTCAGATTTGGCAGACGATTTCTTTTCGCAATTTCGAACACTTGTAGTCGAACCTCTATTTTGCGAATATGTCTATTTTACGAACTTTTTCCTTGAACGCGAAGAAAGTAATATATAAGTGAAATGAATCTCAATTTAACAATTTTTCCACACAACGCGAATTTTTTTTTCGGGATTTAGTGACTTCGTTAAATAGAGGTCCAACTATATATATATATATATATATATATATATATATATATATATATATACTGAGTGGTCAAATTATTATGACCATTTTTGATTAGCTATAACTTCACGTAAATGCTACTAGCGGGCTTAATAGCTATTAATAGGGATTGGCGAAGCCTTAATTACATTGTATTGCTTGTGAAAAATTAAGAAAAATATGGGATTTAGCTGTGTTTTATCGCGTTGGAGGACTGTAGGTGTTCGAAGCGTCCGGATCAGTATAAGACAAACAGTTGCATTTGTGAAGTGTTCGAGAGCAGCACTGTTTGACAAATGCTAAGGAACAATGATCTACGCAAAATTGCATCTCAGACAGCTGACCAATAAAAGCAAATTCAAGTGCAGAGGTCGTGGTAGATCGGGACGTGTTATCTGTATGAAAGACAATGCATACAAGCTCATGATTCATACGAAAAATCACTCTGTTATAAGTTGAATAAAACTATTGCTGAATTTTACACAAGTTTCTTCTCAAAAATTCTGTTTGGTTCTTGAAATAGTTAAGAGCAAAATGTCAGCATGACATCATTTGAGTAACTACAATCGGGGACGAGCAGTTCGACAACTGAAAGCATTTCAAAGTGTTACTACTGTAGCGGCTGCAATAGGTGTATCAAAGAGTATCATCTCGCAATTAAAGAAGGCCGCGGAAGGTGAAAATGCTTTTAGAAAGCATGCTTTCGTCGTAAGAACACCATACCTTTAGAGGATCTCAGTGCCCTCGTGGCAAAAAATAACAAAAATTTCACTCCTGGCCAGATAGCCACAAACATTGCAACCACTACCCGTACGCATGTTTCAGCAAGAACCATCTCAAGTTGATTTATATGCACAGAAGTTGGTTTGTATGCGCAGAACACCGCTTCACATCTTTGAGCGAGGAAGCGTTACAGCGCAACGGTATTGCATATAAATTATTTTGGATCATGTTTGTATTTTCAGGGTTCTGTAGGTCCAGACTTTCTGTTTAGGGATGATAATGCGTGGTCACACAGAAGCGTTGTGGTATCGGAAAATATTCTCCGCTTTCATTGTCTGCTTACTGTCCTGACCTTAATCCTATTGAATATGCCTGGGATGCTCTTGGTAGACGTATAGCACAAAGAACCAACTCTCCCGATATAGTGCAAGAACTCAAAAAGGCAATGAGAGAGAAGAGTGGGTAAATATCCCCCTAGGACTTCTCGATAGTTTAGTGAAGAGTACAGAGTTCACTGCCTGGAAATCATCCAAGGAGCATCTTTTTTATTTTTAAGTTTTTATTTTATCAATGTGGCGATATCTGTACCATTTTGCACTATAACAAATACGCATTGTCCATACTAAATATGTATTTAGTTTCATTTCTTCAATCATTGCTTATTCTTAATTATTCCGTAAAACGTGACTGTCTCTTAGCAATTGTCAAGCAGTGTACATAAAGTATATTACTAAGCAAAAGCTAGGTCACAACGTCAAGCGTCTAGTAGACACAGGCTACTGTAATGACTTTCTAAGGCTCTTGGTTTCTTATGTCACGGCAGTACATTTTTCAATGTGTGGGGATCTCTTCAAATTGGAGGAGACAATTTTAAGATTTGGTAACATGGGAGGGGTATCCATCTCTGGCAGGATACTTCATTAATATAAAAGGATGTACTTGATCTATGATAGCACTTAATCATCTTTGGACAATCAGAACTTCTTCCACACGAATCAAAGGAACTATTCAATGCCTAGAAAACATTTCCCAAATCGTAATATTGACTCTTCAAACTGGCGAAAGCAATATTACGATTTGGAGAGTGTTTTCTAGGCATTGTATTGGTTCTTTGATTCGTGTGGAAGAACGTCTGATTTGCTCAAGGATGCATTAGTGTTATCATGGACCAATGACATCTTTTTATATTAATAAAGTACTCTGCCAGAGATGGATACTTTCAGCAGTACAATGATCCTTGTTATATAGATGGAATTGTCCCCATAGGGCTCAGAGATCATGACAAAAACATTATTCTGCGTAGTTGGCCTGCTCAATCACCAGATATGAATCCAACTGAGGAACTGTGGAATGAGATCAAAATCTGGTACCTGGATCCGGTACTATCCAGTTTTAAGGTACTGGAAACTGCAGTTCCTTGGATGGTCTCAAATTTCTCATACCCCCAATTCCTATACACCCCCTATCAGATCATGCCAAAGGGAATCAATGCAGTATTAAGAGTAAAAGTTGGCCCACTACTGTATTGAAGGTGTGGTCAGAATAATTTGGACACTCAGTGTATATGTCTGTGTACACACACATACAGTGTTAGTGGCATCTGGACTTGAACCTATGACACGCCGGCTACGAGTTTGGGACCATAACCACTAGGATACCATGACCACCAGAAAAAATAATCTCAGAAGGAGGTCAATTGTTATTTTGCATTTTATTTGGAGAACTTTTCAAACTTCCTTTGTAATACTACTCTGCTTAACAAATAGTTTCTAGATTCTTCAATTGAATTAATATCGACGAAATATTTCGATTTTTTATTCTCGAGATTACCATCAAGTAACTGCTGTAGATCACAGGGTTGCTAACTCTTTCAGGTTGATGGTTTGTTTATTCGGGTTCCAATTTCTACAAATACCATTATTAAGTGTTTTAGGGTTGCAGCCCCTAATAAAATGGGTTAAGAATTTTTACTCCCGCACGCAAATTGTGTGATTGGATGAAAAAGAATGTAATACAAGACATCATCTTTACCATCTAATCATAATTTTAAAAATAATCTTAGCAATTTGCTCACAATTACTTCAATGTCAACAAGATGTTGCCATCATTTGAAAACTCTTGAAAATACCAACTTAATAATAATAAAAAAAAATTAAACAAAAAATAGTTTAAGTGTATTTTACTAAGTTTAGTAGAATATATATACAATAGACTCTCGATAATTCGAAATTAGAGGGACCAATTAAAATTCTCGAACTATCAAGGAGATAAGAAAAAACTCCCCAATTACACGAAGTAAAATTTTTTCTAACAAATTTAAATTTTAAACTATGTAATAAAACAACAATTGTGTACATACGTATAAAATTACTTTAAAATTATTTCTAAAAAGTGCCTATAATACAGTATACATATTATGAAGAAGTTAAAAGTTCTTTATTAAAAGAATGCATTTATGTAGTAATTCTCGAACAGGACTCTTTCACGCCCCACTAAATCGCTTCCATTCCTCATTAGAAATGCAATAATTTCTCACTCGGTTCTCTTACCACACTGTCCCCAACACCATTGGTTCTTCTAGATAGGATCCAGTCCGGTTCATGCCATATTTAGTGCCGCATGCTATAAGTCTCACAAATGAGCCATAAATCGTAATGTGAGTCCGACGCAAAAAACACAATACTACGCGTCTCTTCTTCGCAATAGTGACGATCCTTTCTGAGCACATGTGTACCAAAACCACGTGTTAAACCAAAGATATGGATGGCGGACAACAGGTGCGGCCAGAGCTGTTCACTTAAAGAAGGAAAGTAATAAAAGTGTTTTTTCGCCTGAGGAACCGGGAAACACATAGAAAGGGTAGCAGACAGATCTAAGAGGAAACATTGCAGGGGGGACACGCAGAGACAATACCAGACAAAATATGTAAACTCCAACCTGTTTGCTACAGGAATCTAGATAGTCAGTGTCAGTGGCGCACACAAGGGGGGGTCCTAGGGGTCCGGACCCCTTCCAAAGCCCTTGATAATTTTTCTGATTGATTATAATTTTAAGTATACAGTACGTAAAATTTAATTAAATTAATTTTAATTTTATTAATTAATGCTAATTATTTATTCAATAATTAGATTTTTACTGTTTTTGTTTCCAAAAATCGACAAAATCAAAAGGAGCATGATACAAGAATGGTGGACTTGAGACTCCGGACACCCCCTTTGAAAAATTTCTGTGTGCGCTACTGGTCAGTGTTCGAATTGTCGAGAGTTTTATAACTTCGCATTATCGCGTATTGTAATCTCAGCCTCAGAGTTTACTTCGAAATATTGAGGGTACCAAAACGTATTGTCTTAGTTTGAATTATCAAGAGTTTTTCTAGGGGTTGAGCATATACTTCGAATAAGCGAGAAGTTCATTTTAACGAAGGTTTGAATTAACGAGAGTCGACTGTATTTACATTATCTTATTTTATCCATATGGCTAATCATTTGTATACACCTTTTCGATCCCCCACTTTTTCTCCTTTCAATCTAAAATAAATATAAATACTAAATAAGGGGAACAATAACTATTGTACAAAGGTATTGTCAAAATGTTCCCAGAACTAATAAAATGCGTACTTAACAATATATATTTTTCACGTAGCACAATAATTAAATACAGATGGGTGACAAAATAATACGAACACCCATGAAAAAGGCATGGCCCATTTCAAAGACGCACAACGCGCATGTCAGTTAGCGTTGCAGTCCGCCGCCTAGCGGATTCGAAAGGTAAAGTATCAGTCGCTCAACAGCTGCGATAGGTGTTGCACGCGTCAATTGTAATTTCTGAAAAACGCAATAATGACGGACCTGTCAAGAGTTCGGAAAAGGTATGATTGTTGGAATGAGGTGCGCTGGTTGCTCGGTGACGGAAACAGTCATTTATTTCGGGCGTGCAAGGGGAGTACTGTATCTGCCGTTATGACAGCATACAAGAAATGCGGGAATGTGACGTCTGACAAGCACAACAGTGGACGGAAAAGAAAGCTTACCGACAGGGATAAAAGAGTCTTAACCCGCATAGTGGCCCGAAAGCGCAAGCAATCGCTATCCCAGATAACGTCTGAGGTGAATAGTCATCTTCGTAACCCTATTTCATCAAGAATCGTCCAAAGGGAACTTCATGCTTCGAACTTATATGGAAGAGTTGGAATTAGTAAACCATTGGTAACAGCACGTCATGCTTTACAGCGACGCCAGTGGTGTAGAACACACAGACCCCACAACAGTGGCAACAAGTCATCTGGTCGGATGAATCGACGTTCACCCTATTCCAAATCACCGGACGCGTTTATGTGTGGAGAACGCCCAAAGAAGCATTTGCTCTGAATGCGTCGTGCCGACTGTTAAGCATGGAGGTGGGTCCCTTATGGTATGGGGGGCGATATCTTGGGCCACTTGTTACTCTGCATGGCAAGGTTAAAGCTGCCCACTAAGTCAATATCCTGGGGGATCAGGTGCATCCATTTGTCCAGACTTCATTTCCCGGAGAATGCCCACTTTATCAAGACGACAACGCTCCTATCCACACTGCTAAAATAGTGCAAGAATGGTTTGCAGAGCATGAGGGGGAAGTAGGTCATCTTGATGGCCCCCTCAGTCACCTGATTTAAATATTATTGAACATTTGTGGGGATATTTGGAGTCAAAACTACGTGCTCGATTCCCTCCACCATCTACGATTTTGGCATTAGAGACCGCTCTCCACGAAGAATGGCTTCATATTCCATTACAAGTTGTTCATGACCTCTATGCGTCCATCCCACGTCGCATACAGTCTGTAATTCAGTCAAAGGGGGTCCAACTCCCTATTAATAAAGCTTTTCTCCTCTTTCACAGGTTTTCGTATTATTTTGTCACCCATCTGTATGTACATAGGCTTCATTGTTTGCAGTCTACCGATAAAAAATAGGGTTGAAATTTTCAAATCCAATCTATGGCATGTCAGGTGGAACGAATTCGCTTGAAAACCTGGAAAGTCTGTACACATTATTTCGTAGATCGGGGTTCGAGGATTTTAGGCTGTCAGTTCAAGGAGCAAGACAATTCTCCAGGAGCGACCAAAATTTATTGTAAAAAATCAATCCTTGAAATACAGTATACGACACCATATTTGCTTAATAAGTTTCAGAAGGTCTTCATTCCTACTACAGTACTCAGACGCAACTATTAGAGTTTAAAAAAACACAAATACGTAATATTTAAGATTATTCGCAAGCAGTCGCTCAATCATATTCAACAGCTGAAGCAATACTAACTCAACTGCAGTGAGTGGCTCCTACTTATAGTGTACATTTTTCTCAAAAAATCTGCTTACGTGATAGACCGTGATATTAATAGATTTCTTCAGAATTATCCAGAAACATGCATATGTTCACCAACTATGCAAAAATGGTCGCCAAAATTATGCCAACTTGGATCTATCACCAACATTTTCGCCAAGTTTCCATTGAATTGTCATTATAGTGTACGTAAAGGTGTTGCTTGCGAATATTGCAATTTTAGCATATAATAAATGCAACATAAAGTAATATTAAAGTATTGCACATGCATGTATAAATTATTTACACTATTTTAAGCATTCATAACTTAAAATTTGTAATAACATTTATCTCTCATGACCATCCATTTCTTTTTCTGTTTGAAAAGAAACACTTTAAATTCGTTTCCTGTTGATGATTAAATGTTTGTCTTTTGTGTGAAATAATTTCTTGAATACCAATGTTATAAGAATATAAATAACATCTACTTTAACAATACGGGGAACTAAGTCAATTATACAAATGTTTTGAAGTGTTTAAGATAAATTGTACTTGTTAAGATACTTGTGTTAAGGCCTACCCAAACTTCGCTATTTTGGTGAAAAATTTCGTAACTTCTTTTATGCTTTTATTTTATTACCCATACATTTAAGATTCCAAAAACATTCTATTTTTGTTCTTACGATATTTAGAAGCAACGTTATAACATAATTAGTAAACCGGAAATGAAGTTTACAGAACCGGAAGTACATCCCTACCCAAAATATTTTTAAGATATTAAATTGAAATTTTCAGAACATATTTTATTGAGTTCTATCTGTGTTATGAATCAAAATCTAATCTCTGTGTATATATATTTATGTACTTAATTGCTTTTTTTATGAAAAAAATTATTTATTTTTTAAAAAAATCGTGTTTTTTTTTGCATAAAATTTGGCCTATTTAAAAAACTTTCAAAAGTATTACAAATCTTTTAGTTCCTAACACATATAAAGATATTATTCACATACTGCATAAGTATTATTTGAATACATTTATTAGAATGTTGTGTAGCTGCAGCTTTTCATCAAAATGTCACTAAAACGACAATTGTTATAGTCTATAAAACTCTCCAGAAAACAACAAAAGGTTAAAAAAAAGTCCAAATTAGTTAAACATGAAGCTAAAGAGATCTTGACGTATAAATATGTTGAGTTTAAAAAAATGTACAATGTACAAGAAAATTTTTTATACTGTATTAAAATCTTTAAATGCATTTTCCGATAAACTGTTTTTCAATTTTTTGCTTCATTGTAAAGTTCTCTACAGAATTTCTTTTTAAGATATTGTATTGAAATTTACAGAAAATGTTTCATTTAGTTTTATCTCCAGTATAAACTATAATATAATCTCTGTGTCTATATTTATGTATTTTATTACACTTTTTGTGAGAAAATAACATTTTTTTAAAAAAAATTGAGTTCCTGCATAAAAAGGAAATTTTCAATTGTTTTCAAAAGTACTACAAATCTTATAACTCTAAACACAGATAATGATGTTATTTATGTACTATATAAATATTATTCGAATATATATTAACTATAATTTTCAATACAAGGTTTATTTTAAATGCAATCTTTCACTAAAATTTCACTCAAAATTCCCAATATATCTAAAATTATTTTTAACTTTGTGGGAATAGTACTTGAATTCCTAGTTTTATGGCCCATTTCAAGTAAAACAAGATATAAATTTTTTTTTTTTAATTCAATTCCTACTTAGATCAACAAAGAAAATTTTTATTTTAGCTATATTTTATTAAATAGTTACAATTAATATAAATATGTATATACTTAGGACAGAATCACAACATTAAATGGCCATTAATTTATATTAATTATCATTAAAGTATCGTATTGCCATCCAAAACAATCGTGTCTATAAAATTTAAGTTCAAATGAAAAATTTAAGTTCAACGTAAGAAAAAAAACCTTTTCAAGTATTGGCCCAAGTCGCTAACGTGGTTGCATTTGTAATTCTTTAAATAATTTGTTTTAATCAACTAATTTTTATTAATTATAATTAAATTATTGTATTGTCATCCAAAATAATCATGCATATAAAATTTCAGCTCAATTGAGTGCTTTAAAATGTATTTTATTAACGATTTCAAATTCCACCAAGATAAATAAATAAACAAATAAATAAATATATAGAGAGTGTGAGCTAATAGTAGGAATTGGAAAATGCTTATTTAGTTGAAAATTTATATATTTCAAAAAAAGTGCTCCGAAGAAAGTCAAGTACCTTAATTTCTTTTTTTAGTTCGAACTTGAAATAGATTTGGAGAGTCCTTTTATGACCGAAGTAGTGTTAAAGAGGTACGTATTAATCATATTTGCACATATGTGTGTGTACTTTTATGCAGAGATAGTAAATAAAGTAGTACCAATGAAGTGTGGAAAGTTTTAGAGGTCAGACGAGCACAATTAGGATATGAGAGGAGTGAGGATGTGCTATTGTCGATGTACAGAGTGCATAAAACCATCAATACAATTAGGAGTAATTGAAGTTATGACAGGATAGCACCTCTCTCTTGGGCACCTAGATATGTAGAAGATAGGCAAGAAACACCAGACATGAACCTATTAATCTATTTATTTATCACACAATTAAAAGACACTATTTCAACTAATAATAGTAAGATAATGTCTCAATGCTAACCATGAAAGGGGAACAATGACGGTAAGACAGGAATGATTAGGAGACTATCAAACTTGATGCTTACCTTAATAAAGGATCTAACTTATCATCCGATTTAATCTAATATCAATTCAATCTCAGTGAATAATCGTCTCTTTATAACTTCCTCCTAATGAGTTCTTAATCACAATAATTCAAATATGATACCTTCAGTAGCAATCTCTCCTGATTCGAGCATATCTCCTCTCCTGTTCTCTATTCAGGCTAGAAAACCTCGACTATATATAGTAAGTTAATTGGATTATCATGATTTTCTTCTTCCGAAGGGTTGGTTGTGAATAACGCGAATTGATAGCCCAAAGATTTCCCAAGAGGATTAGTTGAAGAATCACGAATAGATCCATCACAAAGTGTGCAGCATTGTTTCTCAAACTTTCAATGTTGGCAACCCAATTTTCAATCATAACTTTCATCGTCTCCCTTCCTTTCTCCGTACAATAATAATACACTATGACGCTAAACCTACAATACGACTTCAATTATAAACCGCACAAATTATCAACATGAGTAGAAAATTTTGGACATAATTTTGTACGATACAAGCCCATGAAAAAAAGTCACTAGTAATTAATAAATTTGTTCTTAACTTTGTTTTGATAATTATATAATATATTATGCAGTATCAGTGGCGCCCACAGTTTTTCAAGAGGGAAGAGGTCGAGGATCGAAAGTCGACCACTCTCGTGTCATACCCCAATGCGACATTTTCTTTTGGTTTTTTCAATTGTCGCGAACAAAAAACATTTAAAAGAAAATTATTGAATGAATAATTAACATTAATTAATAAAATTAATTTTCAATATCAAAAAATTAATTAAATTTTACGTACTATTCGCATAGGATTATAATCAATTGAAAAAGAATTCAAGGGAACTCACCACTGTGAGCATTGATACATTTAAAAGTATAAAATATCAGTGTAAATGTGTCAAAATGTATTTTGTTTTCCTTCTTTTCGGTAATTTAATAACTTTTATAAATAATCTTTTATTTTTGACTTCTCGAGATATGCTCGCACTCTCCACATAGAGTCATCACGACCCTTTAGAGGGGCGCGCCCCACAGTTTGAGGAACGCTGGTGTACAGTGTTATTTCTACCATTCTAAATCATCATTAATTTTAGAATTGATAGTTCTTAGAACTATACATTCTACATGAAAAAGAGAAACCATACCATTAATAAACTTACTAAATTACGTAACTGACGTTAAACAATCTTATTTATTGCAACAACTTTAACTGTTATGACACTGAGAAACAAATATTCAACTCGTTGCCAACCAATGGCAAAATATGTAATGAAATTATAGAAGATAATTTGAAAATTATTTTTTAAATGAATTTCATAGTTTTATATTAAGGCATTTGTAATTTAGTATATTTTACATTTTATGTGAACTGTGTATTTGTACTTGTAAATCTAGAAGCAGTTTCTTTGTAACCATCTTCAGTTTACCGAACTGGCAACAGTCCGTATTTTGGCATCAGACTAGTTCAAACGTTTTTATGTTAGAGTTGCTAAGCCTAACAAGAACAAAAGTGTTCCAATTCTTTAAAGCAATTTCTATACTTTAACGGTATAGAACCAAACATTCATAACAGTTCCTTGAGAAGTATTCTTCCCACTCCTGAAATTTAAATATAAACATAAAATTTGGCAATATAAAATATATTTCCTTAAGGTATCCGACTACGTTCGGAACCGTGATTTTGCAAAAGCGTATAAATGGATAATATTTATGATTAGAAAATGTATATAAAATTGTTTTAAGAATATTATTACAACAAAAAATGATTTAAGCGCAATACTTTGACAAAAAATGAACATAGAAGGACTCATTTTCAAAATATTCCCCTTTTGTGAAAAATGCTTCTATTGTAATAATATTTTGCCTGTATATGGCTCAGACCTCTGTACAGAGGCTCAACTAGAATTTTTGAAATGTATAGCTTAAAAGTGGGTTTATCCATGTCTTACAACAACAGAAGGGAGAAACTCTTTAAGAAAAAGACGCCGATAATTGTTTCAATTGGTTGTAACCCTGAAAATAATGTGAATTTTCCAAAAAAATAGTTCAGATTCTATGGAGAAGTCTTTACTTTATATAAGCAAAATATTGCTAATTTAGAAGCATTTTTTATAAAAGGAGAACATTTTGGAAAAAGGTTATTCTAAGTTAATTTTTTGCTAATATACTGTATTTAAATAATTTTTTTTGTTAAAATGTCCTAAAAAATTTTTATACGTGTGTTCTAATCTAAGTGACACTAAATATCATGAAAACTATCCATTTATGCGCTTTTTTAAAATCACGGTTCTGAACATAGTCGGATACCTTAATATAAATATAAATACAACACGTTGCAGAGCTTCATATGTAATATTTTTGTATTTACCTTGCAATGCTTGAAGTATAAATGGTGTTTCTCAATTACCTGTTCTGGTTTGATTCAAGTAGCATGCTTAACAATTTATTATTGGTAATAAAATATTGTATATTTGTTCATCATGGCTTTGACAACACAATTATATATAACGTCTCTTCAATAGTTTTCGAAAGTCAAAATATTTAAATTATGTGTAATCCAAAGATGTGATCCACTTAGTTAAAAAAATATCTCCTCACTTAGCATTTTACAGTATTTTATGGAAAAGTTTAAAACATTTGTCCTCTTGTTTGTTTACTCTCAATTAACTCACCTCGTTTAAAAAAAATCTCAGTTTATTGCAGTATCCATTTATTATAAATTAAGGTTCTGAATAGAAAAAATAAAATTTAAAAAAAATGTTGCACGAGATCTGGATAACATTAGCACAAAACTGGCAAACAGCAGTTTCCCAGAATATAGCAGATAGATGCCACTTGACTTCAATTGCAGCAGATCAAGACGTTTAACGACAAAGTTCGAAAAGACTGTATCCAAAACAACTGTATAAAAATATAACCAAATATTTGTTTTTTTACCGACGCATATGATACGTGTTGATATTCACCGGAGGATGTCCGCATTGTGTCCAATCTTTGTCTTTCACATCAGTCTTGGTATTCTTAATTATTTTACTTCTAATAACGTTCATTTCGAATTTACTATTTAATGCAATTTCTGCCGTTGTTTTTGCTATTTAGAAAATTTTGAGTTAGATTGTGCAAAATGTAACACCGTGTACTTTTGTATTTTTCAGGAGAAGAAGAGTAGATATCAGCATCGTATTTGATAGGCACAACTATTACGTACATGAGAAACAACCTAAATATAACGTAAGTTTTTGTATGCATACATGTGTGTGCGTGCGGGCACACTAGCAAGTATACATGGTTTTCGCACAATTGAGATAAAAAAAAATATTACAATCACGAGATAGGACAAAAAAAATTAAGGAGGAAAGCATTTAATTCATATTTTAAATACTTAAAATCAAATTACAAATTTAACTGCAAGAAATAAATAATCCAGCAAAAAATAGCAGAGTAAAATAAGTAAAGCTGACTATACTGGAATTTTATAGGTTCATCTTTCATTCAATATTTAAACATTATCTTTTACCTCACCGTGAGAATAAATTTCTGAGCAAATTTCTACTAATCAAAGGAAACATGCTTGTCAAATTTTAAGTACACAGGTTTAACAGTTCCGGTGATCTCGTGGTTGTGATATATATATATATATATATATATATATATATATATATATATATATATATATATATATATATATATATATATACAGGGATTTTGCAACATTAATAATTTAATTTTAATGAATTTTTCTGCAACTTTGAGGATTTTTATTTGAATCGGAAAATCACTTTCTATTTCGTGCTTTATATAACTTATTATCACTTTTCCAAGTACCCTTTTCCATTATGTACAGTTACTAACAAATATATGAAGAAATACAATTATAATGCAGAGACATTTTAGTTCATACCAGTAAGGCAAAAAGGAAGTACATTGTGTAATTATACATATTTAGTTTTTTAATATATATATATATATATATATATATATATATATATATATATATATATATATATATATATATATATATATATAAGTACGGAGGACGGGATTGCAAGCAAGATGGAAACATTAAAAACAAGGGTAAGGTGATAAAAATGGGTCGACAGACACGTTTCCAATTTATTGATACCTCTTAAAGAAAGACCACTAAATTTACTGTAGTTAATCCTACAAAAATATAGAGCGATTGATATTATGTGGTACAATAGTTGAAGAACAAATTAGTTAGTTGAATTTTTATTTTTGTTACATACACTCATTGCCATAAAAATTTGCGCCCCAAGAAAAAGTCGAAAAATGAAACAACGTTTTATAGATGTAAGTACTACTTTGATATAAGTAAGTGATCAGAAAATCAAAGAAGAAGGATCCTTTGTTGCAAAAAAAAGTATAAATGACTGGAAGTTTTAGTACTCTGTTGGACCCCATCTAAATCGAATGCAAGGTGCGATACGAAAGGGGACTTAGACATAAAAGTTCCAAATGATGTCCTGAAATATCTCATTCTACAGTTGTTGTAAACGTATCTCTATTTCGACCAAACTCAGAGGTTGTCCTACTTGCCATCCCAAATGATTCATGATATGCTCGATTGGTGACAAATCTGGGGATTGAGCAGACCAGGGAAAGGTGGTAATGTGGTGGAAAGAGTCTTATGACATCCTTGCTGTGTGTGGTTGTTGAAGAATGGCTCCCAGAGGTCATACTATGAGTGGCAACACATGTGGCTGAAGGATGTCATGGCGCACCACTGGACTGCTATTGTGCCATGGATCATAATTTAAGGGTGTCCTTGTATCGTAAGCAATGACATCCCATACCATCACGCCAGATGTGGGAGTGGTGTCTCGCTGTAAAGCGAAGGCAGAATTGAGGTGTACTGATCTCCTGCTCATTGTGTCTTGGGTCGTCAATGTCCTCTACCGGTGACATTCTTAACTTTTTTATTTATTTATTTTGCTTTAAATTAAATTTGATTTTTTGGGAAACTTTTTCGTTCAATTTACACTTCTATATATAATTAATTCCCTTTTCTCTTACGATTTTCTAAAGTTTAAACGAGCTTTTGGCTCACCTGTTATATATATATATATATATATATATATATATATATATATATATATATATATATATATATATATATATATATATATATGTGTGTGTGTGTGTGTGTGTGTGTGTGTGTGTGTGTGTGTATGTATGTAATTTTTTAACTAAATAAACACACTTATTTCTGTATTGTGCCATTTATAGTTGATTTATAATGTTATAAAAATGAATACCAAAAGGAAATTTATAATCAGTGGTTATCTGGCATACTTCGTGCATAATTTTCTTAGAACTGTCTGATAAAGTTTAATGCTTTTTTTGTTTGTTATTGTTGTATTTTCTTAGATCGTTGAAGTTATGAGTAACATCGGAGGTTTCCTTGGCATGTGGATGGGTGTATCTCTGATTGCTATTCTGAATTTGTTTGAAATTATATTAACAATCGTTTTCTTTTGTATCAAGAGGAGAAAGAGCAAGAAAAAAACATTAGTAATCAATATTGCGTGAATCCCTGGAGATAATGGAATATGTATTCATGTGTTTAAAATTTATTTCGCACTTTGTTTCACACAGTCACTTATCGTATACCAGAAGAACGTGTTAACAAGTACTACTGAGGAAAATACTATTCACACACACACAATGCATGATACACTTTAGGAAAATGTACTTGAATTTATGTAGTAGGACTCAAAAATTCCCGGACTGAGTCTATAGCTTAAAAAATATTACCAGTTAAGTTACTGAAACATATCCTCCTTCGAAATAATAAAACTCTTGAGCAACAGCACACTTTTGCCATCGCTCGTAAAGATCATTGAAACATTTCATGAATCATTTTTTCCTTGATCGTTAATTCAGCATGCGATGCACATTTAACTTCATCTGCAGATTGAAATCTACGACCCTGCAAATGACGCGTGCCAATTCAAGAAATATTCTGGTTTCATGTCGACAAATCAGAGGAGTAAGAATTGTGGCAAAACAGTTGTTTTCATTTTCACCCTGTCGTAGTTTGAAGCATGTTCTTACGTACCACCGCAGTAAACTTTTCAATGTTTTCCGCGGTGCAGGAAGTCTGTGGATGTTCAGAGCATTCGTCATATTTGATACTTTCTCTGCCTTCAGTGAAACGTCAATGTCACACAAAATCTTGTATTCACGATTGTGTATCACTGCCTTAAACATACTTCAATATTTTGTAAGTCTCACTTTTCTTTTCAAGCTAACACAAAATTTGAAATTATTCTCTGCTCAACAAACGCAATTTCTTTTAATCACCGGTTACTAAATGCATCCATCTACGAAATACGACACCGTGGCAAGCCACGGACCCCTTGATTTGGGAAAAAACTTTTTAGAAAAGGGGAAGAATGCAGCGACACTAGGGTCTCTAATTTCCCGGGTTTTTCCATTCCAGGGAAATCCCGGGAATGTAATTGTCGTTCCAGGGAATGGAATACATCAGAATTTCAAAAAATTAAAAACAAGCTATTTTTAAATGAAATCAATAATGATTATATATAAAGTAAGGATACATATAAATTCCTAAATTAATAATTGTTTATATAATGAGCTAAAAAATACAAAAAATATATAATAATTGGATTATTCATTTTTAAAATAGGATTTCAGAAAGCATAAGCAGTTCATACTTTTATCACTCAGCCCTAAATCTAATCTTTGTGACGAACTATTCGGCAGCAGAAAATGCTCTTTCGGCTTCAACTGGCACTGGAGGAATTGTTTTTAAAGTCTCACATAATTTTATAATGTTTGATGATGGAATTTCAGTCGAGACCGAAAACTGCATCTCTTGTTTCATGATTTTGTTGAAACTAGTACTTTGTTTGGTTGAACAGTATAAAACTTTTGTTTTAGAATAACTTGCTTTCTCTAATTTTTCATCCAATGTCAGAGGTTTTTCTTTCAAAATCTCCATGCTATCTTCTTTTGAACGCGAAGAGTTGGATATTGAATCCTTTTCTTCGCAGAAAAGCCTTGTTCATATCTCTCATTTGGGCTTGTCTAACCAAACAATTTTTACCAGGCAATCGCGAAATATCGATAGTAACTGCCACTGCTTCGTATTTTCTCCACAAAATCCAGGTATTGTAGTGATCCTATTAAATTAATGTTGTGTCTCTCATTAATTCTTAGGATTAGAGAATATCTCATAGTTTCGAAAATTCTGAATTTTGTTCGTTCAATTTTCCAATAACGAAAGAAAATACACTTTCTGCAGTTAGCAAAGATGCATTTTGACTGCATAACTTTCTAACACAACTTTTACTGGCTTTAAAAGCCTGCTACAATTGTAGTCACAGTTTCAAACTCTACATTGACCGTCATTTGTTCTTTAATGTCAATTAATGCTTTTAAAATTTCTGACTTTATTTCTAAAAATCTTTCAGGCAACAAACTATTCCAGCGTGTTTTGGTATCCAACAAACCATCTTTTCATTAAACCATTGATTCCCGGAAAATCCCAGGAACGAAGTATAGTTCCCGGAAAAGTACAGAAATCTTATGATTTCCCGGATACCCGGAATAGAAATCCTAAGTGACTCAGAAATGTTATCAAAGTCACTCTACTGAAAAAAAAATTCACGTTACAGGATCTGTCCGGGAACTATTGAATCCTATCTCGTACATCTGAAATTGCCTAAGCAATGATGAATATAGAACTAATAAATCTAAACACGTGTGCTTTGCCACAAGAAAGGCGAAAGTAAGAAAGAAATTCTGATTTTACACTAATTTAAATCATAAAGTTTGAAAAATCAATCATAAAAAAAAGAAAGAAACGAAGAAATGTATTTTTTAAGATATATTAAAATAAAATATAGGCTTTCCGTGGGGAAATTAGCAGTGAAAATTGTATGAAGGAAATGTAATTTTTCTAATTTTAAATTTTGGTAAATTTTCTGGTGATTATTTAGTCAGCATTAAGGTATCCGATTACGTTTGGAATCGTGATTTTGCAAAAAGCGCATTAATGAATAATATGTATGATATTTAGTGTCACTTAGATTAGAAAATGTAGATAAAATTGTTTTAAGAACATTACAATAAAAAATTATTTAAGTACAATATTTTGACAAAAAATGAACATAGAATGAGCCATTTTCAAAATATCCTCCTTTTGTGAAAAATGCTTCTATTATAATAATATTTTACCTGTATATAGTTCAGGCCTCTGTACAGAGGCTCAACTAGAATTTTTGAAATATATAACTTAGAAGTGGGTTTATCCCTGTTTTACGACAACAGAGGGGAGAAATTTTAAGAAAAAAACGTCGATAATTATTTCAATGGGTTGTAGCTCAGAAAATAATGTGAATTTTTCAACTATCATAGTTGAGCCTCTGTACAGAGATCTGAGCTATACACAGGCAAAATATTATTATAATAGAAGCATTTTTCACAAAAGTAGAACATTTTGAGAAAAGGTTATTCTACGTTAATTTTTTTGCCGAAATACTGTATTTAAATATTTTTTTTGTCAAAATGTCCTTAAAACAATTTTATACATGTATTCTCTAATCTAAGTGACACTAAATATCATGAAAATTATCCATTTATGCGCTTTTTTAAAATCACGGTTCCGAACGTAGTCGGATACCTTAATATATATTGCATGGGTGTTGAATATCTTTTTAATCTAACTTGACTCTATGATTGTGTAGAACAAATCTAAAAAAAATCAAGATTTTATCAATTCCTACTCTATTGAATAAAAATAAGAAATAGTCTTGATGTTACATTATTAAAGAATTTGGCTTTCTTATTTCTTAAAATTAAGTATTAAATTATAAATAGTGCAGCTTTTAATATTAATCATCAACTGATAAATGAAGCAACTCTAATAGCTAAATATATTACAGTAATATGAAATGTAAATTGAATTGCATGAGAAAAGAAAAGGAAAAGTATTTTACATTTAAAGAAATTCGTCTGTCTAAGCGAAAGTAATATAATCTACAAATAACGCAGAAAAAATTGAAAAAAATTCGTTTGACAAAATGAAATTAACAAGTAATGTAAAAAAGTATTTTTTAGCCTATTCCTACTTAGATCAAAAAAGAAAAATTTTATTTTAGCTACTTTTTATTAAATAGTAACAATTAATATAAATATGTGTATACATATGACAGAATCACAACAGTAAGTGGTAATTAATTTTTATTAATTATCATTAAAGTATCGCATTGTCATCCAAAACGATCATGCGTATAAAATTTCGGTTCATCGGAATACTTTAACACGTGAGAAAAAAACTTTTCAAGTTTTGACACAAGTCGCCAAAAACGATGCCAACGTTATTGTATTTTTAATTCTTTAAATCAGTGGTGGGCAGACTTTTCCAAGGTACGGGCTACTTCTAATTTTTTTCTAGGTGTCGCGGTCCATCCAGTGTTAGTGGTGCACACAAAAAGGAGAGGGGAGGATCGACGGGTCCGGACCCACCCCTATGGCCCTTGATTTTTTTTTCACCGATTGATCATAACCCAGTATATATACAGTACGTGGAACTTAATTAAGTATTTATTACTAGTATTTTTTTATTAATACATGTTAACTATTTATACAGTAATTTATTTTTCCTGTTTTTTATTCCCAAACAATAGACAAAATAATAATAAAAAAATGTTTGGCTGAGTATTGGGGTATGATACGAGAATGGTAGACCTCCGACCCCACCCCCTGAAAAATTCTAGTGCGCTCCACTGTCCAATGTCGTAGGTGTGATGAGGTAAGGATAAGGTTATTATTATAACTTAATAAAATGAATATGGAAAATGCAGTTACCTGCAGAATTAAAATAAAAAAAAACACCTTTAAAATCGCGTTTAAAGCAAAACGCAAGATAATAATAGCTACAAATATAATAATATCAAATGATGCATTTATTGTGAAACAATTCAACTTACATTAAAGACATAAAACATCTTTATCTTAAGTTAATTTTTATCGTTATAGGCAGTAGAAAATTTAGTCTACGTACTGTCGGCCAATCTTTAATAGTCCGTATATAATTACTAACTGCTAAAATCTTCAGGCGGTCACCCCAAAATGTCTTGGTGGTCCACCAGTCGACTGCGATAGACGCAATGCCCATCCAGGCTTTAGATAATTAGTTTTAATCAATTAAATTTTATGAATTATTATTATATTATTGTATTGTCATCCAAAATAATTCTGTATATAAAATTTCAGCTCAATTGAGCGCTTTAAAATGCATTTTATGAACGATTGAAAGTAGCACTAGGATAAATATATATATATATAGAGAGAGAGAGAGAGAGAGAGATTGTGAGCTAATAGTAGGAATTGAAAAATGAGTTTATTTTAATTTACTGCTTAGCTTAAGTTTCCAAATTTCATAAATAATTTTTCAATCCATCTACTGAAATTCGAAGCTCTTGGTTTATTATATTATTGAGCCTAATACTTAGAAGCAATATTTTTTAAAGTAATTACTCTTTTTTCCACTTAGAATTGAGTATGGTATTAAAATACATATAGGATATCTGGTACTTAAAATTTATAACTGAGGTAAATCATAAAACCAAATATAAAGTCTACTGCAGTAAATGGTCGATTGATGGAATCCTTAGTTCTGACAAAAACGTTTTCTTTTTTTCAATTCTACTATTAGTTCACAATATTCCTATATATATCTTGTTCAAATTTTCAATCGTTAATAAAATACATTTTAAACCACTCAATTAAATTAAAATTTTGATATACACGATTATTTGGGATGGCAATACGGTAGTTTAATTGTAATTAATAAACATTAATTGATTAAAACTTATTCAAAGAATTATAATTACAGCCACGTTGGCATCATTTTTGGTGATTTAGCGATCCTTTTGGCGACTTGTGTCAAAACTTTAAAAGGTGTTTTTCCTCACATTTTAAAGTTCTCATTTGAACTGAAATTTTCTATACACGATTGTTTTGGGAGACAAGAAGATAATTTAATTATAATGAATTAAAATTGATCGACTGAAACTAATTAGTTAGAGAATTATAGATTATTTGGCTTCATTTCTAGCGATTTGGGTCAAAACTTTAAAAGTTTTTTTTTCATCAAATTTTAAAGCATTCAGTTGAATTGAAATTTTATATACACGATTGTTTTGGATGACAATACGACACTTTGATGATAATTAATAAAAATTAATTGCCACCTAATATTGTGATTCTCTCCTATGTATATACATAATTATATTAATTGTAATTATTTTATAAAAAGTAACTACACTGGTGTGCAAAACTTAAGCAACAGGTGGGTTTATTGCCATAACTTCACGAAAAATCATCTGAGAAACATGAAATTCAGAAATGAGGGAGAATATTATGTACGTAAAGGATGACGAAAGCATCGGCGCTGAAAAAGGAATACAATGCATACGGTATGGAATCAAACAAAAACAAGCTTTATTGAACGCATAGTATCATGACTCATGATGGTCTATCCAACAGGAAGAACAACAAGCACATGTTCCTTAATATGGTATATGCCCTCCACTCACTGCAATGGTTGCTTCGCACCGTCTCCGCATACTCAGAACCAGCTGGTGCAACATTTCTTGCCGCAGGAGTGCCCATTCTTCAATCAGCATCTGTTTGAGTTGTTGGGTGTTCTCCGGATGATGTAAGCGGGCTGCAATACGTCTCCCCAAAGCATCCCACACACGTTTGATGGGGTTTAAATCTGGGGAGTACGCTGGCCAATCCATTCGAGTGATATCTTCACTTTCCAGCAGCTCCTCAACAGCAAGAGTCCGATGTGGCCGTGCATTGTCATCCATAAAAATGAAGTCTGGGCCAATGGCACCTCGGAACAGACGCACATGGAGAAGAAGTACCTCCTCACAATAGCAATCCCCGGTTACAGACCCTCTATCGAAAATGTGGAGCTCAGTTCACCCGTTCAACATAGTGCCTCCCCAGACAAGAGCTCCAGGACCACCGTAATGGTGTCTTTCCTTGATGTTACTGATATAAAACCGTGTCCCGATCTCTCTCCAAATCAAACGCGTTGAGAATCACTTCTGGTACTGAACCATCTCTCATCCGTAAAGAGGACACGACTCCATTGATCAGTTTTCCAGTTTTTGTGCTCTCTGCACCACTGTAAACGGTGGCGTCGGTGGTCAACTTTCAACGGGAGGCAGCGTTAAGGACGGTGGGCGAATAGGCCCCCTTTGTGAAGGCGTCTGGCCACAGTAAACCGCGACACTTGTCGCCCCGTTGCTGTAGAGAGTTGCTGAGCAATGACGCTTGCTGACTGCCGTCGGCCTCTTTTCGCTTGCAGGATGATATATCGTTCATCCCCTGCAGTTGTTGTCCTCGGGCGGCCACCACCAACCTTTCTAACAGCTCTACCTGTGGTTTGGAACGCTTTCCAAGCGCGCGAAACGACAGTTTTGTTGATTCCGAACTCTGCAGCTACACTGGTGACGGTACGCCCCTCCTCCAGCTTTCGATCATTCTTTCACGTGAAGTCGTCCAGGTGATTTCTTCTAGCCATATTTCACGAACTGACTCACTGGCACTTGTAACGAATATGTTGAATTGCGTCTCCGTCCTTCATTTTATTCTACTGTTGAGCAGCGCGCGCCGACATCACGCGTTTTGCGTACGCTCACGTCGCTTCTGACGTTTGGTTCCTGATATTTGCATACGCATGACGATTCTACTGACTTACTTGATCACTGTACTGATCTCCAGACCTCCTTTTCTGCAATTTCATGGTTATCTGCTTAATTTTTACATTGTTGCTTAAGTTTTGCACACCAGTGTAAAATAAAATTTTTCTTCGTTGGTCTAAGTAAGAGTTCACCTTTAAAAACTTTTTTGTATTACTGGTTTTTTTATTACAATTTCATTTATTTATTTGTTAAAAATGTAGATATACAATTTGTAGAAGTTTCTTGGTTTTTGCATCCATGAGGTACTGAGGTTTTATTTTTAACTTTGAATTGCACTTCAGTTTGCGTTCGGCTAGCTTAGCCCATTGTCAGCACATATTTTCGACACATAATATTATCTTACATTTATATAGCTCCACCTTTATTTTATTATTATTAATAATGTTTCTGAATGCAATGTAACATTCTGGGCAAGAAACCGCTGCCAAGTATTTTCTAGCTACTCAAAGAGGAGATAAAAGTTTTAGCTGGACTTCAATGACCTCTTAAGGCTCTTGAGTTCCTAGAACCCTATGTAAAAGTAGACCTCCACCTACGATTTTTTTTTCGAATTCGGCGTATGGACATTCAAAGCTCATAAAAAACTATGCATGATAAAATGAAGTTTTATTAGAAACCTTGTTTTTTATGTTTTAAGTTCATTAGTTGTGTCCAAAAAAAACAACAGAAACTATTGTTTCATTTTAAATAGTTTAAACATGATTGAGAATTTTTTAGTTTTTCGGAGGACATGCCCAAGAATAACATTTAATGATTGAAATTATTCGGATTATGATGTTACTGAGGATGAGTCGAGAACGAGACTGGATGCTGGCTCGTGCTTTAAAACGCCACTGAGGTAACTAAGAACTCCATCAATCCTTCAACATTTTCAGCAGAGTATTTGTGTTAAAAATGACCGAGAGGAAATTTATAGAAATAAGAGTTTTATCTCTGAAATATTGAGGGAAATTAAAATTAGGTTTGTGTAGGGATTGTAATAGCGGTATACCGGGATACCGAATACCGGTATTTTGAGCCATTTGTACAATTTTGTTATACCGGTATTCACAAGTTTAAATACCGGTTTTTCGGTACTTACTAGAAACAGAATATATGTTAAATTAGATTCTAAAACACGTTGGAACAGTTGGAACGATTTTTGAAACTTAAAAATCCAATCTAAAATGCAATGATCGACTTAAACCTGCAAATTAATTTCTCCGATTAGGAATTCGACTTAATATCCAGAACTGTATCAGTTCTACTTCCAATAAAACTGGCTGTTGAGGCATTGTGTCAAAGAGATTCTAATTTATTAACAGATAACACAACAATAAATTTCATGTTGCAATCACTCAAAGAACAACACATATCACTATCTGAAGAACTATATATTACATTGAAAAATCGCTCAGAAGAATGGAAAACAGAAATAGAAAATATTTACGGTATTTACGTAATTATAATGATTTTAAAAATGAAAATGAAAAAGAAAAATAGAAAGACTAAAAAAATGAAAAGAATAATAGACAATTCAAATTTCTTAAAGTTTTTTACCCATAAATCTATCCACATTCAGAAGAATTGGGTACAGTTATTGAAGATGATGATGACACTAATGTCGACAGTGAAAAGGAATTCTCTCTTGAACCAAAATTAGAATTAGCGATAGCTAAAAAAATTTCAACAAACCAAAATTCAATACAGAAACCAGCTATATCCAAAACCATCCGACAAGAAATCTATTTATATGAAGATGAGGAATTTAGAGGTAAATACTTGGAAAAGGGGTATGTTGCGCATTGCTAACAGTACCACCAACTAGCGTAAATGCCGAAAGAGCGTTTTCGACAGCTGGTAATTTTTGCGCAAAATTATATTCCAGGCTTAATGACAGTACAATTGATGTATTATGTTTTTTAAAATTACATTTCAAAAATTTGTAATAGGAGTACAGACTTAGTAGTGGTATTTACCCTTTTTTGTGATTCATTATATACGTTATAATTTATAAGTTACAGATTATTTTTTTGTTATATTTACACTCACTAATAAAACTGGCAAATATAAAACAAAGAAACACAACTGTGTTTTCTTCCTTTTTCTAAAATTTCTACTACCAGTATTAAAACCGGTATCTCAGTATTAATATCTAAAAGATACCGAATACAGGTTGTGAAGTTTTGGTACAATATTGCAATCCCTATGTTTGTGTATAGTTTAATTAATGTTTATGTTTATATCATGAAATAAAAAATAAAAATCTAGAAAATAAATATTCTCCCTTTGCTTTTAACTTTGTTGATAATACAAGAAATGGCGATTTACAAAAATTACAGATTGTTTTGATTTGATTGTAGAAACAAATTGTACTCCAGATTGTCAAAGTGGCAAATCTATTCTAACGAATTTGCTTAAAAATAAGTTCTAATATCTTCTTATATTTAGAATACATATTTATGACACAACAATACTCCAAAATATAATTTTAGAATATATATCATGACCACATTATTTTTGGAATACATTCCACGAGCCTGTTACATTTACAATACATTTCACAAACATATTACATTTGTACTGTATTCAATGATTCTTTTATATTTGTAACATATGCCATGAGCGTATTATTGTAAGAATGTATTCCAAGACAAATAATACTTTTGAAATATATTGTTGGATATTGTTTTCTTTTCAATGTGTTCTATTCTTCTATTTTTAAGAACATTAATTTTCATATTGTTTGAAATTGTTTTCATATCAAGAGACAATCAAATCATTATTTGAAGTGGGGATATTTTTAAAAAATATCATTAGTTCTACTGTTTAAGTATATTTGTTTAATTTTCAGTCTTATAAAAGTTTATAACTTAACTCAGTGACACGACATCCAAATAAAAGTTTATAAATTGCATAATTATTATTATTCACGTTCTTTGAATTCAATGATGTATTCAACAAACATAGAAAACTGTATTTATTTCCAATATATCCCGAAGAATTTATAATAAATGGTTCACATAACTATATCTCTTTCTCTTTGCAATATTTTATTACTATAATTCTAAAAAAAAATGAGAATCCTCCCTTCATTCCAATAGAACTTATTGGACTTAACTTCATACTTATGAAAAAAAAAACATAATTTACGAACATATCTGAAAGATAACGATAAGTCGAGAACTATTTTAAATTTTTGGATGTCATTGCTAGATTTAATTGTTTTAAGAAAATTGTATGTGTACTCTGTTATCGGCTTTTGGTTCTACATATCTATGCGAACAAATGTTTTCGCATTTGAAAAGTAATTTGAGTGCGCGGAGAAATTTTTTAATACATGAATGTTCCTGTCAAATTTAAAGCCACACATTATACCCTTGATATTTCGATATAAAGTAGAGTGGTTCAAAGATAAAAGGTTCTCATTAAATTATTTATGTTTTATTTACCTTATTGAAGGGGAATATTTATATTTTATTTTATTTATTTCTTATTTTAAAAGAAATGTTTAAGAAGTACATAAATTATATATAATTTTAATTTTTTATTTATTCTGAAGGTACACTCATGTCCATAAATTAAGGATAATGAAGTTCAGGCAAAGAAAGAGACAGAAGCAAAACAAATTTGATTTATTTGGAAAGTCTATTTATTAAACAAAATGTAAAGAGCCAAAAAGATGCTATATGTTTCACATAATTAATAAAAATTGCGATTTTTACTCCCTGGAGTAAATTTCAAAAAGAACCTATTTACAAAAAACAGTATAACATGGTTAGTATGATGGATAATACGGAGTATATCTCCCGGACGATGCAATACAGGCCTTACAACGCCTAGGCATGCTGAGTATCAAATTATCAATCTGATCTTGGGGAATATTACACCACTCATCAAGCAATGCCCTCCGAAGTTCCGGTAGACAGGTGGGAGGGAGTCGACGGGCTGCAATTCGTCGGCCAAGCATATCCCACACATGCTGTATTGGATTCAAGTGTGGTGAGTATGCTGGCCAATCCAAACGGATGATATCCTCCGATTGAAGGCATTCGTCTACAATGTTTGCACGGCGACGACGGGCGTTTTGATCCATAAAAATAAATTCTGCGACCAGGGCGCCCTGAAACAAACGTACATGTTGTTCAAGAATGACTTCCCGATAGATGTGGCCTGTCATCGTTACACTCTGAACATGCAGGTCAGTTCTGGAACTAAGAATAATTCCTCCCCAAACGAGCCATCCTGCACCACCGTAACGGTGTCGTTCAATGGTGTTCTCTTGGGGGTAACGGGTACCTGGCGCTCTCCATATTAAAGTCCAGCGAGAATCAGACTGCAAACTAAACCTAGACTCGCCGGAAAACATCACACAAGACCACTGTTGTGGTGCCCACAAAATGCATGCTGTCTACTCCAAGTTAATCGTAGGCGACAGTGAGTTGCGGTAAGTGGAACACATCAGACAGGCCTACGAGCATATAGACCAATGTGCCCTAAGCGTCTGTACACGGTCTGCCTTGAAACTGTCGTACCGGTAGCTGAAGAGAGCTGACGAGACAGGTCTGATGGTGTGCTCCGTCTTTTTTCTTTTGGCAGTAACTTCCAAATATCGGTCCTCATTCGGCGTTGTAACTCGTGGGCGACCTGTGCTGTAACATCCACTCACATTACCATCCTCTTGGAATCGTTTCCAAAGCCTGGAGATAACACTCTGGGTGATTCCAAGTTCCTCGGATACTTCCAGCTGGGTACGTCCACATTTCAGTCGTCAAATAATTCTACCACGTAAAAAAATCATCCAAATGCTTCCTTTGTGCCATAACTGTGCGGTTATCGCGCTGAAAGTCTTTTAAAGCGCTTGTGAACAATTTTACTTGAATAGGCGTTTTCTTTTGGGCGTCTGGACTGTAAACAGTCCTCAATCCCATATCGTGAGAGTCTATGATGCTGGGCATGGCAAAAGTGGTGTTTTCCATTCTGCTGAGTGGCATGATGGCGATTGGTCGAGCGATGGAATCCGGGAGGCGTGGCTATGGTTCTTCATCTGGGTGGAAAGTTTTTGAGTTTTTTGGCTTGGCTGAGAGCTAAGAGATTGCTCTCTGATTGGATGCTGGGTACAGTAAACATTGACTCCGATTGGCTGCCCCGGGGGCTGAGATTTAAATTATGGGGAGGAGCACGTCCAGTGGGGAGAGCAGGAGAAAATATTGACAAAAATAAAGAAAGTGAAATTTTAGTAATTACGGTGTGCAATAAAAATTGCACGAGAAAATAGAATTACGGGGGATTATAGGAAGAATTCTTCTTGGTCTCTTTGTTTTGTCATTAGGGGTATATTGTGATAAATTTTGCATCTTGATATTATTGGTTGCTTCTAAATCGTTAAAAAAGTTAATTGCAATATTCTGAATATGAGATTTGAAACTGTTAATTTTAAGAGCATTACGTATGTCGTCATTACGCATATATCTTATGGCTTTGACGATCATAAGTATTAAAGAATTTTGCAGGGTATCAAGTATATTAATATTTGTTTTAGCGGCATAACCCCAAACTGGACATGCATAAGCTAAGATGGGACGCATAACGGCTGTATAGAGAAGCACTTTGTTTTCTATACTTAAATATGAATTCCGGCCAATTAGGGGGTAAAGTTTAAATATTATTTTCCGGAATTTGTTGCGAACGTAATAAATGTGTGGTTTCCAAGTTAGGTGTGTATCAAAAATAATTCCAAGGTATTTGGCTTCCTGAAACCAGGGGATTTGTTTGTTGTACATGATAATAGGTGGTAGGAGTGACTGTTTTTTCGTGAAAATAATGGCAGTAGATTTTTCAACATTAATACTTATTTTCCATTTGTCGTAGAAATTTTGCAAGAGTAGAAGGTGTTTGTTTAAAGCGAAGGAGATTGTTTCTAGTTTTTTATACTTGGCGTGAATGGCAGTATCACCAGCGTAAAGGTTAATTTTAGTGAGTGAATAGTCAGGGATATCGTTGATGTAGAGGTTAAATAGCAAGGGACCGAGTAAGGAACCTTGGGGACACCCTGCAGAAACAGAGTGTTCGTTGGAAAGGGTCTCATTAATTCTGATTCTGAAAGAGCGATTAGTGAGGTATGAGTGAATAAGATGAATCAGTAAATGTGGAATTTTAAAGGTAATTAGCTTAAAAGTGAGTCCATTAATCCAAACACGGTCGAAGGCTTTCTGGATGTCCAGAAAAATTGCTCCTGTGCTTTTCTTTTTCTGGAAACCTTCAGAGATATTTTCGGTTAGTCTTAAAAGAGGGTGAAGGGTAGAGAGCTTGTTAGTGAAATCATACTGATTGGGATTGAGAATGTTATTTTCATTGATAAAATTTTTCAGTCTGTGAAGAATAATAGATTCGGTTAGTTTACCGATAGTGGAAAGGAGAGATATTGGTCTGTAACTGGATGCGAGATGAGGGTCCTTGCCAGGTTTGTTAATAGGGAAAATAATGGCTTCTTTCCAGTTATCTGGAAAGTGATTGAATTTGAGGATTTTGTTAATTAGGATTGTTAAAATTAGGATTAGTTTAATGGGAAAGTTTTTTAACATGCGGTTAGTTATAGAGTCTTTACCAGGGGCTTTTTTGGCATTGACATGCTTAATGTAGTGGATAATTTCATCCGGGAGAGCAGGTTCGATGAAAGAATGAAAGAATTAGGGGGTGGGGGTAGAAAGGAAATTATTTACGGTAGTATTTATTAATTCATCATTTTGATTATAACTATCATCTTCGCGATCGTTTTCAACAAAATTATTTTTTATGTTAGTTGCAAGAAGGTTAGCTTTTTGCTGATCAGTGACTGCCGTACCTGTAGCACAGTTAAGAGGTGGAATTTTTGATCTTTTGTTTTTGAAAAATTTTTGCGTGCGCCAAAGGTTATTGTCTGCGGTGTTAAGAGCTTCGAGTCTTTTTTGCCAAATGATATCATTATATTTTTTAAGTTCTTTTTTAAGATCAGATTGAGCTCTGTTATAATGTGATTTGAAAATGGGATTGAGGGTTTGATGATAACGTTTTCTGAAGTAATTTTTGATTTTAATCAGCTGGTTAATGTGATGCGGAGTGAAGTTCCTTCGGTCTGTTTCTATTGGTCGGGAGGCGTGGCTATATGAGTATCAATGACTGCTTCGGTGAACTCTGTGATTTTTTGTTCTAGGTCGTTAGTGTTGTTAATATTATTAGGATGGAAATCAAAGAAAGAAAGATTTTTATTTAGATTTATTTTGAAAGCTTTCCAGTCTGTGGAGACCGCTCTGGGATTTGGGGGTGCTTCTGCGAGTTTAAAGTTAAAATTTAAGAAAACCGGATTATGGTCTGAGGAAAGATCGTCGATGGAGTTAATTGTAAAGGGGTAGTAGAAGTTTTTAATTAGTGCGATGTCAATGGTGTTAGCGGAATTGTGACCAAATCTAGTAGGAGTTGAGGGAAAGGCGATATTTAAGTTAAGCATATTAGCGAAATTAAAGAGGTGTCTTTCTCTGGTAGTATTATTTTTACAATTCCAAGCGTTATGAGGGGCGTTGAAGTCTCCGAAGAGAATACAATTACTAGCTGTTTCAATAAAGTGCTCGATGTCAATAGTAAATAAATTTTCATCGGAAGAAGGAGGAATATAAACACATGTAATAGAAATGGGATCATGCTTGGGGGGAGTTAGTATTATATTAGTTGCTTCAAGAGCTCGAAGGGAAGGGGTGGGGAGGCAGTAGTGTTTGAGAGAGTTTTTAACTAGGATCAGAGTTCCACCCGCGGTCCATCGGAGATTCTGTCGTTTCTGTGACAGGTGTAATTCGCTTTATTAAAGTTGTGTGAAGGTCTCAGGTGAGTTTCTTGTATGAGAAAAATATCCGGGGAGTGCTTCTCTATAAGAATACGTAGTTCAGCAATTTTTCTTAGTAAGCCGTTTGCGTTCCATGAACACAAACTGAGACCAATCGGGGAGGAACTATACATTATTAATATTGTTACATGTTGCCTCTATTTGGGCGTACATCTGATTGGGATTTACTTGTTGGTTTGTATTTAAGTTATTGCCGTTACAAAGAATTTGGGATAGCTGCATAAGACAATGCATTGTCATTTGCAGCGTTGTTTGGATATTAAAATTATTGTTATTATTCATGTTATTAAAGTTAAAATTGTTATTTCTGCGATTAAAATTGGGGAAGTGATTATTATTATATCTGTTATTGGGGGATTTGGTTTGTTGGTCTCAGTTTGTACCGAAGACCCAGGTCCGCGTGTCGCCATCTGAGGGGTGTTTTTTTGAATTAATAGTTCCGGTTGTCGCTTGTGCGTAGGAGATATTTGGTCTGACTAAAAAAGCTATTGTAAATGTTGGTGTAAGAATTTCTGTTGTTTTTCGCGGCTCCTTTTGGGGGATTGGGGAATGAGGGGCATCCTCTGTAGTTTGCCATATGACCGTAGATGTTGCAGTTTATACAGTAAGGCGTTTCAAGTTTTTGTTTAATGGGGCAATCTCGGGTGAGGTGGTTTTCACCACATTTTAGGCATCTTGGGTTTAGGTGGCAGTTTTCAGAGCTATGGTTGAAATTGTTGCAGGTGTAACATTGAGTTACACCCTTACCATCATAACCCTCAACTCTGATGCTGAGGTAATTTAGGGTTTTAAGATCGAATATTTTAAGATTGTCAAGGTTACGGGGGAGGGTGATTAAAAAGATTGGGAGGGGGCGTTTATTTTTTCTTCCAATTAATTGATTAACTCTATCTGGGGTGTATCCTAGTATTTCCAAATCCTGTTTAATTTCTTCAGGGTTTGTGTTTCTGGGGAGGCCTTTGATAACTACTTTAATGGGGCGTTCGGCTTTTGATTTTATAGTATAAAATTGAAATTTAAATAATTTAAGGTGTTGTACGGCCCCATACGTCTTTCTTCGGCGCTGTCTGTATACAGTTTTAGAAATTCACCCGTTAGGCGGGATCTTATTTTGGGGAATGCTTTTGTTATTGCTGCCATTTGGGCTTTGTAGTTTTTTCGACGAAAAGCATGATGGGTGGTGGGAGTTGATTTTGTGGAGCATTTTGACTGGCCGAATTGTTCGAGCCATTGGGGTTGTTTCCGTTGGCGACGGGACCTGAGTTTTCGAGGTTGTTTAAGTGAGTGCCTTGTGCCAGTTCAAATTTATTTTGGGACATATTTATTTCTTCATTATCAGTAGTTTCAAGAATTATTTTTCTTGCCGTTTTTCTTTGGGGGGATATTCAAAGTTGGAAATTTCTTTCCTTTTTCCAGAGTAGTTAGTATCAGGGGTCGATTTTAAAGGGAATTTTGTGGAGTTTTTTTCATGGTGGGGGCAGCCAGGGATAATGCAGGGTTCAAGTGCCATGGGAGTCAATGTCACTTACCGCCAGTGCCATGGCTTCTTCGATGTCTTGCAGCTCAGTGAGTGCCTGACGTAGAAGGGTTCATCAGGGTGGTGGTCGGGCATCATCATCAGTGCGTCGACGCAGGCCTGCTTGCATCTGCGGAAAGTTTCCATTTTGGCAAGTTGAGCTTTTGGTCGATTATATTTCAACTGCTCACATGGTGTCAAGTCTGAGGCGAAGGTGTCCTTTAAGATGAAAAATAGCGTTCCGTTGCGATTCAGTTAGTTCCATGTCGGTTGGTAGGTTGGCCATTTCTGGAAGTCGTAATCGGTTTTTCAGAAGGGTAGAAAGAGTAAATTAGCTTTGTCGCAAGAGGGACGCATAACGGCTGTGAATAAAAGCACCTGAAAAGGGCTGTGGGAGTCAGAAAAGTTCGTGCTCAGTCCGTGGCTTCCGGCAACTTGAATCTGTTTTAACAATTTTACTTCTTTGCCACCATTCCTTATAAACCCCAACAATTTTACTCTTTGCCACACTCTCGTCATTGTGACGTACTATCCGCGCCATCTAGTGGATTCCTGTAATTTGCATATTCTTCTTCAAGATGTGTGTAATAATTCTACAGGTGAAAATTTTATTTTAGAGTTCAATTTCTGTGGGATTCTGAATTATCCTTAATTTATGGACATGAGTATATAAATGTATTTTATGTTAATAAGTGTATTTAAATATTATGCAAAATTAATATATAATAAAACTCTGAATCCATATTCTTCCCCTCTATTCTCCTCAAACCGGAAGCATGATAGCAAGAGTTGAATTGTTCCAAATATTTTCTTCACGTGACACCCTGAATCATTAGTACAGTGCTTCTCAAACTTTCAATATTATTTGCAACCCAATATTCAGTCATAATTTTCTTCACCCCCCCCTTCCATACAATAACAATATATTGAATTCAATAATACTATATTTTTACGCTAACGCTATAATACTACTTTAAACTCTTAAGAGCCATCGTTGTATATAAACGTTTCGCTCAGCTAAAGCGTTAATTGCCTCGTGCGTATATATGTCTTTTCAAAATACGATCTTTTATCTGCACTGCTATCCATAAAATTATTCCGAAGGCTTTGGAATGCATTGAAAGGATCTTGGCAGTGTTTACGAAATATTTACTTATTTCAGACAATTTAATTTTTTATTCCTTTTCTTCCCCCTCGCCCAATACATTACATACGCGAGCCTGCGTGAAAAATGATGGCGTTGGGAAGAAATCGCATAACTTTTAAGGCTTTAAGTTAATTTTTTTAAATCTGCAATTAAGGGATTAAAATTATATAAACTGTACAAATTATCAATATAAGTATTAATTTTTGCATACAATTTCTTATATGACAAACCATTGGAAACTATTAAACTTGTTCTTGATATACTATTGTTAAATTAATTATAAGATACAATGTGATTTATGATGCATTTATAAGTGTATTATATCAGTGTAAATGTGCATTTTATTTTTTATTACGTCAGAATTTATTTTGTCTGTTTACTCTCAGTAAATTAATAATTTTATCAAAAAAATAATCTTTTATTTTCGATTTTTAAATATTCTCTCACCCCCCCTTCTACTAGAATTATAGCGTCCGCTTAAGGAGGCGTGCTCCTCCTCTCCCCCTTCCCCATTTGAGAAACGATGTATTAGTAGATTGGTTAATAATGCCACAGTTATATAAGGTTATCGACCTCTGATGGATATTTAAACAAAAAAAACTTTGAGAAAGTTTTTTTTATTTTAACAACATTTCTTTTAATCATTTATTTCATGCAAACTTTCTAGGGTTTATTACTTTGTTAGTATTAAACAACTATGACTTTTAGCCGGAAAACAACGCATAGTTCCTACATCAATTGAATTTGTTCTAAACAATGCAGTCTACAATAGATTTTTTTCCTCTTGTGATGTGATTGTCATATATGATGTACTTCAAAATAAGTTGGAAAAAAACAATTGGTACCATGCACGTACATCATTCGCTTTGGGGGGATAATCTTTTTTGCTTGCTAATACACAATTGTACCATAGTGTGAGCTTTCGTAACTATATGTAAGGTGACTTACATCGACTTAAGTCCATAAATATAATCTCTTTTTTACTTGAACGTAAGAGGGTAAGTGTTGATAGCTTCATGTATATTAAGAAATATACTTTTAAAACATTAAATATTATATTTTGAGACTGTGGAAAAATTAGGTATTTTTTAATCGAATGTAATGTCCTTGCAGTCATCGAATTCTTGAATATGTATAGAATAGTATATGAACTCAAAATTATTTGTTTTATGTTTTTTACGGATTTTGTGGGTTATCCGTAAACTTTTTAAAAGCGAATTAAAACTATTTCAAAAATTTACATACTTTTGCAAAATTTGCACATCTTCCCCCCCATTTGTTAATCTGTTGAAAGGGAGTCGGAAACCTGAAAAAAAATTTGTCAATGTCAGATTAGTACATTTTTAAATTTTTTGTCTCATTAACTTTCCAAAAATACCTCATTTTAATCTCTAGCACAATTAGAAGTGCTAGAAGTTTGTTTTAATGAATCACCTAAACCAGCGATACTCAACATGCGGCCCACTGAGCCTTTTTAAGTGGCCCGGCCTTGGCCCATTGCTCTGAGAAATTTAGTTATTTAAGAACATTGTATCACATATTTGGTATGAAATTCTTTGTCAAGAAATCAAATATAACAATTTTGCTTTTTGCTGTTGATGTCTTATGTTGATATTATTGATATTATTTTTCTATTTGGAACGGTTACGTTTAGTGATAACAGACAACAGTGGAGCAGCGACAATTTTTAGGTGGAACTAATTTTTAACTATCTTTCATTTCTTGCAAGCGAAAAATATTCGAAGAAAATATATCGTTTCAAGATGATTGGCAGGTTGACTATTTTGTAGTGAAAAACAAACATGGATCAGTAATTGTTTGATTGTAAGTGCCGTACTTAAAAAATACCAATAAACAGGAATCATATTCAATGACACTTCTCCTCGAAGATTTCTTTCAAGAGGTGATAAGCCTTCTTGAATAGTCTTTGCAACAGCAACAAAGTTTTTTGTCAGTGGTAATATCACAGTGGTAACAAAGACACCCAATGAAGTTTGTTATATTAGTGGTAATCATATGAAACCGTTTACTGATGCAGAAATTGTGAAGGAGTGTTTCTTAAATGTTTCTAATTTAGTGTTAGTGACAAAAATAAAAAATACAAAAACTGATAATTAAAAAAAGCAAAACAGAATATCTAATATTTTGATCAATTTTTTCCACATTTTAAATTACCAAAATTATCTTGGTCTTAAAGCATTTCTCCCCCTCCACCCTCCACCATTTATCCTCCTGTTGCGTCCCGCGTGAAATAGCTGACATATGTATGTGACCCAGCAGAAAAAAAGGTTGAGTACCCTTGATCTAAACGCACTTCACCGATTTAAATGGACAGAAAAAAAGGTAACCATTGCACTTCCTCTTTGGCCAACAAGAAGTTTGACGTCATTTTAAAAATTTCTTTCGTGATGCTAGCATTCAAGCCTCCGTTATTTTTCACACTATATAAGAGCGGCTTCAGAGATACAGCAAATTATACGTTGTTTATATTTGTATTTTTGAAAAAAACGTTCTTTCAAATGCTGTTTGTTTTGCTCAAGTTGTGATTATGGTAATTAGACCTGCATAGCTCTTTACAACGCGATTATTTTGATTTTAAATTTTAAATATTATTTTGTTATATTTAAAATGACTAGATCTATCAGCAAAGTTTTAAAAAGACGTCGAGGTAATTTTAATCAAGGCAGAAGAGGTAATTCCGAATCAACAGTGACAAGTGACTCTGTACCACATCAGTCTTCAGCTTCTAACAGTAATATTTCTGCTTCTGAAAAAAAAACTTAGCAATTTAAATATTTCATGCACAAGTGACTTTAAAAGTGGATTTAAAAATGCTATTGTGGATTTAAATGTTTTAGCTGGTGTATTTTTTGAAACTGTCAAATAGGTACAGTATGGAGCAAGAGGACTAAACTTTTCCTGTGAAGAAAATTGTTCAGGTGGAGCTGTTGAACTTAATATACTTTGTGTTTTGTGTGTGTGTGCAGTTATAGCTACAAGTTTTGTTCCTCTAAGAAGTGCAAAGCTGAAACTGGGAATCCCATCACCTACGAGATGAACACCAGGTTTGTTTACACAATGTGATGCATAGAAAAAGGTGCAGAAGCTGCACGAATTGTTTGCGGAATCGTGAACTTACCACCCCTTCCGATAAAGTTCTCGAAATATAATAAAATGCTGTTAGGTGCAACTAAGGATGTACAATGAACTTTGTTTTCCTATCCAGGACTCCCATTTGTTAGCGCAAAAATACAATTTCAGATAGGGGATGGAGGGTCTATTATAGATCCATATCCCTGTGACATGAAGAAACGGGAAAACTAAGGATGTATGCAATGCAACAATGAAAAATGCAGTAGAAGAAGCAGTACTAGAAAATCAAAATACTAGAGACATTCCTGTTGCGGTTGATGGAACAGGGCAGAAGAGAGGATATTCCTCCTGAATGGTGTCGTGACAGTTACAAGTGTGGACACAGGAAAGGTAACTGACACTGAAATGTTACCTAAACATTGCGTTTGTAAAGATAAAAAGAGAAACAGGGACCGGTCTGCAAGAAGAACTTCGATAGGTATAGTGGACGAATGGAAGTAGATGGAGCTCTATGGATATTTCAATGGTCTGTTCAAATCTATGATGTACGTTATACAAAATATTTAGGAGATAGAGACACCAAAGCTTTCAATAGCATTGAAAAGAATAGAGTATATGGTGGTAATCGTACGATCACAAAACTTGAATGTATAGATCATGTTATGAAACGGATGGAATCTCGCCTCCGACGTCTCAAAAAAAAATGAGAGGTCAAAAATTGTCAGATGGCAAGGCATTATGTCGCAAAAATAGATTAACGGAAGCATCTATTGATAAATTACAAACATATTATGGCCTTGCCATTCGAAAAAATTTGTCAATTGTGAAGGATATACGACAAGGTATATGGGCAATATTCCTTCAAAAAATATCAACGGATAAAAATCCACAACATGGATTTTGTCCATAAGGTCCTGATATATTTAAAAGCAAGAATATTTCGTCAAGAAAATTGTGTATCGTTCAAATAAATCTTTGAAATTTTACAACCAAAAAATGCTACAACAGAAAAGTTATTAAAAAATTCACCCATTTTGAAAAATAAAAAGATTTACACTAATTTTAAACGAAGTAAAAAAAGAACAAATAAGCAAAAGTTATTTACTTTTTTTTGTGGAAAACCATTCGGAAAAATACAAGTACCAGTATGAAGAAATAGAATACATGGTATTTAGAAATGGCGGGAAAAGAAGAAAAAATATTTAAAGTGGTATGTAAGAAAATAAAAATAAATAAAGATAACTTTAAAAAATTAAGAATATCAAGCCGAAAAAATAAATTATTATCATGGTGTAAAAATATTGATGGTAAATGCTAAGAAAGTTTATGAATCTGATTCCTCGAATGCATTCAATATATATTCGAGGAACTGGAATATATATTTAAAATAATTTGAGTAATTTTCAATATATCCCCAAATTGAAGTTTCGTTAATGAATTTCGTCGAACAAGAAACATTTAAAAAGGCTTTAAATAAAAATAAAATTGAAGTAAAATAAAACTTAAAATAGCAATTCACTTCCACAGGAAAAATAATTATTTCTGATAGATTAATTATTGTGCCTACGCAAATTTGCACCTTAAGATCCACATTAAAACATACGAAAGTCAAACTCTCTGTAAACTGTTTTCATTTTGTGTGCTGCCACACTTATCACACTTCATGAAGACTAAAATAAGCGAAATCTTAATCATGAATAAGAATTAAGAAAAAAAGAATTATTCGAAAACAAATTGAGCAAAAAGTGTAATCCTTTTCGTCCTGATAATAAAAGGCTTAGCTTAAAATTCTTTTTAAAAATATCCTAATACTTACCGATAATGTTCGAAATATCCATGCTCTAATAAACGACAGAAGACGAAATCTACAATCTAGACAACGCAAAATATGGAAATGTTTAAGTTAATGAAAAAAATTGAATTAAAATCGTATGAAATGAATATTGGTACATAATACCACTAAATTAATAACATAAATACTGTAATAATAATCACAAAAAGTAAAATAATATACATAACAATAAATAATAAAAAAACAAATAATAAAAATAAAATCACAAAGAGAACAAGTTTACAAAAAAAAATTAAATTTTCATGTATTTTTTATTAATTAAAAAAATAAAGCTAAATTAATTAAATAATGATGATGGAAACCACAGAACCAAAGCTAAAAATCAGAGTAACTACATTAAAATGTTATCGCCCAACTTGGCGAATATCATTAGCAACTTTTTTTTTTTGGCGTGTGTCGTACTGATATCAGATTTCCGATGAAAAATTTTTGAATAAAAATGCAACAAATATCCATTCAGGATGCAGTATAAAGCGAACTGAAATTTTCTTCAAGTATTCCAATACACATATGAACGTGAGATATTCTTAGAAATTGAATTTTACAATAAATGTGTTTCTTGTTTATTAGAATACTTAGCATTCAGTTATGGAATCTTTAATCACAAATTCTTAAATCAAACAAAAATTTAAACATCATCAAAATTTTAATACATAATGTTTCAAAAATCTTATAAGTATTTTTTCATCCCTTCAAATCAGTTAACTTATCACTAAAAAGAAAGTATCAATTCATACTATAAAAAATATTCGTCTGCATCGTAATGAGGCCAAAAATGCAATGGTAGCATATCTTTTCGGAATAATCGCATAGACTTTTGAAAATTTTATTTTAAGACAACTAGTATAAAAAAAATAATGCTTTTAACACAAGCAACATTCTAACCTAACCAAGAATAATATAAAAATTACTCACTCTCAATGATGTAAGAACTACATGCGACATATAAGCAGTGATTGCTCGTAATTAGTCATTCAATTGTATTAACAAAACGTAGATAATACTCAAATGAGGGGAAAAGCCTCTGCTCTGTCAGCATATTCTTTTGAGTCGCCGCCCTCTGTTCAAAAAAATAATATGTCTGACGACAGTAGATTATATTGGGTAATTAGTAAAAGACACCCCCCCAAATCACACACACATACTCCATTTAGAAAAATAAGATTTTGTTTCAATCGTATGACTATTTCGATCCACGCAGTTTTATGATATATAATTAATACTAATTTTTTATTTGGAGTTTTCTGCTTTTATTTCAACTTCTAATTAAACTTAAATACCATAAGTCAATGAAATCGTTAGTATTAAGATATTTTGAATTGCTACATAATTAAAGAATTATATGAGTATTGAATTATATGAGTATGTATGAGTGATTTTTAAAATTTTTTTTTTTTGAATATTACAAATCAATTCGGTAAAATGTTATCTTAGACATACTAAAATATGAAATTAATAGTTATTTAAATCAATCCTTGTTTGTGTGGTATGTTTCAATATCAAAATAGAATTATTGAACAATTTTTCCCTTTTAAAAATTATTAAAATTTTGAATTTATTTTGTGTGTGTGACTAAGCAAATATTCCTTGGAAAACATCAATTTTTCCAATACTTTTGTATAGTGCTTGGTCTTCGAACTTTTTCAAATTACGGAGCCCTTAGAATAATGTCTTACGTGGGGAAACCAGTTCTATATATATATATATATATATATATATACACTTAAAATTATATATCTTAAAATACTTAAATTCGATCAAAAAATCTTTTAGGAACTTTATATAAAGACAAAAAGTATCGTATTTTTTAGAAAAAAAATAATGTAATCTTCCTATAATAGATACTCAATGGTACAGTTGAACCTGTTTTTGTGCAGTTGATAAAAACCGCATAAAAATGACCGCACAAAAAATGTTCGAAAATGTCATGAATTCTTACACATTACAAGCCAATTCGTCGAAATACTGCAGAAAATTGTTTTTATGCGGTCGCACAAAAATGAAATCGCATAAAAAAAGGACCGCACAAAAACAGGTTCGACTGTATTAATGTTCGATTTAAATGTCACATACCCATGCATTATATTTAGCAACTGGGATTCGTGCTTGTATTTTTTTAAACAAAGTGTCAAAATCTAGATCTATAGAATCACATTTCACACAATTTCTTCATTTAATTAGTTTTTATATTTTGTTTTTGTAGCCATTCTTGTTGAAGTATATTTTTTTTCAGTTAAATGCATTGTTCTGAATGGCATAAAAGTGTTTATAACTGTGCGAGAAATCTTGTGTACTTTGCATGATGAATCTGCAACCTAAAATTTAGGAGCGGTTCTCGCTTAGAAATAGATTTCAGCGTCGATTTTTTGATTTGACGATAAGTTGTACTCTCTCCTTCATTATATGTGTTTTTTCCCCGTAAGCGAATAAAAGGAGCATTTTACATTAGTAAAGGTATGTGCAAAACATTGTACCAATGACTAAAATTATTTCGTTGGGCCCGCGATAGTAAATAATAGAATATTCACTATCTGGTATGTGGTACATATAAAGAAGAAAATGTTTGAATATTCTTCTATTATATTATAATAAAAGTTCAAAAATATTTAAAAAGATAAAGTAACTACGTATATATAAATAGAATTTTCAGTTTTAATGACTGAGACGAGTTTTAGATTCTTTTGTGCATATAAAAACTTTATAGAGAACTTGTGAATCCATTTTGCATGCAAATATATATATATATATATATATATATATATATTACATTTTTTATTGTGACTCGTGGAACCTTCTAATGATTTTTAAATTAGAATATAAGAATAAATGTGTGTGTGCTAAAGCCATGGTCCAGAACTCGAGGGTGGCGTTGTTTTCTTCACAAGTACTGGTACAAAGTACTTGAGTAGAGCGGCCGATGCACGTTTAATCTGTCAAGCCTCATATTTAGATTGACAAGGTACGGAAATTTGAAGAATGGAGTATAAACTTTAGTGTCATCTACTCCACTTGACCAAGGCTCAAACACGTAGTCTATGTTTGTCATACATAATTTTTGTGTAGCTGTATGTGCGACGCTCATAATGCTGCTGAGCGCGCGCGTGGGGAAAATATTAAAATCATTTTTTAATCGAATTTTGTGATTCTTTTTTTTGGGGGGGGATAAACAGACAGATAAACATTTTACTATCAAATCATGCAAATGAATTCAACTTCCTTTTTGATGTGCACTGAAGTCATCTATAAATGGCTGAAATAAATTTATCATGATTTAAAAAAATGTTGCGTGGAACGCCACGCGATAGAAGTGAAACTTTGGCGACGTTGGAACATTGATTATTTTCTCTAATATTCCAAACTGACCGTGTACATATCTCAATCACCTAATTTGCATGAAAAGCGAATAGAATCTAATACCAAACCCAAAGTAGGAAAACATGCTTGTGGGAATTTCTGCGTATACGAAACTATATTTTGATAAATTTGGTATACTTTTCCCACTTAAACTTTGTCGGTAAAAAATTGCAACATTCTTTAATGTCTTCTAAATTAATTTTCAGTAAAATATTTTTCCGCTCAGCAACAGACGTTCTCAAATCATCTCTAAACCATAATCTATCACAAATTGAACACCCGTGACCGAAAGGATTATCAGCGAATAGTTCTTGAAAATCTTTGTGAGCATTTTTATGGGTGAATGAATATTAACGGCGCACTGTTTAGCTACACGAGGGCTTTTGGCGACGGACTTCGTAATTTTGAACCAAGGTCAAGTGACGAGGACGTCACCTGAGTTGGCCCTCTCCCTCTCCTAACTACCACACCAACCTGAGGACGTTTCAGCTCAGAATTTGAAAAATGTCCCGAAACATTTTAAAAATAGGGAGAAAAAATCGAGTCACCAAAGAAAAAGTTTATTCCATAGAAAATGAACTTCGCGCTATTTGGAGGTTATTTTAAGAAAATAGTTAATTTTTTTTGTTTCAAATCCTCTTGGAGCAAGAAAGCCTACACCAAGTCTGTTTGACCTTTCCGCATAAAAATGTCACAAACTAGGTCTTGATCTCCAAACTGTGCCGGGGAAATGCCCAGAAGTCCAGAAGATGAGCAGGAGAAGCAAGCAGAGAGCAAGGACAAGCAAGGAAAGACTTTACACCTTGCACAAGGGTCATACCACGCAGGTGACCGCTTCTAAAGCGCGCCAAGGCCGTCTGAAGAGTCCTGGGTCTCCTGGACTGCAGAGATAGGCTAGGATTCTTTGCTGCGTACCAGTGGTGAGCAGGAGGGTTTCTCCAAGTCAAATTCATTTTAGCTCTGTGGAGGGAATGAACTTCAAATTAGCTCAAGACAAAGAGACTGGGGGTAGGGAGATCACAACCCCTACCAGCCAGCTCATCAGCTGCCTCGTTCCCACATGCAACGGTATCCTTTTGGAGACGCTTGTTTCCTCTGACCAATTCGGATATAATATCTCTAGATCAGTCTTGTCCATAATTTTTGACCAATTCTTCAAATATTGGATGGAGCTTATGCTGTCTTTTGTTCCAGGAAGTTCGCAAAATGGAGAAATTCGTAATACACAAGTTCGTTATATGAAGGTTTGAGTGTCTCTCGCATAATATATGGGTGTATGTACGTGATAAATTACCGTCTACTTTAAATTCGAAACTTACAATATCTAATTCATAAATCCGAATACCCTATTTCGAAATGAGAGTCTCATTTGATCTTTTTATAAAGTATTAAAAAAACATGGTTCTTTTATTACCGATTCTTTAGACTTTAATTTTTGCTTGATTTATTGGCGATTTCAAGATCCTTAACCATTTCACGTACCTTATTGACCGAGTTTCAATATTTCCTAAACACTGATGTCATTTTTATAAATAAGTATAATTATTCCCCTCGCCTAAACACGTGACTATTCTTTATAATACGCTTTTCATTGTTCTTTATGTATAAAAATGTGATATTTCAATAATTACCCTCTTGTATTTTGTTCGAGGAGCATGCTCAAATAACTCTCCTGATGTTCAAAATAAATGTGATCAAGGTTAAGCCTCTTTATTTCTTCAGCACCGACTACTTCCTCCTAGTTAGCCAAAATACATCATTCTTTCTTGGTAATATATATTACATTTATTTTTCTTGTGTGTGTTTATGTATACGAAGTAGGAGTTCCCGGACTGAGAGTCTCTAACTTAAAAAATATTACGAATTAAACTGCTGAAACGCATCCTCGTTCGATGCAAGACCCTTGAGCAACAGCGCACTTCTGCAATGCCTTTTTAAGGTCATTGAAACATTTATGGAATCTATTTTTAGTCATGACCTTTAATTCAACCTGCGACGCACATTTAACTTCATTTGCGGTTTGGTCTTCATTAAACATGCGGGAAACGATATGTTGATGCACCCAATGCATGTTAAGATCTTTAGTCAGTATTCATTGACATGACCAAAAATATCCCAACTGATTCTGCTGCTGTTTGAAGCCTGTTCTTGCGTACCTACACATGTGGTTTCTTGCATTTTAAAAACAGTTGAAACTATAATATTCTCCAAGAAACTAAGTCAAAAATAAAAAAAATTAAACAGCTGAAATTATGCTCTAAAATGGCATTTCCAGGTACAATTTTGGTTTGCGTAATTTCCACATATTATTTGAGAGTTTTACGCAAAAAAAGTACGCCTATTTATAATCTACACAAATAAAATTGTGAAGTATTTGTAATTTCAAATTAACAGCTTTTTACTCAATGCATTTAAAAGTACACACGGTACTTACATCAAAAAACCAATTTCGTAATTTTTTTATTTGTTCCGGCTATTCTCTGAAATGGATGGACCGATTTTGACGGGACTTTCACTAGCCGATAGTTCATGTTGTAAGTAGTAACTTAGGTTACATTTATTTTAGAAAAATTGGGGTTCAGTGAAAACAAAATTAAAACCTATAAAATAGTGAATATCCGATTCTAATAGGGAAATATGTATTATATCTATATATAAAAATGGATGTTTGTATACATGGCCTCTCATCCCTCCAACACCGTTCAACGGATCGCTATGAAAATTGGCATATATGTTGTGTGCTATTCTCTTTGTTACAGCTCCCCACCAGGTGGCGCTACAGAATATAAACTTCTGCAACGTTCAATCCATCGCCAAGTTGGCAATATGGTCGCCAAAAATAATGCTAACTTGGCACTATAGCCAACGTTTCGCTATGTTTACATTGAATCACCATTGTAACGTAAGGAACGGCGTTGCTTGCGAATATTACACATTTTGAACATAAAATAAATACTACAAAAATTAACGTTTTACACATCCAGATATAAATTTACACAATTTTAAGCATTCATTACACAAAATTTGTAATAATATGTTACTCTTACTGAGCATAGATCAGCTTAGGAAGGAGTTTTCAAAATCGACCCACAAGGGAGTTACGGGAATTTTATAAAAAAATCCTTTTCATCAGCTATTAGAGTTAAAGACTTAAAAATTTAACATATGATATATTGTTAACCTGAGATAAAAAGTTTCGTTTGATTTACAATTCACGCGTAAAAATAACTTTTAAAAAACTTGATCCTTCAATCTGTATGTTTAATTTTTTCAATTCACCCGTGCGATGAACTGGTATACCATGTAGAGATTAATAAATTACTTCCCCAAAATATTCTTAATTTAATGTAATTTTTTTCGTATATATATATCAAGAGAAAAATAGTAATTCTAAAAATTTTTTTTTATTGCGTTGCGGAGTATGAAGACGCAGTAAACTTCGTAAAGACAGCGTGGAATAAGACTTATAATTTTATTACTGTGAAACTGTTGATGTTTTTTACTATTTCTTCGCAAAAACTACGCCAATGTACAACTTTCAGATAATTCAAGATTAATAAAATAACCAAGTTTCGTTTATATAATTTATTAAAACACTAAAATCAAGTCACATTTTATGCACTATAAAAACTCTTGTCAGTGTGAACTAATTGAACGAATTTCGTTCGTGGTTTAAATTAACATTCGTTATTCCATGTGACGCTTTTTGGACATTTTCTTGCCAGATTCCTCATCCGAATCTGTCTGGTGCCCTTTTCTTTTACCGCTAGAATCGGTAGATGGCGTTTCTGCCCTTTCATCTTTTTGTTCTGCTACGCTTTTAACGTCCACATTGCCTGGAGATAAAGCTATAAGCTCCTCCTGTGCAGCATTGATTACGCTTAACATAATTTTCGACACTAAAGCATGTGTTACAATATGAAACCGATCTGCATTAACTTGCAAACTATCCTCTTCCAACTCCGGCACATCGGGACTGTCCGCCGGGATTGGCGATACATTCTCCGATGTATTATCAGGAGAATCAGTTTCCCGAAGTTGAGCTATTCGTGGAACTTTTAGTGGGGATTTCGGAGGCGTATCTGTTAATTCGTCACGTGAGAGTTTTAAAGGTTTTTCGGAAGATGGTATACTACCCTCTACCGAGACTTGCTCGCGGGGAACCAATACACAAACTTTCATTTTGGCATCCACTTCAGCTTCTTCACTAATCGGCGAAGCATTATCTGAAGAAGTACCTTCTAGCGAGGGAGAGGCTATATCTACTGGAGAAGGTGCTGTTGGTGTTGAAGATTTATCGGAGGAAGACAATACAGAAGGGGGTCTAGTTTCTATGGTTAGATGACGAGGTCGATAATCCATTTCAAGATTAACATGTTCTCTCATCGTCTCGAAAAAGAAAGGTGGAGTTTTTTCTTCATTTTTACTTGGGCAATCCTCTACTATAGCACTGTCCGACCTATTAGCTGGACTTTCAGTGGAAGTTGAAGGATCTGTTTCTTGCTTACCCTCGCCTGCTTCCGAAGAGGGCAAATAGTGAGCCACCGTTTGGTCATCCTTTGTTGCCCTCAGAAGCATCCTAACTTTCTCCTTTTGGTCAGCTTCCTCTTTCTGCGTCCGATTTAACCAAATATCTGAAAGATTTAAAAGCTTTAAATGTGTAAAAATATACTATACAGCTGTTACATCAATATATTCATAGACTTTCCCGCAGAAATGGAAAACCAAAAAATTTACCGCGTACATTTATAAGGCAAGCATCAGCCGAATATTCTTAAAGAGAAGCCAAACGCATGTTTACTTTTCCATACTGGAATCTTTCCTGTAGTTACCTAAAAATGTGTGAGTGATAATGAACATAGCAATTTGATGCTATTAGCAATGGCTATCCAGACTATCCTGATTCAGAGCCTCGATCAATTGGCGAAAGTGACCTTAACTAGTATCTACTCTCGAAACTTCTATGTAATGTCAAAGTTAAGACTTTCAGTAACCATTAATTTAATATACATCAGCCCCCAGCAAGGCAGGTCTTCAGCAGTAGGACTGAACCTGCGACTCATTAACTTGTGGCTCGCGTTAACGACAATAACCATTCGACTATAATGGCCCTTCAGCTACTGAGAAGTTGGCCATTTCATACCCATTACCTTTATATTTATCTATACTCCCATGAAGAGCCAGTAACTGCTTGGCGATAAACCATTTAGATATCTCGACAGCTCATGAAAAAAGGTTCATTTGAGATACGGGTTTGATCATGGGTTATTGTATAATACATTTATAATCATTGATGAATACTAATGAAAAGAAACCCAATTTGGAATTTCTTCATATAAATTGAAAATAGCTAGATGTTTCCAATGTATGTATATCATGACCAGTCCTGATGCACGTCATCATTTGGGCATCAACCGGAAGATTTGACAGACGTCTTTCTGCGGAATATGTTTTAATTAGCGAGTTGATACTGAAATACAGGAAGGGTCGGGGATGCTTGCTCATAAAAGCTCAAATGTGTGAATCACGACATACATGGATGAGTTGGAGAAGTATAAAGAGATCACTAGAAATATGTGCAGTGAGCTTACAGGCATTCTGCCGAAATGGGAACATATGGGCCCATTAAAGAAAGGAAAACATTTCGGGCAATCATTTCACTGATGCACTTCCTTGCTTTTCGTTTAATATCACAGACTAAAACCAAACTATTCCAGCTCAAATGAAATAGAACCCATACCATGAATCGTGGTTGTTAAGCTCTGTAGGACATGATAGATGCATGTCTTATGCTACCCTGGACGTCACCAGATGCGTCCTTGCTGATCGGAGCTCAATTCCAAAAGCAAACGGAACTCGTATCTGAAGACACAATTCTATTCCATTCAGTGAAATTCAAATTCGAATGTGCCCGTGGTCTTGCAAATGTGTATAGTGACGTTCAATGGCAAGGGCTAATCAATACCATGGCCTTCGTGACTTTAGCGCCCGTTCGCTAGTTACCTATTGACGAGCATCGCTGACGGTGTACATTCAGCGCCGATTGGTTATGATTGTTTTTCCTCTCAGTCAACCACTCCCCCTCCTTTATGTTATTTTCAGACAAATGTCAAGATTTTGCATGGTTAAGGAAACGCGTTGATCAAATAGCATCTTTACGCGTTCTCTAAACTTGAAATAGCTGCTCATACTGTTAGCGAAATTTGTTTACGAGGCATTGGTGCAATCCACATGAAAAGATTGCATGGATGGGATGGCATTGATAGTTCTGTATTACACACAAATTGGATCTTTAGTTTCAATGTAGTGGAATTCCAACTAGTCAATGATTGGCAGCCAAAAGCTACTCAATTACATGTTTCATCTTAAGGTACGTGCGATTACGTTTTATATTCAAGGCATGTGCATTACGTTTTTAATAGTTTTAGATTCGATTTCAATTTTAGATAGAGCCTATATTCTAGCTCTACTAAATTCCAAACTATTCTGTAACATCTCACTGTTCAGTTTAATGAATTGCAGTCACATGAGTTTGTATAAACATATTTTCCGGAGTTAAGAAAAAAATTAACGGCATGCTTACGAATTCAGCAAACTGAAAAGTGCAGAATAAAGTAAAAACCTCTCCCTATCTACACTTAAATTTGAATTGGTAGATTACGTACAGTTTCATCCTATACGTACAGAAATACCACATGATTCAACAGAGTAACCGTTTCATCCCTTTCGTGAGCCTTTGGAAGATTACTTCCCATGTACATGATCTTACAAAATACACCTTTGTGAAGCTCAAAAGCTATAATATATTGGCCTTTCTATTATAACGATAGGAAGACTAATTCGGGCTTTAGTTTTGTGCCACTGCACATAATCCAGCGACTACGACATCGGTAAAACGGACAAAAAAAATTGAACTAAAGAAAGAGTACCTTGTCCAAAAGCTGTCCCTGTATATAACGTCACACGAGGGGTTGATTGCTTCGATAAAAGAAAAAAAAGATACCAAATAAGATCTGTAAAATGGTAACATCGTATCTTTTATTTTCTTATTCATCTTGATATCATAAATAGTTTCATGCTGTGGCAAGTGAACAAAAGAAACAGAAGTTTAGAGCAGCTGACATTTTGTACAGCATTAACTCGTTTGTTTATACTGATATTCCCTCAAGAAAAAGGAAAGGACATTCTGCCAGCTTCCAAGCAAAGAATGTATTTCCCGATGATGTGAACTTAACCAGTGGGAGAAATCATATGCCAAAGAACGTTTCCAACTACAGACGATGTAGAAAGTTTAGCAGAAAGGGGCAAGAAAAAAAGGACCCGCTTTATATGTGCGCAGAGTATAATGTTCACTTGTGAATTACAACATACATATCATCGGTTCATGGCAATTAATCTCCATTAAATTTAATTTTACTTATGACGGAGAAAGGTTCCGTTGGGAAAACAAATTTTCAACTCGTTGCCAACCAAATGGCAAAATATGCAATAAAATTACAAAAGAAAATTTGAAAATATTTTTAAAATGAATTTCATAATTTTGTATTTAGGTATTTGTAATTTACTATACTTTGCATTTTATGTAATCCGTATATTTGTACTTGTAAATCAGGAAGCAATTTGTAACCATCTTCAGTTTACCGAACTCGCAACAGTCCGTATTTTGGCATCAGACTAGTTGAAACGTTTTTATGTTAGAGTAGCTAAGCCTAACAAGAATAAAAGTATTACAATTCTTTAAAGCAATTTTCCATTCTTTAACGTTATAGAACCAAACATTCAAAACAGTTTCTTGAGAAGTATTCTTCCCACTCCTGAAATTTGAATATAAAATTCGGCAACATAAAAATACACTCTGTCGCAAAAAAATATATGCACCCAGAAGAAACCAAGCTACAATCACGAAACTCGGCAAGAATGTAGTCTGGTAAGAGATATGCAAATGATTAAAATTTCGAAGCCAATGAGACAAGGCTAAGTGTGCTATGCGCATATTAGTTGCGCAACTGGGAGAGTTTAAAAGCATGAGTACGAGCGCCGTACGGCTATCCAAACGAATCTGATGACTTTGATAGACGATATTGAGACTTAGGATGCCTCTAAGACGTAACCGGCGGCAGTACGAGCAGCTGACGGACTTTGATAGAGCCGTATAATAGGCCTCAAAGAAGCAGGTTGGTCGAATAGACGTATCGGCCGCCACCTCGGTCGGAGCTATATGGTAGTTGCTCGGTGTTGGCAACAGTGGATCACAGAAGGTAGAGTGTACCGTCGCGGAGGGTCAGGACGTCCCAGGAACACAAATGATTGCGAGGATCGTGCAATCAGACGAGTGGCCACTTCGGCACCAACAACGTCGCTAGCATCGATTCAACGCCACTTACCTCCTTCCAGACATCCAGTGCCATCAAGAGAAACCATAAGGAGACGACTGACCGAAGTTGGCTTGAGGAGCCGACGTCCGCTAAGACGCTTACCACTGACCCCACATCATAGGCAGTGTCGACTGGATTTTTGCCGACCTCGGGCAACTTGGAGTGTGACAGACTGGAGACGCGTCATCTTCAGTGATGAATCCCGATTCAGTCTCAGTGATGATGACCACCGCACACGTGTCTGGAGGCGCACCGGCCAGCGGTCCGATCCGGCATTTATTGTCGAGCGGCATACAGCAATTTCACAAGGTGTGACAGTGTGGGGAGCAATTTCTTGGGACACACGATCATCTTTAGTGGTCCTTCAAGGCACTTTGACAGCTCGCAGATACGTGGACGATATTTTAACGCCGATTGTGCTACCCATGCTATCAAGTCGCCCAGGTGCCATTTATCAACAGGATAATGCTCGTCCACATACTGCGCGACTCTCCCAACAATGTCTTCAAGGATCTGACGTCCTACCATGGCCTGCCAGGTCACCAGATCTTTCGCCAATAGAGCATGTCTGGAACGCGCTGGGAAGGCAACTGCAGCCGTCCCGAGATACAGGAGAATTAACTGCGCAGATGCAAAGACTATGGCAGGATCTTCCACAGGGGGTCATAAATGATCTAATTGAATCGATGCCACGCCGAATTTCGGCTTGTATAGCTGCCAGAGGTGGCTTTACTACTTACTGATTTTTAACCTTTTTGCAAGCTGTAACCGCTTAATAAAATGATATTTTGTTCTGAATTTTTAATCATTTGTTTATTTTCATATACACTACATGCATACCAAATTTCGTGAATGTAGCTCAATTTCTTCTGGGTGCATATATTTTTTTGCGACAGAGTGTATATTTCCTTAAGGTATTCGACTACGTTCGGAAGCGTGATTTTGCAAAAGTGTATAAATTGATAATATTGACATTTAGTGTCCCTTAGATTAGAAAATGTATGTAAAATTGTTTAAGAAATAATTTTTTTTGTAGTAATGTTCAGAACAATATTTTGACAAAAAATGAACACAGAATGGACCATTTTCAAAATATTCTCCTTTTGTGAAAAGGCTTCTATTATAATATTGTGCCTGTATACAGCTCAGATCTCTGTACAGAGGCCCAACTTGAATTTTTGAAATATATAACTTAAAAGTGGGTTTATCCATGTTTTACGACAACAGAAGGGAGAAATTTTAAGAAAAAAACGACGATAATTATTTCAAATGGTTGTAACTCTGAAAATAATGTGAATTTTTCAAAAATCATAGTTGACCTCTGTACAGAGGTCTGAGCAATATACACACAGGCAAAATATTATTATAGAAGTATTTCACAAAAGAAAAACATTTTGAAAAAAGTTATTCTAATTTTTTGCCGAAATATTGTATTAAATTTTTTTTGTCAAAATGTCCTTAAAACAATTTTATACATGTATCTAAGTGGCACTAAATATCATGAAAATTATTCATTTATGTGCCTTTTTAAAATCACTGTTCCGAACGTAGTCTGATACCTTAAATAGTATTGTTTGATTAATAAAACAAAAACAGTGAGAAGTTCAAAAGAGAAATAAGTGAAGATGAAAGAGTCAGTACAAAAAATATCGAGAGTTACCCATATATAACATAGCAGATGTCATAAGTTCGATTGACTCGAGGAGGGTGAGAATTCTATCCACGAGGTCAGAAAATTCATCACAGCACCCCTCGTCTTGCTCGTAGTCTCTGCGTACGATGTGGTATAGCTGTAGAAACTCTTCCTCCGTCACATGCAATTCTTCCATTTGCGCCCTAGCAGTTTGTAATTCCGGTTCCGTGTGGTACCTTCCTGAAAGGAAAATACATGCTTATTAATATGAGCATGAAGCATGAGGTACAAATAAATGACTGAAAAGGAGAAAACAATTGTGCGTTTGTATGTTGTAACACTTTTTTTCTATTATTGAAGCTACAGTGGACCACAAAAGTTTTCGTACACTTGCAATTTCCTATAAAATATGTTTCATTCCGATAAAAATTAATATTTCGGAATTTTAATTTTATGATATCCGCAACCTGTTGTTGATGAACATAATTTTTTTAAAAATAGTATAGCTATTTTTTTAAAAAAATTAATCAAAAACTTACTAAACAAATACGCCACAAAAGTCTTCGTACCCTTAACAAAAATCTAAACATAGCTTTAAACATCGTATTTGTTTCTTAATTTAGTACTTAGGATATCTTTTAGTGTCCACAATTTTTAAACATCTTGGTATAGATTTAAATAGCTTTTTGTAATTTCTGCATCGATTTTCCTCCATGCTTCTGTAATCATTGTTTTTACTTTACATTACGAGTTTGTCTCTCATATCTTCTTTCCATCACATTCTCACCAGATATATTCTACAGAGCTAAATAAAGTGATTGAGGAGGCGTTTAGAATCTGGTGACAGTTATAGAAAAGTGGCCTACAATGCGTTTGGCGTGTTTATCCTGTTCAAAAATGAAATTTTCCAAAATTTTGAATCCAAATTTTCAGCAGATTTAAAACTTCTCTTTAAAATATTTAAACAGAGCTCATTCACAATATAGTCAAAAAATACCAAATTACCCAAGCCTGAAGCCACGAATCGGTGGTTGCGGATCATTGGTCTAAGACACATGCGTGGCATATCTGAACCGATTGGTCGGTGGATCACAAATAAACACCTCTGCCAAGGTCAACTGCTTATCACCGAAGTGGTGTCCCAGGAATTTAACACTAAATGGCAGCACAGCCTAACCGTACTGGTTGATTATACATTCATTCCACATAGAGTCTAATTCTTAATAAATCGCGGACCTAGTTATTCAAAACTGTAACGGCGCCCGCGCCAACTAGACCCGCCATCTCAACAAGAGATTGCCCGCAACGTAAGCAAAAAAAACGTTCCAAAAACACCGAAATCTACCGATTATGTATAATTGCAGTAATTGGCTTGAAAAACCTCTCAGAATCATTCAGAAAGTCAAACAGAAAACCATTTTCCTCCCTGGGAAGAAGGGGGTAGGCAGTGGCGTCTCCTTCAAATCACAAACAACAAAGGACAGGAATAAAAGCCCTTAACGATTCAAACATCTATGGCAAGCATGACGTTGCTGTACCGGTAGGTTGGATCAAACAAACACCTCTGCTAAGGTCAACCGCTTGTCATCGAAAAAGATCGATTCAGTCTATGATTCATCTTGCAATCAAATTCGACTATATTATTAAGAATATTGTTAAGACTGTACGAAAGGATACCATGCGTTTTGCTTTAAACGTGAAATTACCCTCAGGTTTCATTCTTTATGTAGAATTGTTACGCGTTCATAGTCAGTATATTTCGATTGCGATCACAAATGTGTGTGGATCTCCAATTGAATTAAAAAGGGCTACACTTTATGAAGTCTTAGTGTTATTTTAAAAAGTACAATTTTTTTTAATAAATGGGATGGTGTACAAATAATTTAAGGTATTAGTTTGTAAATCCCAAGAAATTTTCAACCCTCGTTTCTTGATTTCGTAAAGTATTTTGTTAAACTATGAGAACAGTTGTGTTTGTTATGCCATTTTAATGTTTAATGTACGGAATGCCGTCAATTTTTTGAATGTTACTTCTATATTTTGTCGCTCTTTGAATCCCTTTAGCAATGACAGTTTAAATACTCGATGAATTCCTTGAGAATGCAATGTATTCCTTTTAGGAGAGTTTGAAACTTATAAAAACATCAACCCACGAGTGGTAATGCGGAGCACAGTCACTCCATTGGGGGGAATCACGAAATCTTTTATTCTGGAAAACTGCTTTTTTGTTACCATTGACCTTGTCAGAATCTTCCCATATTCTTCATGAGATCGAAAATGTATTAGTCGTATATCTACCACTTTTTGGGAATGGCAGTTTTTTTTATACAAGCTTACGACACTTGTGGTCACTCGGGGAACTGTGTCACCCCTTCCTTTTCGAAATATCTCTATGAACAGACTACTTTTTTGCCCTGTGAACGACTTAGTGGTTTTGATAGTTGTATTGCATGACTCATTATGGTTTATAAATGTAAATGAATAGAATAAAACAAAAAGACACGGGCATTTGCAATTTTTTTGGATGAAGTTGAAACTGGTCCAGCAAGGGAAGAACTTGATGACATAATGGATATTAATCATGATAGTGAAAGTAAGTTTGATATGAACTTTAAACGTTCTAGCTAAAAGGAAACTTTCAAATGGTACCTAAAATCTCCATCAAGAATATAAAAAATCCCATGTGTACCACAAAATACACTGCGCCCTGTCAAAAAGACAGCAAGAAAATATTCAACATGTTATTTGTCAATCATTAAAGGATAATACAACTGCAATAACTTTAATCAGTAATAACTTTCAGGTTTGCCTTCAAATACCACTCCTGTAATGTTAGTGAAAAGTGTCTGATGTGTGCCCTTTATTAAATTCACGCACATTTGAAACATTTTAGTCAAGTTTGGATATTTTTTTCCTCAAATTATCAAAGAAAAATTGAATTAAGTAGAGTTACTTACTTTGAAGGAAAGTATCGACTGAAATTATGAATTTTATCGCGTACAATAAAAAAATTATTGGGGTGCTCCGTCACCCCGCGTGACCACAACGTTAGTATTGAGTGCAAACCTTCTCCCAGGTTAAGAAAAGTTCAACATTTTAACTCATTAAAGTTTTAAATTTCAAATTGTATGTATTTAAATGTCTGATATATTAGGACCTTTTTTTTTTTACAACTCATTTTTTTGTATCTTAGTACAACGTTTTTCAAACTGTGGGACGCACCTGACTTGGAGGGTGCGAGCATATCGAAAAGTACAAAATAAAACATTTAAAATAGTTATCAATTTACTGAAAGGAAGCAAATACGTTCCAACATGAAAAATAAATTCGCATTCACGTCGATATAATATACTTACAAATATATCAGTACTGCATAAGTATTGGATAATTAATTCACCAATGCTAAATTAAAAGCAAGTTTAGTAATGACTAGCGACTCCATGGGCTCGTGATATGCAAAATTAAATACTTATCTCGATAAATTGTACGGTTTATAATTAGGCGTTTTGTGGCTTTATCTCGTTAAAGTACATTATTATTGCATTCAATGGATTTTTAAGATGGGGGGACGATGAAAATTATAGCTGAAAATTGGGTCACCAAAATTAAAGTAAGAGAAGCACCGTCTTAGTCAATGCCATTTTTCCCAAGTTGCGATGTATTTTGATTTCTTGAATTCATCAACTATACATATGTAGCAAATCAATTTCACATAAAATATATCTTTTAAATCAAGAGACTTAAATTGACCTTAATGAAAATTTCGATTCTTTGCCATTTTAAGATGAACTTAAATCAATATCCGGTGCTAAGTTGATATTCGAATACTACGCACCAAATTGTTTATATTCGTCAAGATTTGCGATAAAATTACAATATGGATTACCTTTATATTTTATCGTCTGGTAACGTAATTGCCATGGGAATGACTAATATTATAGTTAATTTTTTCACGGTAATCCTATTAAGTTTCAAGCAATTTTAATTCAATTTCTATAAAAATTTAACCAACTTCATTGTAAACATTCCCGTTGATCTTTTAATGTGTTTTGCGCTATTTTCGAATATGAATATTTCTAATATCATAGGCGAGTAACCAGATTTTCACTTAAATTAAGCGCATTTTCACTTATTTTACTTTTAAATAATTAAATGCATTTTTAAACGTTCTTTGTTCGATGAAGATTATTAAAGAAACTCTTAGTTTCTGGAATATTGAAAATTATCAACAATTATTAATCTATATTCATTCATTCATTACTATCAATATATATTACGTAATTATATAATATAAGATTATGTAATGTATAATTTATATATAATTATATTAATTATTGATATCGATTATTTATAACTATTCCTATATTCTTTATTTGAAATATATTTCAAAACAAATTTTTAAAAAATTTTCCAGACGATTTGTTATCCTTACGTTGCCATCTTGGATTCTATATCAGTCGAGAACAAGCGTTGTTTAGCGCGATTAAGGAATCGCGCCATACAGCGCTTGGCGCGTAGCACTCCGATATCAAATTTGTTCCCTATCTTCAATAGTTTCATGTAAAAATTTACGATTAAAATTGGTCCCTGAATGAGAAACTTATACTCCCTAATTTAATAGTGCAAGAGTTACTTAGAAAAATTTTCAAATAATTCCAAGAACTATTTTCCCATCAGAATCCAAGCTGTTCTTACATTAAATGAGCAAATAAAATAATTTAAAAGTACGCCAAATCTTTTCATCCGGAGAGTCGGAAATATAAATGTACAAATCTTACATTATTTCGTTCAAATGTCATAAGAATCTTTTTCATTTACACTTAAAAATACACAACACAGTCACTTCCAAAAAATACCATTCAACAGACTCACAGTTGTTCAAGGAATGAACTACTGCATAGACCCATCGCATACAATTAGCTTCCGACATCTGTTGGAAACTTTAAAAACTGCTAGGAGTTGACTTTGGTTGTTCAGAGAATGTACAATCTAGCATCATTTTCTGAGATATTCAAACAAGTGGTACCTTTTATGTACCACCACACAATAAACTAATAAGAATTAGCGGCACAACATATGTACCACCAAGCGCGAAACAGTTAACATGACTTCTCGAGAAAAGGCAATTGCTTCGATACATTAAGTTATAAGTATGAAGAACTTGAAGATCAACTTACCCGCTTGATAAGCTGCTAAAGCAAATCTTCTCCAGTCTTCAATTCCATGTTGCGCAAAAATAGCGTCCAGATAAAAGTAAGCATGTAAAGGTTCCCTATCGTTGTCAAATTCTGGTCTAAAAAATGGAGCACGGTCCAGAAACATGAACCTCGAAATACTTTCGGCGTGGTATCGATCGTGATGCACCACTCTTGGGGAAGCTTCTTCGACAGGCTCGTCTTTATCTTTGGGTTTTTGAGATGGCTCGGGACTTTTCTTTCCAAGGTCGGGAAGTTTGACTTGCAATCGAGGCGGGTCATCTGGATCCGATTCAGCTTTGAAAGAGTCTTCAAATTGGCATTCAACTGGCTCATTAGATAAAGTTTGTTTTGCTGGAGTTTTAGAGGGGCCAGATTCGGTTGAAATCCAAGGTTTAAAGTCTTGTTTCCCCTCTCTACGTCTTTTTTCATATTCTACACGAAACGAAAGATTTAACAAAAAAATTTCATTTGATAAAATTTGTATTTTCCCCTCTTAAATTCATTTGGATTAGTTTTGTTGAGTTTTATATTAGTATAAGCTAGTTTGCTTGGTTGATCAAGTTTAGTTATATTAATAGGGTTTTTAGAACTATAGCCATTGTCTTTTGGATACAATATATGCAAAAAATTTGTTCAATAATAATGAGAAATTTATTTTATAGATTTATTCACCTACTCTATTAACTATTTAGATTTATATACGAATATATAAAGGGGAAAAATCGATTCGCTCATAACGATATTTCTGAATTTATTAAACCTACAGACTTTAAATTTGGTAGGCATGTTCCTCGCATAGAGTAGTAATCCGCTAAAATAGATTTTGTGAAAATCAACCACTAAGGAGCGTTGTGAGGGCTTAAGGGGTGGGACCTAAAATCTTAAAATTTGGTCTTTACGTTACTTACATGTATTAGAGGACCGTTACAAAAGGAGTTGAGTAAATTGACTCCTAAGGGGCGTTGAAGAGGAGTAAGAGGCGTTATCGGTAAATATTCATTTTTTTGAAGAGTATTGGACCTACAAACTTAAAATTTGATAGGCACTTTCTTTAAATGGAGAAGAGATCCGTCACCAAATAGCTTTTGTAAAAATCGACCCCAAAAGGGCATTGCGATTTCTTAAGGGGTCTCAGGGGTGTTGAATTTCTCTAGAGGTCTGAAAATATAAACCATTTTCAAACGCGTAAAATTCTTTTAAGTTTAAATTAAATGATTTGAATCTTTTACGTATTATTTAAAATAGAATGGGGCTTCAGAAAAGTATAAAATGTTTAAAATATAATAATAATTTTAAAAGTCGTAAGCATATGAAAATTCTATAATAAATATTAAGTATTTTTTGCTTTGCGCTCGCTATTTTCTAAAATATTAGCCTCTGCTGTATAAAACTATAGAATTATACACACACACACACAATGCATCATACTCATTAAACCCTACCTAATTTTAGTATTTTATAGCTTTTGTATTTCAAAATATTTGTAGAATATTGTAATTTTTTAAATATTTTTTTAAAATTTATATTTTTTTATTTATTAAAATATGTAAGTTATTCTATTTATATAAAAGTAGTTACAAAGTATTAAGAATACATTTGTCTTTATAAATCAACTTATATAGGTAGTAATTAAACCTACTCTTTGAGAAAATAGCATGCGCGACGTAAAACTTAATAAATATTTCTTATAGAAAAGTTTCTTATTTTCATATGCTTATAATTTTTAAAATTATTATATTTTAAACATTTTATACTTTTCTGAAGCCCCATTCCTTTATAAGTAATGTGTAAAAGATTGGAATTATTTAAATTAAATTTAAAGAAATTATACCCGTTTGAAAATTGTTTATATTTTCAGACCTCGAGAAAAATTTAACACCCCTGTGACCCCTTAAGGGGCGTAACGGATAAATATCCTCTTTTTTTTATCCATTAGTCCTATAAACTTGAAGTTTGGTAGACACGATCCATTCAAGAAATTTCAGGTTCCCTACAAGAGGGGTTTTGCGAAAATTAACCCTCAAGGGGAGTCGAAACTCGAATACACATACTCGAAATTTGGTAAATATGCTTTGATGAATAGAGATCCACTAAGAACAGATTTTAAGGAAATTGATTTATGGGCAGCAAGGAGATACTGGGGCCTATAGATTAAAAATTCATTTTTGAACTACAAGATCTATTGTAATAAAATTCGGTGTGCAGAGTTTTTATTGTGCGTTGAGTTGATATCTGCTAAGATGAAATAGCCAGTAAAAGGGGGGAGGGATAACGAGCACAAGTATTGTATAAACTTTATTTCAAATGGCAGATTATGAATAATTATTAACAGTTTATCAATCTACCTAGTACACTCACCGAAAGCAGGTATCTCTTTAGTGCGGTGACATATAAGCGGGTACCTGTCACCGCAGGTAATTTTGACGCCCAGTTTCCTCCTTAGGGGGAGGCGCCTGAGCTCTGACGGTGCAAACCTGTATTAGGATTTAATTTCGCCTAGATAAGGCAATATAGTTAGACGATAAAGATACAACACGACTTCAACCTCTTACGTCCCACCGACGTATATAACCGTCTCGCTAAACAAAACGATAATCGCCCCGGACGTAGATATACGTCTTTCCGAAGTACGATCTTTTCTGTCCACTGCTATCCATAAAATAATTCTGAAGGTTTTGGAATGCAATAAAAGGACATTGACAGTGTTTGAAGGATTTACTTATTTCACAGGATTTGCTTTTATTCCTTCCCCCACCTTCCATACATCCCATACGCGTGCCTACGTGGAAAACTGTGGCAGATTGGGGAGTGATTTGCATAACTTTTAACCGGCAGTTAAGGGATTAATTATAAACCGTGAAAATTATCTAGATAAGTATTAATTTTTGGATATCATTTCTCATATAAAAAGCCCATGGGTCACTGGTAATTAAAACTTGTTCTTTACTTAGTATTGTTTAATTATAAAAAACAATGCGCAGTAACGATCAATTTATAAGTGTAAATGTGTATTTTGTTTGTTTACTTTTCATGTTAATTTTCTTAAGTAATCTTTTGTGTTTTCGACTTTTAAATATTCTCGCGCCTTCCTCGTAGAGTTATCACCCCCCTAGGAGATGCGCCCCACAGTTTGAGAAACGCTGCATTACGTGTAATCGTTTGCTACAGAACTGAATTTAAAAAGTGAATTACATCTTCAATTGCAAATATCCAAAACATTGAGTAGTGGTCCCTATAACCATATATCTTGAATAGAGAAGCTAAATCTACCATTCTACAAAATTTGAGCCGAATCCGTGACCCCAACACCTTGCATTCTCCTTGAAAGAGCAAAAATTGGCAAAGCTTATGAGCCGATTAGCTAGAAAAAGGCGATTACTTTCAGCGTGTGGAATGATTATGATGCCATGAATTAGGCAATTTGAAATATTTACACAGCAAATCTTAAATTACTCCACTTGTATGAATTTATATTTAGATTAAAAGAATAATCAATTTTGCATCAAGGTTCTTCTAAGATATTAAACTATACATAAATTCCGGTTGCCACCAAGACTTTAAACTAGCTTAAATTTTCACTCATATTGCTGTTTAACGATTTCTTCGTTTTATAAGTTTTTTGTAAAAGTATATGCACTTGTTTGAAAGTTTGTGTTAATGCTTACATTAGTAATAAAAACACTGTATTGTTTGTTTTAACTTTCCATTACGGTAATTTTTGTAAAAATATCTGGAATATGTTAGTGTGAAACAAATTTTTTTTAAATTTTAAATTTATAAGATTAGTTACACGTGTCATTTTAGAAATGATTAACTTTATAGGTCATTATGCCCTTTCAACCTGGATTATTGACAATACTCAATTTACAGAAAATAACGCTTTTAAAAGCACTCCCCCCCCCAAGGATGTATGTAACAAACTATTCATACCTGTAGCTTGCATATTTCGTGCAAGTGCTCTCAGTCGCCGAGTAGCGGGGCTTACACTTGGAGGTCTTTCTTCAGCTGCTGCGTTGATCCAATCTGACGACAAATACGAAAAAGTTTAAACATTTTTATTAAAATTTCAGTGTACAAAATATAGTAAGGTTAAAAGAAAGTGATACTCAAAAATAAATGCAGTATCAAACTATTTAAAGCACGATTAAACTAAGACGCCATCTGATTTTTCAAAGATTCGAAATTCTATTTTATTCCAGTTCAAATAAAATAAAACTTATTTTTATCCAAAATACTTAGTTATTTTAAGAGTTTCTTAATCCCTCCAAAAAATTTAAGTAATTTAAAGAGAAGTTCTTGCAAGGAAATAGTATATTGCATTAAGTTGTATATTTAGCCCCACTAGCATTTTTAAAAATCATTAATGCTCCATGTTTAAGAAACTGATCTCTAAAGTTTCTGTACAAATGTACGAGTAAAAGCTTCAAAGAATTATTTAGTCTGATTCATTGGATGTTTGGAATAGCCATTGGAAAAAACTACACTTTATATTATAAAGTATTTGAAACAGTTAAAAGTTTTAGCTGCTTAAGATCAATTATTACCTGATAACAGAATGTCAAAAAAACCAGAATCTATTATACCTGGAAACTAAGGATGTAGGGACCGAGGGGAAGTTTAAAATCTAAATTTTTTCAAGATTACACGATTTATAATTTACAAAACTCTTATTAGACCAGTTTTCACATGTGCACCCGAGACTTGGACAATAATAAAACAGGAAGAAAATCTAATTACATCTTTTGAGAGAAAAATACGTCGAAGTATACTTGGAGATGTAAAAGAAAATAACTGGAGATGAAACAATTTTAAATTATAAATTAATAAACCACCCAACATCATTACATGGATAAAAATTGGATGGCCCATACAATTCGAATGCCAGATAATGTTGTCAAAAAGGTACTGCAGTTCTAAGTCACCGAGATTCGTAAGCGTAGAAGACCAAGGCTGAGATGGGCATGCTTAGTGGAATTAGACTTTGGGATTATAAACGAGAAAACTTTGAGAACAAAAGTAAACAAGGTCATTATGGAGGAATCTTCAAAGGCAGGCATTGGACCCACGAGGAGCTGTCTTGCCAGATATGTTACATTATAAAGTTTCATGCCTGTTTATGCATTAAAACTTAACTTTCCACAAGAAAAATGGCAAAGCTATGAAGAAATAGACGCAAGTTATATGCAATTGAAAAGGAAAATTAGAGATTATTTAACTAATAAACGTGACTCCCCATGGAAGCTATTCTGATAGCCGATCTTCAAGGTACTCTTATATCAAGCTATTAATAAAGACCGAAGAAAGTTTATCAAGCAGAGGCTGTTGGATAAATCATAGTTATATGGTGGTCCGTTATTCAACAAATTCTCATGCAAGGTCAATAAGAGGCAATTCCGCAAATCTGCCAATCATGTGTTGAATATTTTTCTGGCTGCTGAGAATTAACCGTGTGATGAACAGTCAAAAAATGTAGGAACACACTGTTGAGGGGAGAGAAGCCTACATTCTAATTTAGGAATCTGTTACAGTTTCACTTTCAATAGATTTGTAGGCAATTCAATAATCACTTTAAACTCAAGAGTTTAAGTTTTGATCAATTTAGAAATACACAATCTTCATAATTCCATATTTGAAACAATTTCGTGCAAGGAGAGCCATTTAAACTGCAGAGGCTTATTAAACTTAATTCTTTATGCGAATATAAGTTAAAAAATCCATTTAAGAAAACGCCTTTATACACAAGCCTTAAAAAATTAATTTTTATTAGTTTAGCAATTAACCATGAACTAATTTTATCTATCCTAGAATTATAAAATATTACAGATGGCCATTCTTTTAAAAACTACATCAGAGTTGTACACAAAAGATTATCAGTTCGACTTTAATGCAAGAAGTATCATATTATAATATACTTAATATGTAGAAAATTGTCGACAAGATAATATACCTGGTCCCAAATACCTAGACACGGGTTCTTCTACTTTTTTCGCGTCTTCTCTTCGACGACGAAACAATTCCCTTCGTCTACAAACTGTGGCCTCCAAAACTTCCGAGGCTCGTTGGAGATGGCTGTTGATTGGAATATCGGAAGATTTCTTTGTTCCATCTTCCTTCTTTTTAGGGAAGACTTTTGGTCTAGCTCCACCGTAACTGTCAGGAGGTTGTATAGACAATCTGTCTCTCGCTTGACTTGCAGAAGCACCTTTCTCTTCGGGTTTTGACGAGGAATCTGCTGCTGGTGTATCAGATGGATCTACCTCCATTGGTTTATTACTTGAGTTAGAGTCCTCTGAAGGCGTTTTAGTTAATTTACCGCGTCTCTGAGGAGACTTGTCATCCTTTGAATCTGACATTCTTTATGTTCTAAAGAAATAAGAAAACCCATTGTGTACAACATATTTTTTTTTATAAGACCTATACTGAAAATACCAAGAAAAGTGCTAACATTGTAGGAAAGTTTTTTTATTCGAAATTTTAGTTTAAGGCTGTTTTCGGTTAATGTTAAAGAATAAGACTCAAATGATGAATATTTTTCATATATAAAAGTACTAATATTTTCTGGCATCACTATCCTGTAGAGAATCACTGATTTTATACTAATTTTTATACGAGTTGGCACTTTTTTTTTTATAAAATGTGTTTCGCATTTTTTCTCCTATACTATAATGCTAAACTATCCCTTTACATGTTAAATGGAAAAATTTATGAAATATTCTGAAATTTTAAAAACACTATACTATAAGTAAATGCATGAGTTACAACGTCACAAATTTTTATTGAAATTTAAGCCTTTTTTCTGTTAAAAAATGTGCTCCGCGCTAAGGTCACGCTCTTGTACATATGGCGAGAACAGCCTTAAGATATTACCGACCAAGAACACAGGATAACTGAAAAGCTTCTCTAAATCTTATATTAAACCCTTCGAGAGAAACATTTGACAAGTTATTAATGGGAGAAACTTAGTGAGATCCAAGATTGATTTAAATACTTGCATCGCTAGTGTAATAAAGTTGTTTTTTCAATTAACGATTTTTTTTTCCGATTGCGAATTTATTTGCGCTTTACAAATTGTATATGAACTTGTTCAACAACATTCTTTAAATTTAAACACTTGAGTTATTTTTATGGATTTACTATCACTACGTGAAAACTCCCGACTTAAATTATTCGGTTTTCCCGACATTATCCCCATGTAGCTGTGATTCTCAACCACTGTGTTGCGGCACATTTATGTGCCGCCATTTTTTCAAAAAAAATGGTTAAACCCTGACATATCTCCCAGCTGTAAAAAATGTGATTGGGTTTAATCCATTTATGATAACAGGTAGATCTGTACACAAATTCAACTTGAATGAAGCGGAAGAATTATTTTCGCACTGTAACAATAGATATTTAATTTCAACCCATTTGGAATAGTCAATTCATTTGACTAAAATTAGCGATTATCCCATAATAACCAAGAGAGCTTTAAGAATGTTATTACAATTTTCTACATCTTATTTGTGTGAGTTTGTATTCAGTATTAACAAATATAAACATATAATATAAAAAAAAGCAAGTAATATAAAAAAAATTATGTCAATTCCTACTTAGACACAACACAACAGTAAGTGGTAATTAATCTTTATTAATTATCATTTAAGTATCGTATTGTCATCCAAAACAGCCATGTACATAAAATTTCAGTTCAACTGAATAATTTTAAAAGTGAAAAAAAACCTTTTCAAGTTTTGACACAAGTCGCCAACGTGGCTGCATTTGTAATTCTTTAATTAGTTTTAATCAATTAATTTTTATTAATTATAATTAAATTATTGTCTTTTCATCCAAAATAATCATGTATATAAACTTTCAGTATATAACTATTTTAATAAAGATTGAAAATTCCACCAAGATAAATATATAAATACATATAGAGAGAGTGAGCTAATAGTAGGAATTGAAAAAAGATTGAGACTTTTAAATGAAGATGACGAAATGAGAGGGGCATTATCATTTTTACGACCGAATATGAAGGAAATAATCAAGCTCAAATTTCCCATTAAATATACTAAGACTAACTTATAATAAATGCTCAACAAAGATTTTATTGTCTTTGTCGTACATATAAAATTTAAACTTTAAAACTATCAAACAATTTTGAATAATTCATTGCTGAGGAGTAAAATTCTTTTAAACTTATTTTATCATTAGTGGGCCGTCAAATCTCGAAATTGTTTAAAGAGAAAAAAGGCACAGAGGGAAAAAGACTCAGTCACTGCCATATAGGATCAGTAGAGTATTGAAATAACTTTGAACCGTGTTAGATTTTTAACGTAAATATCCAAGTGTAAGATTTGAATACAAAGCATACAATTGTAAGCAAACAGACAGCAGTCAAAGAAAAGATATCAGGTTAAAGCATTCCAAAATATTTACTATTGAACACATAATAACAAGATAAGTACTTTTACTCACTTCGTTGAAACACTGTAAGACTAAAACTTGAAATGAACGTTTACTGCGTTTTCCTCGAAATGAACTCCAAATATCATTGTCGAAAAATATCGAATCACTAGCTAGTTCAATTCACTTCATTAAAAAATTAGTAATTTACTTAAATTTATCTTACGATTTAAACACACATGTTTGATACGTCTTCGCGGCCGCGGTAGCCTCGTGGTCAAGGTCACAGACTCGTGGCCGTCGTGTCATGAGTTCGAGCATAGTGCCTCTAAAGACACTCCGTGTAGAGAGCTGATGCAAGTAAAATGTGTCAGAGCTAAAACACCCTCCCGTTGGTGTGATGGGGAAGAGGAGAGAGCCAGCTCAGGTATCGTCCTCGTCACTTGAACATGGTTCAAAATTAAGAGGTCTATCGCCAAAAGAACCCTCGAGTAGCTGTATAGCGCGATGTTTTCACTGGATACGCTATCTAAGGCCTTATGCATAGTACTTAGAGCAGTGCTTCTCAAACGTTCGATATTCACGACCCAGTTTTCAATCATAATTTTCATCGCATCCCCCCAAACAATAACATTGTATTGAATGCAGTAATAATGTATAATACTTTGATGCTAAAACTATAATACGATCTTAATTATAAACCATGAAAATTATCAACTAAGTATTAAATTTTGTATACAATTTGGTACATAATATATATAAGCCCATGGAAAAATCAATAGTAAATATTAAACTCGTTCTTAACTTAGTATTGATACTTAATATCAAATATATTGTGCCTTCCGAACACATTTATAAGTATAGTATATCATACAGTACATCAGAGTAAATGTGTATATTATTTTTTGTTACGTCAGAATATATTTTGTTTTCCTTTAGAAACTCGATAATTTTTTAAATAATGCTTTATTTTCGATTATCCGATATGCTCCCACCCCTCTTGCAGGGTTATCCCGCCCCACAGTTTGAGAAACACTGATTTAGACTGTTGTCTTATCGATGCAGTGAAATTAAGTGGCGCCGAGGGCGTTCAAGTGAGTGAGTATTAACGTCGCACTGTTAAGCTACTCGAAGGCTTTTGGTGACGAACCTCGTAATTTTGAACTACAGTTAAATGAAGAGGACGACACCTGAGATGGCAAACCCCTATTCTAACTTCCCCACTACACCAAATGGAGGACGTTTGAGCTTTGGACAGATTTAATGTGTAACGCTACCCTACACGGCGGGTCTTCAGCAGTACTAGGCTCGAACTCATGACACTCCGACCCCGAGTCCGTTACCTTGACCACTAGCTATCGTGGACACCAGAGGCAGTCTAAAACGGCACTTGCTATGTCGAATGCCTTTGGCGAATAAAAGCAGTTGATGGTCCGCTGGGGTTAGGTCTATGTTGAGGAGCTTAGCCTATATAGAAGGGCAATTAAAATATGGTTAGTAGAAAGTCGAATGTCTGGACAGTGGGGACTAATATTATAAATTCTTTGGCCATCAGGGGATATTTTCATCCCTTTAAAATTCAAAATTGCACTGATCATGGGAATTAAATTTGCCAGAGCCGTTGAGGTTGGACTTCTGCCTGTTGATTCGCTGAAGGTATTTTATTTTCCTTGTACCACACACCCAATGGAGGCGTTCACTTGTCTTTCACCTGGGGACACACTCTTTAGGGGTTACAGACTCCCCTCAGGGTTTTTAGACTGTTATAAAAGCTAAATGAAACCTATTTTGTTTGTATTAATGATGTAGTAGAGTGACACAGCTAGATAGTGGCCAAAGAAATGTTTCGTCTTTAATTAAGATGAAACAACAATTTCTGAACGGATACAACGCAAAGCAAACTGTCACGTTTTGTCAAATGGAACTTTTATAGATCAATATGATTTGAAGTGCAGCCTCCTCTATTACTTCATGCAATGTGATCTTGGATAGAACTAATATTTAAATTCCACCAGCCATCGAATTTCCAAAATTAATGGTGGCCGCGGTAGCCGAGTGCTATAGGTATCGGACCGTGGCTTGCCTTGTCGCGAGTTCGAGCCCAGTACCACTAAAGACCCGCCGTGTAGGGCAGCGATGCACGTTAAATCTGTCGAGAGCTGAAACGTTCTTCCGTTGGTGTGGAGTTGTAGTTAGGAGAGGTGGTGCCAGCTCAGGTGTCGTCCACGTCACTTGACCATGGTTCAAAATTACGTGGTCCATCGCCAAAAGCCCTCGTGTTGCTGAACAGTGGGACGTTAATATTCAATCAATCAATCCAAAATTAATGTTAGATAGTGTGCCTTCAGAAGGAATGTGAAGAAAAGGAATGTGTGTTACTTATTCCAACCGATTGATGATATCAGATCAAGGCCACGAATTTCATCGTGACAAGAGTGAGCGCAATAGCCTTTTAATCAAGGTAACGGACTCGTTGCCGGCGAGTCATGAGTTCGAGTCTCGTACCACTGAAGATCCACCGTGTAGAGGATCGATGAACTTTAATTCTGTCGAGAGCTCAAACGTCCTCCCTTGGATGTAGTGAGATCGTTAGGAGAGGAGGGTGCTCTCTCATGTGTTATCCTCGTCACTTGACCATCGTTCAAAATTACGAGGTTCGTCTCTAAAAAGTCATTGAGTAACTGAACAGTGCGACATCAATGTTCACTCACTCATTGTGGCGTGAGTGATTGAATATTAACGTCGCACTATTTAGCTACACGAGGGCTTTTGGCGACGATTGATTGATTGATTGAATATTAACGTCACATGGGGATTTTGGCGACGGACCACGTGAACCATGGTCAAGTGACGACACCCTGAGCTGGCACCCCTCTCCTAACTACCACACCACACCAACGGGAGGACGTTTCAGCTCTCGACAGATTTAACGTGCATCGCTGCCCTACATGGCGGGTCTTTAGTGGTACTGGGCTCGAACCCATGACAAAGCAAGCCACGGTCCGATACATATACCACTCGGCTACCGCGGCCAACTCATTGTGGCAAGGAGGGACAGATAAAGTCAGCCATTTGACTGAAGCTTTTAAGAACCATGCTGGTGACAGCACGATTTCATTACGCTCCGTCCCAATCTCGAGAAAGAACACTGTGGGTCCGAGGATCTTCCCTTCCTTTTTACCAACCATCAAACTCTCGAGAGGACGTTTGACTCGCGATGAATATTTAGAGGGTCCTCATGCTGAACGGGTACCGTACGCTTACAAATATCCATGCCTTCTCCGGGACTTGAATCCGCTCCCTCGGTGCATCATTCAGCATCACTAACCACTGTTCCGTCAGGGCGGCTATAACCCATATGTTATTTCTAATGGGTTACTAATTCAAACTACACACATATTAGCGATTTATAGACATGCCAATGTAAATTCGTTTTCATTGCATAGAGCAGAGGTTCACTAACTTTTTGTCTCATAGACCCCATGCCATGAGTTTTGGTTTAGGGTAGGCGTATGTTAAAAGGTCATTTTTTTGGCAGACTGTCTGTGGCCATTTGAGAAACTGGGAAGATGCACGACTTCTATTCCTTTAGCTTAATTCTGGCAAGAAACGCCTAAATTATACGTATTTTAATAAAAATTATGCTGCCACACCGCGTAACTGCAAATCAACATCATTAAATTGAGTAAATAAATGTTAAATAGGTAAGTTCTGGTTAAATCTTCTTTTAAAGTTGAAATTATGATTTGGTTTAATGGGAGCCACTATCGTAAACCCCTATTTACTCCTCATGAACCCTCAAATTATATTTTAGCTGATGTAGATCTCTTTCAGTTTGTCATACACTCCTGGGGGTCAATGTAGACTACTTTTGGAATCACTGGCATAGAGCCTTGGTCGTTTTTAAATGAATTAATTTATTTATAAGTTTCTTATTGCTTATTGACAATATAATTGCTGGTACACCTCTATTCTGCGGCTCAGCATTGAAGCCGATAAGCTACAGTTGCAAATTCGTGACCGGCACTATTTCAGTTGAGTTGTCGGTTTGTGTCTTCTAGTGTCACAAAATACCTGTCGTGTATATGAGCTGCTGCATGTTAAATCCGTCGAGGACCAAAGTTCTGACGCTGGTATAGAGTGGGAATTTGGAGAATAAGATGCCAGTTCATGGAACGTCTTCGTCACATGATTATTGTTCACAACTACAAATCTATCATCAATAGTCTTCGGGTCGTCTTTGAATATGCAACTCTAGGTAGTCAGTTAACCAGATGATATAAGGAAAGAGACTAAACTATAATAAAAAGTCGTGTTAATTGAAAAGAATCTCGTCATTCGGAACATGGTCCAATAATGCATATAGCACTCCTATACTTAACATTGATATTACGAACATTGCGTAAATACTTTAAATAGTGTAAATAATTTATATCTAGGTATGAAATACGTTCATATTATTCTGTGTTGTACTTATTTTATGTTAAAATTGTAATATTCTCAAGCAATTATTTGCATTATATTGTGGTTCAATGGAAACTTGGTGATATCTTGGCAATAGAGCAATTTAGCATCATTTTTGGCAACCATGTTGGCGAGTTCGAGACAGATTCTTCTAGAAATTTGTGGAGAAAGCTACTAATATTGCAGTCTATGACGCAAGCGAATTTTCTCGAAAGATCCATGAGGCGTATAAATAGGGAGTCGCTCGTCGAAACTCTGTTTGTCTTGTTTTGACAGTTGAAGAGTCGACCAGTAATTACAAAGGTTGTTGTGTAGGACGAGGGATTGCTTATGAATAATCTTTTACGTACTTGTATTTTAGACATTGATAGTTGTGTCTGAGTGCCTTAGAAGGTGTGAAGGTCTTCTGGGATTTATTCAGCAAATTTGACAATACAAGAAGAAGCGTGACATCTTTGGGAAATGAAACGCGAAACGTTCCTCCATCCCCTATCGAAATGTATTTGGGCCGACAGCGAATTTGAGTATTGTATACTGTATTTCAAGGATTGTTTTTCGACACAATAAGTTTCCATTGTGCTCCTAAAGAACTGTCTTGTTGCTCTTTGCGACTGATTTACATAAATTTCTCGAACTCTGATATTTGTAACAATATCTTTTCCCATAAGACCTCGTTTTAATTTGCGCCTACTAATGGTACTTTACAAGAAACGTTTAAAGAGTTTTTGTACTCTTAAGGGGACATTCAAAGGAAGAAAATTGGACAAAAAGTCGAATTTAATTTACTTAGCCTAAATTATTTTCTACATACTTTCCTACGATCTCACAAAATTTAAAACCTGCAGGTTCAAAAATCCTAGATTTATGGTAACTTTTATGTCCATTTTTTTTTATGTTCACATCTCAATTGCAAATAAAACTTTTAAGCTGTTTTATATCAGAAAGAAAAGAAAAAACTCATTAATATTTATTTTAAATAAGGCCGTTTTTATCTACTGCACCTAATGCTTCGAAATCTTTTCTACTTATTGCTATTAGTACATGTAAACAAAAGGTGGTATGCATTCTTAAATCAAAGCAACACTTATTTTTTTTAAAAAAAATTATGTGAATTTAGAATTTATACTTTTTGTGAATGGTTATTGAAAATTCCTTTAAGTATTGTACGAAAATGCCAATCATGTTATCAAAAGACCTACAGTGGTACAAACAATTGAGGATACACCTTACTTTTACTTGATAAATCCAACTTTAAATCGAAATAACACATTAACTAGAAGTGCAAACGTGTTTATTTTCACACGTAACAAAAGGGTTAATTTGCAGTAAAAATAACGAAAATCAACAAAAAAAATATCTAAAATTAAAAATTTCACAAGTATTTGAAATAAACAGGCAGATCTTTACCTCAAAAAATTGAGGATACACCAATGAAATTTGACATATCACATACAAAGACAGTGTCAATATTTGGTTGCATGTCCTTTGGCTTTTATAATGTCCTCCAAACGTCTTGGTACCGATTTGACCAATTTTTGGTGGTATCTGGAGATATTTTATCCCATTCTTCTTGAAATACTTGCTTTAAATGGGCTTTGTTCGCAATTTGGTGTTTTAGGACCGCTGTTTCGAGTGTGGCCCACAAATTTTCTATGACATTGATGTCAGGGGACTGTGGTGGTGTGTGCAATTGCTGTTTACAATGAAAAAGACACCACATTTTGACATTACGTGCCGTATGTTTGGGGTCGTTGTCTTACTGGAAAATAAAATTTCCATCTAAACCCAATTTTTTTGCACTTTCTTTAAGATTGTTGTTGAGTATATCTATATAAAGCTTATGATCCATTATGCCATCTATAAAAACTGAATTTCCTACCGCATTTGAGGCCATACAGCCCCAAACCATGACGGAGCCTCCATCATGTTTAACTGTAGGACGTAAATTTTTTTGGATCCAAAGCGGTGTTCGGCTTTCTCCAAACGGTGCGACGGCCATTACTTCCAAAAATGTTGAATTTACTTTCGTCACTAAATATAACTTTCTTCCTAAAGTTATGTCTTCAATTGATGAGTTTTTGCAAACTCCAAACGCTTTTTCTGATTTTGAAAGCTTATGAAAGGTTTCTTTCTAGCTACTCGACTACTATATCCAGCATGTCTAATTACATTTCTCACAGTTTCAGCACTTACACTTCTGGCCATTATTCGAGAAGTTTCTGCAGCAGTTAGGATCAATCTTTATATCTTTCGAAACTTTCCTTTTGGCTACATCACTCAGAATACTTTTCCTTCCTCTTCCACTTTTATTTTCAATTAATTAATCGCTTTTAAATCTTCCAATGACTTTCTGGACATACGAGTGGCTGCTACCGCCAATTTTAGCTATTTCACGATAAGATTTTCCATTCTTAAATTACCTTAATATAAATTTTCTTACATCAATACTAATCTCTCTCCGATGACCCATTTTCCATTTAAAATTGCGACTTTAAATTCACATAACCAACTTCAAAAGACAAAAGTAGCAGTCGAAAAAGTTTAAGAAAAAATTGGCCAAACGTAGGCTATTATAGTAGCAAGCAGAAAAAAATCTAGTGGTAGTTAAACAAACATTTCATTGGCGTATCCTCAATTTTTTGAGATAAAGATCTGCCTATGTTTATTTCAAATACTTGTGAAATTTTTAATTTTAGATATTTTTGTTGATTTTCGTTATTTTTACTGTAAATTAATCCTTTTGTTACGTGTGAAAATAAAAACATGTTTGCACTTCTAGTTAACGTGTTATTTCGATTGAAAGTTGGATTTATCAAGTAAAAGTAAGGTGTACCCTCAATTGTTTGCACCACTGTATATCAACTTTTGTTATGCGTCGTTTGACGAACTTCTAAATGAAGTTTCATCTGTGTACGTTAATTTTTGTAGGGGTAGCAGATTAAAATCACTTCATAAATTTAAAATTTTTCTTTAAAAAATTAAATGGTTAGATTTATGGTATTTTGTGCACAAAATCTGTTTTACGTAATACATATGCATAGTGAGAAACCAAAAAGATTTGGAAAATCATTAAATCAATTTTTTTTGTATAAATCGTATGTCCCCTTAACTCGTTTTAAACCATATTTACAAGTTCGTAGACATGTTACTTTATACCATGCAGTGTATCCAAAGGTCATTTGAATTTAATTGTATAACCCGGGAGAGGGCGCATGCTCAATACTAACAATAGTGGTTCCTCGGGGTGACTGAGTCACCCCAATCTTTTTTTTTATAATTATATTTATGGTACACTGTAAAAATCGTAATTCCAGTGAATAATTTAATCAAGAGAAAGTATATTAACCTTTTTTAAGGGCTTTTCAATTTTTCTTCAATTTGAGAGAAATTGAATCAAACTGAACTAAATTGTTTCAAATGTACGTGAATTTAATAAAGGAAACAAATCACAGATACTTTTCGCTAACATTACAGGAATATTTGCACAGGCAAAACAGTCACATTCTGTTCAAGTTATTGTAGTTTTACCGTCCTTTGACGATCGACAAATAGCATATTGAACCTTTTAATGTTTGTCTTTTTGACAAAGCGCATTGTTCTTTGTGGTACACTTGCTGCTTTTTATCCTTCTTGATGGAGGTTACATTTGAATATTTTCTTCTATTTTGTTGTTGATAATACCACCGGTTTGATGGTGTCAGATCGAGGCCCACGAATTTCATCGTGGCAAAGGGCTAGATGTACTCCTGTTATCCGTAGCCTTGGATATACTATACGTTGGACTACACGGGTGACCGTACGATATGGCTTGATTCCACCCCAATTTTGAGGAAGAGCTCCCTGGAGGGGGCTTCCTGCCTCTTTTCCCTCTCGCCAACCTCACGAAAGGACACACGGCTCGACGGCTACCCCATGTCGCCCAGGTATTATACATTTACGAGCAGCCATGCCTTTCTGGGTTTGAACTCAGGCCCTACGTCACAGCAATCTGCTTCACTAACCACTCTGCTGGATGGGTAGTTTTTCCTCCATTTTGAAATTGGTGATTGTCGTATTTATAGTTATATCCTAACCCAGTGCTTCTCAAACTCTATACTTGCGACCCAAGTTTCAATCATAATTTTCATCGCACCCCCTTCACAAAATAACAATGCATTGAATTCAATATTTTTGACGTAAAGCTGCAATACGACTTTAATTATAAACCGTTCAAACTATCAAAGTAAGCATAAATTTTGTATATAATTTTAGAATATGCCCATAGAATCCCCGTTAATTATTAAACTTCTTAACTTAATACTGTTAAACTAATTATGAAAAACATATTGCACAGTACTGATACTTTATAAGTGTATTATATCAGTCGAAATGTATATTTTACTTTTTATTATCTCTGAATAAATTTTGTTTTGTTTCCTTTGAGTCAATTTTTTAAATAATCTTTTGTTTTAGACCTTTCGATATGCTCGCGCCCTCTTGTGGGGTTATCACGCCCCTTTAGGGGGGCGCGCCCCAGAGTTTGAGAAACACTGACCTAACCTGTATTTTTCAATTCCTACTCTATATATTTGGTGGATTTTTTTAATCGTTAATAAAATTGGACTACATTGAGCTCAATTGAGCTACATTGAGCGCTCCATTGAGCTGAAATTTTATATACATGATTATTTTGGATGACAATGCAGTAATTTAACTATAATAAAAATTAATTTTTTGATTAAAACTAATTATTTAATGAATTACAAATACAGCCAAGCTGATATCATTTTTGGCGACTTGTGTCAAAACTTGACAAGGTTTTTTTTCACTCTTAAAAGCATTCAGTTGAACTAAAATTTTATAGACACGATTGTTTTGGATGACAATACGATAATTTAATGATGATTAATAAAAACTAATTACCCCAATGTTGTGATTCTGTCCTATGCATATACATATTTATATTAATTGTAACTATTTAATAAAAAGCAGCTAAAGTAAAAATTTTCTTTGATCCAAGTAGGAATTGAGTTGAATTTTTTTTATATTACTTGTTTATACAGAATTTCAAAATAGATTGTAGGCTGATTGCAATTATGCAGGTGGGAATGCTTAGGGAAAAACGAACTATCAAATCAAAAAGCACCAATGTTATGTCATTCACGGACTGTAATCTTATTGATTATTTCGTTTGTGTCGTGTATTGTACTGTATTGTATTACTTGTTTTCTCTCATGTTTTATATTTGGTACGTATAAATTTTGCTATAGTAAAGTATATTTTAATGAATGAAAACAAATGTTTGAAATAAAAATACACATTGATCTAAAATACTGCAAACCATAGTGTATTTTAGTTTGCTTATATAGACATAAAATTGTAAAAAAAGATAAACACATTTACTTACTAATACTCTAAATAAGCTGCAAGAGTTATAGGGTAATAGTTTTCTTTCTCAAAATATATTTACAAATAAAAATCCCTAGTATTCCATCCTTTCCATTTTAGTAGTACTTTTCTTCGTCACATTCTTATAATTTCAAATTTGTCAAAACAAACATGTTTCGCAGTAAATTGTTAAATAAGTCTCATAAGAGAATAAGGTAGATATAAAATCTGACCTGAAAATACAAAACTCATCATAGTACACTAATGTCTTTCACTGAATTTTGTAACCAAGTATGCAGTTTCTATTTTTCAATAGGTAGGGAAAAAATATTGTTTCCCACGTGTTTCTCCCCCTTTTACTACATGGCCGTAGTACCCTAGTGGTCAAGGTAACGAACTCGCGGCTGGAGTCTCGCGAGTTAGAGCCTATTCTGCTGAAGACACGCCGTGCAGAGGGGCCAATGCACGTTAAATATGTCGAGGTTTAAGTGCCCTTCCATTGGTGTAATGTGGAAGATAGGAGAGAGGGTACAAACTCGGGTGTCATCCTCATCACTTCACAATGGTTCAAAATTACGAGAGGTCCATCATCAAAAGACCTCGAGTAACTGAATATAGTGTAACTTAAAGATTCACTCGCCAACTTCCTTATAAAACATATCAACGGACATCCTGTAAGTTTCCTTGTCCCGTAATGTCAATGGCTGATAAGAAAGCTTGGGTGAAGGTCCTACAGTTTGCCAGCTCCCCCCCCATAAGGCTCCATAAGCATCTTTTACTTGTGTCCGTAGCTTCAGATGACGACCACACCTCGTTCCGGTGGTACTTCGTTGCACCTAGCTGTAATGGGCGTCCAAGTTCCTCCAGTGTCTTATTGAACACCATCCGACCCTATCCAAATCACCAGGTCTCCATGGAGTGAGGGAGGAAGGGAATATTAATGTCGCCCTATTCAGCCTTAGTTACAAAATAACTGAATTTCTCACTGGTCATGGCAGCTTTAAAAACTACTTGAACAAATTTAATTTAGTTCTGTTACCTTCCTATTATTATTGTAATATTGGTGGCGAGGAAAATGTAGTCATGTGCTTCTTTTATTTTCCAAGTTTATCAGAGAAAGAAAGATCGTATTTTTTCAGTACCTCTCGTTTTTACAATTATATTTTGATAAAATCTATAAATCTATTTTATAAAATCTAAAATAAGAAACAAGTACTAAAAATTAGTAAGAAAATTGTTTAATATCCACACTGTATGGTGAATTACCGTCATATTTCTGCATGTTTTTTAAATATACCATTCAGGTTTTATTTTTTTTTACATTTAAAACCGATAACAATTTCCAGAGATTTCAGTGAACAAAATGCTTTGGCAAAAATAAAGAGGTAATGTTTACTATAAGTGCTCTGATTTCTACTAAATATCGTTTTACACAGTGAAAGTATCAGTGTACATATATTCTGAAGTGAACAAAACAGATATTACATGATTTATCGCCTTTTCCTGTCAAACTTGACCCCGTTAAAACTTATTCCATTAAGAATTGAACTAAAATCAAAACTATATTAAATTTTGACTTTTTAAGCCTCTATTTGGTGTCAAACAGCAAAATTGGTCACAAATAAGTTTCCAGAAATTGTTTGCATACAGAGATTTTACTTTATGGCTTTGATTTAGTACTCTCATAATACTGAAGAAAACTCTTACTTTAAAGTAGAAAGGTTGATTCTCGAAATTCTCAGTATATTAATTTTTCAATTATTTTTTAATACTTAGAAACTTTATAGCAACTCGTAAAACGCGAATCTTTGTATTATAAATAGAATAATAAAGTTTATTCATGTACAATAATTAGCTATTTCAAAAGAACATAGATGTACAAATCGGGAAATCATTCAAGGCAACTTTTAAGATCCGTTCCTCCAGCGATCGGGAACACTACAATCAAAAATTACAATATGGTTATGGAACTGAAACTCGCAGATCAGGATTTAAAAAAATTTATTAAAATCAAATATTTGTTTAAAAAACTTAAAAAGGTGAACGTAGTTCAATAAAATTCCAAATTTCAAACAATGAATCAAGTTTCTAGCATTTGAATTTTAAAACTTTCAATTGGCGTCTCATTCATTCATAGACTTTTTCATTTCTAAAAACATTTGTTTCTCGTCCACATTCCCGGATTAACCAACGTGCTCTTTAAACGTTATTCATATTGTTTTGTATGAAAGACGCAAACATATCTCCAAATAGTTTATCAAATATTTTCAGCAGTTCTCTATCATATGGCTCATTTAACGGAACAGTATGCAAATTCTTCAAATTATTTTCAGAATTTTCTTCTTGAGCATCAGAATGTTTCAAAAACGTTTCGCCGCTAGCATCCTTTTCTTTAATTTGGGTGCACTTTGATAGTAAATCGCCACTGGATCCTATTCTGGGTGAAGCAACTGAGTCAACTCCTGGAGTATCGACTGAGACGTCACGTTTCTCCCGAAATGGGCTATTTGTCCGTTTTCGGCGCATTAGTTCTTTTAGCAGCAAGTTCTCCTTGCATACTCTGTCAAACCGAGGCGTTAGCTTCTCTTCTAAAGAAAATTCTTTTGAAGATCCGATTTCGAAAGTAGGTTTTGAACCCAAAACTTTACCACGATCAATCTCTTTTGGTTTCTTATCTCCTCCAACACCGATTTTGACATGTTCTTGTAACTTTTGAGATGAAATCGTTTGAGGTTCTTTAGAACTCGCCTTTTGATTTAAATTACTGCTACTTTCACTTCGACTTTCCTTCGAAGAGTCGCTGTTTGAAGGTGGAGTCAGCCTAACATTATGCAGAGTTGCACTTTCCTCCCTTAACTGCTTTTGAGTATGAATTACCCTTTGAGTCCTTTCCCGGATATCTGACAAATAAAAATTAGAATTAATTCCATAATAACAAACTAGAGCTGCTGAATTTACCGCTTTAAATAAATAATTAAATTTTTCACCTTATCCGGATTCTTTCAGACTTTAAATTTCTTTTACAGATAGTATATACATGGAAAATTAAATATTAATCTCTTCAGAACTTTTGTATTTAAAAAGTACACACAACTCTTAACACGATTATAGAAAAACACGGCACACGAATTTACCGATTTTTTTCTCACGAATTTTTAAAAAAAATTCGCGATTTGTGCCCTTAGGATGAGGATAATTCGATCAAATTTGACAATTTCTGATAATAAAGATAACTTTTAACTGTTTAATTCGCGAAGGCTTGAAATTAACAATAAGTATAGAGCAACATTTGTTTACTCATGGTTCCTGACAGAGCATGCATTAAAATTCTTACATAATCATAAGTTGTGGAACAAGATATCAAGCATTATGCAAATTTGAGAAACCAAAAATCAGCCGCTAATAGGTTTTGTATCACCAAAAATCATCTCCACAGAGATCGTTAACGAACGAAATTTTTCATTTAAATCAAAACCGACAGTTGTGCAAGACATATCTGACCAATCTTCCAAAGACAGCAGCTTTGATTCGGTTCATAATCCAGTGCAAGCTTGTTACCAAGTACCAATTAATAGTTACTTTCATTCCCAATCTGTAGTTAAAATCTAAATTTTTATATGTGGTATGTACTTATATAATGAATTTTCACTGTACGCATTTTAATTTCTTTTTAAGTGATATAAATTAATTTGTTTTATAAATTTCTGACATGGATTATGTTATTACATGTTTTGCTTTTAAATTTTTTTATTACTTTTTTATTATTATTATTGCTGATAAAGTAGAATTAGCAATACTAAATCTCTACAGATTTTTCGTTTTTTTTCTTCTGTTAGATAGAAAAAACTCCATTTTAAGCGAAATAGCAGTTTGCTTCCCCTGAACTCGATAGAATTTTTTGCGAGGACTATGCCAAATAGAAAAATAATACAAACCAAACTCACTGATTTGTCTCACACTACGATGTCCTCATCCCCGAGTTTTAAAACCAACTGATAAGATATTTTTGTGCTGCATTTGTAAGCATGGGGGCCGAGAATAGCTTAGATAAACAAATTCGCTCGTGTCACAGACTACCGAGATATAAAGCCGAGTTGCCTTTCTACGGAACATTTAAACTCATTTCACACCCCCTTTTACATCTCGCATGTGTGCCTGGTGTTTTCATATTTTGTCCAATCCCAGAAGGGAAAGCTTTTCGTTTCAAGTTAAAAGAAAAAATGCATGAAAATGCATAGTTTGTGAAATCGTTGTATTATTTCCTGTTGACCGATATTTCGTATTAAGCGCTTTAACATTAATCTTATTTAACTGTATTAATGGAATTTTACCACGAGAATTCTCACGTCTTTCAATACTTACCTAGCCAGAGCATTGCCATGGTCATTTCTCCCATCCTAGACGTTACACCTTTGAGTCTTCGAAAAAGCAAGTCGTTTTCTTCAAAATAACCACCTTTTGTTGAATTGCGTCTTGCTTGGCGGTGGTGCGTCCAGTAGTCATAAAAGTCCATAGTGACTTTTTCGTCATATATTTTCCTCATCACAGTTTTTAATTCATTGGCAGTATGAACTCTCCCTGTGTGAAAAGAAAATTTCGAAATTCAAATAACAGTTTTGGACGGTTCTTGATACAGTAAGATATCTTCTCAAGAAACTCGAAATTAATCACGAGGTGGTACATGTGACCCATTAGAGGAGATTTCAGGCAACCGAGTCTTGAAAATGTCCCTCTTTCACCCTAGTCCATAACCGAATCTCAGAAACTAATTATTTTGTTAAAGATAGCTTAAGTGCAATCGAGCTCAGTTTTTCGACACAATATGTTGTGATGAATCCCGTGTTCTCTAGTAATGCTAATTAAGTCGAAGAATCACAAGATTCTTAAACTATTACCTTTAATAATGGTTTGGAATAACTTCAAGCTAGAAGCTGCACATCTAAATTTTACCAGGAAAGGATTGCAATCGAAATGACATCAACTATTTTATTGAACAATTTTCAATTCAAGGCCTCTATATCTTTGCATCTTAGAATCGTTGAAAGACTCATTTTCAGTTCAAAAACTCACATTTAATATAAATCTAATTTTTTTACAAGATGTATGCAAATCAATATAAAGACATCTGCATTTGTGAAGTAGTAACTTCTTTAGGCGCATTTTGATGGAGAGTGAACTTGAATGATGCGTCGTTCAAAAAGGCCAACCATTGTTACACTGTTTTGTAACGCTTCTAAGAATGATACTATGAATGGTAACAATACTACTGAATCATTTGTTTTTAATGAGTCACGTGTCGGAGAAATTTAAGCTTCGAAATGTAGAGCAAAACATGGAAAATTCTAATGGTTACTATTTATATTTCACCAAATAAAATTGTAGAGAAAATTATCGAATTTATTCACAAAAATGTAGCTGCCTACACTGAAACCGGATCAACTCGTCTGAGCAAATTGCCTATAATTTTTAAGTGGGGATTTTAATGTAGGTTTTTCAAAAGACAAATCAAAAAGCCTTTAGATTTTTTAAAATCAAAATTCAATTTAATTATGTCAAATGATACAAAAGAAAGCACGATAAAGTACGTAACAAAGCTTGACGAAGTTTTTCTTAGATATTTATATAAATAATTTTGAATCTAAAGTATTTATAACCTATTTCAGCTACCATAAATATCCATCATTTCCTTCTTAGACTACAATTAATTCACAAATATTTTATATCTCGCAACAAAAATTTTACTTTACGAGTACAGACATGAATAAATTTTATACGAGAATACTAATATCCCCTTCTATTTTTTTCACCTAACTAATCACTGTAATAACATTACAAAATTTGAAATTAACACTTTATCTTGTGGTCATAAGCACACTTTTTGATTATATCTGGGATATTCAAATTAAATTGTAACAGTGGTTTTTAAACTGGGGTCCATGGACTCTTTGAGGTCCGCAGAACCTTTCTAGGGGTCAATAAATGTCTCATTTAATGTTAAGATTTTCCTCTTGTACAAACTCGGTAAACCCGAAAGGAAAAAATTGAAAGATAACTAGCTTAGAATAGACATCTAAATTGCCCCTAATGAAAAAACTTTACTAGAACATGTATTTCGATCCATAATATTAAATCAGATTTTCCCCTACTGTTTGTAACTATATATATATATAGCCATTAATACAGTCGGACTTCTATTTAACGAAGTCGCTAAATTCCGAAAAAGTTTGCTATATGAAAAATTCATTATATAGAGGTTCATATTTTTATATATTTTTATGAACTACATAAAACAATTTTTAAATTCATAAACACTATATTAAAACGGTAATTATGAGCACCTTTTTGTAAATTAATATTTATGTATTTTATATTAGGTTGGGGAAAAAGAAATCCATTTTTTTCGGTAGATGACTAATGTCGATATCTCGTGAAGTATCGATCAAACAATTTAAAATTTATGCTCGTTGTCAAGATGACATTTTACAAAAAAAATTACTTTTTTTTGCTTTTTAGTTTGGTTAATTCAGTTGTACGTTACATGGTATTAAAAATGGAAGTCAACAAAGAGAAAATTCGGTTTTTACAGTTTCTCTGATAAAGGCTAAAATTCAAGCCAGGTGGCTGAAATTGTGAATGATATTTATGGTGCCAATACCGTAACAGCTAATTACGTGCAATTTTGTTTTCGTCGATTCCCTTCAGGTATTTTTGATGTTAAAGATGCACCTCGCACAGGTAGGCCCGTCGAATATATCAGTAAAATCCCAGGAATTGAAATTGACCGGTATGTTAGTAATCATAGCATCACTCAGGAGCCAAAGATGGACCATAAAACAGTTTTAAGCCATTTGCGCAAAGTTGGATTCAAAAAGAAGCTCCATGTTTGTGGCCACACCAATTAACACCAAAAAACATAATCGATCGAATTTTCACCAACAAAGCCTTGGCCAAACGAAATGAAATCGAACCATTTCTTAAAAGGATGGTGACTAGGGATGAGAAATGGATCACATACAATATTGTATGAAAACCATCGTGGTCAAAGTGCGATGAAGCAGCTCAAACGGTGGCCAAACCAGGACTAATGGTCAGGTAGGCTCCACTGGTATTAGGTGAGACTGGAAAGGAATCATTTATTAGGAGTTGCTTCCACATGACCCAATACTAAATTCAGATCTGTTAACTGGACCTTTTGAAGCTAGCAATTGACCAGAAATTTCCAGAATTGGCAAACAGAAGTGGTGTTGTGTTCCATCAGGACCACGCCAGGCCATAGACTTCTGTAGTGACTCGCCAGAAACTGTGGGAGCTTGGTTGGGAAGTTTTAATGCATCCACCATATAGACCGTACATGCACCAAGCGATAACCACATTTTTCTCGCATAGCAAAACTTCCACAGTGATAAGAATTTGGGACCAAGGGAAGATTGTGGAAATCCATTGCTAGAGTTTTTCTGTGAATAAGGGCCAAGACTTCTATGAGAGAGGCATTATGAAGCTACCTTTAAAATGGCAACATATAATACAACAAAATGGTGCATATTTGAACCAAATCGGACAATCGGAAGCATGTTAAATTGTTGATTTTCATGCATAAATAATGGATTCCTTCCCCCATTCTATTATATCATACGCATCAAGAGAAAAACTGCACGATGAAAAGAAAGAATGTAGAGAAATATACTGCATTTTCAACATTGAAAAAAATAGTTTTATATTACAATTTATTTCAAGAACATTCTTATTTAAAGCATGCAAGTAATTTTAAACATACATTTTATAACTAGAGATTCTAAACATACATATTTTTTATCACATGCTTCCTTAAATTTAATTCCTCATAAAATCTGTTAATTTTTATTGAAAAATGCTTCGTTTCATGATATATATACACGCCTCGCATCTTTGTAATGCACCAAAACTCCCTTTATGACCACCATAAAATGTGTTAAAAGAGAATTTGAAATGTCCAGAAAAACTGAATCACAATAAAAAAGTTCGTTACATAGAAAATGCACTTCGCTATTGGGAGGTTATTTTACGAAAAAAATCGTAAAATTCACGCGTTTCAGGAAAAAGTTGACTATATAGAAAAATTCGCAATATAGAAGTTCGACGGTATTTTCAAAAAAATGTAAAAACTTTCGTGCAAGAATAAGGAACTGGATTCATAGCGTGCCAATATGGTAACGATTACATTTAAGTCAGTCATGTGTTGGAAGTCAGGAAGAGGCATTCAAAATCTAGGGGATCCGCAACGTCAGGTTTAAACGTAAAGGGATGGGTTTAATTGAATGTTAACTTCACATTGTCCAGCTACACATGGGTTTTTGGCGACGGACCACAATTTCGAACCATAGTCAAGTGACGTGGACGACACCTGAGCTTCCACCCCCTCTCCTAACTACCAGACCACACCAACGGGAGGACGCTTCAGCTCTCCACAGATTTAACGTGCATCGCTGCCCTACACGGCGGGTCTTTAATGGTACTGGGCTCGAACTCGTGACAAGGCAAGCCACGATCCGATACCTATATCACTTGGCTACCGCGGCCACCGTAAGGGTTTGGGAAGATGATCGAAATGTTAATTGCTGATTTATTAGTGCTTACATCAAGCAAGTTGGAACACAGGTGAACTATTAGTTGAAATTTACCGATTGTGTAAAATATCCTCAACAGCTCCATCCATGCGTCGAAACGGCGATCAATCTTTATTTCTTGAAGCATTTCGAAAAGAGCATTTGAAGACATTGGTTGCGCAGACAAATCAGTGTTCTCCAGTTCTCCACCTGCTGCTTTCTGACCTGGTGAATCCATTTCTTGCTCAGAACCCGTTGGCTTCCGTTGTTGAAGTGGCTCGACGGCGGTACTTCCCGAATCTTCTGGATACGCTTCAATTTCTTTTCGAGTTTCTTCTAATTCTGTTCAAATTGGAAGAAATAGGTTAAACATTTAAGAAAAGGATATAAATATTCACATTTAAAAGTATGTTCAATGCCGAAAATACTACAAACAAAACTTTGCCTCTATCTTTAATGGCAAAGGTTTTCTTTCCAATAAAACTTTAATTCTTCCTCAAGGTATTTTGAGCTTTCAATTCAATCAATGAAATGGTCATTAATGTTAAGTAGCATCTAAACTGGAAGAGGTCCTAGATACTATTTTATTTTATTAGCTTAAAACAGCATTTAAAAAACTGGGACATGGCCCTTAGTGGGTGAGGGATAACTCTACGAAGGGGGGCGAGCATGTTCATAAGTCGAAAACAAAAGATTTTAAAAATACTTACTAAAAGTAAATAAAATACATTGATATAAAATAAAACACATTTACACTGATATAACACATTTATCAATACATAGGAACTACACAATGCATTTGATAATTTAAAAATACGAAGTTTTATGAACAAGTTTTTAATTACCATTGACCCCAAGGATTTGTCGTGTATAAAACTGTATACAAAAATTAACATTTAACTTAATTTTTCCAGTTTATAATTAATCCCTTTACTGCCGATTAAAAGTTAAGCTATTCGTTTCCCAATACCACCCTTTTTGCCCCGCAGACGCATGAATGCGATGCATTGGGGGAGGTGAAGCAGAGGAATAAGCAAATCTTCTGAAACAAGTAAATCCTTTGCTAACACTATCAAGGTTCTTTTTTCGCATTCCAAAGTCTTCGGAATAATTTTTACGGATAGCAGTGCACAGAAAAGATTGCACAGAAAGACATACGTTCGGGGCAATTAATGCTTTGGCTGAGCGAGACTTTTAACCTCTTAAGTGCCACCAACGTATTTAAGGTAGTGCAGATTTAGCGTCAAAGTATAATAGTACTGAATTAAGCACATTGTTATTCAATGGTAGGGGCGATGAAAATTGTGATTGAATGTTGTATCGCAAATATTGTAGGTTTGAAATTGATTGAATATTAACGTCGCACTGTTCAGCTTCACGAGGGCTTTTGGCGACGGACCACGTAATTTTGAACCATGGTCAAGTGACGTGGACGACACCTGAGCTGGCACCTCCCTTTCCTAACTACCACACCACACCGACGGGAGGAATGTGAATGTGGGGTTTAGTGGCGCAAGGGCCAACTTTGGCCAAGCTGCGCCAAACACTTGTTAAAAAAAAAGAATGTCATTTTTTAAAAATATATATGTATAAAAATCTATGTATACATGTATATGCATGCATGCATAATATATTAATGTAAAGAAACACACAAATCAAATCATATGTAAAAATCCAATTTTTAAAACGAAGGCAAATAGATTTTGGTGGGGGGATTCCCCCACCAAGTCAGATAAGGTTAAAACAGATGTATGAAAGAAGGTGATGCGATGACGTTTAAAAACAGGACAATCTATTAAAATATGACAAACTGAATGGGACTTTGCACGAGGGACATTCTGGGGCATTTTCACCCAACAGAAGGTGCCTGTGCGTGAAACGAGTGTGACCAATGCGAAGTCGAGTCAAGCGGACATCATGTCTTCGCACTGGTAGTGCTGCCCAATGAGAAGTGGAAGGATGAATGCTATGCAGTTTGTTGAGGACCTGTTGATCCCAAGTCTCTTGCCATACACGATGGATATAGTTCTGTGCAGAAGTTTTTAAATCCTGGTAACAGACAGGCCGCTGCATGTGATCAGACATGGATCGTGCAGCGGTATCAGCCTGTTCATTACCAAGTATACCCACGTGTCCAGGTACCCAGGAAAAAATTATATCAAAACCCTTCCTTTCTAGTTTTCGCAGAAGTAGTATTTCTATTACAGTGGGGTGCCTATGCTCTGTTGAAAAGTGTAAGAACTCTAGAGCACTCATGCTGTCAGTGTACACACAAAAATGACGGTGGTTAGAAACTATATGTTGAAGTGTGACAAGAATGGCTGTTAATTCTGCGCTAAAGACAGACATGGAATTATGTAAGCTAAAACTTAAAATGGTATTATTAAAAACACCACACCCAACATATCCTGCAGTCTTCGACCCGTCCGTGTAGACGGGTATGTACTTAGAATACTTACTGCGATGAAAAGAAAAGAGTTACTGATAAATAACAGCAGCGGTGACTGCTTTGTCATAGCCCGAAAAGGGGTTGTGATAGTTTAAAATTTGATGTCCCAGGATGGAAAAGCAAGGATATTATTTTCCTGGATATTTATGTTATTTAAATGAGCGTCGTTTAGAACAGCCTTTGCTCTTTCTGAAAAAGGTTTGATGTGAAATGAACGCGCCTCATAAAGTCGGTTGAAACCAATGGCAAGAGTAAAGGGTTTTAATGGATGAGAAGGAACAGACATGGTACGAATAAAATAATTTGCACTTAATTGCCTCCGCCTTAGTTCTAAAGGTAGTTGATGGCATACCACATACAAGCTGGTAACAGGCGAAGTTCTGAAGGCACCAGAGCAGATTCTGCAGAATGATGTATTGTGTCCAGTCGTTTTAATACAGATGTACGAGCAGAACCGTACACTACACAACCATAGTCCAAACGTGAAAGTATTAGTGCTTGGTACACTCGGAGTAACGAGACTATCCGCTCCCCAGAAGGTGTTGGATAGTACTTTTAAGATGTTGAGGGATCGTTCCCACTTCTTCCGCAAGGAAAGGACATGCGGAAGGAAAGTCAATTTGCAGTCAAAGATTACTCCGAGGAAGCGCACCGCACTGACGACAGGTATTTGAATATGTCCTATATGAATAGAAGGATCTGGGAGTAAATTACGTTTTCTGCAAAAATGGACACGGCTGCTCTTGGATGGAGATATCGTGTGTCCATTCTGATCGCACCACTGAACTAATCGACTGACAGTTGTTTGCAGCTGTCGCTCAATTAGTCGCATATCTGATCCTTGACAAGAGACTTGCAGATCGTCAACATAAAGCATTCCTCGCACTGATGGAAGTTGATGATGTTACTCATATGAATATTAAAAAGGGTAACGCTCAAAACGCTACCCTGAGGAACACCTTGATCTTTAATGAATTTATGAGAAGAGGAGTGACCAATGCGTACATTAAAATAACGAACAGCTAAAAAGTTAAAAATAAAAATGGGAAGATTTCCCCTTAGGCCAAAATCATACATATTACGGAGAATCACATAGCGCCAAGTTCGGTCGTATGCCTTTTCTATATCAAAGAAAAGAGAAACCAAGTGGTTTCTCCTAACAAGGGCATCCCTGATTTGGGATTCTAAAAAAACAAATCAAGAGTGGATCGGCTCTTGCGGAATCCACTCTGTAGAGGAGGAATACACTTTTCTTTCTCTAAAACATACACTAATCGAGTATTAACCATGCGTTCAAAGGTCTTACAGAAGCAGCTCGTCAGAGCAATGGGACGGTAACTCAGGATCTGTTGCCACCTTGCCCGGCTTAAGGATTGGAATCGCAATGGCTTCCCTCCAGCTGGAGGGAAAGCAATGCTCCTTCCAAACTCTGTTGAATAAAAAAAGAATGTTGGCCAGAGAGTTTGGATGTAGATGACGAAGCATCGTGTATGTGATTCCATCCGGTCCAGGGCTTGTATTGTGGGCTTGTAAGAGTGCCTGTTTTAACTCAGTCAACGTAAAATCACAGTTATATGGAAAAAAGGAATGAGTGAAAAAGTTAATCGGGGTACGTTCTGCTTGCCTTTTAATTTCGAGAAAACGAGAATTATAAGAGGCTGCACTCTATACACTCTGAAAAGTTTCACCCAGAATGTTGGCAATTTCGACTGGAGAAGAAAAGATAGAGTTCGAGGTTTGTAAAATAGGGAAGGAAAATTCCCGATATATCCCGTTTGCAGCCTTAACTTTTTCCATAATTGTTTACTGGACGTTGACGAAGTGAGTGAGGACACATATCGGATCCAGGATTGCCTCCGACTCCGACGCCTTACTCTGCGAGCATTTGCCTTTGCGAAGGCCAAGAGATTCTCCGTAGTGGGATATCTGCGAAAGATTCCCCATAACTTCCGCTGGTTCTTATATGCTGTCTGACAATCAGCATTCCACTAAGGTTTGTAATGTTGGAATGAATGACTTGAACTCTTTGGTATTGAGAAATCAGCAGCAGCAATCAAAACATTGGTGACTTGTACAGCAGTATCAAAACTGTCTTGACCATTGCATCAGTTATCACAGCCAACTGCGTGAAAAGGGCCCAGTCTGCACGACGATAAAAATATGTAGGTGGAAAGGTTTTTCCATCCGTATCAGAATCGTGAGAAAGGATAACAGGGAAGTGGTCACTATTATACAGGTCCTTCTCAATAGACAAACTGAAATTAGGAAAGAGTGACGGTGAGCAGATGGCCAAATCTAATGTGTGAAAGGATCGTGTGGGTTCGTGAAAGTACGTTGGTTCCTCGTGATTGAGCAGACAGAGACAGTGATCAGACCACGAGGGTTCGTCTTCGCACTACCCCACAGAGTGCTATGTCCATTGAAGTCACCAAGTAGGACAAAGGGTGCTGGCAACTGATTAATCAGGTTGTTCAAGTCATGTTGGTGGATAGCAGTATTTGGTGGCAAGTAAAGACAGCAGACTGATTAGGCTCGTGGAGTGGATTCTCACGGCTACAGCCTGCAACGAGGTATGGAGTGGCAGAGCACTAGATGGAACATCGAGGGATGTAAAAATACATACACCTCCGGACACAGAGGGTCCCTCCGTGTCTTTCCGCACACAACCATACCGACGTATCTTTGTTGTGTGACAAGACTTCAAGAAAGTCTCTTGAAGTGCTACGCATACTGGATGGTATTGACGTATGATGTTTTTTACGTCATCTGTATGCGATCTATAGCCACGACAGTTCCAAGAAACCAGGGAAGTTATTTTTTGGGCGAACTTGGCGAAAGGGGCCCTTTTAAGGGATTATCTGCCATTTTTTTTAAAATCAGCCTCTAAAAGGCTCTCATCTTCGGATGCCAGACCTATGACGCAATCAGAGTCCGAAGGATTAGCGTCTGTGTCTATGGCATCCAAGGATTTAAAAGTTTTCCGTCTCCGAGATTTTTTGGAGACGGGAGATGTTTCATTGGGGGAATCTTGTTCCCTCGCAGTTTTTAAGGTTGTGCTTTTGGCAGGATTTTTCTTTAAATTTGTTTTAGGTTTTATACTTAATAAATCTATCGTTTTGTTATCTTTTCGGGGACGATGTAATTGAGGTGGTTGTTCTTTAATTTTCCCTTTTGTCTTAGACATGGGAGTTGGTGGCGGAGGATCCGATGTTGTAGATGTTTTTGAAGAGACGGAGGGTAAGAGTTGCGCTTGGGCTGAGGATGTGGTAACAGCAGTAGGAATATTTGTTCTTTGTTTGGATGGTATTGGTGCAAGTAATTTTAAAGGTGGACATTTTATTTTAGTGATGTATTCCTCTGTCTGCGTTGTAACGGATATTGGTGAAGGTTTAGTAGCTTGGGCATATGTTTGAGGTAGCTGAGGAGGGAATAATTTTTTAGCTTCTATATAAGAAATATTATTGTTCGTTCTGATTTCTTGTATTTTTTTTCGAGTTTCCATTTTGGGCATAATTGAGAATTCGATGGATGGGACTGAGAACAGTTAATGCATTTTGGCTCTAGAGTACAGTCTGTAGAAGAGTGTCCAGCAGACGCACATCTAGAGCAAGTCAGTTGTCCACGGCAAGAAGTTTGTGAATGTCCGAACCTCTGGCACCTGAAACAGCGCAGAGGATTCGGAATACAAGGGCGAATCTTACAGTTTAGGTATCCGGCTTTAATTGTTGTGGGTAGTTTAGGTCTATTAAAGGTTAGAATCAAATGTTTTGTTGGAATGACCGAATTATCTTTTTTGTTATTCTTCTGACCTGGATCACACCCTGATCAGAAAATCCATCGAGGATTTCTGCGTCTGGGGTGGTCAACAGATCCGATTCTGAAATGACACCTCTGCAGGAATTTAGCGTTTTGTGCGGACTTATGGTTATTTGAGAATCTAGAAAGGATTTGGCAAGTAAAAAAGATTTAGTCTGTAGAGCAGAACTTGTTTCTATAAGTAAATCACCGGATCGTAAGCGTTTGACAGATTTAGGTTCGCCACCTATTCCAATTAATGCTTTGTGGATAGCGAATGGCGACTTTTTCGACACATCAGTATTTGTTAAAGACAATATTAAAAATCTGGAATTAGCAGCAATTTCATTAACATCTGGTCTAGGCAACACGGGTTCTTTATCAGGGCATGGATTTAAAGAATCAATGGCCTGATCATCATGAGTTGGATAGGGTGGAATGGGGGTTTTAGTAGATGCGTTTTGAGTTTTTTCCTTATTTGGATTTATTTTAATTTTTTTTAGAAAGGAGGAGGAAAATTCCTTGTGATTTTCAGAGGATCAGTTTGGCAGGGCTAGACCTAGATTCAGCAACCAGTAGTGGCCTCGGGAGAGCCCCCGCTCTGCAATGCAGGACCCCATCCAGGCACCACCTGGAACTACAAGACAGGCGGGATTATACACCAGCTGATAGAGCAGCCAGGACATGCTGGTTAGGCTGTCCCGGGTTCCTGTACTATCTGGCGGCCTGAGACGCAAAACTCAGCTTTTCTCCGGTACCCTCTACATGGCCGCTTCCTCCAAGACCCCACCTCACCAGTCCAAATATCCTCAGAAGTTCAACACCCCGCTCCAAGTGCCAGTTTTCCCAGGGAGCAGTCCGTTGTGTCATCATACCAAAAGTGAAAAACCATCAGACACAACTTCATTCCACTCAGTCCTGGTCTGCCACAGGACTTCGTGGCAGAAAAAATAAAGATAATAAGGAAAGAAAAGAATTGTCAATGGAACACAAATAAAACAACAAAATCAATAGTCGAACATAAAGGAAACAACAAAATCAAAGTATTGAAAGAAATTTAAGGAAATCAAATGAAAAGAACGCAATATAAAATCTAAACCATAATACGGTAGTAAAAAATTTTAAATTTTTTACCAGAAAAAAACAAATTTAGAACAAAGTTCATTGTTTAATGTATATAGGTCTGTGGTCTCGACGTGAAATGAAGAAAAGGGAAATTTGAATGGCAAGAAAAAGGGCCGAAAATAGAGAAAGATCACTAGGGCTCCCCGGGTTCGTGAAGCCCGTGTTTACCAAAGACAGTAAACCCCTAGGGAGAAGGAAAAGATCACTAGGGCACCTCGGGAGCGTGAAACCCGTACTCACCTAAAGAAGGTGAGCCCCCTGAGGGGCACCGACGGGAGGATTGTACGTTTGAGAAGCACTGGCTTACAAATAACAGCTTTTATTCTATTCCATATACATCTGGCATAGGAAGTGCCATACTTAGACTACTATATTTTAAAGCAAAATAGATTCGTGGATTTAAGGGGACATAGTGCGATTTAAGCAAAAAAATTTTGATTTAAGGATTTTCAAAATCTTTTTGGTTGTCTATGTGTGTATACTATGTAAAATAGATTTTGTGCTCAAAATTTCATAAAGATGGCCATTTAATTTTTTTTTAAGGAAAAAAATTTGGGAAGTGATTGTAAAATGCTACTCCTCCTACAAACACTTACGTACACGCATGAAATTTGATTTTTACAAGTACATTCAACTACGTACAACAAAAGTTGGTATGGGTTTTGCGATAATGGTATTTGTACAATACTTTTTATGAATCCTTATTGAAAATTCCTTTAAAAAATGTGCAAATTCTAACTTTAATTATTTTTTAAAAAATAAGTATTGCTTTGATTCAAAAATGCATACGAACTTTTGTTACCCGTACTATTAAGAATAGGTTAAAAAAATTCAAAGCATTAGGCACAATAGAAAAAGCCTTAGCATTTTAAATAAAGACTAACTAGTTATTTTACCTTTCTGAGATAAGTTTTAAGTTTTGATTTACAATAGGGATGTGAATAAAAAGGAACGTAAAAGCTATCATAATTTTGCGTTTCTTAAGTTTAGACTTTTCAAATTTTGTGAGGTTGTAGAAAAGTGTAAAGAATAATTTAGGCTATGAAAATTAGATTTGATTTTTTGAACGATTTTTGTCAATTGAATCGTACTGTGTCCCCTTAAAAAATAAAGTTAAAATTGATAAAATTATAAAACCGCAAAAGTTTCTGGACACTAGCAATTAATGTGAAGTTGTAGAAATTGATAATGGAGACACGCTTTTCGAAAAGAAAGCATTTTGCGTTAGCAACCTGCTGAATAACATGTAAAGGAGCTATAGCTTAGTTTGACAGCTTCTGCATTGTCATGGATATTGGAGTTGCTTTTCTTCAGCCCACGTGTGTGAACGTTTTTTCACTTAATAGTCTCCTAACATTTATGAATTCATTCTGAAACCTTGTTTCCCATCTGAGTTTACATTGAGAAGGTACTGCGAATAAAAATCCTGCTCTACGTCTGTTAAAGTAGTCTTAGATTAATTTTCTTCACTGTTCAAAAGAATCTCTGAAAATATTCTTTTAGGGTCATCCTCCTTACACTCATTAATTTTTATACTATTAACAGAAATTTGTAAATTCTATCCGAGATAATATCTGATCTAGAACAGGGATCGGCAACCTATGCCACGTGTGCCACATATGGCATGCGAGGGCAATTATCCGTGGTCACTTACAAATTTGCAAATTTTTGAGTGAAATTTTGTAGGTTTTATTGAACAAAGTGTTCAGAAATACGGAAAGCAAGACGTACAAAATTATGAAAAAATAGCAATGAAAATTCTGAAGATATATCGACAAGTATTTAAAATTGTTGTAGAGATTTGTTTGAAGAACATTTTATGTACTTTGCTTTCCGACTTTTGTTCTACCTATTTGAGCATGTATTTTTTCCATACGAGTAAAAAAATTGTTTTACTGAACGTTCAGAGTCGTAAAATTTGAAAATCATAAATTATGCCTGATATTTTGATAATAGCAGTAGGGGACAAGGTTTAATTAAAACATTTTTTTAACTACATTTTTTTAACTACAACATACTCTCCCCTGTTCAATCGAGCTATACTGTTCGATTTTATTGGGACAAATGGGAAAAGTGATATTTTTTCTGAGACGTTAGCTTTTTTATCATTACATACCTTAAATAGACAAATCTGTATATTAGTATGAAGTATGTCTTCCTTTAACAGAAATGACCTTTTCAACCCGTCTTGGCATTTACTTCACTAGAGTAGTACGCATGTTCTTGATTTCATAATCTTATAAACACTAGTATAGCTTTTTTTATTGGTTGCTCTGTTGTCCTGCGATTCATCTTAGCGAAACGATTCTTGAGAAAGTGCTATCAGTTTTGAATAGGATTTATATAAGTCTGGGGAATTTTCAAGTAAATCGAGTACTTTTATTTTCCACGTAAAAGTATGGATCAATTTCGAATTGTGACAAGGGGCCATGTTGAAATGTTGCATCAAATGTTTCCATGAATGGAACAATGCTACTACATAATATTTCTATATATTTGACGGAATTCATCGTGTATTTAAGATAAACTCTGCTTCCAGACTGTTGTGAAAAAACCAAAACATCTGCTTAGAAGGGTGTTTTACAGTCTGTTCGATATGATCTGGTAACAAAGTTTCAACTTCACTTCGTCTAAGTACACTTGGTTTGCATCACTGCACAAATAAACGTTTCATCACTCAAAAATACTTTCTTCCAGTTATTAACAGTTCATGATCTGTATTTTTTGGCCCATACTGAACGTTTATTCATCACTTTCCGAGTTAAAAATAGTTTTTTCTCAGTCTTGTTGCCTTAAGAACCGAAGCCTTTTCCAGAAGCTTTTTCCCGTGCAGTTTAGATAATCCCTTAATCATTATCCAGTAAGTTCCTTCAAAGGTCTTTGCTTGTCTTTTTTTGATTTTGAAACTTATTAAAATTTCATCAATTCTTTGAGTAGTCTTCCACTTGCGTCTACATTTCTTTTTAGAGACTATCATCCAGAATTTTGAAATGTTTTAAATCACTTAGTTCGATCACACCAACTGCCAAGGTTATATTTCCCACAGTCATTAAAGTGTGTTCATTGAGAGAGATTTATTTTAGAACAGTTCCTCTGAGTAATATTAGTCTTTTACTTGTTCAAACTAACGCATGTTATACAAAATGCAAAATTGTAATTACCAGCAGCCCTACAGAAAGGCTCACAACTGAGCTCCTCAATCATTAAAATTAATAAATTATATTCAAAGCCGATCGGTCACATTACCTAAAGGTAGATATAATGGGTTTGAGGTGGTTCATGACATCACTTGTAATAATATACCAACTAAAACAAGGAAAAACATGTTTGTCCTAATTCGAACGGTTTAGTATATTTTATATTGTTTATTTTAATAAATATAATTTAGGAATATAATAAATGCAATTAAAATCTTTAATTTAGGCAGAAGGAACAGTTATATTTTATGTTGATAATTTTCATGTCAATTTCTTTGAATGATGTAAAATTAATATATATAATAAAGCTTTAATTCTATTTAGTTCTTTATCTCTATTAAGTCTGCATGGATTGTCGTGAGAATCTAATTTCAAATGTTTCCTACGGTGTAGCACCCCGAATATTGGTAGATTGATTCGGCACGCCACAGCTACAAGGTTGCCGACCCCTGATCCGGAGTGTGTAGATATAAAATTCATTTTCTCAACAAATCTTTCAAATATTTTCTGTTGTCACTCATTCGATATCATACTTACTTGAAAGCTCAAAAAGTTTCATTGGAGTAGTTCTAGAGAAAAAGCAGAATAGCAATATGCTTGAAGAATATTTAACTCCATACGGGTTTTTTAAGACATTGAGTGGATATATTTTTTTTCGGGAGGGACCTGAAGTTACAGAACTATTCAATCAATGCACGGATGTAATCAAAATAACCAATAATTGTTGCTTGAATAGAAGCATTACAATTTCTATCAATTGAGCAGGCGAAGGAAGATGCTATATTTAAAAGGTACTTGCGTATTATCGCAAGAATCGCCAATGTTCAAGATAACTCGTCAAATTGGCAACCCCAATTTCGCATGTGTCGTATGTATTGAATTGGCAATCATGGGCTTCGTTTCATACAATGTGGCCAATAGGGTGTGATAATACGTATGTATCACTGAAAACTATTTTGTGAATCATCTCATAAAGTTCAAATAAAATTGCTAACATTTCGACAGAAAAGATTTTCATACCTGTGTTCAGTATTCTGCTCCTTTTCCTTAAGGTCGCAAGTTCAATTTCTTGAGCCTCTTCTGTAGAATCTACCCAATCTGTAAAACAGAAATAAGCAAAAAGTAAAGTCAGCATTATAACCTCTTGCTACAACTAGTACTTACTGAAATAGTGTGAACTGCATGAATGATTACATTAGAACAGTGTTTCCCAAAGTGGGTTACGCGTATCCCCAGAGGTACGAGAAGAGTTCCAGGGATTGCATTGCACCAGAGTTTGGTGAGGATATGCACTGCAGTGTTTAGCTGCTACTATTTCTTTGATATCCGTTTCTCTTTATAACATCCATGCCAGTAGATTTGTTGCACGCGGAAGAAAAGCAATTGTTAGAATTTGCTTCAGACTGATTTTTGAAAAATATATATATAAGGAGAGTGTACTTTAACATTCTGGTTACAAAAGCAATATTTGTATCTAGTTTTAACGGAAAAAGTTCCGAAATACGTGTTGCCTTTTCCAACTTCATATTTATGTGTAGTTGCTTTTTTAACATTTGTAGATACTAAGTCGAAAAAAAGCAAGACAATTAGACATGGAACCGCATCCGATTAAAATTAACAACCAGGAAACCAAATTATGATCCATCATCTGTCAGCACAAACAATTTCGTCCATCTCTTTAATCCAAATTAAGGTTATTTATAATGTAACTTCTAAAATATTATTCAAAATAAAATATAAATTTCTCCTTTATTATTTTATGTACCTCACAAAAAAGAAAAATGTATACAATTTGATTTTTATTAAAATGCCTCCATTTTATATTTCGGAAATTATAGAAGGAGTGCGCAGGTGTCGAAAGTTTGGTAAACGCTGCCTTAAAACAGGTTCCCAAAATAGAACTAATTGCCACTAAAATTGCTGAAGATTTGGGGGAAAGCGAGTGTTTATTAACATCACATTGTAAATCTACGCGATGGATACTGTGTGGTTACGGTCCTCGTAATTTTTAACCACGGTTAAATGACGAGTACAAGATCTGAGCTGGCACTCACTTTCCAAACTACCTCAACAAGCCAATAGGACTTTAAGCCATCGCACATTCAACGTACGCCAGCCCTTCTTCAGGTGGCCATAGGACTCAAACTCACGACGTGCAGGTCACGAGCATGACCACGAGGTGGCCACAGCCATACTGAAAACTCGGGAGGGAGGGAGGCAAGAAACTGGTTTTATGTTACTGTAATTATATACGATTGGACATGAATATGTAGTGCTTGCAATGCATCGTCAACCAGTCGAATAGAGCTAGATTTTGTAAGAAATATTAAAGAATGAGTCCCATTAAGGCTGATGCCACCAAGAACCACCAACCAAAAGGGTATATAAACCAGATTTATATATATATATATATATATCTTTTGAGAATAATGGGGCAAATAATATTCCATCACATCTGTTGATAGAACTGAATATTTTAAATATGACTATTTTGTATCCTACTAACCAACTACTGCCTATATTCTCGATACAGAGAAATCTTTCAAATAAGGCAATTAAACTTTCTAGACCAACCAGCATAATTTACTCAAATGATATTGACAAAAGGACATTTTATCCAATCTTGTTAACCTTAAAACATATCTATTCATATACATTAAAAGTTATCGAAACTTAAATATATATCAGTAAATTTAAAGCAGCTTCATGAGCTTAAAGGCCTTATCACACGCGCATGTCCATTTGAAAAGAACCATTTTGAAAACAACCATTTTGAAAATTTTGCGAACAGCATTGAGGGTGAAGGTTAGCCGTAAAAAAACGACACGCTTTGACGTCAGCCGCGCTCTATCTACACAGGGAAAAATTACTCACCGATTTATCTGCTTCGAAAAACGAAGAACATTTTTCTTTTCTCACGTGCTTTGGTTGACGGTCGAAAACAGAACTGGAACACCAGTTTAAAATATCCCACGCCATTAAAGTATTATACTCAATTTCTGATGATCTTGAAGAGGCAGTGGTCGTCGCCTTGTTTATGACGTAGAGACGAACCCAATTGGTTGGAATTTCGAGCAATTGTTTCAGCTCACAAGGAAAAAAGTTGTTTGAAGCCGTTGCTACGGAAACCAAGAAAAATTGTTCAAAATGGTTGCTTGAAAAAAGATTTGCTCCAAACGTGTGATAAGGTCTAAAATCTAGTTTATCAAGGGAGGGATATTGCATCTTACCTGTCTGAAGATATTTTCCGCCATATCTTTTTTCCGATTCCACTAAAAGTAGATCCAAATTTTTCATTCCTTTCAAAGTTATGTAATCCAGAGAATCCAATGACCCTTCGAAAGTATCTCGTTGTGCAAAATGTCTTCGGAAATTTCTCCCCGGCCTCACTCCAATACTTAGTTTAGATCTGGCACATCCAGGAACTTTTGAAGGTTGCTCACGTGATACTGATATCATTTCTCTTTCCTCGTCCAACTGATTCACACAGAAAACATTTTCTGCTGGTCCTATCGAAGGGGAAGAAATTTCACCTGATATATTAGCTCGAGATCTTAAGGTTATACTTTCTGTGGAATCCTTCAGGGCTTCCGTTTCTGTATCTAATGGTATATCAATGGATTAGTTTCGCAATTTAAAAAAAAAACTATAGTAAAACAAAACACCAATGCCACAAAGTACGCAAATATTTTTTTTAAAAATTCAGTTAGTCTTACTCATTCAACTGTTATATTCTATAAGGGTTGCCTAAATTAAAAGTGGAGATGAGGTTGCGTAAGAATGAGTATCTATAGCAGAGCCACCCAACATGGACATGAATAATAGTAGGCAGTGTACACCGCATACGATGTTTAACAGTGAAAACCTGTTAGTCGTAAAGGAAATTAATTGAAAGCAAAATCATGCCATATAATACGTCCAGAACGAAACTTGCAGTAGTACGGTTTCCGATTGCAGGAGGAGAGTTTAATGAGGACATATATCGACGAATATTGGCAGTCTATGGTGATCCCTGTTCAGGTCGAACGTCTTGGAGTAGCTGATTTAACAGTTTTCGAGAATGGCAGCAAACATCGGATCCTCATGACAATGTCCGCCCACACGTCTTCCGTAAAACCAAGACAGCATTTAAGAAATCTGTTAGTAAATGTTAGAACACCCATCGTAGTCTGGATTGATCACCCAGCGACTTTTATGCCCGTTAAGACAGTCTTGCTCTTCTATTTAGAGAATGAAGTGAAGGCAGCTAATCAGGACTTCCTCGCGAATCAACCATGTTCTTTCTAGAATAAAGGCAATAGACCTGCTGCCAAAACGATAGGACCTGTGTTACAATCCTCGGAGCGATTTACTTTCATTTCCGATAAAATCATTTATTGAACTTGTTCCCTTTTCATTTGGGCAACCCTTATATCTTTGATAAAATTAACAGGTTTGAATTGATATTCTACGATTAGTGACGATTTCGAACGGAGAACAAGTGGGGAGGAACCCTGTGCCTCAATATCTCCTACTTCACAATACCAAGACACAACTTCAGTTTAGAATAGTGTTAATTAATGTTACATTAGAACTTGTACAAGAAAGTTGTACAAACTTCGTGAGTTTGAAAAATAGTTAGGTGAAGAGGGCAATCAGTCTGTGCCTACTGAGTTTGTACTTTTCCGAATTCTTGAGACTTGAGGGAGTAATGTGCAACAGATGTCCTTGTCCTTCCTATTTGGTACCAAGAGGGAAAGGGATCGACCTCCCAATTGTTTTTTTTTTTATAACTTCTTACCCAGATTTGAGTAATACTGCGAACTATGGACAACTAAGAACCTAAAATGATGCTAGTGAAATTAACAAACGAATGCGATTAAAAATTGAAATATTCGTTTGATGTTTTTGTTCGTTAGTCACTTTGAGTGAGGGAATACTCGCGTCACACTACTCAGCTACTAGAGGGGTTTTAGCGACGGTCCTCGTAATTTTGAACCATGGTCAAGTGACGAGGACGACAACCGAGCTAACATCCCCTCTCCTAACTTCCACACCATTAGGATGTTAGAGCTCTCGAAAGATTTAACGTGTATCGCTGCCTACACGGCGGGTCTTCAGGAGTACTAGGCTCGAACACATGACACGCCACCCACAAGTCCGTTACTACTAAGCTACCGCGGCCACTAGTTACTTTGGGAAAAATTGTACAATTAGACTACCGTAAAATTCTGCGTATAACGCGCACTTTTAACTCAAAAACGAATATTGAAATTTACGGTTGCGTGTTTTACGAGGGGTGTAAAAATAGCTTTAAAAAAGACGAGAATTTTTTTAAAATAGATTTCTACACAGATCTGAATACCGCTTATTTAAAAGACATACGCCTTAAGAACTTAAAGTGTTTAGTTCCAAAAGTATACTATTCCCCCCCAAGAGAGCCTGAGGTAATACTTTGATTAAATGACTTGCTATAATAGCATGGCATAGGTGGCATGGCATGGCACATTTTAGGTTTCTTGGTAGAACAGGGGATGCGAGTTATACGCCGGATTTTAGGTATATTTACCAAGAGGTTGTGTTACAATAAAAGCAGCAAAGCTGTCAGTGATGAACGTAATTTTGAACCCCGATCACGAAAAGCTACTAAAATGGAAAAAAAAGCTAACTTAACTCGCACCAAAGGGAGGCGATTTGAAGTACAGTAAGACCCCGCTTAACGCGGGGTATGCGTTCCATCAAAGTAGAGCGTAATGTGAAACAGCGTTAAACGAGGTTATCTCATGTAAATAATGGGATTAGGGGAAGAAGGGTAGAAAGATAGAGGGAATTTCACCATTAAGTTTATTAATTATGCTTTTTATAACAAAACAAAAATTTCTTACAAGAATAGAAACATTAAAACAAATATGCTTGTGTAAAAATAAAATTCCAAGTCGGTATGTTTACATTTCAGATCATTCAGTCTCTCTTCTGAATTTCCAATTTTCTGCTATTTTATCAAGGTAGATTGGCTTAAGAATGGTTCTTATTGAAGTTGCCAAATTCAATGCAGCACCAATTTGAGATTAACGTTCACCAGTATCTAATCTTCTAATCACTTGCATTTTAGTTTCTAGTGAAATGCTTTTTTATGCTTTATTTTCGTGTTTTTTTTATTATAACCCATGATAAAAACTAAAAATCATAATATTTCTCACTATAGCAATCGTTATATTATATAAAGTTTTACTTACAATAACGTCAACAAATGTTTGAAATGATAAAAATACTTTCGTATAACACCGCCGGAAAGAAGAAACACGGATAAACTGCTTTGGATATCGTGAAACCTAACGCTGCGTGCTATTTCGTGGAATCCCACAATTCAAATATAAGAGCGTTAAGCCGAAACAGCGTTAAGCGGGGTCTTACTGTATATCCTCCTCTTAAATCTTAGTCTTTCATAAGCTATTCTAAAACCTTTACTTTGTCAGAGCTCCGTTACTCCAATAATTGGACTACATAGACCCACCAGGGGGGTGTTGTCATTTTTAATCGGGATAGATGATGAAAGTGATCCTACACAAATAAAATATTCTCCATATTTTAACATCACATTTCAAACACAATCTTCAGCCTTGTTTAAGATCTAATTATTACTCATCTAATAGAACTAACGTTCTAAATAAGTGTACGGAAGCTTATCTTTATTTTCCAAGTTTAATACAACTATTAATAGGGGAAAAGTTCTGCAATATTTGATTTACAATGAAATATTTTTAAATAAAATAGCTTCCAAAATATCAGGATTTTCTTTTAAAAAGGCAAGTATGAAAATAAGTTTTGTTTAAAAGTAACTTTAAAATAACCCATAGGGAATAAATTCACGACAATACCTTAGAAAATTTTAAAGTACGGTGAGATTGTAATAATTTGACTTAACAAATGATTAAGGGAGGACTCCGTGTACCAGTTTTAGTTAATATGAAGACAATACTACTTTGTCTTACATTGAATAATGTTTGCATTAACGTTACAATACTAGCTACATCAGGATTTGATTTCCGACTCTCCAACTGAATCACATTTAACGAGTTTTGAAAGGCTAATTTGATATACGAGTGCTACGAGCAAAGCTGTTTATGTTAGCCAAGATGAGTGATAACATTACAATATGATTACCTTCATATTTTGATCATGTAGTAATGTGGTTACCATAAGGATAACGTATATTAGAGTCAATTTTTTTATGGTTTTTCGCGGTAACCCTATTAATTTCAGAATATTTTAATTCAATTTCTTTAAAAATTGTACCATTTTCACCGCATTTGTTCTTCACGGGCTTCTATTTCCGTCCACTGTTGTATTTTGCGCTATTTTCGAATATGGATAGTTCTAATACCGTTGGTGTGAGTACCAAGATATTTTTTAAAGAAAACGAGGTCTTTGCTTTGGAAGTATCCGACTACGTTCGGAACCGTGATTTTGCAAAAGCGTATAAATGGATAATATTTATCATATTTAGTGTCACTTAGATTAGAAGATGTATATAAAATTGCTTTAAGAATATTACTACAATAAAAATTTAAGTACAATATTTTGACAAAAAATGAACATAGAATGATCAATTTTCAAAATATTCTCCTTTTGTGAAAAATGCTTCTATTACAATATTTTGCCTGTATATAGCTCAGGCCTCTGTACAGAGGCTCAACTTGAATTTTTGAAATATATAACTTAGAAGTGTATTTATCCACATGTTTTACGAGAACAGAGGGAAGCAATTTTAAGAAAAAAAAACGCCGATAATTATTTCAATTGGCTGTTACTCTGAAAATGTGAATTTTTCAAAAATCATAGTTGATCATCTGTACAGAGGTCTAAGCTATATACAGGCAAAATATTATTATAATAGAAGCATTTTTCCCGCTAAGTCGCCAACGTGGCTGTATTTGTAATTTTTTAAGTAATTAGTTTTAATCAATTTTGATTATAATTAAATTATTGTATTGTCATCCAAAATAATCATGTACATTACATTTCAGCTCAATTGAGCTCTTTAAAATGTATTTTATTAACGATTGAAAATTCCACCAAGATAAATAAATAAACAAACAAATAAAATATGTTAGAGATCGTGAGTTAATAGTAGGAATTGAAAAAGACGTAAGTTGGCTTCGAAAATTGATTTTCAGCCAAACTGGCAAAACTCTGTCTTTATTGTTACGAAAATGCAGATGATTCACGCTTTTTAGCGTTTAATTAATATCTTTTCAAATAATCTTTATATATGTAATTCTTCTGTGCGTGTGTATGTAACTGAACTCCTCCTAAACTACTGGAACGATTTTGATGAAAGTTTGTCTGTTCCAGTGGACTCAAGAATGGTTTAGATTTATAATTCGGTTTAGAAATGTTTAATTAATTTTTTATTTATAAATTGTTGATCTTGGAATGTTTTACATTGCATCCGGCAGACTGCGCTACGATCGCAGTATCGAATTTTCAAAATCTTATTATAATTCAAGTTGGTGCTGTGATCCTTTCAGGAAAATATTTTGTCACTTCGTGTTATTTTGTTGAAATAAATAGTGTGTTAATTAAATTATTACATTCAGATGTAATTAGTGTTTAAAGAGTTTTGAAGTGTGCATAAAAACTATACATTCTCCAAATTTAGTATGCAATTGAAGTGAGTATTTTACATGATTTTTCTATTAAATTTACACGTACGTGACAATTATCCTAACCTACAAATCTATTTGTGTAGCTAATTGATTACACACATTATTAAACTTTTTTTATTTAAAATTATTTCTTATCGGAAATAGTTTGTGTGTGTTTCACTTCTAAGCAACCCGAAGTATAAAACTTGGCACATAATTACTATAGGTATTTTAATTGGAAAATTTCAAGGTGAAGTTGTACTTGTACCACGGATCCCAATGATTCCTTCAGATTCACCTATACCATTTAAACGTTTACAATTTCCAATTCGCTTGGCATTTGTTATGACTATTAATAAGTCACAAGGTCAAACAATGAAGATTTGTGGCTTAAATTTAGAAGATCCTTGCTTTTCTCACGGACAATTATATGTTGCGTGTTCCAGAGTTGGAAAACCAGCGAATTTATTTGCTTATACCCCTCAAGGATTAACCAAAAATATTGTACATCTAATGGCATTAGAATAAATTAAGTTTATGTACAATTTAATAAATATACCTGTTATAAAACAGTTCGAGTCTCAACTTTTTCACCTTTAATTAAAACAAGTTTAAGTTTTTATTCACACAGCCTTTACATTTAACTTCGCTCATAGTATACACATACTCGCACGCTATCGATTGATTGAATTGTGATAACCGTACATGTAATGACGGTAGACATTGTAATAACTTTTTAATACAAATTTTTTTACAAAACGGTCTAGATTGTTAAAGCTTATTCATAAAAATTTGGAATTTTTGAATTTAAGATGTGTGTACAGGACAACGTCTGTCGGGTCCTCTAAGTATTATATAATTACTTTATGTTTAATATAACTGTTATACAATTATATATAAATATTATGTAACACAATTACTATTTTTATATACAATTATTACATTTTTGTATATTATATATTATATTACGCGAGATATTATATTGGTATTAATTATCGATTGATATTGATTACTTTCAACAAATTTTTATTTCAAATATATTTCAAAGCAGTTTTCTTACAATTATTTTCTATACGATTTACTACATCTAGGTCGCCATCTTTGATTCATATCACTCGACAACAAGCGCTACTTAGTGCGATTAAGAAATCGCTCCTAGCAGCGTTTCGTTCGTAGTACTCTTACATCAAATTAGTCCCAGTTTTGAACTAGAATCTTGTTCATAAAGGGTATTTTAACAGTATTGAACCAATATAAAAAGTCAAGAGCGTACGCTAATAGAAAAAAGCATTTATAAATTCTGAAAACAAAATTAATCTAACTGCTAGAAAATTTGGTGAAATTGTCGAATCCGGCACTTCGCCAAATTTTGAAAAATCGCCAATTTGGTGCGTTTTTGCGTGGTGTTTCGGAGTTGCAACCCTACCACAACACGCAACGCCGGAGCTCGAAATTCAAGATGACGGAAGGAAAATCATTAAAAAATAGCATTTTAAAGTTCAGAAACTGGAAATCGCTGCAAAATTCAGGCATTTAAAAATGGAAATAATTTCACTTACCTTTAAAAAATGCTGCTTTTCCCGACATTTATGATGACGATGAGTTGCCTACTGAAATTATATCAGTGTGCTACTGCATATTTCTGAGAGCACCTTCCAAAACATTTTTATTTTTGCATCACTAACAAAACGGTGCACGAATCCATATTACTCAATTCAAACCAAAACCCTTTCTTTACACTCCTAAACACATGATGGGTATCCTCCTTCATACTGGACTGAATTTTGCAGTACCATTCAAAAACCATATTCACTTTCTTACCCGTTCTTTCACTCAATTCACTACTTTTTCCACATTTTGGACATACATACGATGATCCATTCAAACCTTTCACATGCACCATTCTAAAACAGCTTTCTTTCCAAGCACAGGCAACATGGCAAAAAACCTTTAACAATAGTAATCTTAATTTTTCATGCATTCATTCAAATTAATCCTAACAGCATCGCTGGACATCATGGCAATCTTTTGAAATTTATGTGGAGAAAGAAATAAAAATATTACCTGCAAAAAGTAATTCCCAAAACGAAGCCGAACAGCTGACCCAACCGGAGCAAAAGAAATAACCGTTTCCTGTGTAACGGATTTTTTAAAGAAAAAAGCTTTCTGCTCATGCGCGAGAAAGACCGTTGAAGAATTAAACTGTTAAAATAAAAAAACCAATTACGAATGCGCTAACTTACCGCGATATCGTTAAAACTTAAAATTAAAGAAATCTACTGCGCATGCGCTCAATTTCGCCAAAAAAAAAAAAACGACTTCACCTCCACTGGAAAACCAATTCAGAAGGGTTACCAGATTTGGCGCATTTATCGATTTAGCGAGAAAACACTTGGCGCGATAAGTGCCCGATTCGACAAATCAACCGAAAATTTTACTGCCCAAAACATGTATAGTAGTATCTTACTTGTACTCGGATGCTCGATGGCGATAGCCCCTTGGAATTCAAATGAGTATTGGGCCAAGTCTTTGTTTTCCGAACTCAAGCACCCCGGGAATTCTGCATCCTTAGAATCACTTTGTCGTTCAGTCGAAGAACTTCTAATTTCTTCATATTTCAATGTACGTACTGCAGGAACAGTATTGCTCTGTATTGATGGCTGTGTATCAGAAGCTGCTATTCCTGGTCTTCCGGCATACGATGGAACTGTAACATTTTCTGATTGCTTTTTAGGCAAAGAGTTTTCGTTTAGAAGATTTATTCGGGATCTAGAACCAAGCTGAGACTTTTCTGGGCTGCTCAAAGTTTTTTCATTTAGAGGACTTATTCTTGCTTTAGAACCAAGCTGGATATCTTCTGGGCTGATTACAGAAGATCTTGCATCTGGAAGGCTTATTTTCGTTTTAGAAGGCTGATTTGTTACTGTACCAATTAAAGGAGAGATTCTTTTATTTGGTATCCCTATTGTTTCAGAACCAAGTTGAACCTTTTCTGGGCTGCTCAAAGAAGTTTTTTCATTTAGAAGACTTATTCTTTCTTCAGAACCAAGCGGGATCTTTTCTGGGCTGATTACAGAAGAATCTCTTGCATCTGGAAAGCTTATTTTCGTTTTAGATGGCTGATTTGTTTCTGTACCAGTTAAAGGAGATATTCTTTTATTTGTTATCCCTATTGTTCTATTGTTTTCTGTATTCATTAAAGAAATTTTCTCATTTGAAAGATTTGTTCTTGAAATTGATCGGACCATTTCTGGGCTAATCAAGGAATATTTTCCGTCATCTAGAAAACTTGTTCTTGCTCTAGAACTCAGCTGGCCCTTTTCTGGTCGGCTCAATCGAGTGCTTTCATTTGGAAAACTTATTCGTGTTCTACGTCTTGGCTGAGCCTTTTCTTTGTTGATCAGAGGAGAAGTTCTTTTATTTGGAAGACTTTTTCTTGCTTTAGATCTCGGCGGAGTTTTGTCCGAGTCTATTAAAGACATTTTTGTATTTGGAACACCTGTTCTTGTTTTAGATTCTGTACTGATAAAAGAAGAAATTCTCTCATTTGAAAGATTTATTCTTGACCTTGGTTGCACCTTTCCTGGACTGATGAAAGATCTTTCGTTTGGAAAACTTGTTCTAGTTATGGAACTAGACTGAATCTTTTCTGGTGCAATATCTAAAGACAGGAAGTTCGGAAATAAAAATTAATGGAAGTAATTCAATAAAATAGAAATAAAAATATGAGTTAAAAACTTGATTTGAATGCATGGATCCTAATTTCAAATGCATTTACTTAATACTATGGAATGGAACTCAAATTGTATCTTTTAACTTATCCAGACGAAACGTCCATGGTCGGTCAATCTCTTAATTTCATTAAAGGTTATAGAAGAATGCTTAAACATATCATTTGTTTCCGTTTGAATATATTTTTCCTAACACGTTATTCTATGTACTTCATATTCACTAGAAAATGTTTTATTTAAAATGTGCACACTGTGCGTTTATTGCTTGTATTTTTGATTGTTTTAATTTAATTTTATTTAAACAGGCCTTCAAAACTGAGTACTGTTGCACCAAAAAAATATAAATTGAAAGCCGCATGAACTCGAGAGAAATGCACCACATTAAGTAAATAGAAATAATTTATGTTCCTTGTACCTTAATTTGAGTAGCATGCGATTTATATATCGGTCCGTGGCTTGGAGGTTGGGACCACTGCCCAACAGAATGGTAACATGTGCCCCAAACTATTAAGGTAAATTTTTGAAGATATGATTCTAAAGCAAGATCATAAAATAATGTTTTCCCGTTCAAGTGTTCCCAATTGTTTCGGAAGCTAATAATACTAATAATTTTTATAATTATCGTCAACTTGGAAGCATGAATATTAAATTTGTGATAATTTCCCCTCTAGATAATTAGGAAAGATCGTATATACTTTAGCGATTTTAAGACTATCTAAGCATTTGCAGTCTCCAAAATAATGTTCTGAATTTGTTAAATAGAAAATAGTTAAGAGATTTTCACTACAGATGAACTTAAACAAGACCTACCTATTTTTTCATGCAATTATTCAACAAAATGAACCGTTAAAATTGAGTAAATTTTAAAGTTGTATAAAAGTTTGTTCGTTTTCGACAAATAGGAAAACTTTGAATAGTGTTAGAATCTCTGAATACATTTTATAGTAGTAATATTATACTAGTATATTATAGAGTTTATATAGTTTATAAAAGTAGATATCGTAACAAAGAGTGGCTGCAACAATTTCCTATTATGTATTCTGCTGTAGTCAACCAACTTCGCCAAATGAAAAACCATCCCCAAGTCAAAAGACGTTGCCAAATGCTGTCATACACATGCGAAGGAACGGTTTTCTGTTGGATGTATATCGCTGCCATTTGGCAACAAACTAATCGATGGCATAATACGCAAGAATCTCCAAGAATTCATCAACTAGAATATATTCCATGCTATTTTTTATTTAAAATGCTTAACGGACATCGGAAGCTTCGTTCTCGTTGAAAGTTTGACGATTTTGCATAACAAAATAACACTTTTCACACAATTTATCTATTATCAAACTAACAAGGCTCGAGAAAAAACACGCCATAGTGCAAGGTGTGACAATTATATTCTCAGAATATGCACATGCCCTAGCCGTTGTGCGAAGAGGTGGAAAGGGAATGTAGTTGACCTTAATCCTTCGAAAGCTGGGGGCACATTCCATCCCGCTATCTATCCTTGTTTGAGTAAGACATTGTCGTGTCGAAGCGCCGGGATTATGATTAACTTAAAAATAGAGCAGAGTATACATTTGAAATTCCTCGCGAAATAAAAAAAATAAACTCCAACTTAATGTTTTAAATTATTAAAAGTGTTTGTGGAGGTTACTTCAACTCACGTGGTCAAATATTTAGTGGCGCAAATGGTTTTCGGAAGGTCGGGAGGATTTTGAACATAAGCGTTTCGGTCGACATGTGTCATCAAAAACTGATGGAAACTTTTAAAGTTAATAAAATCGTGCGAAAAGTTTTGCGTTTGAGTGTTCAGATGATGTCAGATATTACTAACATTGACAGAGACAAAAAGTTTTGACCGAAAATTTGCATATTGTGAACGTTTGTGCAAAACTGGTATTAAAAAATTTGATGAAAACAACTTCCCGGTGCACAATGCATTCGCTGTAAAACAGTTCTCTGCGAACAAACTCATTACTGTGCTCGAGCATCCAGCGTACTGACAAATTCTTGCTTCATACAATTCATACCCGTTTCTTAAAGTGAAAAATGCAATGAAAGGAACACACTTTCAATATATTGATGAGGTGAAGGCAAAAACTGCTAACTTTCTGAAGATTGTGACACCCAATGAGCGGCAGCACTGCTTTGAATGGTGGAAATCTAGTAAGCAGCTATGTATCGATAGGGAAGGCGAGTATGTTGAAGGGAATGAAAAGGTATTTTTACATTGTTTTCAATAAAGCAATTTTTTTAGACTAATCCAGTTATTAACTGCCGCAGGGGTAGATATGTCATTCAGTTTCTCAGCCAAGCATCAAGTAAAATAGACAATTTGTTTAAAATAAATTGAATTAGCTAAAATTCTAATTTATTTCAGAGCATAGAATTTCAATGCATGTAGAAAATGCTTTCTAGAAAACTTACCCGAGATTCGCTGTTTACTATCCTTCGACTTTCCAAGTCTCTGTTTTCGTTCCATTTCTTTTCGGCAATCTTCCTGCAATGTCATGTCTTCAAATATCTTAACAATAGATTTAACACTTGGCGAGTCGGGCCCTTTTTTTAAAGGTTCAGCATAATAAGTGCCTGGTGGATATTTATAGTCCTTGCTTGCAGATGCGTTTGTAGACGTCTTTGATTTCTTAGCATTTGCAACCTCTCTAACACTATCCAAAGGATTTGTTTGAACGTTTTGAGATTTCTCTTGGTTAAGAGAAGGTTGGTTTTGTTTCCCGATTTTCTGCTTTACACAACCAGACTGAGCTGTTGGAGAACTTTCTGCAACTTCCTCAGATACCACAGTGGGATATAATACACGTTGAACTTCACATTTTGTTAGATCTACGTTTCTTGCGAGAAGCAAATCTATTCTTTTTGCTTCAACTTCAAGTTCACTCGCAATTAGTTTGAATACTGATTTGTCTGTAGGTGCTGTCTTAAAAGCATCGGATATTAATTGAGTTTTTATTTTAGAGGAAGTCGTGGACAGGTTTCTGCTTGTGTCTGATAAGTGTGAAGAGCATTTGTCCTCTGATATCCGCTTAGATGTACCAGGTTTTATTTCGGATGTTTTCTTCGAGTCCTTATATCTTTCGCTGCTATCTTGACTACAAGATTTACGATTTTGCCAGCTTACAGCTTCAACTGGCATCTTTTGAGCAGCTTTAGTAGATTTTTTTATATCTTCACTTATTCTTACATTCGGGAGATCTGGTTTAATACTTATTTTTTCAGTTTGCTGTTTAAAGTAGGATGGAGCCGCGGAAGCCTCATAATCCTCTTTTGCATTTTGGAGAGCACTGTCTGTTTTCAATGACTTCTCAGTGGATTTCAAATGCGGGGTGTCTTGAACTTTATTTTTCACTTCCGCAGATGAATCGTCTTCCGAGTTGGACATTTCCTTTAAAAATAAACACGCTGTTATTAAAAGTATAATACATTTTTTAAATAGCACTAACTCTGAATATTTGCAATTTATGTAACGATCAACTGATGATTTTAGAAATAAGGGTTTATTCGGATATGGAACTAATTGGATACCAGAGTGATACGCACCAAGCGCTGTTTGGCATGATTTAGGGACTGCGCCAAGCAGCGCTTGTTGTCGGGTGATAGAAATCAAGATGGCGACTTAAATGCAACAAATTCGTTAGGAAAATTTTAAATAACTGTTTTGAAATATATTGAAATAGATTTCAAATAAATATTCGAATGGATTGAAAGTAAAGAATATCAATTCATATTAGTAATATAAAATTATATAATATATAATATAATTTAATTATTATAACATAAATTATATATGTATAATTATATATAATCGTATTATATAATTATATTAAACACAATTACACAATATATATATATATGGAAATTAATAATGAATATGACTAAATAATTGCTGATAACTTGCAGTACTTTAAAAACTGTTGATACATTAATGAATTTCATCGAACAAGGAGTGCTTAAAAATACCTTATTTAAAAGTAAAATATAGTTAAAATGCGCAGTTTCAGCAATGATTAAAACCACAGCCCTCATATTCTTTTAAATATATATATACCTCGATACTCAAAGATATTAGAAATATCCGTATTTGAAATTACAAAATACAGCAGAAGACTGAAGAATTGGAATCCTTGCAATAAAATGGTTACATTTGTAAAGAAATCGAATTGAAATAGTTTGAAATTGATAGGGTTACAAGGGGGGGGACAGTTAAAAATTAACTAATACACAATATCCTCATAGCAAACGCATGACCACTCAAAAAATATCAAGGTAACCATATTGGTATGTTATCGCCCATGTTGGTGAATATAAACTTGGCGCGTAGCACTTCGATATGTAATTAACACCAACGGATACATCGGGACCAAACTTTTATTCGTTAACTTGGGGTTATTCGTGACAGTGAGTGAGAGTGAATATTAACGTCGCGCACTAATCAACTACTCGAGAGTTTTTGGCGGCGGACCTCGTAATTTTGAACCATGGTTAAGTAACGAAGACAACACACGCGCTGGCAACCCCCTCTCCTCACCAACGAGAGGAAGTTCAAGCCTCTACATACTTAATGTGCATCGGCGCTCTCAGCAAGGCAGGTTTTTAGCGCGGATAGGCTCGAAATCATGACACGCCGGCTAAGAGTCTGTTGCCTTGATCACTATGCTACTACATACACGAGACTAACAAAGTAAAAAAAAACTTTGAAAATATCTTTTATAAATTCCATAAAATGAGCATATTTTATAAAAATAAAACATCCATTTTTGCACATTTTTTATTCAGCAGCTAAGAATACTACTAGAATTAGTTCACACTAATTGGGAATTTTAAATTACTAACTAATAGATGTTTGACAATCTTGATTTCCGACTCTAAAGCGTTCTTTATCGATTTTATGCGAAGAAAACACTCATTTACATCCTGCTACACGAGGTATGTTTTCCGTTTCCAAACAATGTAAAGCATTCGATGATATAATAGTTTTGATAAAAGTTTCATTATCTATTTCTGCATCAGAATCGCTATTCTTTGGCTCCGACAAATGAACAATTTACCGAAAATCTGCCATGCTTCACAAATTTTCAAAAACAATACTTTCTACAAAACTATGCGTATAGTAAAACACTTCTCAAGAAAGGATTTAGATGGTAAAAACACTTAAAACATATCCTGGGGTTTAGAGTAGACTAAGATAAGAAAGGAATTTCCAGTTATATTCAAAAATCTTTCAATAGGTTTCACTTTTCACTCATCTGTACCTGTAAATTCTTGTTATGAACTGCACCATTTTCCGTCGAAGTTTTCTGCACAAGAAAAGTCATTTTCCGGGACAAAAAGAATGACACTTGAAACAAAATCCATTTTTTCTAAACCAATAATTGAAAAACATTTTTATTGGTTTGAATTAATTCTTTAATTTTGGGTTTATTGTTCTTTAAAAAGGGGTCTCTGCCTTCCTTTTTAATCAGGAGGAAAAAATTCGGTACATCGCGAAATTAGTCAATGTTTCGATAAATCAGGAGTCCGACTATACATTAGTCAGGAATAAATTTTTTCGCAGTCAAAATCCCAAATGACCTAGATTTATATTTTTACACTCAGCTTTCAAACCAATTTTCGAAAAACTGATATTTTACTTTTAGGTTTGAAATTTTTTTCTTGTGAAAAATTTTTCAAAGCTAAGCGTATTAATTCTTGTATTTCTTGCTATTCATCAAAATACCATGTATCCGATTAAATACACCTATTTCTCTTTAGGCAGGAAACATTATGCCACCATTACGACTTATTACAAAAAAACTTAACTGGTATTAATCAAAGGAGTCGCGTATACTAATGAAAGTATAACACGTGCATGAGGTTATCAAGTTATTGCAGCACGTCTACTCGGAAAAACTTTTTTATTGAATGTTGATATTCATGGTGCAGAGGAACTAGTCTGATATTTGAGTGCTACGCACCAAGCAGCGCTTGTTGAGTGATATAGAATCCAAGATAGCGGGCTAGCTGTATCAAATCGTCAGAAAAATTTCAAAGAATCGTTTTGAAATATACATTTCAAATAAAGAATGAGGGAAAAGATTAAAAATAACCAATATCAATATAATATATATGTATAATGATCCTAATATACTAATTATTTATGATAATTATAAACATAATCATTGTATTATCTAGTCATATTACTCGAAAAAATACATATATTGAAATCAATCAATGAGTATCAATAAATGCTGATAACTGGCAATATCCCAAAAATTGCTAGTTCCTTTAATAAATTTCATTGTACAAGGAACGTTGAAAAATGCATTTAAAAGTAGAATAAAGGAAAAATGCGCTATTTGCAGCAATTAAAAGCACAGCTCCCTCATTCTTTTTAAAAAATATCCTAGTACTCACCAAAGACATTAAAAATATCCATATTCTAAATGGACACAAATACAACAGAAGACTGAACCAGTGGAATAAAAAATGATTGCAACGAAAATGATTCAATTTTTAAAGAAATTCAATTTACATCGCCTGAAATTAAAAGGGGTATTTCGGGGGAAAAGTCAAAAATTAATTATAATATACGTCATCCCCACGGCAACCCCATTACAGCACAATAAAAATATCGAGGTAGCCATATTGTAATGTTATCGTCCATCTTGGCGAACATAAATTTGGCGCGTAGCACTTAAATATCGAATTGGTATCTAGGAGAGTGATCTTTCCAAGCAGTGCTGCAAACTTCGGTTGATTGATTGATTTAATATTAACGTCGCACTGTTCAGCTACACGAGGGCTTTTGGCGACGGACCACGTAATTTTGAACCATGGTCAAGTGACGCGGACGACACCTGAGCTGGCACCCCCTCTCCTAACTACCACACCACACCAACGGGAGGACGTTTCAGCTCTCGACAGATTTAACGTGCATCGATGCCCTACACGGTGGGTCTTTAGTGGTACTGGGATCGAACTCGTGACCAGGCAAGCCACGATCCGATACCTATACCACTCTGCTACCGCGGCCACACTGCAAACTTCGGAACACTTTAATTACCTTCTCTCTTGATATATATTCGACTTAAAACCCTATAATACAACGTATTTTTAAAGTTTGAAATAAAATATTAGTATATTGGATGCTTTATGTTCCTACTTATTAATTAAAAACATTTAACTTAATATTTAGGAAAGTGTCATCTGGATTTTCTGAAAGAAATTATTCGATATTCAATTTTTTTTTTTTTTTTTTTATCTCGTACGTGAAATCTAGTACAAAAAAAATTTAAATTACAAACTTCAAAATTGTCATACCCTTAAATTTCATTTCCGTAATAATTCCTTTTACATACAGTTAGAATGCAGAATTTACGGTACATTTACTTTTATTAACATTTTTCTGCCTTGTCTCTACGCTACTGTAAATATTTTAATGAAATATCTCATTCTAGGATTCTAGGAAACTTCTAAAATGATTCAAACGTCTTTTACAAAATTTTGTCTGAATATAGAGGCTATTGATTTTTACTGTTCAATATACTTAACCCAAATTTTCAAGCACCATTTTTTAAAAAATTCTTATGAATATATAATGCAACCGATTTGACATACTAATTTGTTTTTAATCAATAGCTGAAGTCTATACAGAACTATATGTAAATTTTTTCGGGTGATGAACATTTAACGTGTAGATATAATTGCTAAAAATACTTTGATTCGATACCCTATCGGGAATTCAAAATATATTGTTCGTCGAAAAATAAAACTTTTAGTTTAATCAGCAGTTTCAAAAGTATTAATGGCAAAAGAACCAATTGATTATGCCAAAAACTAAACTCAAATGTTCTTCAGGTTTAAAAAATTAAGACTGAAAGCAGAAATTAAGGCAGCAATTCAGTGACTATGGATTTCCGGTGAAATCTAAAATTGATTCTTTATTAAACATACCAAAGTATTTTTTTTACTAACCATTTTAGGGGCAAGAATAAATTCAATAACCATTTCTAGTTTCAACTGAACTAAAAAAAGGCAATATCCATTTAATCAGGCGAGTTAAGAAAGGGATTCATTAGAATTAATTTTATCAGAACTTTGCTTAATATTTTAAATACCCAGAAAATTAAAAGTGAAATTTTTTGCAATACAAAAAACATTCGGGTCAGAAGAAAATACAACTTTCAAGCGCTGGTTTTTATATCGGAAATCCATATTTACAAGATCATTCAAAACAAGGGTGTCAAACTCAAACTCCGATTTAGGCCCAAATAAACAATGTTTAAGGGGTGTTGGAAATATAAAGTCATTTTTTTGACAATTTGAGATTTTTACATTTTCAAATTGTATAGATTTTAACCTTTCTAAAAATACCTTACTTTAACCTCTAGGTTAATTAGAAGCCCTTAAAACCCCATTTTTAAATAATCGTTGAAACTTGTCCACGCCCATTTGAATGGCGAAACATTTAAGCAAAGTACTTCGCTTTGGCTTAAAAGTTCAACGTCTGATATAAACCAAAAAATTTATCCTTTATTGTAAATTGAGCCTTTATTTTTTTATTTCCTAGCCGATTAGAAGCCTCTCTGTATACATTAAAATCAATCTCAAAATGTCAATTTTGACGTTCGATGTACCTTTTCTGAGAAACTACTGTTCACACAGGTATATAATTTTTTTATAATACATTTATAATGACGGCTAATATGTACTGAAAGAGTTTTTGTAAAAAACTCTAATCTATTTTTTTTAGAAATTTTTTTATGCGAAAAATGGGTCAAATTTCATAAAGTTTGATCAAATATTTCATAAATTATTAAAAAATTTAAAATGAGCTAAAAGCTCATTTCAGTATAAGGAAAAAGGTATACTTTAATTGCACGAAAAATTTTAATCATATGCATGGAACAGATTTTGAGAAAAGGCGCATTGAAAACAACCAGTTTAACATTGTCAGTATAGAGAGAGAGTGGTTTCAAACTCCTCTTTAGTTAAGTTGGGCAGCAAAGAAAATCAAAAATTCATAGAAACGCAAGTTTATTTTGAATAATGCATTATAATAACCATTATTAAAACAAATTTAATATGTACATCCTGACACTTGATATCTCTTCTCTGCTATTATCTTTCCTAATTAGGGTGAAATTTTCATATTTTATTAATATTTATTATCGTACGTCAATATATTGACCGGGAAGCAAAAATGCTCGTTGGGGACCGCGAGTTTGACCCTCCTGTTCAATAATAAAGACATTCATTATTATTAGATCAATTTTAAAAATATCCAGTAGTTTTCACGAGAAATTAATCTAAACTTAACAAACTCTAAATATTAGAACAAAAAGGAGGAAACTCTTCGAAAATATATATACATTGTATAAAATAACAGGTACACTACCTTTTTAAAATAAGCTAAAATTTTCGCTTAAAATGTAGAAATTACTAAACACACACTTCGTTCGATGAATGTATTTATAGAAGCGAAATTACACGCAGAACTATTTCGATTAAGATTACACGCTTTAAAGCCTCATATAATCGGTTGGCTGCAATTAATTATTTGTTTATTAACATTGTCATCTCGGCAATGGCATACCTTTGTCCAAACCCTCTGAGCTAAGAGTATGCGCCGCTCTTCGTAGCTCTAAAATTGAAATAAAGACAATTTCCTTTAAAACTTGTTTATTTTACTTTTGAAAAATGATAATCAATTACAATCGATAACAATTCTCACTATAAGGATTTATTTGTGGACCCTGGGTGGCCGCGGTAGCCGAGTGGTATAGGTATCGGACTGTGGCTTTCTTTGTCACGGGTTCGAACCCTGTACCACTAAAGACCCGCCGTGTAGGGCAGCGATGCACGTTAAATCTGTCGAGAGCTGAAACGTCCTCCCGTTGGTGTGGTGTGGTAGTTAGGAGAGGGGGTGCCAACTCAGGTGTCGCCCACGTCACTTGACCATGGTTCAAAATTACGTGGTCCGTCGCCAAAAGCCCTCGTGTAGCTGAACAGTGTGACGTTAATATTCATTCAATCAATCAATCAATTGTGGACCCTGGAAGACGAGTTATCTCGTCCCTCGAGATGAAAGTGTTAGCATAGAAGAAACAAGTGGCCGCGGTAGCCTTGTGGTCAAGTGGCCGGCATGTTATGAGTTCGAACCTAGTACCACTGAAGACCCACCATGCAGAGGGAGGGGGAGGGGTGATGTTCCTTAAATTTATTGAAGTTCAAACATCCTCGCGTTGACGTGGTGAGGAAGTTGGGAGAATGGGGTGCCAGCTCAGGTGTCACCCTCATCGAAATTACGAGTCCCTTCGCTAAAAGGCTTCGAGTAGATGATAGTACGACGTTAATACTCCCTTATTTAGAAGAAACACGAACCATCGGTGAAGGCCCTCAAAATTTTAAATCATGATTAGATGTCGAGGAGAACACTTGAGTTAACACCTACTCTCCAAACTTTCCTACCACACCAATGTGAGGATATTGAACCATCCCAGATTTGACGTGCATTCGACCCCCTACACTGCAGATCTTCAGAGGCACCAGGATTTGAATCCACGACTAGGTCGAGTGGTCGTGACAATGACCACTCGACTAATGTGGTTAAAGAAACGCCTCGAAATTAATGATGGATGTACAGAATGAGATGCTAACTACGGTGAAAGTTCTCGTCACTTGATCATGGCTCAGTCTTTTGAAACCCATTACAGTAGTCCGAGAGATTTTTTTAATGCGACGGTAATTAACCAGTTCATGTTTTGGAATTAACCATGATACACAAATTTGAAACTGTTAATAAATGCATAGTATGGGCTACTTTCTTGTGTTTTCCGTTCCGAGTGCAGTGAGGGAGGGAATATTAAAATCACACTATTCAGATACTCGAGGGCTTTTGTCGACGGATCTCGTTATTTTGAACCATGGCCAAGTGACGAGGGTGACAACTGAGCTGGCACCCCATCTCCTAACTTCATCATCACACCAACGGGGAAAACGTTTGAGCCTCGACAGATTTAAGGTGCACGGCGCGTCTTCAGCCGTATTAGGCACGAACTCATGAAACGCCGGCCACGAATTCGTTACATTGACTGCTAAGCAACCGCGGCTACCAGGGTGCCTCGGTAAATAATGACCAATTGAGAAACCTACACCTTAAATCTGGGGTACTCAACCTTTTTTCTGCTGGGCTGCATACATATGTCAGCCATTTCACGTGGGCCGCATACATACGTTAGTTATTTCACGCGGAGGCCGCAACATGATAATAAATGGGGGAGGAGAAATGAGGTAAGATCAAGATAACACAGGAAATTTAAAATATGGAAAATTTATCATAATATTATAATTCCTGTTTTGCTTTTTTTAATCATTATTTTTTTTTTAATTTTTTTTTATTTTTGTTACAAACAATAAATTAAAAGCATTTAAGAAACACTCCTTCACAATTTATGCATCAATAAGCGGTTTCATATGATTACCAAAATAATATAACAAACTTTATGGGATGTCTTTGTTATCGCTGGGATATTATCATTGACAAAACACTTTGTTGCTTTTGCAAGGATTATTCAAGAAAAAGCCTGTTTATCACATCTTGAAAGAGATCTTTGAGGAAAAGTGTATTTGAATGACTCCTGTTTGTTGGTATTTTATAAATACCGCACTTTTGTGACAAATCAAACAATTAATGATCCATGTTTATTTTTCCCTACAAAAAATGGTCAACTTCACAATCGTCATGAAACAATATATTTTCGAATATTTTTCGCTTGCAAGATATGAAAGACACCTAAAAATTAATTCCACCCACTGTTCATTCCACTGCTTTCTATCATCACTAACCGTAATTGTTCCAAATAGAAAAAGAATATCAATTCGTACCCGTAAGATACCGATAACTAAAAGCAAAATTGATATTTTATATTTCATGACAAAGAATTTCTTACGAATTTTTTAATACAATCTTTTTAAAAAATTGAGTTTTTGAGAGCAGCGGGCCATGACCAGGCTACTTTAAAAGGCTCGGTGGGCCACATGAGGCCAGCGGGCCGCAGGTTGAGGTTGGGTATCGCTGCCTTAAAAAAGATATTAAAAAGAAGGAACGCAGGACGGGCCCAAGCCAACTCAGAGGTGAAAGAGGAGCAATCAAAAAAGCAGACCACAACCAGGGAGCAGTCACGAGTTAGGGTAAAGAGAAGGTATCTCAGGCCATCTTCTAGTTCAGGGGTCGGCAACAATTTAGCTGTGGCGTACCAAACCCATCTACCAATAGAATTTAGCGTGCCACACAGTAAGATATTTTTGAAGCAATTCGATTCCCATGATAATGCATGAAGAGTAAGAAAACAGTCCATAATATAGATATTGACAATTTTAGTATACATTAACTTTGCATCCTTTAAATATATTTCTCAACATAAAAATAAACAGTCTTCAACAAAAGAATTAATTATACACATATTATGTATTTTTAAGCAAATTTATTAAAAAAATGACGTAGACAACATGAAATATAAGTAGTTTCCTTCGTTATAGTTAAATAAAAATATTAATCCGAGCTAGTTCTTGCACCACTCTACTTTCATATCACAAAATCAGGAGTATAACGTGTGACTTTTAATTTGACATGATTCTGAGCATTCAGTTGTTAAAACATTTCTTTACCGACTCGAACTATTTCTTATATGAGGGATTTTTTTTTTTGCTTAGTTATGTGGAACCAAAAGCAGAAAACAGAGTACATGCAATTTTCTCTCTTCAAACAATTAAATCTCTCCAGCAATGACATTCAATAATTTAAAAACAGCGATACATCTATCTACAGATATATTTCAGATTTTTTTCGTAATTTCGTAAATGTCCTTAAAGAGGTCGTATGACACGTACATTTTCCATGCAACTTTTTCGTCCAATTGTTGGCCTAATCTGAGGGGGAAGGGTTGCCGTAAGCAAAACGACATGCTCTGACGTCAGCTGCGCTCTATCTCCACATTTAAAAAAAAAACTCGCCGATTTCTCTGCTTCGGAAAACGAACATCCAAAATTATTTCTCTTATTTGGCTTGCGCTTTTTTGATGGGCGTAAGCAGAAATTGAGCATCATCTTGTTTAAAATATTATACACCATTAAAATGTTATACGATATATCTAATGTGTTAGACGAAACCGAAGCCACCATCTTCTTTATGACGTGGGGTGCCGAAAAATTGGGGGTGCCGTGGGGTGCTTTGGCTAGAATTTCAAGCAACTTTTATTTGGAACAATTTTTTGAGCTCACTACTAAAAAGTTGTTCGAAAGCCGTTGCTATAGCAACTGAGTAAAAATTTCTTGAAACGTGTAGGTGTGATACGGCCTTAACTGTGAAAATTTTTGTCAAAGAAGGTCCATTACAAAAAATTATCAACTTCTATTCCCTCAAAAATGAACACATTTGTCGAGTACTGCCGAGTGCTACTGAAAATACTTGGGGCACGCGTGTCATAGGTTGCCAACCGCTTTTCTAGTTCCATAATCAATTGCAAGAGAGGATACTATATTATCACAAGGAGAACAAAATCCGTTATCGTTGAAGGCCCTCCCCCCACGAGAAGAACTCCGAAACGAATGAATCTGAAAATCGTCCAGCATCTTCACTGCAATCAGAAAGAGTCACCAAAGGAAAAGCCCCGGCTTGATTGTAGAAACAAATTGTACTCCAGATTGTAAAACTGGCAAATACATTATAGCGAATTAGTTTTAAAATAAAATCATCTTTCCCATTACATTTAGAATACATATTTATTATGCAACTACATTCTAAAATATATATTTAGAATATATTTCACTACCACATTACTTTCAGAATACATTCCACGAGCCGGTTACATTTAAAATGTATTTTTCGGACCTATTACATTTGTACCGTATTCAATGACTCTATCATACTTGTAACATATGCCAGAAGGCTATTATAGAAAGAATGTATTCCTCAACAAATAGTATTTTTACAATATATTATTGAATACTCTTTCCTTTTTAATACCTTCCCCCCTTCTACTATATTTAAGCAGATTAATCAAATTAAGAGACAATTAAAGCATTTTTTGAAATGAGAATATTTTTGAAAATAATATTTTGACTGAAAAAATAATACAGGATGGGACAAATGAAAGTGGCCCGGACGAGTAGATACGATTGGACGTGAATGTGATGCGCCAATCAAGTGTTAGAAACTGGTTCAGATCTTAGAGAAGGCTGTGTCAGTGGGAATTGTTCAGAGTACAGGTGAAGATGGTACTCGCAGTGCAACAGAGGATGTTCGTTGTGGAAAGTTACATTAAAACAAAAAATAATTCAGGGTCGTTCCCTCATTCTATTAAACACGTTAACATGACAACAAAGTGTACTCTGCAATGATTAGTAACAAAATGGCGTTACATTTCCAACATTTTGAATCCTTTTGTGGCAGCATTACCTGAGGAAGAAGAGACCAACAGTTACTTCCAACTGGATGGGGCAAATGCCCATTCTTCTCACCGAACCATGGATCCCATTTACCAATCTCCACTTCTGACAGAGTTGTTAGCAGAGGTCAGTCTGGTCTCGACCCTAGCTGGTCAGCCAGGTCACCTAATCTGCCAATGAGTAATTACTTTTAGTGGGGAACTTTCATCTCTAAGGGGTATCGCAACAACCCTCATAGTCTATAAGAACTGCAACAGAATGTTTCTGATGAAACTGTGTGTGTGTGTGCAACAATTCCAGCAGTCCAACATTGATCTGCTTCTCGCAACTTGCTGATAAGGACCCAAAGGTGCCTAGAGATGAATGGTGGTCATTTTCAACATCTGTTATAAGCTGGTTAGCAAGCTAACTTCTTTTCTTGGCAGTGTCTCTATGTAAATTGGTACTGTGTTTTCCGTGCCACTTTTATTTGCTCCACCATTTATTTATCCTATTGTATGTGTTATAAAAGTTTATAAATTGCTTCTTTAACAATGTGATTGTTCTTTGAATTCAATTATGTGTTCAACAAACAAAGATAATTGTATTTCGTTCCAACATAACCCGAAGGACGTCATAAATATCTTACTCAGCAATATCTTTGTGTGTGTGACAAGTTATTTATTTATTTATTAATATTCTAAGCAAACGATACTTCAATTTCCCTACTTCATTTCAAATGGATTTTAATGGACTTAACTTCTTCAGAATCGTCGTAAACAATATTTACGGCAATGCTTCTCAAACTTTCAATGCGTTTCCGGCCCAATATTCAATCATAACTTTTATCGCGTCTCCTCCCTCTCCATATAATAACAATGTATTGAATGGAATAATACGGTATTTTGACGCTAAATCTGCAATACGACTTTAACCTCTTAAGTGCCACCGGTGTATATAAACGTCTCGCTCAGCCAAAGCATTAACAACCCCGGACTTACATATAAGTCTTTCCGAAGTACGATCTCTTCTGTGTACTGCTATTCATAAAATTATTCCGAAGGTTTTGGAATACAATAAAGAGACTGTGGCAGTGTTTGCGAAGGATTTACTTATTTAAGGGAATTTGCTTATTTATCCCTTTTTCTTCCCCTTCCCCTCCCCTTCGCGTGCCTACGAGGGAAAACAGTGGCATTAGGGAGCAAATAGCGTAACTTTTAATCGGCAGCTAAGGGATTATTAACTGTATAAATAAGATGAGGGTTAATTTTTGTATATAGTTTTATATATGGTAAGCCCATGGGGCCACTGGTAATTATTAAAATTGTTGTTAACAGTTTTGTAAGTTGATTATAAAATACATCATGCAGTACTGATACATTTATAAGTGTATTATATCAGTTTAAATGTGTATTTTATTTTTATTGCATCAGAAAGTTTTCGTTTGTTTATACTTTCAGTGAATTAATAATTTTTTTAAAAAAAATCTTTAGTTTTTGACTTTTCAATATGCTCGCACCTTCCTCGTAGAATTGTAACCCCCCCTCCTTGGGGGGCGCCCCACAGATTAAGAAACGTTGATTTACGGAATTAAGAAGAAATCTGAACGATAACGATAAGCCTACAACAATTTTCAACTGTTCATTGCTAGGGAGATTTATATATTTGGTTGAAAAAAATTACATGTACTTTGCTTTCCTCTTTTGGTTGTGCGTGTCTATGTGAACAAATCTTTCCTCGCATGATAACTATTTTCTGTTTGCAAAAAGGTTGTTTAACAACTGAATGTTCAGAATCGCTTCAAACTGTGAAAGTCATACATTATACCTCTAATATTGAGATATTAAGTCGAGCGGTGTAGAGACAAGGTTCGCGTTAAAATATTAATTTTTTTATTTAACTTCAATGAAGACTAATGCTTATATTTTATGCTATTTATTTCTTATTTTGATAAAAATTTGTTTAAAAGATACATAATATATGTACAATTTTAATTTTTTGTTTATGTTCAAGTAATAGTTTTATTTTATGTTGTTTATTTTTATGTTAGTAAGTATCTTTATAAATAATGCAAACTTAATATATGATAAAACTCTTAATGTATATTCTTCACCTCTATTCCCTAACTGCATGCTATCGCCGGAATCGTCTCTTCCCGTCACGGAGATATAGATCTATAAAAGATCCTCCATCTCCTATCTGAAATTGTATTAGGAGTCCTGGATGGGAAAACAAAGTTCTTTGAGTTTGTAGAGACGAAGATCTTATTGGATGTTGGGGTAAGGCAGGTGGATGACGTCAGAGTCTGAGAGATGTCGCTGGAATCGAATTGTTTCAAATATTTTATACGATGTGGCACCTTGAATCCTATTAGGAGACTGGTTTGGAACGCCACAGCTACATGGTTGCCCATCAATCTCTGTTCTTCATTTTAAGGCTGTCTTCGACTAATGTTACAGAATAGAACCGAAATTCGGAATATTTTTTCAGATAAAAAAGTACTCAAACATTGTGACGGGCTCACGCGTCTTTTCTTTAACATGTCCTTTGGATTCTTTGGGGCCAGAATTAACGGCAACTCTTTTCCAACCAAATCCAAGAAGTGAAGCGTGAAGGTAAGAGGCAAATTAGGAAACTTTTAAATATCAGAACTTACAGTAAGCTGGGTGGCAATTTGAGGAATGTAAAGATAATCAGTGGTTCAAGCGTGAAGAGGTTTTGGAAACATTAAGTTACAGCTATCAGAAGTTATACGTGATATAGAACCTTTAAGTCAAGGTGCATACCATTGCATTCGAGTAAACAACACAACTTCATATAAGATTATAGTGACCGTTACTTCAGTCTACGATAAAGGTAGGAGTGACTGTTTAATATTCGGATCTGTGATAGTTTAGGAATAGAGTTTAGGCGAGTTAGCATTGATAATGGTTCGAGTTAAGTTAGTACGTTATTATTATATATTGTGTGTTTAGCCACCGTAGATTCTCTCACTTATATTATTATTACCTAATTTGTTAAGCGTTTAACTTAATGATCTTAATAAAGACAGATTAAGATCATGGCTGCTTCTAGTTCTTCCGTTAATCATACACCTCCAGCTCACGCTAATGATCAAGGAGAAAGGCACCCGAGGGGAACGCCCTCACAACATTAATACTATAATTCTGGCTTCACTATCCTGTAGAGAATCACTTAATTTATCATAATACTCATTTTTATCCTAGTTGACATATTTTTTCTTTTATAAAATGTGTTTCAGAGTTTTTCTCCTATACCGTAATGCTAAAGGAGCTCTCCCTTTACATGTTAAAAGTAAAAACTAATTATATTTATGAAATATTTTGAAATTTTAAAAGCACTATATTATGAACAAATGCATGAGTTACAATGTCACACATTTTTATAAAAATTGAGGAATTTTTTCTGTCCAAAAATGTGTTCCTCGTTTAGTTTACACTGTCTTACATATATCGAAAACAGCCTTAAAAGAAAACTGTCGAATAGTTTTTTTCCTCTCAACAATAAAAATTTCAGATAGTAAGATTTCAATTTAAATCATTTATTTTACTCAAACTTTCTAGTGTTCTAGTATCTACAATGCCACAAATAAAAGGTTGTCTACTTCTGATCTATATTTAAAAAAAATAAACTTCGAAAAAGGTTTTTATTATAACAACATTTCCGATAATAAACATTCATTTTAAATAATTTATTTCATTCAGACTTTCTAGAGTATTTGTTACTTTATAATTGTTAAACAACTTCAATTGCAATTTTTAATCTAAAAACAACGACTTGTTCTTACAGCAACCAAATGTTTTTAAACACTGAAGTCTGCAATATTTTTTTTCTTTTGTTGCGATTGCAGATACAATGTACTTTAAAATTAGTTGGGAAAAAATAATTGGCTCCATACACGCATGTCATTTGCTTTGGGGTGATAATCGTTTTTGCTGCTTGCAATCGTACCATGGTGTGAGCTATCGTAATACCTAAAGTGATTTAATTCAACATGAGATCTAAATATAATGTTTTATTACTTGAAGGTGAGAGGGTAAGTGTTGATATCTCTCTTCATGTTATTTTAATTTATAAATTTTTTTTAAAAAAAAACTGTTGTTTTAAATCTTACATTTTTGAAACTATACGTAAATTAATAAGGAGCTTTTTAATTCTAAGAAAAAGTATTTGTATTCGTTAAATTCTGGAATATTTATAGCACAGCATATGAATTTAAAATTTTTTCCATTATGCTTTGTGCGATTTATATGAGTTATCAGCCTATTTTTAAAAGTGAATTAAAATTATTTCATAGATTTATATATTTTTACTAAAGTACCACATTTTTCCATTGTTAATCTGTCTAAAAAGTGTAATGTGATTACTTTTTTTGGCAAGAGAAAAGTGACACATTGGAATATTTATGTTTTCAAATTTCTTTAGCTTTTCGAAAGAGATTTAAATAAAGTAAAGAATTGAGCTTTTTTTTTCTTTTCGGAAATATTGCTTACATGGTGATATTAAAATTATCATCATGCACGCAAACTTTCATTCACACACACATACCCAAATATATATCTGTAAGAAAAATCATTACGAAAGTTCCCATTATTGTAAAAAAAATTATACATTGATTGAATTGACCACTGAGACACTTGTTTTAACCTAGTACAAGGTGACCTGGTCTCTCTTTATATCTATATCTATATCTATATAGGATCAATCTCAATCTCATTACTTTTCTTTGTACTTTTCATTCAAATACGTTTTTAATGAGAAAAATATTCTTTCTTAGCACTACCAATGGCAAAGGAAAAAGGGTATGTGGACATTTTGAAACTCTCGATGATTCCTGGCATTGCAGCTGTCGTTCGGTCAAAAAGTTGCAGCATATTCAACTTCCGCCTGTGTGTTCTGCTGTGTGCTATTACTGGATTTGCATGGCAAACGAAAGTACTGGTGGAAGAGTATTTAAGGTATCCAACCATCCTCAACATTAAAGATCACCGTATAGAATTTACGCGTATGCCAGCATTAACGTTCTGCTATTTAGACGGGTATGTCGAAAGCTCAATTGTATTATTTCTTACACATGCACTTCTAACTAGAGTAATCTAAAATTTAATATATCATATCAAAATTAATATGTAAAATGCGAAAGAACTTTGTAATGATCTTAATGGGTTGATTGTATTGGTTCCTGAAAATAGTACTTTTTAATCTCATGTAAGAATTGTGAAGCCCCCAACCGTGGGGACACACGTTCTACACTATCTACGCGATCTGTTTCTGTGGGGAAGAACGAAGAACCATTCAAATCATTCTTTCTAAAATCTGTTTATTAAGATCTTAGTTTAAATACAATACACAACAATAATAATCTAAGTAAAATGATCTAGAATGAGAAAACGCAACGCGTATTACCAAATAATCACGCAATTGCCCACTGAATCTAACTTTATGTATTAATTCCTATCTCACTAATATACGCCCTTTCCTTTTAACTTTTATAAATTCGCTTACCGCTATATCTTAGGTAAACATCTACGTCTTTAGCACTTCTGTAGTGGCTTAAATCCGACCGTTTTCTTTTTGGTCTCGAACTCACTTTTGGTTCATCTGTACCTGCACGGCTAGGTTAATTCTCGGACTTCGGATTCTTCTAAACTTTATCACAAAAATTACTTTACAGCTATTTCTCTACTTAGCGACTTCACTTACCACTTAGCAATCACTTCTGCACATAGACACAGACATAGACTTCGCTCTACTGCTAACTTTCAATATATATATATATATATATGATTCCTAACTTACATAACCACGTTCTTCTTGAGTTGGTTGGAAAGAATTGTCATTCTGGCCCCAAAGAACCCAAGAGGACTGTTAGCTGAATTCGCGATGAAAGCCCCGTCACAGAATAAAGAACTTAGCGATTTAAAAGTTTTAGGTTCGGGTTTTAAATCAAACCAAAAACCAATAGTGACTAAGTAATGGGTGATATATTAAATTTAAAACATAACTGAATTCAAATATGGTTTTGTAACTATTTGATATGAATATTTAGTACTTTATGAAGTACAGTTCTGTCACTTGAATGTAGGATGCTGGTCAACAGGAATGTAGCTACTGCCGTATCATTGATACGTGGTCCCCAAGCTACAGGGCCCCCGACAGGTGAAAACAAAATGTCGTAACGGCTTGCAATTTATCTTTAAGGGACCACGATTCCTAATCCGGAAATTTCATACCATTCGTACACTTGCTGTCTAATTATGATCCTGTTTTAAAGAAATTTCTTTTGAAAGTAAAGGGTGAAATAAAATATTTAGGTCCCACCATCCAAAATAAAATTATCAATTTTGCTTAAATTATCAATTTAAAAAGCCCCATTTTTTCGACAATTATTATGGATACTACACAAGATCTTTCAAAACTTTCTGTAATGTTTCGATATATAAAGATACTAGCTGGTATACCCGTTCTTCGCACGCGTGAATTTAAAAATTAAAAAATACTGACAGAAGGATAAAAAGAAGTTTTTAATGAGTTAATTATACGTGAATTGTATAAATTAAACAAAAAAAGCTTTTTACATAACTCAGCTGAACGAAAAAACCGTGTTTGCTAAATTTTAAGTCTTTAGATATAATTGCTGATTTTTTATTATTGTTATTGTTATTTATGACGCCCCGTAACTTTCTTGTGGGTCGATTTTTGAAAACACCTACCTGCTCAGCAAAAGTAAAACATTGTTACAAATTTTGTGTAATAAACGCTAAAATTAGTGTAAATAATTTTTATCTGGATGTGTAATGCTTTCTGATGCATTTATTTTATGTTAGATAGCTGTTACCCGCGACTTCGTCCACGTGAAATTTAACAAAAAAGTGTTTATTCACTTTGCAGAGTTTACGAAAACTTTTCTTCTACTTTGTGAATCTATGTTTCTTTTTCGTTTTATTTTTTTTCTTTGCTTTTTGTTGAGCAAGGGGTGAAAGGGACGCATGACCTTTGACACTGTCGATGGGGTGAGGACTAAAATCTTTAGGATCAAAATAGGTCTAAGTAGCAAGTAGAGTGAAACGCGAACACAAACGAAGCCGCAAGGAAGGGGGTGAAAGGGACGCATGACCTTTGGCAATGCAGTTAAGGACTGTAAAATCATTAGGATCAAGACATGAACGGGAAATGTTGCGAATGGCAGCAACCTAATCAAAGAAAAAAGTTTGATATAACTGCTAGCAGTCGTTGAGACAGAAGGCTCACGAATTAAAATAATTCCTATTAAATAAAAATAATCCCTATTGAATAAAAATAGTCCCTATTGAAATAAGTAATCCCTATTTGAATCGGATACTGCTCACTATTTCATAGGTTTTAATTTTATTTTCTCGGAATCCTAATTTTTTTTCCTACAATAAAAGTATTCTAAGTTATTTCTTATAACATTAGCTATCTTCCAATGAAAGTTTCGTCAAAATAGGTCCAGTCGTTTCAGAGATTAGCCGGAACAAACAGACAGACGGAAAGACAGATAGATAGACAGACAGACAGTCAGACAAAAATTTTAAAAATTTATTTTTTCATGTAAGTACCATATATACTTTTAAATGCATTTAGTAAAAAGCTGCTAATTTCAACTTACAAACAGACACTTCATTTTTATTTATATGTATAGAAAGGAACAGGATGACGTACCTAACGAAATTGTAATCTTAGAGTCCTTTTGGGGATTTACGTTACTAGCCGATTGCACTGCCCAGGGGCTTAAAACTGAAATTTTAAATGCAATAAAAAAACATGGAATTGATTTGTCTAAATGTAGCAGGCAGGATTAGGATGGAGCAAATGTTATGTCGAAAGTATATGGAGGGATACAACCCCCCTCCCCTTATTTGCTTATATGCTAATTTTGTTCATTGTATAGCATATTCATTAAATTTAATTTTAAATGATGCTGCGAAACACATTCCCAAAGTGTCAGAATTTTTCGATTACTTAGAAAAAATATATACTTTTTTTGGCAATTGCACAAAACGCTGGGCAGTGTTAATTCATGATTCTCCCAAAAAATATAAAATAACACTTAAAAAAGTATGCCCCACTAGCTGATCATTAAGAAATGACACCTTATTCGGTATTCGAAAGAATTGCTCACTAAATCATGAAAACTTTATGTAAACTAGATTTAATTTCAACTAAAAAAGACGAATAAAAGAATATAATTACTATATTGGCTAGCTATGATTTTATAGTGCTTGTAACCTTTTTTTTTTCTTGGTTATTTGAAATCATAGACCTCATTTCTAAAGCCCTATGCGTACACTATGAAAAAATAGCCTACAAAAAGCTAATATTCTGCTGAATAATCTTCTGAACGAACTGTTAGTAAATAGAAACCAATCTTTGTTAAAAGAATCTGGAGATCTAGCTAAGGAATGGGGAGTAACACGTTGTTTGAAAAATAAAAGACGAAAGCGAACAAAATGCTTTTTTGACGAGTTAGCAGATCAAAGAGTTTCAGACCCGGAATCGTCTTTCAAAGTTTATGTGTGTGTGTATATATTATTGCTGTCTAGCTGTGTTGATACCTCAAACCCGACAAAGATTTTGGAGTCTACATGATCTCAGTAATATTTTCGAAATTTTGCAACCAGATAAACTCTTATGCTTCTCATATAAAGGAATAAAAAAGGCCACAAAACTAACTAATGAGTACAATGAAAACTTAACACCCGGTACCTATGAACAACTAATTTCTTTAAAAAGTTGTTTAAAATCCGAAATTCAGAACATCCATTCAATCAAAGAGCTCACTGAATTACTAATAATTAATTGCAATAACCTCGCTTCCAGTTTTCCGGATATTATAACAGCACGTCTGCTAATTTTGACTCTTCCAGTCACAAGGGAAACAGCTGTGAAAGAAGCTTTTCTAAACTAAAAATTATTAAAAACTATCTTAGAACTTTCATAGGAAAAGACCCCGGTTATCAGACTTAGTAATATTGTCGATAAAAACTGAAGAACTGGAAAAACTAAAATTTTCTTCTACTATGGATATTATCATAAATGCGTTTGCAGAAAATAAATCGACAAAAATACCTATTAAAGCCAAAAGTACCTAATTCTTAATTAGTAATGTTTGTTTATGCGTATATTTATGGGTAATTATAGGCGTGGTGACAGTACGACAACGAGTATTGTCCAGATGTTAATTAACTTGAGTGCCAACGTTAAAATCTTTTTTCAGAGGGGACCGTCGTACGTGAATGTCTGCGGTTGCAAATGGTTTGGTCCGTGAGGGCAGACATAAAGATTCTACACATGGTGGCTGCCTTAATTTGTCAGAAATTGCTACACGAGACTAACAACATATTTGTTCCTCTTGGAAGCAGGTCCCCATCCATGAGTGGTATGAAGGAAACCATCCTGGTGCTGCTTTCCTTTGGACAGGCAGTGGGCGAGAGGAAACTACTCTTGCTAGGTTTCGCCATGGACATATTCGAGTTCAACGGCATGTGGCAGGTCTTTAAGTTTACCCTCCTTGTCATAATTGCAATGTAACCCGCTCCTCTCCACATCTTAGCTTGTATTGGCTGCCATAAAAGCCAGCTGCTCTCAATTCCTGCTACATCTCTCCAATGTTAAAAAACGCACGGGTTCATGGACTTGATATAGATATTTTTGTGGATCAAGTAGGATACGAGAAGCAACAACAACACGTATAATTATTTCAAATAAATTTTGTTTATGTGATCATATTAATTTATTTTTAAAAAAAGGGCACCGAAAAAATTTCGATACGGGGGTTAAGCCCCCGCCCGTGGAGACCTCATTTCTATATTATCTACACAACCTGTTTCTATGGGGAAGAACAAAGGATCACTCAAATCATTCATTTTTAACCTTGTTTATTAGGTCTTAGCTTAAACTCAACACACAACAAAAGCAATTCAGTAAGCTGATCTAGAATGAGAAGACGCAACACGTATTACCAAATAGTCGCGTACTCGACCACTGAATCTAACTTTATATATAATTCCTCTATTACTAATATACATCCTTTCCTTATAGCTTATATAAAACTAGCTTACCGGCATATCCTAGGACCTAGGTAATCAGCTACTTTCTTTATCTGTTCTGAAGTGGCTTTAATCCCAGAGTATTCCTTATGGCCTTGAACCCACCTTTGGTTCGACAATACCGGCACGCCTAGGCTATTTCACGGAGTTAGGGTTCTTCTAACTTTATCTTAAATCAGTTTACAACTAGCTCTCTACTTGGCGACTTCACTTCCCGCTTAAGAATCACTTCTGCACATAGACATAGATCCGGACATCAATCCCTTTACTGCTAACATCATATATATATAATTCCTAATTTACATAACCACGTTCTTCTTCTTGAGTTGGTTGGAACGAATTGCCATTTCGGCCCCAAAGAAACCCCAAAAGGACATTAATAGAAATCGCGATGAAAGCCTCGTTTCACGGGGTCCACTCAGGACTAGCTACGCCAGTGCTCGCCAATTGCCCTTTGGCATAACGGGAATCATTTTGGGAAGAAGTTCCGTATAAACATGTGAAATTAGATTCGTCATAATGCAGATCGGTTACTGAAAAAGAAATAAGATCTTATTATAATATAAATTTCATATATATATATATATATATATATATATATATATATATATATATATATATATATATATCACTGGTTGGAGTTAGGTTTCATTCAAGTGTTCGTTATATCCAAGACTTGTTGCATTAGACTGCATACTTCTTTTGAGCATTACAAAAAAGTTATTGTACGTGTATCGACCGTGTATGGCAGGGGTGGCGAACCTTTATGAATCAACAGGCCATTTTTTTCTAAAGAAAGGCTTAATGAGGTATAGACGTGCCTTCAAATAATTTTGACTTGTGATTATTGGGAAAATAATGAAACTAAATACTAACAACACAAAACTCTTTATTTACTAAAGAAAAATATATTTTGTATTTTATAGTAGTAAATGTTTTAGTTAAACATGTAATTTTAATTATATAAAGTAACATAAGTGTGATTTCTGCTGTTGCAGATTAGAAGACAAATAAAATATATTAGGATCGGTTAAGATGTTACTTTTAGCAGAATGCATGCTGAATTGGAGTCATCTGCCAAATGGTTTCTAAGCGAGTCTTTAATATTATTTTTTCATCTCTGAAAACAATGACTCACAGGCGTATGTCGATGAAAATATGGTTGAAATAGCATGAGCCTGCCTCTCCAAATAGTTAAACGTATCTGGAATCGAATTTAATGTTTCCAAAATTTCGTTAATGGCAGTTTTACTTATATTCCTTGTTAATCTTTTTGTTTCAATCAATTCTAACTTTATCCATGTTTCAATAAATTTTTGAATCCATATTGAGCTAGACTAGAAATCAATAAGTTACACTTCAAATTCTTCAATTTCCAACCCATCGAAATGCGGCAAGTTCAGTTTATAAAATGATGTCACATCAGGGTACATAATAAACTTGAGCGTTTCTGATAATTCTGTGAACTGAGAAAATCTCACTGAAAGAGATCCTTGATTGAAGAATCAATCGCGATTGATCGTGTTGATGGGCGGCGTGCTCAAAACATTGCGCCGCGTGCCATCAATGGCACACGTGGCAATGATTCGCGATTCCTGGTGTATGGTATATCGTCTGTCTAATTATGACTGCGTAACTCCATCTGGAATGCTAATTTGATACACAGTAAGGCAGTGTTTCTCAAACTGGGGGCGCGATAACCTGAGGGGGCGCGAGCATATCGAAAATAAAAAAAGATTTAAAAATATTTAATTTACTGAATGAAGTAAAACAAAATGCGGCACTTTACTCTGATATAATTTATAGGCGCACGCGCGATATTAAGTCATCAAAAATAAAAACTTCAATACCTGCTATCTTTGATCCTATAACCAAACAAAAGACTTTTATTTGATTTTCTGTAATCCAATGATGAGAGATTTTTTACGCTTCCTTTTAATCCTAACACTTTTATTCAGAGAAAAAACAGATCCCGCACCCAGAATCGAAAAAATTTAGGAACATAAAAATTCATCACTGTCATTATTTTTGAAATACTGCACATTATAGCTGTAATCTGTTTGACCTTCTAAGTTATTGGTACAGTTACTATGACCCCCTCTTATTGTTTGTTTTGGGAAGTTGTAAGTAATGTATTTCGTTGCGCTTTTTTCCATGAAAAGAGTTTTTATGATATTTGAAAACCACGGAGATTATTTAAGAGTATTCTAAAATATATAAAGCACAACGAAAAACGTTTTACAAAATTTTTTATTAGTAACATATATATTATCATAATGAATACACTTTTACCCGGAAGTGGTCACGCGTACACATAGATTACGAAATCGTTAATTCTGGCAAAACTGTTTATTTGTTACCAAAGAAAATTGAAAAGTCCTTGAAAGTAGGTAAGCATATTTTCTCATAGTTAAATTTTTCACTGGAATTAATTGTATACTATAAAAATAATTATAAAAAAAGGATTGGGGTGACTAATAACCCGCTGGACCATTAGTATCGAGTGCGCGCCTGCTCCAGGGTTAAAACATGTTGAAGTCTTTTCGCTTTAAAAATATTAAAAATAATACAATTATTCTTCATCTGAATTTTATATTATTGTTCATTATTCAACATCAATTCTAAATGATAATTCTGTAAGGCTTAAAATTATAGTTCGTTTTAAACTAATTATACTTTGAGCAATCATTTAAAAATCATTTTACATTTTTGTAAACATTGTCGCGCACTTGGCTTTACGCTCCTTACAAAATTCAGCGATTATTTCAATAATGTTTTATTTCCTTATAAATGAACTCGTGCAAGCGGGTACTTCAGCCGGTATACTTTTATGTAAGTGCTCCATAGTAGTTTATAACAATTCATTATTACTAAATTAAGAACAAGTTTAATAAATATTAATGACTTCCATGGGCTTGTCTTGCAAAGCAAAGTTTTTATAAGGAATGCTTATGATTAGAAATTGACCCTCTGAGTTCTTTTTCTATATTTAGCAGATATCTATATTTTGTCTTCTAAGCAGCCACCGCATTTTGCAATATGTTGAATTTAAAAATTAGAGAAAGGAAAAAAATAACACACATAATAATTATCCTATTATATTATTTATTACTTAAAAGTAGTATACAAAATTTAATACTTATGTTACTAATTTGTATGGTTTATAATTAAGATCGCCTATTGTAACTTTAGCGTCAAAGTGCATTATTATTGCATTCAGTACATTATTAATGTATAAGGGGGCGCGATAAAAATTGAGATCGAAAAGGGGGGGCGCCAGTATTGAAAGTTTGAGAAGCACTGCAGTAAGGCTAGGTGCCAAGTTGTTGTTTATGTTCGCCAAGATAGGCGATAATATTACAATATGGTTTACTTTGATATTTTTATCGTGCCGTAATGTGGTTGCCATGGTGATAACGTATATTAGTGTTAATTTTTTTTTTTTTTTTTCTCCACGGGATCTCTGCTCAGCTAAAGTAACACATTGTTAAAAATTTTGTGTAATGAACACTTAAAATGGTGTAAATAATTTATACCTGGAAGTTAATACATTAATATTACTTTCTGTTGTATTTATTTTATATTAAAATCTTGCCACCACCTCTGCCTTCGAAATCTAGTTTTATTATCAAATAAAAAAGTTGTGATTACACTGATAGAGGAATAAATTAAAAGCTGAGAGCGCTCTGAGTCATGGCGTAGAAAAAACAAAAGGATTAAAGAATCGCGCCAAAAAGCGCTTGGCGCGTTGCACTTATATATCAAATCAGTTACACCTGTGGAGTTACGCAGTCTGATAACTAGGCCGACGATACGTATCGAGTATTTATAGTATATTTATATTTTTTATACGTTTAGTCTGAATTCACGCGCCAAACAAGGTACTGCAAACTAAACAAATTATAATATCCGTGCAAAAAATATATAAGTCAGACCCTTATTTAAAGAATTCATCAGGATCGAGCATTTTGTTCGTTAATTCGGGGTTATTCATTATATAAGGGCCCAAACAAAATATAAATTTTTTGCATTTACATTTTGGATATTTTGTATTAAGCAGCTACACAAAAGATATCCATAGTTAGATAAAGCACATTTTTTAATCAACAGCTAAAAGTACTATTCAGGAATTATTAAGCACCAGTTAATTGGAAATTTTAAAATACTGAATAATAACTGTTTGATAATTGGTTTGATTCCTGCCTCGAAAGAGTTCTTTTTCAGCTTTATGCAGCGAAGGCAATGATGTGTGCTTCGTTTACATCCTGTGGGTGTCTCAATATAGATTTCTGCATCAGAATCACTATTCATTGGCTCCTACAAATGAATAATTTCTTGGTCAAGGCACGGGCCAAGTGGGCTCGGGCCTTATAACGTTCTTAGATTTATAATTATCAATGTGATATGGCTATCTGATTTTTAAAATAATGTACATTTTATGGTTTTGGAAAATGTTCTGTTTCTCATTTCACGTTTTAAATGCAGCCTTAAATTTCTATTTTATTATATACATTTTTTTTTAAAATTATGTACGTTTTATTCTTTATTATTGTTATTATTATTAAAATTATATTTCTGTAACTCGCATGTTACACTAGGTATCAAAAAAAAATTTGTTTCGATATAAAGAAACATTTTTTTTTTTGTGATTTGCAGTACTGGATACTCTATGATTTCAGTTTTGTTTATGGGCATCATATTTAAACATTTCCAAGATATTTACTCATATATATTTTTCTGTATCCAGATTTCAAGGTAGGATGTTGCGCTGTTCTGGAACTAGTTGCCAGTCATTTGCTGTCCGCGAACATAAGGCGTCACATCCTGGTGAAAAACTTTCGAATCATCCAGAATATTCTAAGGTTAACATTTCTTATTTGCTCACTTCAACTGAACATACCGAATATGCAACCTTTGGCAATATAGTCCGGTGAATGAAGTCAGAACGGCCGATCTGGCAACACTGACGAAACAAAACGCTGCACATGCGTAGCGGCAAGGGTTGACCATCTGCTCCCACCGTTGTTCAGTTGAGACTCATTTTTGTTTCGTGTAAGACTTGTTTTACAAAGTGTTTGTTAATTACGTTGGTTCTTAGCGGAAAATGAACGAACAAAAGATCAATTTAAAGTTTTGTTTTATGCTTGGCACATAATAGCTGATGAACTGCAGATTAACCGTGAATCCATGTGGCAAATCGTTACCCAGAATTTAGGGATGAGAAAAACGTGTTATTTATATTGACGATATTCCTAACATCCAATGAAACGAGACAACGCTTTTGAACTCCATCCCAAAAGCAGACTTCTTGCAAAGTTCCCACTACATTTATAGCAGATCTCAGTGGTTCATAGTTATAAGAAGTGACTATTTTGAAGGACATTCGTTAACGTTTCATCTACGTTACATTTAAAGGACTATTCGCCGAACTTTATTGTTAGAGGTTGTATTTCATTCCAATAAACTTTTAATACTTATATACAAAGAAAAGAATCATTTCGAAAGATTTTAAAAATAATGTATCAGTAACGGATAAATACGGATAAATGTTGTCGGTTTAGTATATTGAAGCATTGTAACAACAATAAGTAGAAGCAGTTTAATAATAATAAATAAAATTTTATTTTTCTGCAATAAGAAATAAAATATTCTAAGACATCCTGACAAAATGTCTTTATCAACATATCAATTTATTTTTTGTGGACATTTTTATAATCATTGACTCATTAATTTACCTTTGTGGGAAATTCAAGCATAAAACATTTTCAAATGTACAGTATTCAATATAATATGCTATTATTAAACACAAGTTTATGTATTACAATGAAATAATTTAGAATTAATATTTTTATTATCCAGTAGGAATTCTACGAAAGTTTTTAATTACTTATTTTTAGTTCCTGAAAGATTTAATTACAAAAAAATTATAAATATCGTTTTAAATATGAACGTGTTTTAGTTCGTTAAATTCCCCCAAGAATTAATTCGATGGAGCAAGTGTTAATTTTCCTGAATTCTGTTCAACGAGAATTTAAAGTATTATTTCCTTTCTGCTTTCATATTCCAAACTAAATTTAGAGCAAAAAGTTACGACATTGTCAAGTTAAATAATTAGGAAACTTGGTACAAAATCGTGAAATGTATCCATTGTTCGGAACACTTTGTGGGAACCCCCCGGGTTCCACCCTGGACACCAAGATTGAATTGAGGCAAAGAATTACCAGACATTTTTACAATATCAAATAATTTTTATTCACTTGAATCAATTTTGAACCTTCTAATCACAAATACGATTCAATCTGTCTACGTCAATGGGATTGAACTTTACTATTAAATTAAATCACGAAATATGATACTAATCAACTATTAAGGTATCCGAACACGTTCAGAGTACTTTTTGACAAAATAACATATTTAAACATTATGAAGGCCTTTTAGGACTCAATACCAATAAATACTAATATTTAACCAACAATATTTACAATAAATTGCCTGAATTTTTCGAAAATCATAATTATATGTGAAATTTTAGCAATATTTTTGTAAAACTTCAAGGCAATTAGAGGAAAAAAAGTAATAAATTTATATTAGTAAAAGAATTACCAAAACAATCTAGAGGCATTTATCTAGAGAATGTACTAAAATTTTAATGTTTTATTAAAATTTGAAAATTTTAGAGCCGATTGAGTAAACGTTATAAGAAAAATCACGCCTTTATGAGACCATTATTTAAATAACAAGCCCTAACACAAAAAAATATTCATACTATAAGAAATATTTTAGTACATTCTCTAGAAAATAACATAAATAACAGGTTCAAAAAGTTTTATAAAAATACATTTGTAATATCTTTTGTGATCAGACTGGCCATGATAGATTTCGAACAATTTAAATGCCCACTTCTGGTAGTTCAAAGACCCACTTCCGGTTTTACTAACTTAATAAAATTGATTGTAACTTGGCCTTTAAGAAGCGTAGAATCAAAACAAAGCATGTTTTGTAAAGCCAAAAGATAGCTGTATTCAATAAAGTAGAAAACAAAAATATCGGTCTTGTCCGAATTTGGTCATTTTCAACGTGTTCGGATACCTTAAACTCAATATCGAACGGGTTTACCGGGATAAGAGGACTGGGAGATATAAGCATTTTGAATTACTAGCAATCATTAACTTTCCACTAACTATATTATATATTTACTCTTATTATCCGATAAATGTTTAAATATCACCTGACTTTTACTACTTCACTCCTTTCCAGTCGGCTCAACTTTCCCAATGTAGATCGCTGCCTGATAATCAGCCAGAAACTAATCACGCAATCAACTTGAATCTTCTTAGCCCTCCGTCTATGTATCTCTTGGCTCAATGGCCTTTTTCGCTAACCTACAACACTTTCCTTATATACTTTGATTCATTTGCATATCCCGTTTCCTCCTTTTAGAGCTGGTTGGAAATATACGCAAATTTACAATCCCCAAAGACGCCCAAGAGTATTAGTGATAAAGTGCTGTATAGATTCGTCACAACTTAGGTTGCAAGGCGTAAGAAAAAGAATATATTCTTTTTTTTAAGTTAAGGGGAAAAGCAGTTTTTTTAAGGTATAAAGCATGAGTCGGCAACCTTTAAGCTGTAGTGCGCTAAACCAATCTACCCATATGATTCAGCGTGACGCACAGTGGGACATTTTTGAATCATTTCGATTCCAAAGTGGAAAGCAGAGTTCAAACAATTTTCTTTCTTTCTTCTCCAGCGACGATATTCAGTGGTTTATAAAATAACTTTTTCTTTCAGTTTTTTTCGTAATTCTGTAAATGTCTATAATTCTGAAAAATTTGTCAAATAAGGTCCATAACAAATTTATTGACTTCCATCCAGTTTAATATTGATAAATTTGTAGAGTAGTGCTTTGATTGATTGATTGAAATTTAACATCGCACTGTTCAGCTACATGAGGGCTTTTGGCGACGGACCATGTAATTTTGAACCATGGTTAAGTGACGTGGCCGACACCTGAGCTGGCACCTCCCTCTCCTAACTACCACACCACACCAACGAGAGGACGTCTCAGCTCTCGACAGATTTAGCGTGCATCGCTGCCCTACACGGCGGATCTTTAGTGGTACTGGGCTTGAATTCGGGACAAGGCAAGCCACGATCCGATACCTATACAACTCGGCTACCGCGGCCAAATTCAGTAATAAAAAATTATTTATAAAATACCTTCTTCCGTACTGAGTTGGGATTTTTGCGAAAATAATAAAACAAAATACTCTATCAACTCAAAACTCTTTATTTACTACGAAAAAATACCTTTTGCGCTGTATAGTTGTAAATGTTTTAGTTATACGTGTAATTCAAATTAAAGTAACATTAGTGTGACTTCTGTTGTTGCAGATTGGATAACAAGTAACTTTTTAGGATTGTAAGATGTTACTTTTAGTAGAATGCATGCTGAATTGCAGTTGCCAAATGGTTTCTAAACAATTAATTATTTTTGCTGTGGTTCACTTTTTTGTCAAGAGGATTTGTGATTGGTTTCAAAATGCCATTTTACAGACGATGTTCTGCATATCATTGTTCCAGAACATAAACCACGCATCGTCTTGCCACTTTTATTACTAAAAAATGCCATATTTCAGATTTGCAAAGTTTGAAATTCTCTGTTACACTTACTATCTTGCGCTTTTTGTTCTTTTGCTGAACTAGCCATGTTAATTAAGAGTTAAAATTCGTAAATAAACACACATAAACATTAAAATACAGTTATGTCAACGAAATTGACTATACTATGCGTACACAAATTTTGCATCACAAGCAATTGTAGTTCACGACATAACTAAGGCAAGAAAATAACGAACAAGTGTGTTCCTCGCGGCTCCGTGACCGATCACTCGCGCTTACTTGTAATACTTCACATTGAAATTAGTTATTTTGAAATAAAAGGCAAACCATTTCGATCGCTGGCGTGCCCAAAATATTGTGTCGCGTGCCATTGAGGGCACGCGTGCCACTGGTTCGCTATCCCTGCCCTAGGCTATCCCCATTAAAAATTGGGATGGAAATGGGCCAAATCGTGCTATCACCTGAATGGTGCTCAAAGCTACGGATAATGACAGGCGTCCCTAATCCCTTTGCCAAGATGAATTTCATTCGGCCTTTACCGATCAGGTGGCATTAGTAACACCAACGGTCAAGAGAAAGCACTCCAGAGCATGATTCACCCACCATGATCTGGTATGCCGGTTTCATGGCTTCATGAGTTTGACTCCACTTTCTCAGCTTCCTTTCCACCTAAGGTATTCGGAATTGAGACTCATAACTTCACGCTACTCATTTTCAATCCTCTAGAAATCCTTTTGCTCTATATATATATATATATATATATATATATATATATATATATATATATATATATATATATATATATTCCCTTGTTCAGACAAGACGTGCTACCTGATGATGTGCATTAAACGATGGGCACTGATTCCGAAACCCATACGCTGAAGTGAGCGTTCCACGGTTCGCTTATTGATCGTGCAACGGATGCTGTGACGTTTGAGATAAGTAACGGTAGTGTGAAATTGATTAATTTAAACATTTAGTTTATTTATGTCACAGCTATTATTTACAGATTATACAATGATATTTTTAAACTTATGAAAGATATTATTAAAGTTCAAATGATGTGGTTTGGGAAGGAGGAGTTCCTTTGTGTGGTCCGCTCTCAACGAAGGTTTTCAGATCATCTCCGGTTCTCTTTCTCTACCCTCCCTAGCTTCGAGGATCAGCGTCCGGCGTCTTTAGCTTCCAATTACATCCAGCTAGTGGGCGGGAAAAGGGTCCCTCGTGGTGTCAAAGGTTTCTGGGGTGATCCCAAACGGGATCACGCAATAATTTTAAGGTTGCAGGTGCGAATACACGTGGGGTGATCCATAAAGTTGCCAAATCACACACACAGTTGTGTGGCAAGAAATTCACGGTCACTTCACTGCTCTTGATCCCCACGACGTGAATCATCAGAACACCTTGATTTAGTTGGGTTGTAATTTGAGCAAATGTTTGACTTCGCTGACTATGTACAATAGGGATGAGCCGTCCCACATACCACGATCGTTGTAATATTCCTTTGCAATTTTCCCGATTACTATTTCCCGACGTTCGTGTGTTCTCTCTATACCAATGTTTCTCAAACTGCGGGGCGTGCCCCCTAGGGGGCGTGATAACTTTACGATAAGGGCGCGAGCATATTGAAAAATCGAAAACAATGGATAAGTTTTTAATAAAAATTATTAATTTATTGGATGTAAACAAACAAAATACATTCCAACATAATAAAACATGAAATACACATTTGCACTGATATAATACACTTATAAATGTATCAGTAGCACACAATTTATTTTATAATTAATTTAACAATACTAAATTAAGAACAAGTTTAATAATTAACATTGAATCCATGGACTTGTCATACATAAAAATCTTGATATCTTGATAATTTCCGCGGTTTATAATTAATCCCTTAATTGCCGATTAAAAGTTACGTGATTCACTCCCTAATGCCACCGTTTTTTAAGTAAGAGTGCAAATGGGATGTATTGAGGGGGGGAGAAGAAAAGGAACAAATAAGTAAAAACTTCTCTGAAATAAGGAAATCTTTCGTAAATACTTCCAAGATCCTTTTAATGCCTTCCAAAGCCTTCGGAATAGTTTTATGCATTGCAGTGCACAGAGAAGTTCATACTTCGGAAAGACGTATATACACGTCAGGGGAAATTAACGCTTTGGTTAAGTGGGATGTTATATACGCCGGTGGCACTTAAGAGGTTAAAGCCGTATTGTAGCATTATAGCGTCAAGTATAACATTATTGAACTCAATACATTGTTATTGTATGGAAGGAGGCCCGATGAAAATTATGATTTAATATTGGGTCGCAAATGTTGAAAGTACCAGAAAAAAGCACTGCTACATACTCTTAGTGCAGTCGACCTTGAAAATCCAAGCTTTCTTACGATTTCGGAAATTGAATGTCCCATGCATCGATTGCCTACTATTTATCCGAGATTGAAAGAGTGTGAGGTTGAGAATACCCAAACTGACAACTAAAACTCTTTACCCATACTGACAATCGAAGCGATTCATTGAGTACACATTACGCATACAGTGACCACAGTACTCCCACATGGACATAAAGGAGGAATAGCCCAACGCATTTTATTAGCAATACTTCTCTTTAATTCAGTGACACTTCAGTGTACTTAACACTAGCATATCATCTTGTACTTGGTATGAATATCTGATGCTATTACAATACATCTGATATCTTCATTTTTCAGGTTATTTCAAAACGCAGCGAAATTTACATGTTACCACCAGAAATATTATTGAAGTTATTGAATTCAGAAAATCCACCCCTAGTCTTTACTTATTTTAATTATTTTCGACTGTACCTGGAGGGTAAAGAGTGAGTGTGCAAATTTATTTCATAATAACTTCATTTGATTAACTGTAAATCATACTAATAATGCATTACTTTATACATTTTTGTTTTCCCCCGATGCTAAGGATGAAGCATGCCCCATTTGTGAAAAGTCACTTAAATGTTCCCCCGCTGTGCTACTATTTCAACGTTATTGAAAGAAATGAAAACTTCTCAATTAGTATTCGAAAAGAGGACCTGCTTTCAGGAAGAGGTAATAGTATTTTATGAGCCATATTTTAATAATTACAAATAATTTTTGATATATTTTGAGATATTTTAAATTGTTTATATTTTGAAATAAATTCAAACTGACCCTTTTGTTGGAATTTTTAACTATTGCCAAACATATTTTTTTTTACTATGCAAAAAAATCGTTCTACACTCATGTACAAAATACTTAGCACACCAAGAAGGGGTCGTCAAAATGAAACGAAATCTTACATATGTAATGATTACTTTGATATAAGTAAATGATTAGAAAATCAAAGAAAAAAAGGATCATTTATTTTTCAGTGAAAAAGACAAAAGAACGGAGGATTTAATACTCTGTTGAAACCCGACTAGCGTTAATGCATTATGCGATACGATCGGTTATTGAGGCATACAAGCTCTGTATGATGTCTTGAGACATTTCGTTCCATATTTGCTGTAATCTTACCTCTAGTTCATTAAAACTCGTGGTATGCCCAACTCGTCATCCCAAATGATCCCAGATATGCTCGATTGGAGACAAATCTCGGGATCGGACAAGCCAAGGAAGGGTAGTAACAGTGCGGAGACAGTCTTGTGACACCCTTGCCGTGGGCAGTTAAGCATTATCTTGTTGAAAAATGGCTCCTGGGAGCCATTTCATGAGTGGCAACACATGTGGTTGCAGGATGTCATGGACATACACCGCTGGGTTCCGGTTCCACGGATCAATACTAGCGGTCACCATGTATTGCAGGCAATGGCACCCTATACCATACACCAGCTGTGGGAGCGGTGTGTCGCTGTAAAGCAAAGGCAGGATTCAGGTGTTCACCCCGGGGTCTCCACACACGAACACGATGGTCATCACTGCTGAGATGGAATCTGGATACGTCGCTAAAAACGACCTGGTTCCATTCCGCTGCAATTCAGTTTTCGCGTGAGTGGCACTACTCCAAACGCAGGCGTCGCTGGGTGGGTGTCAAGGACAGCACACGTAATAGGCGCCATGATCTCAAATGCCCTTCACCCAGGCGCATTCGTATGGTTCGAGAAGACACAGAGGGCCCTAGTGAAGGTGCTACCTGAGCCTGAATAGCGGCCGATGAAGCAGTTGGCTGCACACGTCATTTCTTAAGATGTGGCGGTCTTCTCGACGATTGTTCTATTGAGGGCGTCCTGAGTCTGGTCTTCGTGTAAATGACATCTCTCGGATCCACTGGTCCCAACTCCTCCCAACAACGCAATCAGAGCGGCCTAATTGACGAGCTTCTCGCCTAGCTGACCACCCAGCTTCCATCATGTCTATGATTCTTCTCCTCTCAAACTACGACAGCTGCTCATATTGTCTTCGAAAACGGCGCAATGACATGTCTGCATCAGTTTTTTCTTTGTAAACGATTCAGCACATCTGGTGGTTGATAACGATGAATCAAGCGCTGGTACAGCTGATCTTGTGATGTTCCTCCTCTTGGGAGAACATCTCTCTGGGTATCAGCGTGAGCTAGAGGTGTAGAATTAACGAAAGAACGAGAAGGCATCATTATCTTAAGATGACTTTATTAAGATATTCAACTTAAACGTGTTTAATTAATTAAATTATAATAATTAATGCGAGAGAATCTACGATGGAAAAATACGCAACACACACTATATATATTTAGATAATAAGACTTAATCTAATTCAGACCACTATCAATAACTGAACCGCCTAATCACTGATTCTAATATTAAATAGTCAATCCTACCTTATTACAGCTTGGAGAATCAATCAATAATGATTTATGCTCAATCTTGTCTTTAATTGCATGCACTGGTGTGCAACTTGACCTTCATATATTTGATCACTTATAACTTCTAGTCACCGTCACGCAAAGCTCATTCAGATTTGAACCACGAACTATAAAAACCATCAATTGTCATACATTACCCTACATTGCCATCTCGTTTACTCTAAGTTCCGATGTTTAAAAGCTTGTTCATTTGGATCTTTCATTCACACTTCACTTCTTGGATTTGGTTGGCAAAGAGTTGACATTAATTCTGGCCCAAAGGACATGTTAAAGAAAAGACGCGTGAGCCCGTCACAATCTGTCCTTTCGATCTACTGTGACCTTGGGTCGATTACTACCCTCATGACGCTGAAATCTGCCACTGTCCACCCATTCTTGCCAGCATGTTCTAATAGTCGCATCGCTTCTGCCCAATGACGAGCGATTCTCCGATTTGCCCATCCAGCCTCTCTTTCAATCCAATTATACGATCTTTTTCAAGTTCTAATATTACAAGAAACTATTAGAACTCATTACGAGCTCGAATTCTGTGACGAGATATTTTTTCAGTTGTTGAAAGGTATCCTTAATCCCCATGCAACAGAAATTTTTATCATCAGATTGAGTATCGCTTCTTATAGACACCTGCTGAGTGCGTTGTTCCGATGCGCTGTAGCTTCCACTATTCATTCATTGGACACCAAATTTTAATCTCATTTGCATGCTCCGTGCAAATCTTTTCACGTACAAAATTTCATTACAATCAGACAACTCCTTCTTGGGCTTTTTTTCTTGTTGTTGTTTTTGTTTTGTTATGGAGTGTATTTTACTGCGGAACTGCTTTTGCTTTTCATTGCAAGCACACCTACAAAATTTGTTTTTGTATTCTTTCTTTTCGCGAATTATGCTAATTTTACAATTTTGCTTAATTTTTGAGACAAAGTGTAGATACTGTATGAGTAACCAGTAAATGTGTAAAATCTCTCTCTCATCCATCATTTTCACCAAACCAGAAAAATGTCGCAAAAGAAGTGATGTTCTGCCAATAATGCAGATCACTCATATTCCTTAATAAAATAATTCACGGTGGCATTATTAGAATTAAAAATATTTATCAAAGAGAAAAATTTTTAGATATATATTTGAACGAAAAAGTATCATAATTCCTAATTATTGATTTTAACATTTTTCAGAAATACGCTTGAAGGATATTAGTGACGGTAACAAACTTATTGCCTCAGGAGTCAGTATAGGGCAAATATCTGTGCATTCACGAAACAATTTCAACAACCCCTTTTTGGCTGGAGTGTCTATAGAAAAGGGAAGAAATATAATACTTCGGGTAAAACAGGTAATCCTTTTAATACAAAATCACAAAATAAAGCATACATTTATCATTACTTTTGTGATTTTAAAGTTTCGGTTACCCTTAAATTATTTAATTTGTGTGTGTGTATTAATATTACTTATATTTTTACAAATGTAACAAAAAAAGTGTCCTTAGTAATTTAATTCGGAGCATTTGATGTTACTTCACATAGTAATTTACTAGATAAAAATGAGCTATTTAAATATTAATATATTTAATATTTTACACTCTCTTTAACGGATCCTATTCGTGAGTCCTACTAATCCTCATGGAAAGCCTCTTAACTGTAGTATGATTATAAAATCGCTTTCCGTGGAGGAAACGTGATTTATGCAAATGTGATTTGCTATTGAAAGTCAAGTGAAGACGTAGAGGGAGTTGAGGTTTATCAGGCTGATACAGAAGTTAGAGAGTTTATATTACTGAAGTTATAACAATTGAAGCCATCGGAGTTTTAGGAAGTAGATCCGATATCCCAACAGCGAAAGATCCTCAGTGCTGCAGAAGTAGTTGCCAAAGTTAAGTAATTTAATTATTATTATTATTAATTAGGTTAGTAATTAAGTTGACTTTAAGTACTAACAGTTTAACATTAGTTAAGTGGATCTTAACTGCTTAATTACTAGCTACCTTTGTTTAAGTTAAGATTTGATAATAAATTGATAAATAAAAAAAGATGTTGGTTTTTAATAAAAAGTCACTTAAATATATGCAGCTAAATCCACAAGCGACTGAAGGGTCTCGACAACACTCTAATGTGTTTAAATATATTCTATATTCAGAACTCTTTATTTCAAGTCTTAAGGTATTAGTATTATTTTAAGTACATGATGCATCAAATAAAAATTTGATTTTAAAGCTGTAAAAGAATAATCCTTTCGCAAAACAATCCTTTTTACTCGACTGATAAATGAATTTTAGTTTCGATTACAAATTGTGTGAAGGCTTTTTGTTATAATTCATTACACACTATATTTATGAACCATTTTCAAATAAAAAATAATTAAAAATGACACATTAATTCGCCGGATATGTTCAAGTAACCACCATACTTTTTCCTGTTAACAAAAATTAGTTCGTCATAATGATAAGCCGTTAAAATCGACACAAGATGGGATCCACTGAAAACGGATATCATGGTGCAGCTGTATATGTTCTAGTTTGCATAGAATGGAGACAATGGTTTTGACGCCAACTATAAACCATTTGTATAGGTGCTGAAGCAAACTACGGCCATTAATTCTTCCAATACCATAATTCTTCTTAGATAGAACATTCTCAAGCCCCACATCAATGACTATTGGTTCACTTCTAAAAACTGAACAGAAAAATTGGCATTGCTTTTTTTCAGAGACAATTTTTCCTGTGGCGTATCAATATAAATAACCACCACCAGCTCGATCAGATATTTTAAAAACATCAGTAAAAATCTTGATTGCATGATTGAGGACACTGTTATTGGTCCTCAATGCTAAAATGTATCTATGATGGCTAGAGACAATTTTTTTCTTCATGACGGAGAAATAGGTTGAAGTAAAAATGGACTCTGGAGAGTCCGAAAGATTTAAGCTACATTGTAGTGAAGACGATTTTGTATCTCCAGTAAGAATGTCCTGGGACTCAACTTGACTGAAGGGTCTGTTTCGCTTTATCTTTTCCCTGTTTACCCAACTATTCAGGTGCGTAGACGTTTTGTTTTGTTAGCCCCGAAGCTAGAAAGTAAATTAATATTATTCTCTAAATACAAGTAATAGTTTAAACTAGTGTACGTTGAGAATATTGATTATGGCTCGATTTAAAACTGCTCTAGACTTGTATATGTGGCTTACTAAATAAATATATCTTGTAATTTATTACAACTCTAAGATTTGAAACGGTACCTTCTTTGCAAGTTTTCGAAAGGAAGACTACGAGATTCAATTTTGAACCCAATAAATATAATGTCTTATTCAACACAAAAATCTTTAATTCAGTCAACACTCAAAGGGAGTAGACATTGAACTTCTGGCCGTGACCTTTCGGTTACTGCATCTCGTATTGTAACATTTTTCGGTCTGAAAAAGTATTTTCAGTTTAGGTTTTGTTGATAAGTATTAAATGCGACTGCTATTAGTAAGAAATGTCAATATACAGAAAATTACAATAACCTGAGAAGTTTTCAGTATTATTGCTGTTATATGAAACACATATTAAGCCTTGACCTGATAAGTGTTGATGTTTCTTATAAAATACATTTTTCTGGATTTTTACCCTCTAACTATTTACATTATTTGTTTAATATAAGGAATATACACTCATGCCCACAAATTAAAAGTAATGCAAATATTCCGACAAAGAAAATCAAAAGCGAAACAAATGTGACCTATTTGTAAAGCCTTTTTACTAAACAAAAGAGAAAAGGCAAAAAAGATGCTGTATGTTTTATATCATTAATAAAGATTGTGATTTTTGCTCACTGGAGCAAATTACAAAAAAAAATTCTTCTTACAAAAATTAATATACACTGGTGTGCAAAAATTAAGGACGAGACGGTTTTCTCAATATAACTTTGTACAAAAGCTTTCCAAATCAACACATTTAATACCGTAAGATCCCCAATACGTAAGGACATGTGTAATATATAAGCAACACTTATTAAACGAGAAATCAGAGGGATAAAAAGAAGCTTGATTGAAAAAGTAGCATGGAGCGCAATGCGACTAAAGGCCGAAACATCCCTGTGATGGGTGTCCAGCAAGAAACATCCGGTATTTAGTAGGGGATATGATCTCCCCTGAAAGCTAGGCAGGTTTCACAGCGTCTGCCCATGCTGAGAATGAGGGTGTCAATGAGTTATTGAGGCATTGCTGCCCATTCGTCTTTCAGCGCCAATCGAAGCTCCCGAATCGTTATTGGTGGTAAGGTACGAGCTGCCAGACGTCTGCCTAGAAAATCCCATACATGCTCGATGGGATTGAGATCCGGATATCATGCCGGCCAATCCATACGTTCAATATCCTCACTCTCTAAGAGCTGTTTGGCAGCTACTGTGCGATGACATGGTGCATTATCGTCCATGAAAAGGAACTGCAAACCCATAGCGCCTCTAAAGAGACGCACATATGGAAGAAGAATCTCGTTAGAATAACGGGTCCCGTTGATTGAACCTGCGTCGAAGATGTGAAGGTCTGTATGACTACCAAGCATGATGCCTCCCCAAACGAGAACATCCCGACCTCCATACCTGTCCCTTTCAATGATGTTCGAGGGATGATTGCGGCTTCCCCGCTCTCTCCAGATGAGTATGCGATGAGAATCGCTACTCAAAAAGAATCTGCTCTCATCTGTAAAGAGTACTCGTCCCCATTCATTGTCTTTCCAATTCCGGTGTTCCCGGCACCACAGAGAACGCCTTCTCCGATGGGCAGGCGTTAAAGGTACACACCGTACAGGGCGTCGTGCAAACAGACCACCACCGTGCAGTCTTCTGGCCACGGTAAAACGCGATATCGGTCGTCCAGTCGCCTGTGTCGTGTGTCTAGCGATTTCTCCCGCTGTCTGCCGTCTGTTTCTTCTGGCCTGTAAGACAATGTACCGGTCATCTGCTGGTGTGGTTCCTCGTGGACGACCACTACTGAACCCCCGGATAGCTGTTCCTGTAGTTTGAAATTGTCTCCAAAGTCGTGAAACGATGCTGTGAGCAATTCCGAACTCTTCAGCCACACTTGTCACACTGCGGCCTTCCTCCAACTTCTCCCAATGATTCGACCTCGGGTAAAAGCATTCAGATGTCGTCTAACACAGATTGCTTATTTGCCATTTCTTTCTGAGGCAGCAACTCGGTGTGATTTTAACTGCTATACGGCGTGCAATCTCTTTGCCAGAAATACTGATCTTACACCAACAACATGCTTTATACTACTCAGACACTCCCCCATTACGTCTAACTGAATATCTGCGCATGTGCTACCGTACATCTTCTTACTTAATCTCCTGATTGGTCTTTCTGTCCGCTCTGCCTCTTCGTTTAGCTGATATGCTAATTTTTCGACTTCGTCCTTAATTTTTGCGCACCAGTGTATTACAGGCTTGGTATGATAGTTAGCACATAATACGTCTCCAAACGATGCAATACAGTCCGTACAATGCCTAGGCATGCTGAGTATCAAATTATCGATCTGATCTTGGGGAATATTACACCACTCATCAAATGCTGCTCTCCGAAGTTCCGGTAGACGTAGGATGCGGTTGACGGGCTACAACTCGTCGACCAAGCAATGTACCGGTTGGTCGGAATATGTTGTCCCACATATTCTCTAGTGGATTCAAATCGAGTGAGAATTCTGACCAGTCCATACGAGAGATATTCTCCGATTGAAGACATTCGCTTATGATGTTTGCACGCTAAGGACGGGCGTTTTGATCCATAAAAATAAATTCTGCGACCAGGGCGCCCTGAAACAAACGTACATGTTGTTCAAGAATGACTTCCCGATAGATGTGGCCTATCATCGTTACACTCTGAACATGCATGTGAGTTCTGGAACGTAGAATAATCCCCCTCCAAACGAGCAAACCTGCACCACCGAAATGGTGTCGTCCAATAATGTTCTCTTGGGGGTAACGGGTACCGGCGCTCTCCAAATGAAAGTCTGGAGAGAATCAGACTGCAAGCTAAACCTGGACTCGTCGGAAAACATCACACAAGCCTACTGCTGTGGTGTCCACTCCAGGCTAACCGCAGGCAAAAATAGGCTGCAGTAAGTGAAACACATCTAATAGTTCTACGAGCATATAGACCAATCTGCCCTAAGCGTCTGTACAAGGTCTGCCTTGTGTGAAACTGTCGTCCCAGTTGCTGAACAGAGCTGACGAGACAGGTCTAATGCTGTGATCCATCTGCTTCTTTTGGGCAGTATCTGCCTGTTCTGTAACAACTACTCACATTACCATCATCTTGGAATCGTTGCCAAAGCCTGGAGATGATACTTTGGGTGATTCCAAGTTCCTCAGATACTTCCAGCTGGGGTTACGTACATATTCCAAATGGCCGATAATTTCACTGTGTGAAAAATCATCCAAAGCATCCTCTGTGTCATAACTATGCAGTTATTGCACTGAAAGGTTTATAAAGTGCTTGCGAACAATTTTACTTCCTTGCCTGTGTTTCTTATATGTCCCCCTCTTACACCCTCGTCATTGTGACGTATTATCGGTGCCATCTGGTGGCTTCCTGCAATTTGCATATGATTCTTAAAAATATGTGTTGTAATTTTATGGCTGATATATTTATTTTAGAGTTCATTTTTCGTTGTTTCTCGTTTGTGTTCATTGTAATGAATATTTTAATAAAACAGGTTGTTAAAAAATCCCTACCTTATCCTTATGAAACAGACTGCCATGACTATGCATCTGAGATTGAAGAAAGAAGTTCTCCTGGACCAACAAACTTAATGGTAATAACATATCTTTAAATTAAAACTTTTAAAGATTTGTTTATACTGTATCTCTTGCGTTAAGACGACTAGGTATACTTAGAACATTTTTTTATTTATGCATTTATATAATATTTCTATTCAAGAAAATGATAGCAGATAAAATTTTTCACACATTATTCACACAATTTTAAAAATTTAATATTTTTTAAGAAAGTTTGGAAAATTTTAAAGTTTTACTCCTTCAGTATTTATTAATTTTTTTACCTGAAATTTTTTTAATATTCGTAAGGATGTTCTAAACAACTTTAAGAATTGATTTTACAATAACATAATTGGTTTGAGAGAAAAAAATTAAATATTGATATGCATGCTAAAATTCAACGAAAAAAAACCAATATCTCCTACATTTTAATTTTTATTAAAGCATTCAGCTTACAACAAAATGGATCCCTAGTTTTGTTACATGATTTATATATAACACACAGGAAAAAAAGAAATTATTGGTATCAGTTTTTAAAGAATATTAATTGGTACAGAAAATTCAAGAAAAATGTTACAAAAAAAATTTTTTTTCTGTTATGACAGGAATTTTAGTTTTTTTCTTCACATAATATTGAAGAATTATATTTGTACGAAAAATATATGACGAATAAGAACTGAGATTATAAAATTATTAATATAAAATGCCTTAATTCAAAAATTTTACATTCACACATTTCCCAAATAAAAAAAATTACATTATTGTAATGCCTCGATAATATCTTGCTTTATATAATACATGTTTTTTTATAGTTATTACTTCTCTTTTTGAAATAGATTTTTTTTCAGGATGCTTTGTTTTCTAAAAAGAGTCGTGATCGTGTTCCCTAATTTGTTAATTTACATTTTTCAAATGAAGTTTTATCTAACTTCTAACTTTGCATGCACACATAAAAATATATGTGCAAATATTTTATATATATATATATATTTTAATTTTCTTAAATGTGTTTAAATTACTGACATTATTTTTAACTGTTTTTTTTAAAGTTTAAACAAATGTTTTTCGCAGTATAACCGAAATCGGCTCTTGTGCCATAAAAACCCCAAATCACTCACTCACCCAACTTCTAACTTTCCGACGTGCAAAAGTGATGTATCAATTGAAAGGTAATAATTCAAAGAATAAGATTAATTAAAAAATTTTAAAAAAACGATAGTTATGTCATTTTTGGGGTACCAAGTCCTCTTAACACGCCGGTGTAATAACTTCTCATTTATTTTCTTAAATACTTGTCAAATAAATCAATTCAAACACAGTCCTCCGTGTTAATAACATTCCCAAGGAACTCTGTTCTTCGTACAGCAAATCCGGCGCCGTGCGTCCGTTCCCAACGAAGGAATTCAATTTTCTTCACCTCAAAAACATTTCTACGCTTCCAAAACAAATGACTTTCTCTTACCTGACCGTACTCTCCAGGGTCAAAAAACGCTCTTCCTTCAAAACACAATAACCCCCTCGAAAGCCGCGCCGATTTGCGCCAACATTCCATAATCCCCCGTCAACAGTAGTCTCAGACACTACAGCCGATGACAGCGATATATTTCTAATTATTGTGCTGGCATAAAGCTACATTTAGAAATACAATCGGAAAATCTTTGCCTTTTTCTTCAATATATAAATCCCCCTTCCCTACAAATTCCTCTTAATCGGTATAAGAAAAGTTTTCTCTTTACACTTAAAAAGTTGGACAAAATGCAAGGTTTCTCAAACATACAGATGCAAGGTTTCTCAAACAATTTTGTCAATATGTTTGGAACTGATAGTTTGAATTCAAATTGAAGCAATGGTTTATTTAGAATACTGATTAAATTTTTAAATATATGAAGCATATAACTCTATTATAAAAATAAATGAGGACAGAGATGTTATTTTTTCAAACGTTAAAGAATCTAATGAATAACATATTTTTGAAAAGTAAAGTTTTCATACCTATACTTTAAGTTATCGCCGTAATATCGGGGTTATATAAAGAAAAACAAATTTAAAAATAATGTACCTTGATCATTAGGTTACTGTATCTTCTTTTGGTTACGATTCCGTAAATACAACAGAAGTTTATCTAACAGTGGCTGGTATCAATTTAATGATCTATTCGGTTATAAAGTTGTACCATCAAATTTACATTGAAAATGTTAATATACATATTTCATAGCATTCGTGTTTTTAAAGTTTCACATTTTTAAATTAAACATTATTTAATTTTACACTATCAGATATTAGAGGCATCTTAATTACATAAAAAAATTATCATCTTTAATGCAGGGTGAATCGCTATGTTGCAAAGAAACAGAGAAAAAGAACCGAAACACTATCGCATTAATGGGGCAGAAAACATTTTATTAAAGCAGTGTTTCTCTCAAACTTTGAATACTGGTGACCCAATTTTCAATCATAATTTTTGTCGCACCCCCCCGTACAACAATAATGTATTTACTGCAATAAAAATGCACTTTGAGAGAGAGACGCTAAAGTTACAATACGATCTTAATTATAAACCAAACAAATTAATACGATAAGTATATTAAATTTTGTATATATAACTTTTAAGTAATATATATTTTAAGAAAAAATTACTTAAAATATATATTACTTACTTATTATTATGTTATTTTTCTTTCTCTAATTTTTAAATTGGAACAGATCGCAAAATGATATATTTAATTCAAGACTTATTTCCTTCAGCATTCATGTCTTAAAGTACAAATGTCATTAGAAAAATTGTCTAGTCTATGTTGCTCTCTATCATATCCATCACATCTGGCATTATAGGGTACGTTTGCGTGAATCTGAGCAACCTATCGGACATCTGCGCAAAACGTAAAAATGCTTTTCCTCGTACAATTCCAGTCAGTTTTGGTCGACTCGATACTCCTATAGCTACCGAATCTAGCTTGAATTGTAAATTTTTAAATTTACACGTTAATTGTAATTCACGGTAATTAAGTATTTAGGGCAGTAGATTAAAACAAAATCATGCATACATTTTTAAGTCGTAAGCAAATATTCTATGATAATAAAGAATCTACAAGTACACAGACGAGCATGGTTCCGAAAATTAAATCAAGGCGATATTCTCAAAAATACTTTCGGATTTACCACTACTGAAGTAAATGATGGGAAAAAAAGCTCCAGCTCGATATGTGTTAAAACTTACAAATCTGTAGAACAACATGTTAAAGTTGTTTTTAAAACATGTAAAATCATTTAGCTATGTTGGCAAAGAATTTTAAAAAGCATTTTCTGGATGAGGACAACTTGGTAGCAAGTTACGAGTGGATTAGGTTTCTATTTCAAGATACTCCAGAAGGGCTCTCAACTTCCGAGGAAGAATTCTTCATAGATTTCACATGCAGTGAAAAATTAAAACGCAATTTTGTAATAAATCGCTCTTTGAATTTGGGGTAGAGATGGATGATGAATTCTCTGTACTGAAAACAAAAGCACTTCGTATACTACTACCTTTTTCAACATCTTACCTTTGTTAAACTGGATTTTCTGCGGTGGCTGCTTTGAAGACAAAATACAGATCTCATCTAAATGTAGAAAAATAACTCAAACTGTCAATTTCTCATATCAAACCTTCTTTTGAAAAACTTTGCTCTACAAGACAAGCCTATGGAAGTCCCTAATAATGATTAAACTTGTTCTTAATTTAGTAATAAGAAAATATTTATAAAATAACTTCTTCAGTACTGATACATTAAAATTATACTGGCTGAAACACCGGCACTTCACATGAGTTCATTTTTAAAAAAATAAAACATTATTCTTGATATAATAGCCGAACTGTGAGGAGAGTAAAATTGCGCGCACGACATTGTATACAAAAATATAAAATGATTTTTTTTTAGATAAATGCTATAATTGTAAATAACTGTTTAAAAGAACTGTAATTTTAAACCTCACATAATTAGCATTTAGAATTAATGTTAAATAATGAAAAATAATATAAAATTACGAAGAAGAATTGTGTTACTTTTTAATATTTAAAGCAGAAATACTTCAAAATGTTTTAACCCGGGAGCAAGCGCGCACTCGATGCTAACGCTAATGGTAGTGCGGAGCGACTCGGTCACCCCAATCATTTGTTTATAATTATTTTTACTGCACACGATACAAATCAGAAAAAATTCCAGTGAATAATTTAATTAAGAGAAAGTATACTTACCGGCTTTCAAGGACTATTCAATTTTTCTTTGATGATTTGAGAAAAAATCCAATAAAAACTGAACTAAAAATGATTCAAAAGTGCATGACCATAATAAAGGAGGCAAATCAGAGACACTTTTCACTAATATTACAGAAATATTAAATCAACCAATTCTTTTCCAAATATCGAAAACTCTTTATTATTTACAATTTCCCTAAGCGAAAAGTAAACGCATAAAAGATGGGACGGAACTAATGTAGAACTAACCTTACCATAAGTTTGAAGGTCAATCAAATGATTAGCAAATGTATTATGCAGCCTGGCTGAAAAGTGAATCATGTCTTCCTTTTCTTTTTCTACAACTAATGTACAATATTTCAATAATAATTACAGTGATGAATTGTTTATCTTAGAATTTTTCTCAGGGTCTGGGTTTCGTTTTTTCTTTTAACGAGTAATACTCGTATGTTATGTTAAAACGTAATAAAGAAATCTCTCATTGAGGAAATACAGCAAATTAAACAAAATGTTTTTTTTAATTTGGTTTTGGGATCAAAGATAGCTATTTGATGACGGAAAAACGCCAGATGATAAACATAAATTATATCAGTGTTGTTGTGTGTGTTTTTTTTTTTTTTTTATTATGGAAGAAATCATTTTGTTTTACTTCTCTTTCCGGTTATTTTTTTAAATCTTTAAATTTTCAATATGCTCACGCCTCCCTTGTAAGGTCATCGCGCCCTCCAGAGGGGTGAGTCCCACACGTTGAGAAACACTGTATTAAAGGGTTCTACTGTAACAGATATTCAAAATGAAAAAGATATATATATACATATATATATATATATGTATATGTATATATATATACATATATATAATATATATAATGCATATATAATATATATATATATATTACATGTTGTGACACTAATTCAAAGCATACCTAACACGTTAAGAGGAGCCTCATACATATAGGAGCCCAACGACTTTCTTAGCTTTGAACGATTTTCACGGACATGGATTCCAGTTACACAGTGCTTCTCATGGTCGCAATATTCGAGACCCAATATTTAATCATAATTTTCATCGCCCCTCCTCATACAATAACAGTGTATTGCCTTCAATAATTCTATACTTTGACGCTAATACTACTACACGACTTTTACCACTTAAGCGCTCCCGGAGTCTCGCTAAGCCAAGGTGTTTATTCCCTGGACGTATATATACGCCTTTCCGAAGTATGATCTTTTCTGTGCAATGCTACCCATAAAATTATTCCGAAGGCTTCGGAATGCTATAAAAGGATATTGACAATGTTTGTGAAGGATTTACTTATTTCAGATTATTTGAGATTCTTTATTCCTTCCCTCGCAATACATCAGATACGCGAGCCTACGTAGAAATTGGTTGGCATTGCGAAGCGAATCGCATCAGTTTTAATCGGCAGTTAAGGGATTAATTATAAACCGTGTAAATTATCAAGATAGGTGTTAATTTTTGTTTTTAATTTTATATATGACAAGCCCATAGTGTCACTCGTAATTAATAAACTTGTTCTTAGCTTAGTATCGTTAAATTAGTTATAAAATACGTTGTGTAGCACTGATATATTCATAAGTGCAAATGTGTATTTTATTTTTTATTATGCCAAAATGTATTTTTTGTTTACTTTCAGAAAATTAATAATTTTTTAGATAATCTTTTGTTCTCGACTTTTCAATATTGTCGCACCCCCCTTGCAGAGTTGAGAGAGCGCCCCACAGTTTGAAGAACGCTGCACAGTAACAGATCGAGATTTTTCTTACGAAAGAAAACAAATCGAGATTTTAAAATTACTTTCAAACATCAGACTTAAAATAAATTAAAAAAATTTTTAAGATGTAATGTTTACCTTTTATATTGTTTCAGTTCTAATTTTCTTGTATGTAGTTTTCAATATAGAAAAAAAAATATCAGCAAGACTTTTCACATTTTTCTACAGGAATGCGTAGAACAGTGCAAACTTAATTTAAGTTTGCGGAATCATGATTGTGTTTTAGAGTCTATATGGTATCCTCACAACTTCCAAAGATGTAGGCCTGGTAAGTAATCATATTTTACAATATCACAATGCACAACATATACAATATGTGGATGGGTGAGATAATAAAGTTTACATGTGTAAAAAAATGACAAAAATTATTTTCGGACATTTTTTTTGGCGGCATTAAGTTAAGGATAAATCCCAACAATTAAGCCACATTTCATTTGTCAGGTATCACCATAACAGGAGAAAAGCAAACAACTTGCCACTGAAGACAGTAAAAAGTAAAAGTAAAAAGAATTGTTGTAACATCAATCAGAAAATTTTATGTTCAGTCAACTGATTATTATATGAAATTACTCATAATTTTTTGAAACAGAAATGCAGTGTACAGTTAAATTAGCTACATTTAGATAAACTGAGTTACACTGGTGTGCAAAAATTAAGGACGAAGTCGAAAAATTAGCATATCAGCTGAACGAAGAGGCAGAGTGGACAAAAAGACCAATCAGGAGATTAAGTAAGGTGATGTACGGTAGCGCATGCGCAGATATGCAGGTAGACGTAATGGGGGAGTGTCTGATTAGTATAAAGCATGTTGTCGGTGTAAGATCAGTATTTCTGGCAAAGAGATTGCACGCCGTATAGCAGTTAAAATCACACCGAGTTGCTGCCTCAGCGAGAAATGGAGAATAATCAATCTGTTAGACGACATCTGGATGCTTTTACACGAGGTCGAATCATTGGGAAGTTGGAGGAAGGCCGCAGTGTGACAAGTGTGGCTGCAGAGTTCGGAATTGCTCACAGCATCGTTTCACGACTTTGGAGACAATTTCAAACTACAGGAACAGCTATCCGGGGCTTCAGTAGTGGTCGTCCACGAGGAATCACACCCGCAGATGACAGGCACATTGTCTTACAGGCCAGAAGAAAGAGGCGGCAGACAGCGGGAGAAATCGCTAGACACACGACACAGGCGACTGGACGACCGATATCGCGTTTTACCGTGGCCAGAAGACTGCACGGTGGTGGTCTGTTTGCACGACGCCCTGTACGGTGTGTACCTTTAACGCCTGCCCATCGGAGAAGGCGTTCTCTGTGGTGCCGGGAACACCGGAATTGGAGAGACAATGAATGGGGACGAGTACTCTTTACAGATGAGAGCAGATTCAGTTTGAGTAGCGATTCTCATCGCATACTTATCTGGAGAGAGCGGGGAAGCCGCAATCATCCCTCGAACATCATTGAAAGGAACAGGTATGAAGGTCGCGGTGTTCTCGTTTGGGGAGGCATCATGCTTGGTAGTCGCACAGACCTTCACATCTTCGACGCAGGTTCAGTCAACGGGACCCGTTATTCTAACGAGATTCTTCTTCAATATGTGCGTCTTTTTAGAGGCACTATGGGTCTGCAGTTCCTTTTCTTGGACGACAATGCACCATGTCATCGCACAGTAGCTGCCGAACAGCTCTTAGAGAGTGAGGATATTGAACGTATGGATTGGCCGGCACGATCTCCGGATCTCAATCCCATCGAGCATGTATGGGATTTTCTAGGCAGACGCTTGGCAGCTCGTACCTTACCACCAGTAACGATTCGGGAGCTTCGATCGGAGCTGCAAGACGAATGGACAACAATGCCTCAACAACTCATTGACACCCTCATTCTCAGCGTGGGCAGACGCTGTGAAACCTGCCTAGCAGTCAGGGGAGATCATATCCCCTACTAAAGACCGGATGTTTCTTGCTGGACACCCATCACAGGGATGTTTCGGCCTTCAGTCGCATTGCGCTCCATGCTACCTTTTTAATATCAAGCTTCTTTTTATCCCTCTGATTTCTCTTTTAGTAAGTGTTGCTTACATTACACATGTCCTTACGTATTGGGGATCTTACGGTATTAAATGTGTTGATTTGTAAAGCTTTTGTACAAAGTTATATTGAAAAAACCGTCTCGTCCTTAATTTTTGCACACCAGTGGATTACAGTATTTAAACACCCATGTGTGTGGTTTTCCCTGAGGTGGAAGCTCCTATACGAAAATTGAGTTTTACAGGCGCAGTTTTATTCCAAACATGATAATTAAAATTATGGCAACCCCAGAAGAAGGGGTTATTGTTATCATATTGATGGCTTTATCAACCTTTGCAAAAAAATTGGTGAACATGATATTGCCAAGGAGTCACCAAGAAGTCACTGGGATAGAACCTTTTGGAAATTTCCATGAGATTATATAAGGCACCTTTGAGGAAAATGTCAAATCAGTCGTGATCAGAGTTGAATCTTGTGCGTTGACTGCTAAAAGACAGAGACTGTACATGCCTGAGTTCCTGCTAGTGGATCTCTTCAATAGGGCCGTTACCGGAGCGTAGTAAAACTGTTTATATATAACGAGTGAGTTTTCGATTACTGTAAATAATTCGTTTTAATATTTCTTTGTGGAAGTATTTGCATGTCAATTTATCTTCGAGTAGTCATTTGTTCGTCCTTATCCATTAATAAATCTTTTATTATTCCATTCATTTGAGTCGTTGGCAGTGGCGTAACGTGCACCCCCGCATCATGGGGGCCCAGGGTTCCAAAGGGGCCCAAAGCCTGACTGACGCTAGAGCCTACCCTTTGTAAAATTCAACGTGGGGGCCCAAATGTTCTCGGTTACGCCATTGGTCGTTGGTTGTCTCAACTCTCTCGTGACACACATAAAAACACAAAAGTATTGTTTCGAGCACACAAAAGCGTTGCTGTGATTCAAATAAAGGAAAAATGCAACCCACACGTATAGGTCAATGTGGCCGTGTGGAAATCTAAATTATACATACATAGACAAAAAAATTAGCGCACCAAGAAGGAGTTGTCAAAATGAGACGAAATGTTTCATACGGAATGACTACTTTGATATAAGAAAATGATTAGAAAATCAAAGAAAAAGGCAAAAGAATGGAGGATTTAATACCTTATTGAAACCTCTAGCGCTAATGCACGATGCAATATGATGAGACCGAGCATTGTCTTGTTGAAAAATGCCTCCAGGGAGTCATTGCATGAATGGCAACACATGTGGTTGCAGAATGCCATGGACATACCGCTGGGCTGTCATGGTGCCACAGATCAATACTAGGGGTCACACAGCGTGTATTGTAGGCAATGGCACCTTATATCTTCACACCAAATGTGGCATCGGTGTATCGCTGTAAAGAAAAGGCAGGATTGAGGCGTTCACCACGGAGTTTCTACACACGAACATGGTCGTCATCACTGCTGAGATTGAATCTGGGTTCACCGCATAAGACGACCTGGTTCTATTCCGCTGCAATCCAGTTTCCTCGTGCGCGGCACCACTCCAAACGGAGGCATCGATAGGTGGGAGTCAAGGGCAGCGCACATAATAGGTGTCGCGATCCTAAATGTCCTTCAGTCAGGCGCCTTCGTATGTTCGAGAAGACACAGAGGGCTTTAGTGAAGGTGCTACCTGTGCCTGAATGGTGGCCAATGAGAAGCAGTTGGCTGTACGCGAGCATTTCTTACGATGTGGCGGTTTTCTCCATGACTGATCTGTCGAGAACGCCCTGGACATGGTTTTCGTGTAAATGACATCTCTCGCATCCACTGGTCCCAACACCTCCTCACAACACAATCAGAGCGTCCAAATTGAAGAGTGTCGTGCCTAGGTGACCATCCAACTTCTATCTTGTCAATGATTTTCCCCCTTTCAAACTGCGACAGCTGCTCATATTGTCTTCGAAAACGGCGTAATCGCATGTCTACCTCAACTCTTTTTTTGTAAACGATTCAGCACACTCAAACGAGCTTTGGTTACCTGTTTTATACTCCACGGAGAACGACGTTAAATGCCCTCTATATGGCTATACATAATGCGCAATCACGCTGCGTTTTTCTAATCATTTGTGTATCTCTTCGACATGTACCTTCTTGCCAAGTTTCGTTACGATCCCGCAGTTATTTCTTGGTGCGGTAATTTTTTTGTCCATGAGTGTATTTTCTTCCCGAAATATATAAGGTTTATGACGATTTTTACGTGGATGAATTCTTGCAATTTTCTATCGTATATACTCAAAATCATTTATTCTGTAAATATTTTTCTTTACTGAAACCAAGCAACTATCTTTCAGAAAATCAACTCAAACTTCTTGAAGAATATCATCAAAAATGTACGCCGCAGTGCCACGAAGCTTGTTCGTGAGTTATTGCTTTTTTTTCTCTCCCTTTTTCGGTGATTTCACTTAATGTTAGCAGTATATAAGAATTATTTAAATAAAATAGCTAATATACAAATGTGAGACATATTTCATATCATTGTTGGTATGCAAATATAATTAAATTTAAACACTTTAAAATTTTTCTGTTACAATTCATAAAGAGGAAGTTTGTGTATTAAAAATAGTTTTACTTATAGCTATTAACACTTTGAAACAATTAAAAAAAAATTTGGCAAAAGAAAAAAAAATGTTACTGCAATTAATGATTTTTTGATGAGGTAATGTGCAACTACCTGGTAAATAAAAGACAGCTTTAAGAACTGTTATGATTTTCGTTGAAATCGGGACAACAATGATTTCATTTTAACGGCTTTTAAAAAACTAAATTACGTGATGTTAGTAGATTAACCATTACACATTACGTGGTCTATATACCAACCATAAGTAAAAGTCTCATAACGCAGGGATTAGTTTAAAAACCAACCAAGTGATTACTTCCAGAATAAACTTTTTCGTAATACCATGTCACCTGTTAAAACCCATACAAATTAGTCATGCATAGAGAATTGAGGTTTTTTACTCAATGTGTTCCTTGACATCTACGCTACGAACTGAAAGACTATATCATGACATATAAATATAAGGGATGTTTAAATCTTGCGTGACATTTTCATTTGCGTTTGACTTCAGTCTATTATTCCAATTATTCGCCTTTTTTAACCTTCATTTAGATAATAACTTTGAGCCACAACTCTAATGGTTACTAATTAATTACTTTCTTCATTAACTTAAAACAACACTGCAGACCATATTTCCAACATGCATGTATATATATATATTATATTATATTCACTACCAGACCGACAAACTTGCAGGGTGTGCAGGAGGTACAAAAATGACTCGGAATCACACAGGAATGCAGGGTCGTAAAAGCCGTACTTGCGAACTGTGGTGCAATGAAGCAGAGAAAAAGAACTATAAAACAGCGACGCATTGATGGGGGGAAATATTGAGAGGTTGTATAACAGCAGGTGTTCAAAATTACGAACAGAAGTCGTCTAGCAGGCTTACCAGCGTTACTGTACGGAATTCTTTAAGTTCTGGAATATTCCTGGCATGTCACGCATCTTCCCGGCGGCTACAGATATTCGAGCGATGAGGTCTTCAACGGAAGGAATGGGCATCAAGTACACCAAAAAGAACCAGTTAACTCGTTAAAGAGCCATTCGCACGTAACTTTATGATCACACTTGCGAAGGTCGTATGATATGGAACATGTCTGTTCGGGTAAAACATGTCTGTTATGGAAAACGGATCGCAAATGACGACTCCCAGCAGAAATGGTGTTCAAGAAACCTTCCTTCAAGAACTCCATGCAGGGTTGCTGTTAGACTTCTCACGCTAGTTTAGGTCGTAATTTTGAATATCTGTTGCAATACGACCCTTTAACAAAATATTTTCTGTTCCACTAATCTGTTAATGTTTCTGTTCTTTTTCTCTTCTTCCTAGCACCACAGCTCGCAACTACGGTATTAGCCGTACGGTCTTTGTAATACCTACACACCCTGCAAGTTTGTCGGTCTTGTGGCGAATCACCTAGTATATGGATTTATACAGGATGGTCCTAAATTCATGTTACAACAGTGCTTCTCAAAGTTTCAATATTCGTGAACCAATTTTCAATCATATTTTTCATCACGACCCCCCACAATGTATTGAATTCAATAATACTATACTTTGATGCTAAAACTACAATATACGATTTTAACCTCTTACCACCGGCGTATATAAACGTCTCTCTCTCTTCCAAAACGTTAATTTCTCCAAATGTATATATACGTCGTTCCAAAGTATGATTTTTTCTGTGCACTGCATTCCATAAAATTATTTCGAAAGCTTTGGAATATAATAAAAGGAACATGACAATGCTTGCAAAAGATTTACTTACTTCAGATTATTTGCTTCTTTATTCTCCCCCCATACATCTCACGCGCGCCTACGTGGGGAAAAAAACGGTTGGCATTGGGAAGTGAATCACGTAACTTTTAATTGGCAGTTAAGGGGTTAATTATAAACCGTACAAATTATTAAGGTAAGTGTTAATGTTTGCATATAATTTTATATATGACAATCCCATCGGGGGTCACTGGTAGTTATTAAACTTGTTCTTAACTTAGTATTGTTAAATTAATTGTAGAATACATTGCGTAGCACTGATATATTTATAAGTGTAATATTTCATTATAAATGTGTATTCTATTTTTTATTATATCAGTATGTGTGTATTTTGTGTTTACTTTCAGTAAATTAATATATATTTTTAAATAATCTTTTATTTTCGAGTTTTCAATATGCTCGCGCCCCCTTGTAGAGTTGCCACGCCCCCCGGGGCGCGCCCCACAGTTTGAGAAAAAAACGCTGTGTTACAAACATTAAGGATAGATACAGGACTTTGTAACAATCTTTTTTTGTATAGGAATGTATGGGAGCAAGTGATGTGGCGAGGCGCAAACAGGGAAAAATAAAAGAAAATAAAAATGGAGTTATCGGTTGGTTGCGTTGCCGGTAGGGGGCAGTGGATGTTTAGCCGGAGTTCAGCATGATGCATCTCAGTAGGGGAAAGCACCAATCGCAATTATTCAGACGTCTACGATGGGAGACTTTACGTAGGCCGAAAATTTAAACATGCATTATATGTTATGGACATGCAAATAGCGCAGAGCTGCGCTACTAATGTATCCCGCGCAGTTTCCTACTTGACGAATCCTGGATCAAGGAATTTTTCAGAAGTTACATGGTCAACTTCATGAAATACGTTCGTTCCCCGCCACCAGACATGATGCTGGTCGACAAATAGCTTTACGCAGTCGAAGCCCGGAAGAAAGCATCTGGAACATTGTGGCTAACTAACCCGAGTCAAATACAAGAGCTCTTGCTCATCACGAAAGTTAGTCTTCAGACCGTTTGTAGAGTGTTCAGCGAAAGTCGCTTACACCTCTTCCATTTTCAGCGAGTACAAGCTTTGAATCTGGGAGACTATCTTCTCCGACAGCCAGTGGGTGGTATATTAATGTGCGCTGCAGCTGAACTTCATAAATCATGTTCTGAACAGTTATTATAATTATTACACTTGTCAACGACGCTTTCAATTAACACTTTGTCTTTTCTTTCGCATCTCCTTTTTTATGTTTGGAACTCCCCTCGTCACTTGTGCCCATATATTCCTATGCAATAAATGATTGTTACAATGTCCTGTACCTACCTTTAAAGTTTGTACCACGAATTAAGAACCACCCTGTATATGGTTTTGTAATATTACCTGCAATTAATTTGTTCAAATTCATTGTTGGGTCTCTCATTTTTAATGTGTACATTCGAAAGTCTCTTGTTCTTAAATTGTGATGGGGGATTGAATGGGAGAGTTATATTATCGTCAGACTATAAAGCAACATGAGAGCTACTTGGGTTAGACCTCGTAATTATGAAACTCAGTCAAGTGATGTGGACACCACCTGAGCTGAAACTCCCCTCTCATAACTACCACACCACACGAATGAGAGGACATTGAGCCCCTCCACAGATTTAACATGTCTGCCCATGGTGGGTAAAATTTTAATAGGGCTGTTTAAAGTTTTTATAATATAAAATAATATTGTCTAAGTAAATGTAATAAATTGTGCGTGCGTGCGTGTGTGTAAGAACGAAATCTAAACTTTCAAAATTGCATTGTCATTTTAAATCATTTTGGAAAGTTTCATTACGCGATAGTGAAACATTTTAGGATACAAAGCATTAATAAAATTAATAACAAAAATATACAGGGAGTCCTGGTTTAAAGTATCCAAAAGTTATGGCTTATTATAACAGAACTACCCATCAGAATGTAATAGACTGTTCCTCCATGGATTGAAAAACACTTCCGAGATATTTTAGGTCCAGTTCGATCGGCCGTACGTGTGCACAATATTCGGCATTCGCTGACGATAAACTTGTTATACTTACTTCATTAGTACAGATATAGACGCCACAGTAAAAGGTGCAGTGCGTAATTTGGTGAACGGAATTTAAATCAGTCACGCGTTTACAGCGACGTGTTCGAACAGAATGAAATGTCGATCCTCCGACATCAAAATCTATCCACCAATGGGACAGAACTTTAAAGGAGACGGGAATTTTGGTATCTCAAACTGGCAAGTATCCTTAAGTTTTCGTGATAGAAGACACTGTTGAACTGCATGTTTCATTTTGAAGGGGAGTCCTGAAAAGTCTATTAAGCAAGCCTTTAACAACATTCCATCCTGTTCAATCATCACGCTGTACACACGTGACTGACTTAAATTCCATTAACCAAAGTACGCACTGCATATTTTACAGTGGAGTCCACATCTTTACTAATAATAGGGGTAGTTTTTATTTCCCGTCTTCATAATGCACACACGGGTGGCCGATCGGACTAGACCTAAACCTGTTGGAGAGTTTCCCAATCCATGAATGAACAGTTTGTTACATTCTGATGGGTAGTTCCGTAATAAGCCATTACTTTTGGATACTTTAAGCCCGAAAACCCTATATTGTCTTTAATGCTCTGAGTATCGTTTTCTTCCAAAATTCTTGACAAACAAAAATTAAATAAATTTTATGTAAATTGAGTTTATCTATTTGACATAAATTATAAATATTTATTTCCAGGGAATTGACATATGAAATACAAAAGGATGAAGAATATATGCTGCCAGATGTAAGTAATTTTCTTTTCCGTCAGAGATGAATGTGAAGTTTAAACTGCAGGTAACGCTACTTTATTCGGATACCACTCGTACATGCTACAATAATATAAGATCATAAAGTAAGAGATATCAGTAATAAATTTAATTGCTCGAATTTTGAGAACGTACACATCTAAGTTTTTATACCCTATATCGCAATGCACTAACTTTTCCTAAAGAATGTTGATTCAAAACTTTTTGAATTATATATGCGGTAAATAAAAGAACTGTAAAGCTAATTTAAAATTTTTTTTATATGAAGTACTTCCTGAAGGAGAATTTCAAGTAAGTACTTAAAATGAAAGAGCATTTTAGTACATTTTAACAATTATACAGGCCTGTAAAATTAAAGTTAAAAAAGTTAAAGTTAAATTAAAGTTATTTTTTATCGTGTCCATGGACAATCAGTTAATGCCGTGAGCTCTCTGAACCGCCTCCGCAAGTCTCGGCGCATCAGCGCTGTAAAGAACCTCGCGTAGCTCCAAAGCCAGTGGCACCATTCCGAGCCGTATAATATGCGGAGTAAGGGCCGGACATTCTAGGATGTGGTCTGGCGTTAGTTGGGCCTCGGTGCAGTTCTTGCAGGGGATGTAAGTTCTAGTTTTGTCTGATGAGATCTTCATACCTTTAAAATGGCCCGTCCTTAGTCTTGTAATTATGGATGTAAGATTTCTAGAGCAATCAAAATCGACAATGAGGGGTTTTTTGTGGCGATGAGGCAGAAGTCTGTAATTTGCGACCGCATTTGCGTCTGCAAGCGTAATGGTGGGACAAAGTTGGTCATCATTTCTGCCCTCTTTGGGTGGCCGTGGTAGCCGAGTGGTATAGGTATCGGACCGTAGCTTGCTTTGTCACGGGTTCGAGCCCAGTACCACTAAAGACCCGCCGTGTAGGGCAGCGATGCACGTTAAATCTGTCGAGAGCTGAAACGTCCTCCCGTTGGTGTGGTGTGGTAGTTAGGAGAGGGAGGTGCCAGCTCAGGTGTCGTCCACGTCACTTGACCATGGTTCAAAATTACGTGGTCCGTCGCCAAAAGCCCTCGTGTAGCTGAACAGTGCGACGTTAATATTCAATCAATCAATCTGCCCTCTTTGGCCAGGGAGTCCGCACACTCGTTTCCCTCAATGTTTACGTGAGCAGGAATCCATTGCAATAGGCAGGATTTCCCCCTGCAATGCAAACTTTCAAGTAGGACATTGATAGCAGAGGCTATGTTCGTATCTTCTTTAATGATTGCTTCTAAGGCCGCTCTTGAGTCGGAGAAAATAGCTAATCCTTCAGTTATGCCCGAGAGCTCCATATCGGTCGAATACAGGATGAGTACCTCCCTAATTGTAAGAAGTTCGCTGGTAAAATTAGACGCTATTAACCCAGTGTTAATTTTGTGCGTTTTCCTTTCTTTATTTGGAAGTCCGAAGAGAATGCCAGCTCCTCCCTTGTTGAGAGAAATGTCAGATGAGCCATCTGTATAGGCAACCGCAAAATTCTCCTGAGAGATTTTCTCTATCGTTCCAAGGCCCTTCTGTTTGAGAATTCTTGCATATTCTTTCTTTGAGCAACGGCGCAGGAGATTTAGAGTAATTTTCGTTTCTTTTGGAGGCCTTCTGGGGAAGGGAGGCTCTTGCATAAAGTTCAAAATGGAATGTTCTAAATGTTAAGCAAGTAATATAAAATTATTATATTAGTATTATATTAGTAAATTAAAGTTGAGCAAGTAAAATAAAAAAAAAATTAAGTCAATTCCTACTTTGAAAGGATGAATAAAAAGTATTTTATTACGATTGAAAATTTGAATAAGATATTTAAATAAATATACATATAAGGAGAGAGTGAACTGATAGTAGGAATGGACTAAATTCATGGTGGTCACATGATAAAGGGAACCACGTGTTTCCCTTTAATTAAAAATTGACATACTAGTTTGTTCAACTTGTAAAGTTTAAATAACATTTAAAATTTGATAATTGAGTAGAGTTCACGTGTTAAAATTCTTCAAACAGTTTTCAAAATTAAAAAAAATAACTTACACTATCCGATTACTTCCAAATTGAGTGCATTTTGTTTAACTATGAGCATTGTTATATCGTTTATAACTATGCACTTTTTAAAAGAAAGTTTCTGCAAAAAGCAGAAGTTGGCAACATTGAAGCTTTTGAACTAATTGGCTGGAAACGCGTGATTAAACGTATGATATAATTATGACGTGACATTAATTTATGAACTGATTGGCTAAAAACACGTGACTCAGTTATCATGTGACTATGACGTCACATGAATTTAGTCCATTGAAAAAAGAGCCTGATTTGTCTGCATTGTTGTAACAATACAAACCCCGTTCGGCTAGTTTGGCTGAAAAACTGGTTTTCGGCGCCAAGTTTTGCCTTTGTTTTAACAGTTACATTGTTACAACAATAGAGACGAATCTAAGATGGTGTCAGAAACCGGTAAAAATGAAACCAACATGGCTGTATCTGTAATTCCTTGAATAATTAGTTTCAGTCAATTAATTAATTAATTATAATTCAATTATGGAATTTTTACCTTAAACAATACTGTATAGGAAATTTCAGCTCAAAACAGCGCTTTAAAATGAGAGAAAAAAATCTTTTCAAGTTTTGACACAAGTCGCCAAAAGGGTCGCTAAGTCGCAAAAAATGATACCAACGTGGATGTATTTGTAATTCTTTAAATAATTAGTTTTAATTAATTAATTTTTATTAATTGTAATTAAATTATTATATTGTCATTCGAAATAATCATGTATATAAAGTTTCATCTCAATTGAGCGCTTTAAAATGTGTTTTATTAACGATTGAAAATTCCACCAAGATAAATAAATAAATGTACAGAGAGTGTGAGCTAATAGTAGGAATTGAAAAAGTTAAATTAAGCTTAAAATGTTAAATTAAAGTTTAAAAAGTTAAATTAAAGTTTAAAAAGTTAACGTTAAATTAGAGTTTTTGAAAAATACAAAAGAATTTTTCTGTGATTTTTAAGTAATTTGGTATGTTGACTTGCTCGAGGGGGGCTTCTCGGGGTCAAGTGTTATAGTTTTTTATAGTGTTATAGTTATCAAGAGTTTTGTTTTTTAAACAATAATTTATTTTCCATCTGTTTGTTCGATCCATAATAAAAGCGTGTTTTTTTAGTTTTTTAAACTTATTCATTGATGAATTAATCTTGAATGCGTCGTTTTTTAGAAACTTGAATATCCTTTGGCATCCTATCAGTGCGTCGATAAAAAATGTAGCAAAATGTAGGACCAACCAACTGAATGAAATCTGGAAGAATGAAGCAATAAAGGATGTTTCATTCCACAGATCCGACGAGAGAATTTAGAAAAACAGACTTTTTGTCTGAGTGCAGCAGTAAAACATGAATTACTTTTTTTTAACATGCACGAGTCTCCTTTTTTATTTCCATTTTCAGAAAAACTAGACAAATGTTTATATTATGGCAAGAAATTGTTGAAGCAACTTCCTTTTTCAATTCCTACTATTAGCTCACAATCTCTATATATTTATTTATTTATACATTTATTTATTAATTTATCTTGGTGGAATTTTCAATCGTTAATAAAATACATTTTAAAGCGCTCAATTGAGCTGAAATTTTATATACTGGATTACTTTGGATGACAATACAATAATATAATAATAATTAATTAAAATTAATTGAACTGATTATTTAAAGAATTAGAAATACAACCACGTTGGCATCATTTTTGGTGACTTGTGTCAAAACTTGAAAAGGTTTTTTTTTTCACATCTTAAAGTATTCAGTTGAACTGAAATTTATATACACAATTGTTTTGGATGACAATACGATACTTTAATGGTAATTAATAAAAATTAATTATAAAAATTAATTACCACTTAATTCTGTGATTCTGTCATATGTATATATACATATTTATATTAATTGTAACTATTTAATAAAAAGTAGCTAAAATAAAAGTTTTCTTTGTTGATCTAAGTAGGAATTGACTTAAAAATTTATATATATATTACGCGCGTGTTTTACGTAAAAAACGCTTTTAAAGATATAACTTAATCTTTTTGGTGCCAAATCTGGAAATCGTTAATCCTGATGATCCTGAACAGGACAACGGAACAAAATTATTAAATTATTGTATTTCATTTGGTCCTTGACAAGAGTGCAAAATTTCGAATTTATCTGAACTTTTAAAGTGGGTAAAAATCAAGTTCAAAGATTCCGTTACATACAAGTGAAGCTTTAAAAGCATGTTATAAAAGGAAGGCAATACACAACAGGGCAGGAAGGACATCATACTGTTTTAGGATAATGCCAGGCCACTTGCGACACAAACTCATAGTGATGCGCTAGGAAATTCTTTCGCCTCCTCCATACTCCCCGAATCTAGCACCCTCCGATTATCAATTGTATCAAGGCTTACAAACTTCTTTGTAGGGCAAAAAATTCAAAAATGAAAAATGTCAGACAAGCACTGGTTCAATCTTTTGCCTTTGGGATTTGGTATCTCAAAAAAGATGGTCTTGGGATGGCATCACAAATTGTCATCACGTTGGCAAGAAGCCATAAATAATGAGGGCTATTATATTATTCTACAAAGTTTCATCAAGGTATGAAAAGTTTATTTTGTTGTACTTTAAAGACGGTCAGAAGTACACATTAGTATTATCAAAACGTTCCCAACATCGATAAAGATCGTACTTTACAATATATATCTATTTTCAATCATGAAATATGTACAACTGTTAAAATATTTACTGCCTGCAGGCAAGAAGATAGAGTAGAAGTACTGTGAAAATCGTTCAACACGAAACTGAGAGGAGTGAAATATTTTTTCGTGTTAAAGGATATTGCAAAGAAAAAAAGCAACGAAAAAAACATATATTCTGCAAAATTAAATTTATTATAGTACGCTTTATTTGCATAGATATGTATATATGCATGTATTCAATAAAAATCAATGAGACTAAGACATTCGCATAAACTTACTGAAATGTAAGACAAAATTTTTTCACGTTTTTTGAAAAACACAATATTTAGTGAGTTTTTGGAAAATAATCTGTTATTTTTTCTTTGAAGTGTCTTCTTAGCATCAAATTGTCAACGAATTGTTCGGTTTCATGCATTTTGTCATATTCATTTCACCATTGGAATGTGCGTCTAAATAACTGCGCATACTTCCATGATGTTCTTCATTTTGGAAGACGTAGGAACAGGTGTTGCATTTTCATTTTATTTACCTCGTCGGAATCTGCCTCAGTGATATTTTTTGCGCTTCTAACAAACTTAAAAATGATTTTGTCTGCCATAATTCGGCTGTACACACAGTATCATCATTTACTACAACGAACTCTAAGTGTTCTTTCCCAGAAGCGAAATCTTTTTCGTGTTAAAAGAAAAAAATATGCAACAAAATATATCATAGTATTTCGGGACCATTGTATAATTTTATGTTAACCAATATTTCGTCTTAAGCTTTCTCTCGTTAAACGTATTTCGCTGTGTACCAGTGCTTCTCAAACTTTAAATATTTGCGACCCAATATTGAGTCATGATTTTCATCGCAGCCCATCCCCCCTTCACACACTAAAAATGTATTGAATTCAATAATACTATACCTTGACGCAAAAACTACAATACGACTTCAACCCCCAAGTGGCGTTGGCGTATTTAAGCGTCTCGCTCAGCAAAAAAGGTTAAAAACCCTGCACGTATATATACATCTTTCCAAAGTGCGATCTTTTCTGCGCACTGTTAACCATAAAATTATACCGAAGACTTTGGAATGCAATAAAAGGCCCTTGACAGTGTTTGCGAGGAACTGCTTTTTCAGAGGATTTTCTTACTTATTCATTTTCTTCCTTCCCCACCCATGCATCCCACACGAGCGCTTACGTGGAAACTGCTGACATTTGGGAATGAATTACCCTTAACTTTCAATCAGCAATTAAGGGATTAATTATAAGCAGTATAAATTATTAAGATAAGTGTTAATTTTTTATACATAATTTTATACATGACAAGCCCATGGGGCCACTGGAAATTATTAAACTTTTTTTAACTTAGTTTTGTTAAATTAACAATAAAATACATTGTGCAGTAGTGATACATTTATAAGTGTATTATATCAATACAAATGTTGCTTTTATTTTTTATTATGTCAGAATGTATTTTATTTGTTTACTTTCAGTAAATTAATAATTTTTTAAATAATCTTTGATTTCCGACTTTTCAATATGCTCGCCCCCCTCGTAGAGTTATCCCGCCCCCTAGTGGGCACGCCCCACAGTTTGAGAAACGCTGCTGTATACAAATCCGCATTACGACCTGTTAGGTTCAACGAACTCGGTCGCAGTCGTAGAAAGACTGTTCATGTTTATCTATCACGACCAACAATTTTTTTTTGTTGTTTTTTCCTCTTTAAAATGAAAAAAAAAATTTTTTGTTGTTTTTTCCTCTTTAAAACGAAAAATTTTAAATTCGTTTGCTAAAATCCATTAGACACGTTTAAGCTTTTTGTCTTTTGTATGAAATAATTATTTGACTACTAGTGTTGTACATATAAATTATTTCTATGTTAATAATGCTTCAAACTAAGTCAATCATACGAGGAGGTGTTTCAAGAAAATGAAGTGTATGAATTGAAGTGTGTTTTAAGAGAAACTGTACTGCTTAATTTCTCTTTTACAGTCTGACACTGCACTAAATTGGAGCGATCCTTATTTCAGCGAATTTTTATTAGAGAGGTAAGTTTTTCAGATATTAATTAGTTGAGAAGTTGCTTGGATGTTTAAACAAAAATTCCCCTTTTTGAACTATTAGATCTACAGACTTGAATAGGATGTTCCTTTTGTTGAGTAGAGATCCACTAGGAACGGGTGTTGAGGAAAGTGATTCCCAAGTGCTGCATGTTAGATTCATGTACTTCGGTTTTGGAAATTCATGTCTTGTTCTTTTTAAATAATGAATATTTTTCCTATTAATGAATTTCGTGATTTCACGAATTTTTCTCTTCCCTCGATTAAGATGAAGGCAATAAACTCCAATTTAATGAATAACAAACCCCGAATAAACGAATTATTTCAGTAGTTGGGAATTTTTTTATTAATTTTGTAAGAAACTCGCTTCCACGCTTAGAGATGTGGAAGAAAGGGAAGGAAGGCAAGCCAAGTTCAAAATTACTCAGTTTATTTGCAACACAAACAACAACACAAGTTTTATCAATCAAAGCCTAGAGATACGGACAATTAAAACAATGTGTAGACAGTTAAAGAGCACACAATGTATGAGAAGACTTTAATTATCAGTAACACTTACTTCAGTTCAAGTACAATGCCTTCCTAGCCATCTAATCTGTATTCAATCTCCAGTGACAAATTGTCACCTTAATTATTACAATTATCAAATACTAAAGATCTGCGTTACACTTTAAATTTGATTAATCACTGCACCACTAACAGCATACCCTATCTCTTTCATTCTAACTTAAAACCCTAGACTTTATATAGTAGACTTAATTTACATATTCACGTTCTCTTCTTCAGAGGGATCGTTCTAATAAAATAGTTTTTAAGGACCAAAGATTCCCGACAAGGATTTGTTAGTGAGAAGGTGGCGGATAGAGCCGTCACAGTTTGTAATAGAAAAATTTGTATTTTTTTTTTTCAAATGACTTATCTTTTATGAAACAGAATGTTGTTCTTTTGTGAAATTACTTCCACTCAGGTATCTCGGAACAGCACATTTATTTATATACAAATACGAAAAACGATCACGGAAACTGCACACAGCGAGTCTGACCCAAAAGCACACAGCGACCGGTCAGCTAGTGGTCCCCGAAGGAATGCGTGGGAGTGAAGCGGGAAAACGGGCATGGGCGGGTCTCACAGTTATCCTTCCGCCAGAAAAAATAGTTCACTCGCTTCACCCTAACATACCCCTCCTGCGAGTGATACATTTTTTTCAAACAATACAAATATTATAGACACATACACAATACACATTAAATATAACAATGAACACAGTGACATAAAATCAAGAGAGTAATGAATTTTTTTGCATTGAATATGCCAACTTTTCTACATCCATAGCTTTCGTAAAAAAATCTGCAATTAAAATTCTGTTTGGATATATTCTAATTTAATTACAGTATCTTCAATTAAATCCTTTATAAAATGAAAACGTAAGTTCATATGCCTTGATTTATTTGAAGAACGGGTACCCTTAATCCACTGAATTGCTGCTTGACTATCTGAATTTAAAGTTACGGCATTATTTATAAATTGTTCACATTTTAATTCAGTTAACAAATTTACAGTCCAAATTATATCTTTACAAATTTCAGAAATAGAAAATAACTCTGCTTCACATGTTGATAAAATAACACTCTTTTGTTTACGACATCTCCATAAAATTAATGAATTACCAAGTAAAACTACACCTCCAGAAAATGATTTTCCATTTTCTGCATTTCCCAGCTAGCATCTGAACTAGCATTTAAAATACCAAATTCTTTTTCATAAAACAATTTTTTTATCTTTTGAGCCCATCAAATATCTTAAAACTCGTTTAGCCAAAGTGTAATATCTCTTCTCTGGATTGTGATTGAATTGGGATAAATAAGACGTTATATACAAAAGAAATATCAGGGCGAGTTCTATTAGCTAAATATAAAAAAGTACACAATTATTTTCTGATTTAATCTTCCATCCTTTATCCATTAAACATGTTAAAACAGTAAATTACATCTTAATTGAGGAACATAACTGACATTAGTAATTTGTTAGAGTAATAGAATTACAATGTTTTGTACTCACAGATTTAGCTAAAACGTTTCCAGTTCCTTGGCTCATCATCTCAGAGTTTTTATCGGCTAAATAAATGTCCATCACTTCTAGACTAATACTCTTGAACCACACAGATTCTTTAGCCATATGACAGGATGCACCACTATCCAGGATCCAGGTATTGTCACAAAGTTTTTCCTCTCGATTGGAGCTATAAATACGTGTCCATTTCTAGACGAATTGTTTCTTTGGGTTATATTCCTTTGGCTTGTACTTGGAGAGTTCTTGTTTCTATAGTAACAATCTTTTGCCTGGTGGTTTCGTTTTCTGCAAATATAACAAAGTCTCGTTTGCTTTTCATTTTTTCTCCTGGAATAAAATGATTCAGCATTAATCCCATCCATGCGAGTTTTAATTGATAAGTTGAAAGTTGTTTCTTCTTCTCTTAGAATTTGAAGAACTTCCTCCATACTTTTTTCTCTTTGTGTGAGTTCTTAAAATATCTCGCACTTTGGAGAATTTACCATTTAATCCTCTAACGGTATGGGGGACCAATTCCCTCGGCGACACTTCCAATCCTAGGGAGTGACACTTAGTCAATATCCCCCGCGCTCTTTCAATATAATCCCCCACTGGTTCGCCGTTTTGCATGGTGATATTCTTAAGTTCATTGACCGCGTCAATTTTTCAGTCTTCGCCTCGGACGATGAAAGTCACTCTAATTTTATCTCACAGCACTTTCGCGTTGTCTACCGCCGCCGACTGCAACGCTTGTTCTTCTGCGAGAAATAACTTTATATATGATATAGTATTTAAACTTTTTGCTTGCCACTCAATTTCATCCATACGGCTAAGGTCTCCAGGTTTTTCGTTTGTGATTAGAGAGTCTAATCTCTTTAAACTAAGGGCAGCTTTCATCTTAAGCTCCCAAATAAAATAGTTCGTTCCGTTTAAATCGGGAATTGTTATTTTATCCATTGTAGGTAGAAAGGTTTAAACATTCACAAAGTCAACTAACACATCACAAAGATTAACCACGCGCTCTGCTGCCATTTGTTGTTCTTTTTGTGAAATTACTTCCACTCACAGGTATCTCGGGACAGCACATTTATTTATATACAAATACGAAAAACGATCACGGAAACTGCACACAACGAGTCTGACCCAAAAGCACACAGCGACCGGTCAGCTAGTGAACCCCGTAGAAGGAATGCGTGGGAGTTAAACGGGAAAACGCACGTGGGGGTCACACAGTTATCCTTCCGTCAGAAATAATAGTTCACTCGCTTCACCCCAACACAGAATAAGACTTTTCTTGTAAGCAGCAAATTTTAACGGGAAAGTTTAAAGACCATTATTAGACTTTACAAGCACAGATGAGTCATGTGTGTAAACTTGGGTAGAGAGAGAGAGAGAGAGAACAAGAAATTGATCTCTTATCTCTTCCCAATTCACAACACAGGGGATATCTTAAGAATTTTACGATTGTGATACATTTGATGACAGACTGCCTATCTGTGCAACTGAAGTTAAGATAATTACATTTTAATAAGAGTCATTATATAGATAGCGTTTCTAATGCAAAAATTGATAGTGAAACTCCTATCAAAATTGTTACATTTTCTGATGTTTGGGAACTGGAAAAACATACCTCGCTCTTGGGCAACAGGATGCAAATGGTGCAGTATTTTTTTCTCTGTATGGAGCCGAAAAATAATTTTTTCGCGAGTCAAGAATCAAAAAGATTGTCAAGCACCTATTAGTCGGTATTTAAATATCCCCAACTAACTGGTGCGTAATAATTCATTAATAGTATTGTTAGCTGGTAAATAAAAAGCGTGTAATTTCATACTATGGATACATTTTGTGTAGTTGCTTATGGAATTTCTAAAAGACAAATGCAAGAAATTAGTACTTTGCTTGTACCCCGATATGACGAATAACTTCAAATTAACGTACAAGATGTTCGTTCTCCACCAATTCGTTAAATCAGGATGCAGCTGTATTTTGAACACAATCGAAATTATAATGCTAGAACTTAAATATCAATAAGTAAAAAATAAAATATAATCCTACAACATCATGAAATATTCAATGCAGTGTTTGGATAACAGCCAGTTTACAATATTTTTGTATGTAAATTGAAATGCTTTCAGTATACATGTTCTTCTACCATGGCGTATTCTAGTGTGAGTTTCACTGATAGTATGCTGAACAATTTATCCTTGGTTACACAATACTGAATATTCGTTTCTCCTGGTTTTAACAGCACAGTCAATTTTTATTTCTGATTAATTTTAGAAACGTCAAAACGTTCAAATCTTCTGTAATCCAAAGGTGTGCTAACACTTAATTTAAGAAGAAATATCTTCAAAAAGTATTTTAGAACTGTTCTAGCCAACACATTTTTAATTGCCACTGATCGGTCAACATTTGAGAATCGTACAGCAATCCACTAGTAGGGGAACGATGACTAATTATATTTTAGATTGTCTTGTGAGTTTGAACGTGGTGTTATAGTAGGAGCACGAGAGATGGAATACAGTTTCTTCGAGATAGCAATGAAATTTGGATTTTCACGTATGACCATTTTATGAGTGTGCCATGAATATCGGGAATTCGGTAAAACATCAAATCTACGACATTACATTGCTGTGGCCCGAAAAAAAACATGCAAAAATGGGACCAACGACGACTGACGAGAAATTAAGCGTAACAGACATGCAAACCTTCCGTAAATTGCTGCATATTTTAATGCTGGGCCACCAACAAGTGTAACCATGCGAACCATTCAATGAAACATCATTGATATGGGTTTCGGAGACGTAGGCCCCCTCGTGTACCCTTGTTGACTGCACGACACAAAGTTTACGCCTCGCCTGGACCCTACAACACCGACTTTGGGCTATTGATGACAGGAAACACGTTGCCTGGTCTCATGAGTCTCATTTCCAATTGAATCGAGCTGATGAACGTGTACGGGTATGGAGGCAACCTCATGAATCCATGTACAATACATGTCAATGGGCAACTGTTCAAGCTGGTGGAGGCTCTGTGATCGTATAGGGCATGCGCAGTTGGCGTGATATGGGACCCCTGATACGTCTAGATACGACTGTGACAGGTGACAGGTACGTAAGCATCCTGTCTGATCCCCTGCACCCTTTCATGTCTATTGTGCATTCCGACGGACTGGGGGAATTTCAACAGTACAATGCGACAGCCCACACGTTCAGAATTGCTGCAAAATGGCTCCAGGAGCACTCTTCTGAATTCTGATTCTGAGCTCTGATGTCCACCAAAATCCCCAGACATGAACATAATTGAACATATCTGAGATGACTTGCAACGTACTTTTCAGAAGAGATCTCCACCCCTTCTTATTAATGTTGATTTATGGACAGCTCTGCAGGATTCATGGTGTCAATTATTTCCAGTACTACTTCAGACATTAAACGAATCCATTCCACGTGTTGCGGCACTTCTTTGTGCTTATGAGTCCTTACACGATATTAGGCAGGTGTACCAGTTTTTTTAGGTCATCAGTGTATATAAATTGATTTAACATGGAATATAACGTGATTTGCCAAGGAGCAAAACCAAGCCGATTCTAAAACAAGATAGAGAACTGAGGGATTGACGTATCCCAGTTCCTTATAAAATGTAACCATCTGTAACCATCTATAACGTGATTTACATGGAAAATCGCAGAAACTTGAGAGAAATATCTCACAGTAAATAAAATGGAAAAAACTTCATGTTCCCCTTGGGTGAACCGACACCATTTGTCCCACGGATCGGGGGTTTGGAACACTACTGTACAGTGCTTTTCTATAGAAAAATAAAAACTATTGTCTTCTTTTCATTTATGCGCAGTTAATTAATTATTTCAATGCTTTAAAAAAGAACCACACTTCACTGCAGTATCTATTCAACATAAAAAAGTGTATCACAGTGGTCTTCAAACTTTTTGAACTTATGGAACCCACTGAACTTGAAGGTGTTTTTGTGCGTAACCCCTAAATTTAGAAAGTGTTTTCATGGAAACCCATTCCACGCAGATACTTAGAAAAATATGTCTCAAAATAATATATATAAAATAGATCAACATGTCATATGTACCTTATCTAAAGTACTTAAAAAAGTATTGTATTTATTATTTAAAAATTCTAATATATTTTTTAATATAATATACTCATTAGTAATATTAATTTGTAATCCAAGTGTCACCTTCTCATGTTTTATATTTAACAACCGGGGATGTGCTTGCTTTTTTTCATACTAACTGTTATAGTCTAGGTGTATGGAGATTAAAAAAATCGTATTACATATTCTGAGTATAATTTGTTTTAATGCTTTGTTTTTGTAGCCCCATTTACATTAAGAAATACAAGGGTTGGGGCAAAAGTCATGGCAACTATTTTTTTTTCTTGAAAATACCAGTCCGGTTGGAAAATGTGATATTTACAGACGAAAGGACAAGGTGTTAACTACGTGTGTGGACAATGAATAGCACTGAAGTATCATAACTCACTGATTAATTACGGCAGTATACAGGGCAATATATGGCCTTCACTGTGCCAAAGAATGATAACACAGTACACAGAAAGTTTTCATGACAAACCTGGGCCTAAAGAATCTTAATGTAGTCCCCTGCTACTGTCACCACAACGATCTGGGAGGCGCTGAATACCATCAACATCACTGGTTGACACACGTCCTTGTTGAAACATTCCCACCCACCATGCTACAGTACGGTATGGTAGGGTATTATTCCCAAGGGCTTCCATTTATTCAATGTGATATTCCATCGCATTTCTACCTTGGAGAACGGCTATTTTGATCTAAGCGCGCTGCTCAATACTGGTTATTTCCATCTCACACGACACTCACCAACTGACTGATTTCACAGCCCTTGCTGCGCTACTTCCAGCTTTCACAGAGACATCTGTTCTTCTACATACACACTATGCCTGCAGAACTTCCTGACGACACATATACATTTGTGATCCGTTCACATATCTACAAGAGAAAAAAAAAGTTGCCATGACTTATGCCCCAACCCTCGTATATTTCACTTAAGCACAATTTTTTCAATGGTATTAAAATGTTTATAGCTGTGTGAGAAATATCGCATATTTTGCATGAATTTGGGACAGAAAATTTAGGAGCGGTTCTTGATTAAATTTAGATTTTAACATCGAATCTGTTGATATTTTGATAAGTTGTTTCCTCTCCTCTCTCCATTATAGGGGAGTCCACAAATGCAATATGGTGCATTTTCCATTAGAAAACTATTTAGTTTTGCAAGAAATTGCGCTAACGAGTATAAAATTATCTGTGGGGGGGGACACGAGATAGTATACGATATTATTTTCAAATCTATTAGGAAAATAAAATGTGTGTGTGCGCGTGTGAGTTTTAATATTCTTTTATTGTATTATAATAAAAGTTTATATAAAAAGTGTCGCAAAATAAAGTTATTATTCACATAAATACAATTTTCAATTTTAAGGAATAGGATGAGCTTTAGATATTTATAATTATACAAATATCATACATAACGTGAATCTATTTTGCATACATATTTATAAGTTTCTTTTTGATTTTTCTTATTGTGACTCGTGGAAACCCTGGGTAGGCCTTGTGGAACCCCAGAGTTCCATGGAACACAGTTTGAAGACCATTGTGTAACGGTGTGGCACATAGGAGACTTGACACATAGCACACGGTAGACTAGAAAGAAGGCGCTGCTGTGAACTGTTCTGGCTTTTGAGTGGGAAGGAGAGAGAAGAAGAAGAACTTGGTCTCGAACGTAAAATGGACGAAGCTGCCTGTAGTTCCCGAAGCGACTTTTAATTGTAAATGAAATTATTAATATAGTGATGTGTTTTGAAGGAAATAATAAAAACGGTAAATCCGGTTAATTAGAGGTGATTAATTCAACTATAAGACGATCTTACAGACTGGTGGCAGCGCGCGATGGCACGGAACTAAAACAGTGTCTTTAACAACAAAAGAAATAGTTGGGGTAAGTACTTTTTCTATCTGAAAGTACCTTCGGGCGTATTTTAAATTTTATCTCAATTTTTGTATTAAAATATGGGTACAAATTAAATACAGCAATCATTCTTAATTCACTTTTTGTATTAAATGCTGGATTTTGATTATTTTAAAGCCTTTTACTTATCCCTGCTATTCTCGTTAATTTATGATTTGTTTTTAAATAAAAACAAAAATTTATCCTATAAAAAGGAAGAAAATTTATTTTGTCTGTGGTTGAATTGAGTATATAAAATTGCTCTTTTTTTTTAGTTTTAGTTAGTATATTCTGATTTAAAACTGTGTTTCCTCTGTGGGTTATAAATTAAAAGATTCTCTCAACGGCGTTTAAAAAAAATCTGTATTGTAAGTACAATATTAAGAATTTGTGAAGAGTGAATGATAAATAACTTATGAAAATTGCGATTATAGCACGATTTGAAGGTGCAGTGAAATATATATATATATATATATATATATATATATATATATATATATATATATATATATATATATATATATATATATAAGTGTATATTTAAGTAGTAATAATTTTGATTTTGCTGAGTCAAAGAAATATTTATGACTTCTCTTTTACTGAGAGGGAAAAAGCTGACTCATTACGTTTCAGAAGTTCTCAAGGTTAAATGCATAAATTATGTAGCTATTCGAATCGTATAAGAATTTTTTTTTATAAGTTGTTCAGTAAAATTTTTGTTTCTGTGGATTCAGAATACTAGTGGAATTATTTTACTCTCATTATTGTCTTATAATATTTTTTTGTTGCGAATAGAAGTGTTTAGTTTTTCTGAAAAAAAAAAAATCTGTAGATTTTATTTGAATGGTGTTCTTTGAGTTAAAAGTGGTCATTACATTGAAACATTTTTAATAAAAATTTGCTTGTTTTTCCAAATATAAACATCTATTATTATTTTCGAGTTAAGGGTGAAGTTGTAGAATTTCTGTAGGTAGAATTTTTTTTAACATATTTACTCGCTTTTGTTTGTTTTAAATTGAAAATAAATGACAATTAATGAATGACAAATTAAATTTTGAAGAGACTTTATGAAGAGAGATAATTTGGACTTAAGGTGTATGTTATTGAATTTGCATTGAAAAGTTTTTTTTTATTTTTGTGCTTGTTTGATTATTCTGGTATTGTAGTTACGTAAATATTTTAATCACTTGAAACTTTTCAAAAATAGAATTCAAAGTGCTGAATATGTATGTATTCGTTATAATTTAAGTGTATGTTTTTGCATATTTTGGTACAGTGCAAAATCGATAACTAGTTTTAGTTAAATAATATATCAAAAAATAAGTTTCTTACTCGTCTTATTTTAATTTTCTTTTTGGAAAGCATTCTGATCTTCTTAGTCCCTAAATCATGGCATATTTAGCTAAAGGTAATAAACCTGATCTTTTGTCAGTATGTGAGGAAATAGGGTTGAAGTAGATCAGTCCAGAAAGGTGGTAGATGTAAAAAAATTGATTCTAAACAGCGAATTTTATGTTGAAGAGGAAGTGAAGATAATTCTCGACAGAGTCATTAGTGATAGGAAAGAACAAGAAAGAAGTAAACAAGAAGAAAAAGAAAGGGAAGAAAGAAGTAAACAAAAAGAAAAGGAAAGAGAAAGGGAAGAGCGAATGGCTCGAGAGGACAGACAACACGAATTAGAATTGAGAAAATTAGAATTATCACAGCAGAATCAACCATTAAATGATGAATCTGAAAGAAGAGATGAAATTGGACCTAAGATTCAATTGACACAAATCACAACTAAATGTGATGAAAAACATGATGAGATTAGTTTATATTTGATTAATTTTGAAAGGAAGGCAGAATTAGCTCAAGTACCAAAGAAGGATTGGGTGGCCTACTTGTTGGCGGTTTTACCAGCAGAACTCTCTAATATGCTAGCTAGAGAACCTACCGAAAGGGCAAATAATTATGATTTTGTAAAAGATCTTATATTGAAGAGGTACAGGTTGAACAGCGAAAAGTTGAAGCAATGTTGAAGCAACAGCCATCAAAAATCAGCAGAGAAGTCTTGGAGGAATTATGCTCATGAGCTGAATAGTTATTTTACAGAATGGATAGCTGAATTGCAGATTAAAACTTTCGAGCAACTGAAAGATCTATTAATAACTGAACAATTGAAGTACCGTGTTCCAGCTGAAGTAAAACAGCATTTTCTTGATGACTGGATCAAGTTAAAAATTCCCCATGAACTTGAAAAAAAATTAGACGAATATGAAAGCATCAAACAGAGTTTCAGAAGAGAAATCCCAAAGAAAAATAGTTAAAAATTCCAAGTTGGTGTAAATTATAGTGGTGCCAGACCAAAAGAAACTCCTAAAGATTTCAAGTCAAAATTTCAAATAAAAAAGGAACCTGTCCAAGAAAAAAATCATGAGAAAGACTTTGAGAAGAGAAGACAGCTTCGATGTTATGAATGCGGGTCTTATTCACATCTCAGACCACAATGTGATAAACTAAAGAAGAATTACGAAACAGTCGCATCTAATGAAACTGTCAGAAATGGTACTGATGTATTGGCTCCATATACAAGTTTAGGAACAGTGAATGGAATTGAAATGCCTATACTACGAGATACTGGTGCAACTCTCGATTTAATATGTAAAAAATAAGTAAAACTTTCCATGTTTATAAATGAAACTGTGTGGATTCGAACTCCTCTGGAGGAAACCGCAGTGTGTCTGCCAATGGCTGAAGTTAAGTTGGACTGTGTGTTTGGTCATGTGATTACGAAAGCTGCTGTTTTAAGAGATTCATTAGATCAAGGAAAATATCTTTTGGGAAATAAGACTGCTGCATTGTTTGAAGAAGTGAAGAAGAATAAAGAAATACAAGTGTATATGGTGAATGCTGTTGAAACACGTTCGCAGAAGAAATTGACTGAAGAGAGTAAACAAAATCTTAACATGTCAGAAGAAACTATTCCTGAAAGTAACTAAAAGAATAAAAAATCCCCGGACGAACTGGATGATATTTTGCCATTAATTCAACCTGAAATTTCTGAATCAAATCTTATAAAATTATCTCATAAAGATTTTTCAAAGGAACAAATGAAAAGTGCTGAATTAAAAACACTGTTTGAAGAAGCTAAAAGCGGGTCTTCAAAGAAAAATCATTATATTGTCGAAAATAGCTTACTATTTTTCCAAAAAGAAGATAAGGATGGCACTAAACGTAAATGTTTGGTTGTTCCCGAAAAGTATAGAAAAAATTTGATGACGATAGGTCACGAGGCGGCTGCAGCTCATCTAGGAGTAACTAAAACGAAAGATGCTATATTCAAAACATTTTATTGGCCTAAATGCTTTAGTGATGTTGAGGACTTTGTAAAGACATCCGACAAATGTCAAAGGGTGGGTAAACCGCAAGATAAAAAGAAGGCCCCACTAAAAATTGTTCCCGTAATAACTGAAATTTTCACAAAGATTAACATCGATGCAAGTGGACCTTTACCAATGACACCGTCAGGAAATAAATATATAATTACGGCGTTATGTATGTCATCAAGGTATCCTGATGCCATTCCGGTAGCAAACCTTTGCTCAACAACTGTTGTAAATGCATTGTTACAGATTTTCAGCCGAATGGGGTTCCCAAGAGAATTACAGACTCCCCAAGGCACGTCATTCTGAGTGCACTAACTACGGAATTTTTAGAAAGATTTGGAGTTAAAGTAGTTATATATAGAAGTTCTGTTTATCATCCACAAAGTAATCCTGTGGAAAGAATGCACAGAACATTGAAGAGTCCCGTGTCTGGAGGCAATTCCAGATTGGGAGAAAATTCTTCCTCAAACCCTCTTTGTCCTAAGGATTGTTATACACGATAGTATGGGTTTTCACCAGCTGAACTAGTTCACGGGAAAAATCTAAGGACTCCTGTGATGTTATTGTACGAGAAACTGACAGAAGAAGAGCCTGTAGAAAGCAGTGTTGTGGATTATGTATTTGAACTCATTAATAGAATGAAAAGATGTCAGGAATTGGCAATCCTACACATGGAAGATGCCAAACAAAAACAGAAGTTGTGGTATGATCGCCGGACCGTTAAGCGTCAATTTCAACCGGGTGAACTGGTTTGGGTCATAGCTCTATCCAGGCCTAACAAGTTATCTGTTCAGTGGGTTGGCCCTGGAGAAATAGTGCAACAACTCTCTGAGAAAAATTATATGGTCAAAATCCCAGAGAAGGATAATACCCACGTTTATCATGTGAATATGCTAAAACCTTATCACCAACGAGAGGAAAATATTAATTTATTGTGCATTAATCCTTTAAGGCATGACGAAGAAGAAGATATGCCTAGTTTTGAAACTTGAAAACGAAAGGTCGGGATGGTCCAAAATCATCAGCGATGTGCAGTTAAATTCAAATTTATCTCAAATTCAACGAGGACAGCTCAAAGAACTTTTATATGAATATAGTAATATTTTTTCGAATATTCCTAGATGTACCGATATTGAATTAGAATCTGAACGAGCAATTGTGTTGCTAAGCCTTATCGTATGTCTCCTCGACAAACTGAAATTCTGAAATCAGAAGTTAATAAGATGTTAGAACTGAAAATAATAGAGCCAGGAGAATCTGACTTTACATCTCCATTAATATTTGTTGAAGCTCAGGGAAAGGAAGCAAGGCCCTGTATCGATTACAGAAGGTTGAATAAAGTAACTCGGACACAATTCTTTCCATTGCCTAATATCGAAGAACTTTTAGAAAAGGTATCGGCAGCTAAATATATCTCTATCTTGGATCTCACTCGAGGGTATTGGCAAATACCCCAGAGTCCCCGAGCGCAAAGGTATGCATCGTTTGTGATAACATTTAGAACTTTTAAACCATTGAGGTTACCTTTCGGTCTGAAAAATGCGCCCTATTACTTCAGTCGAATTATGGCTAACTTATTAAGAAATTGTGAAGACTTTGCAGTTCCCTACCTAGATGATATAGCTATGTTTTCACTAGCCTGGGATGATCACCTAAAACATCTAAAATATGTATTTGATCACCTACGCTCCGCTAAATTACGTATCAAGCCATCCAAATGTCAATTTGCTCAAGCATACGTTAAATATCTTGGAAATTTGGTAGGCCAAAGTTTAAGAACACCTGAAGAATTAAAGGTTCAGGTCATCAAAGATTTCCCGATCCCCACTAACAAGACGCAAGTTATAGCCTTTTTAGGATTATCTGGCTATTATAGAAGATATATTCCCGAATTTTTTTTCAGTAATCGCAGCTCCACTGACAAATTTACTTAAGGGCCGAAATCGAAAAACCACCGTTGACTGGAATAGCTCTTGCCAGAATGCATTCGAGGAGCTCAAGACAAGACTATCTAAAAATCCAGTTTTATACAGCCCTGATTTCACCAAACCCTTCATCATTCAGTGTGATGCATCCAATCTTGGAATAGGCGTTTTGTTGCCTCAAGTATGTGAAAACGAAGAACATCCCATCATGTTCCTGAGCAAAAAAGCTGTCGCTTGCAGAACAAAAATATAGCCCTACGGAAAAAGAATGTGCCGCCATTATTTTTGCCGTGCAAAAGTTGAAATGCTATCTTGATGGACACCAAAAATTTCTCATACAAACTGACCATAATCCCTTGGTCTGGTTAGAGAAAAATACTGGGACTAATTCGAGACTTTTAAGGTGGGCCTTAATTTCGCAATCATTTAATTATGAGATTGCTTATCGGAAGGGAAAACAAAATCAGAATGCTGATAGTTAAAGCCGTATCCCTTAAGACTTGAAAAAAAAACACTTTTAATGAGAATTGATGGAAAAATAAGATTTTTCTTTATATTATTTTTTTGTCTAGAATTATTGGTATTTATATATTAGTATTAATATTTGATATTAGTATTTTGATATTTTGTATTTGTATTTTAAACTTTGATATTTTGTGTTGGTATTTTAAAATTTGATATTTGGTATTAGTATTTTAAACTTTTGTATTTGTATTTTGATATTTTGAATTTTTTGTTTTAAATTTTTGTATTAATATTTAAAAAATTTTTTGATATTTGTATGTTAATTTTTTGATAAGTAATATTTGTATTTGTATTTTAAAGTTTGCATTTGTGGTAGAGCAGTATTTAACCAAATGATATTTTGTATATGTTAAAGTTCACATAGATTAATAGGGATAAGTTTAATGCCTTTTTAAAATAAGGTACTAATTTCGGATAGAACAGGTACTTGCACGTTATTTTTTTTTTAAATATTTTTTGCTCCATTTAAAAGAAAAGGATTTCAAGAAATAATTCTTAACTCTCTCTACTGCTGCATAAACTGATCCTATGTCAAGTATTTTTCAGGTAGCACAGTAAAACTTTCCACTCAACTATCGTGAAAAGTTTTCTCCAGGAGGGGAGGAAATAATAAGTCTGTAACGGCGTGGCACATCGGAGGCTTGTCACATAGCACACGATAGACTCAAAAGAGGGCGGTGCTGTGAACTGTTCTGGCTTTTGAGCGGGAAGGAGAGAAGAAGAAGAAGAAGGTGGTCTCGAAAGTAAAATGGACGCAGCTGCCTGTAGTTCCCGAAGCGACTTTTAATTGTAAATGAAATTATTAATATAGTGATGTGTTTTGAAGGAAATAATAAAAACGGTAATCCGGATAATTAGAGGTGATTAATTCAACTATAAGACGATCTTACAATTGGTATATCGGACGGGAAAAATATTAAGGAAATGTTACATGATTCAGTAAAAATTTGCATATGACTGACTAACGGCAGTTTTTCAGAATGTAACAATTAGACACTACGTGACCTCAATAACAGCAGAACAAAAGATTCGGCGAAGGAGTTCACTAGACTGTTGCCAAAATAACTGCATAAAAATATAACCAAATATTCGGTTAATTCGATGCCTTTGATATGCGTTGACATTCACCGGAAGAACTCTGTATTGTGTGTGTCCTATCTCGGTGATTCATGAGCCGTTTTCTTTGAAACCGGTGTAAGTCAATTTTTTTATTATTTGGAGATATTTAAAGTTTGGGGTATTTGAATAGTTTTAAAAATTTTGATATATGTTAATACACTCATTTTATGATTTTTTAAAATATTAAATTGGTTTAATTTTATAACGTGATCGTTTTTAAAATATTAGTTATAAGAAATTTATACTTTTTATGATCTCAAATGGACTTACACTAGTTTCAAAGTCACCGAAATATGAAAATCATATATTGATGGAATATTAAATATGGGATTTCAATTATATCAAACCAATTTTTTTTTATGAAATTTTTATTAAATATGTCAAAAAAAGCTTTATTTCAATATTTCTTCAGGTAATGCCATTTAAATTAAATTTTGTAATAAAAAAATTTATATTTATAAGTTCCATACTTAATTTTTGTCATTATTCACCAAAATTACAGTGAAAGAACGAATTTTGTGTCATTTACAGTGTTTCCACGCATATAAAAATGAAGTAAATTTTACGTAGTGTAATTTTTAAACTAAATATCATGTCCTCGCGGAAAGTGGACTTACCCCACTTTCAAAGTAATTATATTTTTTGTAGTTTCATTAAAAACGTAAGTTTATGCTGTCAAAATAATGAAAATCATGAAGGACTTTTTTGAAAATTGTTTATAGATTTTAAAAAAAACTCATAGCGGATTGCATTCAATGTTGTCATTAACTAAATTTTGTCCAAAAAAAAAAAGGACTCATACCACTTTTAAAGAAAACTGCTCAGAAGTACAATTAAATATTTTGCTCATTAACAATATTTATTTCAAATTTACTATACTGTTCGAATTAATTGGGACAAACATATTTTTCTTCTCTGAGTTGGTATGTGATTGCAATTGATGTCCCGAACTGCCACAAATCGGTTATATCTGCCTAGAGGTAATTTGACGGATCGACTTTCACAATAATTTGCTCGTTTCACTGGTTTTAGCGCATGCGTAGCTCAGTTGTGGGTATTTCAGTGTAATAGCTGGTGGTTATAATTTTTCTTTCCGCGTAACACATATTACTTTTGCTTTTTCAAAGATGGATAGTGTGTTGACCCCCCTGGGTCTCACCTTGAACACCAAGATTAATTTGAGGCAAAGAACCACTAAGAGCCATTTTGAATAATAATAATATTTATTTATTATTATAAATTTTTCAAAAAAATCTCTGGTACGTCGCTTAAAGGGATTTGCCTTTATATTAAATTAAATTACTAAGAATGCAATTAATTAATAATTAAGCTGAAGCTCAAATAAGGTCTACCGAAATAGGAGATCCGAGAAATACACGTACTCGAATTCTTAACGTTCATTAACTTTAACTAAGTTGCTTAAACTTACACTTATTTTAAGCGTACGTAAATTATATTTACCGCTGGCTTATATCAGCTTTCTGGTACGTCTAGCAGCACGACGTCTTGACGAATCTAATCTCCTTGAATACGTTTAAAGTTGCTGGCTTAATAGCCTTCCATCAACTCTCTTGTTATCTTGCAACGCTCGACTTAAATAACTTATCTAATTTAAATATCCCGTACATCTTTTTGGAGTTGATTGGAAATAAACGCGAATTTATATTCCCCAAAAAGACGCCTAAGAAGATTAGTGGAAAGATTCCGTACAGATTCGTCACAATATTACTCCGAGGAAGCGCTCTGAAATAATCCCTCTTAACGAACACACTTTTATGACTGTGAGATAGCTACGGTAGTTGGTGTGGCCAAATCAAGTATTTCAGGAATTTTAAGAACATTTCAAGATTCTGAAACATCTTTCCTAAAAAGAAAAGAAAATGTGGGAGCAAGCGGAAAAATGCTCCAAGAACCGATAAAATTCTAATAAGAAATTGCAAAATAAATCCAAGAAAGACAATCATAGACCTTTGAAAGGATTTATTAGAGTATAGCGTTGAAGTGAATACCTCAATTGTACGCAAAATCCTCTAGAAGTTGGTCGTATGCAAGAAGCTTGAAGATAAAACAATTTCTAACTCAGAAAAGGAGGGGAAAACGTTTAGCATGGACCAAAAAATACCGATCTTGGACTGCCAACGACTGGAAGAAGGTAATTTTCAGTGATGAAACACATTTATTTGCACAGATATACAAATCAAATGCAGTAAGACAAAGTGAAGATGAATGTTACCAGATCATATCCATTAGACTGTAAAATACCCTTCTAAAGAGATGTTTTGTGGTTTTTCACAACAAATGGCACTGGAAATTTAGTTTTTCTTCAGGGCATGTTGTGAGTTCTGCTTCAAATTCCTAGATATATTATATAGTAGGATAGTTGAATTCATGATAACATTTGACGGAACATTTCAATAGGACTTTATCACAATTCGATATCAGTTCAGATTTTTATGCGGTAACATAAAATACAAGTGCTGTCTTGACCTGGTATATTACCAGACTTAAATCCTATTAAGAGCTTGTGGCGTATTCTCAAGAACCTTTTAGCTAAGATGAATTGCATGACCATAGAACAGATGATAAACAAGCGTAGTCCCTAGAAGATAAAGTCAAGAACATGCGTGCTACACTGGTGGAGTTAATACCAAAACGTGTTCAAGAGGTCGTTTCTGCATACAAAAGAGGAAATACTTCGTACTAATATAGAGATTTTTCAGTCCATTTAAGATATGCAATGATTAAAAGCTAAAGTTTACGAAGAAATCGGATTTTTTTTTTTTTTGTCCTAATTAATTCGAACAGTATAGTACTACTCAATGTGCTGCTTACAATGCTGTTACACAGTTCTTTAGGAAATTTTAAATTATATTGTATGTGGAACGTTCAACAGTGTACTTTTGTATTTTTCAGAGGTTTTAAAACAGATATTAGTATCGTATTCGACTTTGACCAGTATTCCTTATACGAGAAACACCCTAAATATAACGTAAGTTAAAGTTCATATATTTCTAATCAATAATAATTACTAAATCACTATAAATATAAAGAAGCAAAACAAAAAATAGTAGACAATATATAGGTTAAAAATAAAATAGTCTCAGTAGAACACATCAGAAAACTCTTTGCCTTAAGAACTAAGATTACAGGTTAAAACAGTGCTTCTCAAACCGTCAACATTCGCGACCCAATGTTCAATCATTATTTTCATCGCTCCCCCCTCCATACAATAACAATGTATTGAATTCACTAAAGCTACAATATGCAACTTTAACCTCTTAATGCCTTCGATGTATAAAAACGTCTCACTAAGCTAACGCATTAATTTTTGGACGTATATATACGTCTTTCCAAAATAAGATATTTTCAGTGCACTGCTATCCATAAAATTATACCGAAGGCTTTGGAATGCAATAAAAGGACCTTGGCAGTGTTTGAGAAGGATTTAATTTTTTCAGGGGATTTTTGTGCTTATTTATTCCTTTTTTCCTCCCCCCCCCAAAAAAAAACACCAAAACACGCGCGTATACGTGGAAAACGGTGGCATTGAGGAGCGAATCGCATAACTTTTAATCGGCAGTTAAGGAATTAATTATGAACCATACAAATTATCAAGTTATGTGTTAATACAAGGACATGGGGTTACTGCTAATTATCAAATTTGTTCTTAGTATTGTTAAAGTAATAATAAAATACATTGTACAGTACTAATAGATTTATAAGTTTATTATATCAGTGTAAATGTGTATTTTGCATTTTATTATATCAGAAAGTATTTTGTTTGCTTACTTTCAGTAAATTAATAATCTTTTAAATAATTTTTTGTTTTCTACTTTTTAATATTCTCGCGCCCCACAGTTTGAGAAACGCTGGGTTAAAACATGGTTTTCTGGGCAATCAACCTTCACCTGTAATTTGCCTATACTTCTGTGGGCTGTAGAAAGAAAATAATTTAAAATAAGAAACCATCATTATAAAACCAAAAATAGCAATCATTATTAGAATATTAATATTAAATATACTCAAACTGTTGCCAAAGCTATTATCAAGTAAGTTATTAAGAAGAGGTAAAATTAAATCTACTCATACTCAATGTGGGAAATATTCCTTATATGTGAAAATACAGTACTCTTAAAACGATATTACAACAAAAACATCGTTAAACTTAACCTCCCGACAACCGAAGTTATCCTACTGAAGCATCGCATGAAAGTAAAAATTCATAAGCGGATAAAATCTATTGTAATTATAACTTCTGCCAGTTAAAAACCAAAAGTATTTTTTAGGAAAATTTTTGGAAGGAATCTAAGCAAACATTCAGAACAAGAGATGGAGACTTTAAAATATATTTAAAAATATTTAACCTATGAAGCCATCCTGCAGTAGAATTAAAAATTTGTTGAAAGAAATATTCAGACGAAAATAGAAACATAGTAAAAAAATATGAAAATTAAAGGAAGGGAATAATTATAAAACATTTTTCAAGTTCCTCCTCTATCTTCCATTTATTAGAAATTAAATTATAAAGAAATTTATATATATATATATATATATATATATATATATATATATATATATATATATATATATATATATATATATATATATATATTGGTACGTTGATCGGGGTTCGAGGATTTTATACAAATCAGTCACAAAGTACAAGATAGTTCATTAAGAGCGATGAGAATCTATTGACGAAAATCCAATCCCTGAATTACAGGATTCAGCGGCAATTTTCACTGAATAAATATCAGAAGGTCTTCACACATTCAACAGCTCTCAAACACAATTACCAGTGTTTAAAATACGCGTATGTAAAAAATTATTCACAAGCACAGCCGAGCTAATCGGTAATCGCGGTCAAGGCAAATTTACTAATCGCTGGTTGAAACGAGACGGACTCGTTGCGGCGAGCACCGCTCTATTTATATATTCAGCAGAAACTTCCAGAAAAAAACCCTCATGCGTCTTAAAGCATGAAATTAGTGTATTTCTCCACAAATTTCTAGATGAACCAGAGGGTCCCGAACTCGCCAACATGGTCGCCAATATCGCTAAAATGGTCGCCAAAGTCGCCTCGGTCACCAAAAATGATGCCAACTTGGCTCTATCACCAAGATTTCTCCAAGTTCTCTTTGAATTTCCACTATAGCGTAAGGGACTGCATTACTTGTGAATATAACAATTTTTAACATAAAATAAATATAACATAGAGTAATATAAATGTATTACACATCCAAATACAGATTATTTACACTCTTAACACAAAATTCGTTGGAATATACGTATATATATAAATAAGAGTCTACGAAACATTATTACAATCTACACTGGTCGACGGAACCCCCCATTCGCAGGGGAGTTATGCTTCAGCACTGGAATATCCTCTGTTTTATACATCGTCCCTTTGTTGCTGTGATCTTTAGCTTAAGTCAGTGATCGCGCTATTTGTTTTAATATTACTATGCTTTTTATGTTATAGAGCATATACAGGGTGTCCCCGAAGGCCGTGTACAAATTTGGATGGCAGTTAGAGAACATCTTGATGAGCCATAATTACATAGGAAAGCATAGGTGGAAACGTAACCCTAACGAGGTAAGGAGACGCAAAGACAAGAAGGCCACAACACAGAATGTAGTATAAAACGCTTGATAACAAAAACTAAAAGCAATAGTAAATTAAAAGTATGGTTAAATCCTAGGAGAGTTCACACCCTTGGCGACAAACCGAAAAAAGCGCCAAGCCAGAACAAGATGGTGCCAAGCGAAACCGACAATGGCGGGAAGGGAAAATAGTGGGATAAGGTGGATGCGTAATGAAAACATATGCAAACAATACAGAAATTAAACATTTAAGATAAAAAATATAAAAACAGCACTAACTTTCTTACTGCTGATCTTTCCCGAGTGGAGGGAACAGCGTAACAGCCGATTTTAAAAAAAGCCTTAAAGGTCTCATCGCTAAGCGAATGATCGTGTGAGCGCCACCATATTTATTCTGCGAGGTAATGGTCGAACATACATTCGGCGTGGCTGGTACGATTTCGAAGAAAGCGTTTTATTGCCGATCATTACATTTAGGATATTCATAACTCGAAGCAATCAATCCTTTTTTCCTTCATACACCATTCAATCAATTCTTTCTTACCTTTCGCATTCAACAAAGTAAAAAATTTTATAGTATATTCCCTCACACACGCAGCCAGCCCGGAGCCCAACGACAAAAGGAAATTCGAAATGCGCGCCCACAAAATACGAAAATGCTAGAAATAGTTAGGATCGCTATATGTAGTGGTTAAAAGTAGGGTTACCAAGATGGCGCAATTATCGCCAACCAACGTAATTCGCGCCAAGGGTGTGGGCTCTCCTAGGAGTGAACCAAAAGTATGACATTAAAGTATCACAGGAGGTGTTTGAAATTGCTGCCATTGGCATGTATGCACTCACGAAATCGAAGCGACATGGATTGGCGGACATGTTCGAAAATACCGATCGCTTCGGGAATCGTTGCAACAGCAATGGATATTCATGCCACCATGTCCATTTCAGAATCGACGAGCGTGCCGTCAATCATAGCTTTGAAAGTTCCAGGTTCTCATGTATCCGAGTGAACGTTTAAAGATTCAGTTGCCGCCTCGTTGGATACCTTTCCCAATATAACCGAAAAGCAACATGTACGTTTCCGTTCGCTAGGTCTTAAATGAAATGGATATTCGCCAATTCGGCGTTCATTTAACGATTCATGTGCATCACACGCTGTCCATGTCAGAAATGAGTAAACCACATGAGCAGACTTTGCGAGATCACGAACAGTGTTATATATTGCTTTCCGTCCATGCTTTCCTATGTAATTATGGCTCCACATGATGGTCTACTCATCCCCTCCAAGTTTGTACATGGCATTCGGGGATATCCTGTACGCATCATTCTAATATTTAACAAAAATCGGAATAAATATATTTTAGGAATCTTTTGAGATTGTCTTAAAAGAATGTTTCTAGACGTATCATTTTTGCACTATACTAATGTTTCTCAAACTGTGGAGCGCGCCCCCCTAAGGGGGGTATGATAACCCTGCGGGAGGGGGGGACGCGAGCATATCAAAAAGTTGAGAATAAAAGATTATTTTTAAAAAATTTACTTATATATATATATAATGGAAGCAAAACAAAATACTTTCTGACATAATTAAAATACGTTGTATTTTAACTGTTATCTGTTCCAATTTAAAAATTAGAAAAGAAAAGCAACATAATACTTTTCTTACTACTGAAAAATGTATATATAATTTATTTAAAATATCTATTACTTAAAAATAATTTACTTAAAATACCTATTACTTGAAAGTAACGTATACAAAACATAATACTTATCTTGATAATTTTAGTGGTTTATAATTAAGATCGTGTACTGTAGTTTTAGCATCAAAGTTCATTATTATTGGATAGAATACATTGTTATTGTACGGGGGGAGCGATGAAAATTACGATTGAAAATTGGGTCGGAAGTATTGAAAGTTTCAGAAGCACTGCACTATAAGCAAACATAAAACATTTTTCCTCCCTTGCCTCTTGATATCATTCCTTATTCTTGTATGAAAAAAATAGGGGAGACCGTAAATTTCACTCAGTCTCGCCTCAGTTATTTGTAATCAAATAGAAATATTTACTACTCGTAGTTATAATTCATCTACATAATGACTTTTTTAACTGACACTATTCAGACCCACCTGTATAGCACCACCTAATAATCACAATGGTACCAAATTTTGTATGGAGAATAATGACATAAAAAGTAAGATTCCGGGAAAGAAAAAAAGTTAGTTTCAAAAATCGCCTATAGGGATATTTATGGCACTGTATAATGCAAAAAGTGTTAAAAAAAGAAAATGATTACACATACAAAACAGCAGTGAAATATTAAGTTTTATGCACTACTCTTCCCCACAGAGGAATTCGACCACATTCAATATTGCCGCTGTTCTTAGAGATCATCATCATATCCGGAAAGACAGTCCCTCATGGGCCAGAGCCTTTCTTTGAAGTTTTCCTTCTCAGTAACCTCTCATTCACCTTTGTTCTCCAAGTTTTTTCATCTATAATCTTTAAGTCTGATTCCACTGGGTCTGTACATCTTAGCCTTGGTCTTCCACGCTTCCGAATCCCAGTGACTTTCAACTGTAGTATCTTTTTGACAACATTATTATCTGGCATTCGAATTATATGGGTTATCCAATTCATTCTATTTATTTTTATGTGTTTAATGATGTCAGGTTGCTTATATAAATTCTATATACTTCAAAACTGTATATTTTTCTCCGGCTATTGGTTTTTGTTAACATCTCCAAGTATACTTCGAAGTATTTTTCTCTCAAATGATGCTGTTGGAATTTCTTCCAGTTTTGTTATTGTCCAAGTCTCAGATGCATATGTCTCAACTAGTCTAATAAGACTTTTGTAAATTTAAAATTTTGTGTTTTTAGAAAGAAATGTACAGTTTAAAAACCTCCTCCGTCTATAAAATGATGTGATCGATTCTGAATTTCATGAGATATTATGTTATCAAAGGTAATAATTGATCCTAAGTAGGTAAAACTTTTGTTTCAAATTTATATGACTCTATTTCAAGAAAAGGATTTGGGATTAGCATATATTTAGTCTTTTTTTTTTTTTTTTCATTTATAACAAAACCCAGTCGACTTGATGCATGCTTAATGTATCTGACTACGTTCGGAACCATGATTTTAAAAAAGCGCATAAATGGATAATTTTCGTGATATTTAGTGTCACTCAGATTAGAATACATGTATAAAATTGTTTTAAGGACATTTTGAGAGAAAAAATTTATTTAAATATAATATTTTGAACAAAAAATTAACTTAGAATAATCTTTTTTCCAAATCTCTTTTTGTAAAAAATGGTTCTATCATAATAATATTTTGCCTGTATATACCTCAGACATCTCTACAGAGGCTCAACTAGAATTTTTGAAAAATTCACATTATTTTCAGAGTTACCACCAATTGAAATTATTTCTGGCGTTTTTTTCTTAAAATTGCTCCCCTCTGTTGTCGTAAAATATGAATAAGCCCACTTCTAAGTTATATATTTCAAAAATTCTACTTGAGCCTCTACCCAGAGGTCTGAGCTATATACAGGCAAAATATTATTATAATAGAACCATTTTTCACAAAAGGAGAACATTTGGAAAAAAGATTATTCTAAGTTAATTTTTTGCCAAAATATTGTATTTAAATAAATCTTTTTTGTGAAAATGTCCTTAAACAATTTTATGCATATATTCTAATCTAAGTGACACTAAATATCATGAAAATTATCCATTTATGCGCTTTTGAAAAATCGCTGTTCCGAACGTAACCAGATACCTTAAGGGCAAGAAATATTTCTTTCAAAGCAAGGAGGGTACAAGCAATCATATCAACATTATAAGCACAGATTTAGAAAAAATATATGTCCAGTACTATTAATATTTGAATCACGAATTACTTTTTCAAGTACAATATTAAAGAGCAAGCAGGAGAGAGAATCTCCCTGTCTAACACCTCTAAGTATATCAAAATCTTCTGATAGTGATCCAAGAAGTTTTACCTACCACTTTGTGCCTTGTAATGTAAGTCTAGTCAATATAATGAGTTTTAATGGAAAATGCCAAAATCATTCATTGCATTAAGTAGATTGCTTCTATTAACACTATCAAAAGCGGACTTCAAGTCAATAAAGAGTCAATATTTTGTGACAAATCTATACGGAACTTTATCTCTAACCTTCTGAGACGTCTTTTTTAGGGAAATTTAATTCCCTACCTATTTCCAATCAACTCCAAAAAGAGGACAGGGATTCCTTATTATATATGCAGATTAGATAAAGTATTTAAGTCAAACGGAATAGTAAAGTGAGAGGCAGTAGGAGAGAGAGAGAGATTGAAGCAGGAAGTTAGCATAGTGAAGTTAGAGATTTATTATTGAAGATTTCTAGGTGGATAAATTAATCTCAGGAAGAACTGAGATTCAGTGGGGTAAATATTAATTTATAATTAAAGACTCATTAAAGTTTTATATTAGGAGTGAGAATAAAGCTAAATGTTCAGTAGGAGCATTAGTGAATATAATTCTGGGATCTCTTATTGCGGTAATCTCTGCGTGATCGATATTCTAATTGTTAATTAATTGGATCATTAAATATTTAAGTTAATATAAAGGAAAGTCCCTTTTAAACCTCATAAAGCTATTTTGATTTATTTGTTATTAAAAGTCTTTGATTCTATTTGGGAAAGATAACCAAATAAAGAAAGTTATTTATAAAAAATGGCTACTGGTTCTTCTTTTACTCAAAATTATTCTCGTTCTCAAAGTGAGATCCAAGGGGATCTTCACAATTTCAATGTTAAATTCCATTGTTTTCTTTATAATCTGGCGTAAAACAAATTTGGTCTTTGGTAGATCTAAGAAATAAAATTCTTGAAAACATTTTATAGGCAACACAGAGCAGACTTATGCCACGATAAATGTTGATATCCATAGGGTCTCTTTTCTTGTGTATTGGACATAAAATGCTAATATTTCAATCTGTTGGCATAGTTTCAAAGTTCCAGATGTCTAATTAGTCAAAAATATTCATCAATAAAGTAGTTCCATGATTCTTTAATAATTCCACTGCTATAAATCATGTTTAGAGGATTTTTTTATTTTTTAAGTTTTCAATTGCAGAGTTAGCTTCTTCAGTTCCTGGTGCTTCAACTTCAACATTGTTGCTGTAATTATAAATAACAGCAAGAGCATCACTTTAAAAACCTTCATTAAACAGTTGATCAAAATATTCTTACAATCTTTTTAAAATGTCCTTAATATCTGAGAAAATTTCACCACGTACGTTTTTGTAGAAGTTGTAGTCCGTTTAAAGTCCAGCTGATTACGATTTATTTTTCAATAGAATGCCCTGCATTCATTAACAGATTTCAAATGTTCAGCATCTTTAAATAAATCTTCATCAAGAACTCTCTTTTTCCTTCAGGGTATTTTCTTTTCTTTCCTTCTGAGATTATGATATTCCTCGGATTTGTCTCTTATATGTACTTGTATCATACGTTTAAATGCTGAGTTCTTCTTTTCATTTGCTGTAGCACATTTTTCACCAAACCAGTCCTTAGTTTTACCTTTCGTGTGTGACCTTGTCAATCATAGTGTAGGCAGCAGTGCATATGCTATTTTTAATGTTACCCCATTTGTCTTCCAAATTTTCCCCATCGTTCCCAGAATTTAAACAACTTTCAATATTTTGGATGTATTCTTATTTTATTTTATCATTTTTTAGCTTATCATGACCAAATTCTCTCAAAGTATCTTCTTTAAACTTTTTTTTGCATTGGAGATCCTTGATCTAACTGTGGCTATTATTGAAAAATGATCAAAATCAACATTAACTCCACGATAGGCTCTTACATAAAGTAATGTCTATCCCCTATTAGAAAATGATTAATCTGATTAGCATAAGGACCCCATGGGACATGCCATGTAGCCTTGTGGAAATCTTTGTATAGAAAAAGATGTACTTCCAACAATCATTTTGTGTGAAATAGAGAAATCAATACGTTTGTGTCCATTTTCATTTGTAACATTGTGTAAAATAAATTCACTTGTTATGGATTTAAACTCTTTTTCTTTACCAACTTTAGCGTTTAAATCTCCCACAACAACTTTAATATATTTTGAACAACAATCGTAAATTTTTTTCCAAATTTTCATAAAAGGTCTCTTTTTTCTTCCTCAGTCTTGTCCTCGATAGGAGAATAGTCACATATTGTACTGAAATCAAAGAACTTTCCCCTGATTCTATAATCTTACACATTCTAGAAGAAACTGTACTGAATTCCAAAATCAAGTGTTTTATTCTGCTGCTAAAACCAGTACCCTCAATATGTTTTTGCAATGACAGCTGTAAAAAACAGTGTGATTCCTTTTGCTCAAAGGGGGGGATCCACTGCTAATCCACCTAATTTCCGTTATGGCAATCAAATCAATCATGTACTGTTCCAATTGTTGCAGTAGTAGCTGCAGATCTTTAGCTCTAAAAAATGACGAAACATTCCATCTTCAAATTCTCATGTCCATATTTCGTTTTCCATGTCGTTTCCGAGAAGTCATCAGGTAATTTTCTTTATTGGATTTCATAACATTAAGTTTTTTACATGATAGAGTTGTTAATCCTACGCTCAACCCCCGACCTGCAAGACCAGTCCCCTAATATAATCCCCAGGGGTAAGGTATCCGACTATACACCCGGACATTAGGTATACATTTTAGTAGTCTCTTACAACATGCATGAGCTACATTGGGACTATTCTTCACACCTGTGTGGTCACCACACAGTTGGTTCTTAAACATCACACCGTGCATTCTCTGCACATTTTCTTCGGCCGCATGGCAACATGTCACAAGGAATAATCCATAGTGTCTATGATATGCATATCAAGAATGATTCCCTGTGACCCGACAACTATTACAGTTGCAGCATCTGTTATCACCTCTTCTGATTCAGGTTTACATCCTCTACCTGGAGTTTGTCTATAGCCTAAATGAATGGCGTAATATCGAATACGAAAGCATAAATATGAATTTCGCTTTCATTCCCGCTTGCTTTCTTACCTCAATTCTTAGTTTGGTAAGCTACGATAGCGCCGTGAAAACTCCTATCGAGAATTTTTGGAATTAAACTTTCCCCCCTCTCTCTGTCTTATGTCTCTTGTCATTATTAGTTTACATACCGAATTTGGTGATATTGCGGCTGGTGGATTGAGCTACAGCCGATCCACTACTACACTTAATAGAGTCAGATTAAAAAAAAACTCATCCTGTATTATGTTATATAAAAAGAATGAATACTAACAACAAGGCAAGGACTTTTAAAACTTACAATCAGTATTCTTTTTTGGAATACTTTATGCATAATTTTCGTAGAACTACATGATATAAATGTTTAATATTTTTTGTTATTATTGTACTTTTCTTAGATCGTTGAAGTTATGAGTAACATCGGAGGTTTCCTTGGCATGTGGATAAGTGCATCGCTGATTGCCATTCTGAATTTGTTTGAAATTCTACTAACTATCTTCTACTATTACATCAAGAAGAGAAAGAGCAAGAAAAGACTTGCGGTCCTCCATATTGCATGAATCCCTGAAGATAATTTCGAATCTGCATAACCGTTTAAAATTTATTTCACACTTTCCTTAAGATAGCCATTTGTGCACCACAATACAAAATGTGTTAATAAGTAGTATAACGGTAAATAAGTGATTATAATAGTATAGAAAAGATAGTTCAACGCATTGATGGTGGTAGTGAAGATAGGTGGGGAAGATAAGATTGCAATAAAAGTGGTAAGAGAGAGGATAAGAAGAAATGTGGTGGGCGGTCCACCACATTATCGGAGAGAGATTGGTGGGGAAAAGGGTACGATAGCAAATGGGTATTTCAAGAAACGAACTTGTCTGTTTGGGCAGGCGGTGTTATGAGTAATCAAGAAGATATCAGTAAAGGGAAATCACATTTATAAAGAGACATTCGTTAAGAATTACACATAAAAGTGTATTTTTAACTTTAGAATTACTCATCAAATTAAAAAAACATAAAATAAATGCCCTTTCTTTGATTTTACATTGGTTGGTAATATAAAAAATATGTGGTGTCTTAAGTAAGCTCCAGATTGTTTTGACTTGATTGTTGAACCAAATTGTATTCCGGATTGTTCAAATGGCAAAAATATACTAGCGAATTAATTCCAGTTTGAAAATAAGTTCTAATATCCTATTACATTATTAATACATTTTTATTACACAACTATAATCTAAAATAAAATTTTAGAATGTATATGTCACTACCATATTACTTTCAACATACGTTCTATGAGCATTTGCAATGCATTTCACGGGCCTATTACATTTGTACCATATTCAAAGAATCTATTATATTTGTAACATATGCTAGGAGGCTATTATTGTAAGAATCTATTCCTCACTATCAATATTATATCTACGATATATTATTAAATACTGCTTTCTTTTCAATGTGTTCCATTCTTCCATATATTTAAGCAGATTAATTTTTGTATTTTTGAAATTGTTTTCAAATAAAAAGGCAATCACACAAACAAGGTCTTATTTGAAATATGGATAGTTTTCAAAAGTAGTTTTTTTATATTGTAACAAAGATATTTGTCTCATTTTCAGTGTAATAAAACTTTATAAATTAAATATTCAATTGCATATGTGTATCCGTTCTTTGAGTTTAATTATATATTCAATAAAATGGATATATTGTGCTTCCTTCCAACATCGGCGGGAGGTTAATAAATAGCTTACGTTACTATATCTTCCCCGCCCCCCTTATTTTTTTTAAATAAATTATTCTTCCCCTCCCCTTCAATTTATACACAGTCGGACTCCGATTTAATGAATTCATTACAACCGAATTTTTTTCTCGTTAATTTCGGGTTATTCGTAATATCGGGGTTAAAAAAAAATACAAATGTTTTTCACTTACCTTATGGAAATTCTATGATAAGCAACTACACAAAAAATATCCAGTCAGGAATTACACACATTCTATTCAGCAGCTGAAAACACTTAGCTATTTATTACTCTTTAGTTATTTGGAAATCTTAAAATACCGACTAATAGATGTTTGACAATCTTTTTTCATTACTAACACGAAAGTACTCTTTTTCCACTTTTTGCCGAGAAGAAAATACTCTGTCATTTACATCCTGCGGCAAGAGGTATGTCTTCAATTTCCAAACAATGGAAAGCATTAGAAAATGTAACAGTTTTCACAAGAGTTTCATACAGGAATTTCTTGTCCTATTGAAAACTCACGCGATATAGGCTACACCAGTGGCGCACACAGGAACTTTTCAAGGGGGAGGGGGTCACAAGTTCACTATTCTTGTAACATGCTTCTTTTGATTTTGTCGATTTTCGGGAACAAAACACTGTAAAAAACTAATTTTTGAATAAATAATTAGCATTAATTAATAAAATTAATCATTAATAACAAGTAATTAATTAAATTTTACGTACTATATACCTAGAATTATGATCAATCGGAAAAAAAATCAAGGGCTTTGGGGGGTCCGGACCCCCAGACCCCCCCCCTTGTGTGCGCCACTGGGCTACACTCATAACCTGTAAAGTCATAATTTCCTGTAAAGTCTAGTTACGGGCTGCACCCTTTCCCGTCGAAATTTGCTCCTTGAAAGAAAAGTATTTTTTTTATACATATTTTATATACACAGTTTTTTTAAAAATAAATTCAATTATTTCTTTGAGATTTATAAATCTCAAAGAAATAATTGAATTCCTCTATTTAGTGAATAATATATTATTCACTAAATAGAGGATTTCGCCTTCACTTTGATCAAGGGAAAGAATAATTCATTAATAAAGACTTTCGTTGAATAAGAGTTCGGTAAATTGGGGTCCCACTGTATTTGTGAAATTTATTTTTGATATATAATCCTATTCATTCAATTGGAATACAACAAGAAAAATTAAAATACAATATAGAAAAGAGCAATGAAAGAACAGTGTTTATTGAAAAATTGTTTTTCTGTTAATGTTTATATCCTCTGGGGGAACCCCACCGGGTTCCACCCTTGACACTACGATTAATTTGAGGCAAAGAATGACCAGACGCCATTTGTATAATAATAACTTATATTTATTCACTTGGTCCAAGTATCAAAAATTCTGATGACAAATAGAAAGCTTTATGTCTACGTCAAAAAGAGATTTACCTTTAATATAAATTAAATTACGAAATAGGAAATTAATCAATAACTACGCGCAATATCAAAAAGGTTTACCGGAATAGGAGGTCTGAGAAATACACGCCACTTGAATTAGTAGCTTTCATTAAACTTGAACTAATTTTATTAAACTAACGCTTGTGGTAAGCGGTATTAAACTAGAATATATCACCTGGTAGTACTTATGATCTCTTCAGGTATATTAACCTCCTAAGGTTCCTTCGCTGAATGATAACAGCAATGCTCCACTATCGTAATCCAATTGAATCCTATAAACCTTGTCATTACTGCTGCTGGCTCAATAGCCCACTTCTCCGCTAACTTACAACGCTCTCCTTAAAAATACCCTATCTACTTTACATATACCATCTTCTTCTTTCAGAGGTGATTGGAAATATACGCGAATTTACAATCCCCAAAGACGCCTAAGAATATTAGTGGAAAGGTTCCGTAAAGATTCGCCACAACTCCCCCTCCCCCCTTTTTTTTAAAAAAAAAAAAAAATCTTAGTTATAAAAAATATGTAGTAATTTTTTTCAACTTAGAAAATAAATATTTTTTCAAAAATAAGAAATACATTCTTTAATGTTAAAAAAAAGTTCAAACATGATCAGTGTTTTTTTAAGTTAAAAAAATGCTCTTCTTCCATTGGCGTTACGTACACACACACCCCGGCTTGCCCCGAATTGTGGAGGGGGGAGGCTCAGCAACTCTAGGGGGCCTGTGCAAAGTACTTATTTGGGCTTCAGACCCAAAACCTGAGTTTCCAGGGAGACCCTAATATTCACCCCGGGATTTCAACTACCCTTAAACGTCTAACGGTGTATTTTCGACACTGCGACATGAAATAGATAAAGTAATTGCTTTAAACTAAATAATTGCAGGACTACTGTTCAGTGGGGTTCAGTTTTTTTAATATTATTTCATGTAATTTTTATATATTATGACCCTTTACATCATAAAAAACTGACATTGACAATATTTTTCGCGAAACTTGTTGGAACACAGCCTTGTCGCAAAACATTTCGAATCAGAAGTCTGTCAAGAGCATTACTATTCAGCAGTATCCATTCTGTGCTATCCCTAGCGTCATATATATCCGGATTTATAGGAATATTATCAATTAAATCTACGCTTTCTTCAGATTCTTCGTAGTCACTTTCACAAAATCTTATGTCTTCATCGGAATCTAAATTAGAGCCGATTCATTCTGTGACAAACATATACGGAACTTTATCACTAACCTTCTGAGTCGTCTCTTTTAGGGAAATTTAATTCCCCTACCTATTTCCAATCAGCTCCAAAAAGAGGACAGGATTCCTTGTTATATGCAGATTAGATAAAGTATTTAAGTCAAACGGAATAGTAAAGCAAAAAGCAGTAGGAGAGAGAGATTGAAGCAGGAAGGTATAACGGTGAAGTTAGATTTATAGGTGGAGATAAATCTCGGGAAGAGCTGAGCTGCAGTGTGGTAAATATTGATTTATATTTTAAAGTCTCGTTGAAGTTTTATATTAGGAGTGAGATTAAAGTTAAATGTTCAATATGAACATTATTGAATATAAATCTGGGATCTCTTATCGCGGTAATCTCTGCGTGATCGATATTCTAATTGTTAATTAATTGGATCTTTAAATATTTAAGTTTATATTTAAAGGAAAGTCCCTTTTTAAACCTCATATAACTATTTAGATATATTTGTTAATAAGTCTTTGATTCTATTTGGAAAAGATAACCAAATAAAGAAAGTTATTTATAAAAATGGCTACTGGCTCTTATATGGCTCCAACTTATTCTCGTTCTCAAAGTGAGGTCCAAGGGGACCTTCACAATTCTCAGAAAGCTCTCGCAACACATTAGCAATTTCATCAAGTCTTAGACCTTTTCTAAGAGCTATCGTTTTAGGGTGTCTGTTCTGCACTAAGTTCAAAAATCGAATACATTTTTTTTACCAACAGATAAAGCAGATACTATGTAACGAAACACTTAGACACAACAATTTTAGTATAATTGATTCATTTCCACTGTGAACTCAATAACACTGCATTGAAGGTAAAAAAATGTGCGATATGACTTTGGGAAGTTTTCTTTATATACTTAATGAACAATATGTCTTGTTGACGACAGATTTTGATAATAATAAATTGCCTTGGGGTCAAAATGATAACGAGTTCCGCTCGGGAGCAAGACTTCGACCGAAAGAGTTAAAACGAGCACTACTCGCGATGTGAAATTTTTCCCCAATGCGCGCTGTCGAGCTGAGCTCGTTCGCCATTATTTTTCTGCATTGATAATGTTACAAACGAATCCTACTCGCGAAATTTAGTTAGTTTTACTGTCTAAATATGGCAGTATGGGTTCCATGAATTTCTTTTCAAAATGAAGGGGGAATTTATTTTTTTTTTTTTTACCTTGTTCTATTTATGCGTATTTTGGCGCGTTTTATAGGGTGTTTGTAAAGTAAAATGGCTCAAAAGTGAAAGTTAGATAATTATGATGATTATTCTGATTATGATACAGAAAGCTTTTCAAGTTTTGAGTCTGTTGAAGCCTTTGTTCACAGTATATCAAGCTCAGAAGACGATTCAAGACGTATTTATTTAGTCCTTTCAATTTAATATTTGTCTTATATTTATAATTAACTATTTTTATTTATATAATTGATTATAATCCATTTATAATTTACTATTTAATAATTATCATTTATTAATTATTTTAAAGTACGTAAAAAGTGTTACTTATGTACTACAAATAATTTAAGAAATTTTTAAAACGCGTGAGGTGAGCTATCTACGGCATCGCCAGAGAAGGGTGATATCTCCGGAAGAACGGCGGGGAGAAAACAGCTGCCACTTACGACTACTGTTTACTCGTAATACTGCGCAATTAAGTAAACGAAAACTGTTAATTTCCCTAACCGTCACAGGGTCAAAAGTCAGGAAATATTTTCAAATTCCCAGCAAAAATGTGGAAAGGAGAACGAAGTCAACAAGCTCCGATGTCCGATTAACACCGACGGACGTTCTAGTGTTAATGCAGGGGCGCCGCTGGACCCCCAAGCAACCAGGGTCCTAACAAGTGTAAGCAAAAATTATAAAATGCTGTCTATAGTTTTATTAACAAAGCTCCCATTTACGTTGATAAAATCGTTTGTCTCAGGCTTCAATCGATTAAAATTTTCCAACAACTCTACATCTCGGTTCCAACTATTAGAATCCTTGAAAAGCAAATGTCATTTTACTCTAAATAATACATTGACAAGGGGTCACGTATAAGCTCGGAAATAAGTGTCAAATTTTACCTATTCAAAACGGCTTGGCAGAGATCATTTGCAGTTAAATTTAAAAGGGGAAAAAATTCCATTCGAAATTATATTTGTTTGTAAATGACAACATTCTTTCGTCTGTTGATTGAGTGAATGTTGATAAACGTCTCACTAAGAAGATACATGAATCTTGGAAGAATTTCAATCCGGTTTTTGAAATTCTTTTATACTTATCATTACTAGCCCATTTTAAGTATGTATATAAAATATCACTTTCCTACTTTTTTACTTTCATATTTCCATTCTCCCGATTTCCGAAGAAATATTTAATATTGATCATTTCCAACTTCTGCTTTACGTAGTACGTAATAACTGATGGGAGATACGGACACTTAAAACGTAATAGGTGAGAATTTCTTTTCTTTTAAGAGAGTTCCTGAACATATTTTTTTATCTTCCTAAATTCTTGGTTACTTAAAAGTTTAAAAAAAATGGTAGCTCATAATAAAATAGATGCATTTGGTTTATCACAAATTCGAAGTGGCAAGCTGTTAGAACAAAAATAAATAAATACAATATAGTAAAAAATTATATGGCAAGGTCAGTAACTAATTCGGCATTCCACTTTACGACTTGAAATCGCCCCCATATTTGATTGATCTATGCTAATTATAAAAATAATAAAAAACAGTTGTAGCTATTATGAAGCTATGATACATTTCTTTAAAACACACACACACATTAATTGAATAAAATTTTACAAAAAAAAATTTTTCACTATCAGTCTTGAATTGTAACGATTTACATGGTACAGTTTATAAGCAAATATTTGAATTAACGATTTTCAAAACATTTTTCGTTGCTTCATGAGTATATGTTTTTCGTGTAGCAGTTTGGGGGCTCAAAATACTCTAAAAAGCTAATCGTTTAACTTTTTAATGATAAATTTTAAAATTAAGGAAGGGATTCTGAAATACTCCTAAAATAACTGACGTAGGTACACACAAATGAAATCTGATTTGAAAGTACTACATCGAAGTATGTATAACAAAAGTTGACATGGGTTTTCTGCTAACATGTTTGATATTCGCAAAATACTTTTCTTATTATGAAATTTTATTGAAAATTCCTTTAAAAAATGCAGAAATTTTAGATTTGACTACTTTTTAAAAAACAAGTATTGCTTTGATTCAAAGATGCATATCATTTTTTTTTTTTACATATGCTAATAGCAATAGAAAATTATCAAAGCATTTGGCACAATAGGAAAAAAAAAAAAGCCTTAGCATTTGAAATAAAAATGAATGAGTTATAACTTTTTTTCTTTTCTTTTCTTTTCTTTTTTTTCTTTTCTTTTTTTCTGTCTGAGATAAGTCAATTTAAAGTTTTTGTTTTTGGAATGTGAATAAAAACGAATTTAAATGTTATCATAACCCTGTTTTTATTTATTTAACTTAGACTCTAGAATTCTGCGATATTATAAGAAATTATACAAAGAGTAATTTAGGGTAAAAAAATATTTTATTTAAGTTTTTGACCAATTTTTGTCAATTCAATCGTATTATGTCCCTTTAAGGTATCCGAACACGTTCCGAGTACTTTTTAAAAAGTAGTGTAAAAACCATTATAAATGCTTCTTTGTATATATATATAGGAATCGATACCAATAAATACTAATATTTAATTAACAGTATTTAAGTTTTACAAAAATCACAATTAAAAGTGAAATATTAGCAATATTCTTTGAAAAACTTCAATGCAATTAGAGAAAAATGTAAAAAACTTACGTCAGTAAAAGTATTAATAAAGCAAAAGAAATGAATTTATTCAGAGAATGTACTAGAATTTTAATATTTTATAAAAATTTAAAAACTTTTTAGCTGATCGATACAGTATTATGAGAATTGTGACATTTATTGTGTGAGACCATTATTTAAATAACAGGTAATAACCTCAAAAATATTCATACAATAAGAAATATTATATATAACCTTCTCTAAAAAATAATATAAATATCAGATTCAAAAAGTTTTAAAGAAAATATATATCTTGATATTAGATTTGGATACATTACAGACATTTGTTGGAATGAAAATTTAAAACAGACTGATATATTATTATTGTTTTCATTGATTTTCATGAATATATACAAATGTAGATAGTATAATAATAATGCAATGATCAAATAAAGTTTAATTTAATTAGTGAGATATATGTTTCTCCATCCTTTCACTTAGTTTTTGCAAGTCGATCTCAATGCATGTGTATTTGCGTATCCTAATTGATGTTGCAGATTTTCGTGCGTTAAGTTTGAGCGCGATTTATGTTTGATAAATTTCAATTTAGGGGGAATTTGCAGTAACAGAAACAACGTGATAAAATAATAACCGTAATGGGATTTATTTTTTACAAAAAAAACTATTTAAGCAAAAAAATATTGTACATAATAGTCGAATTTTGTAAAGTTTTAAGTAATCTAGTGGTCCGCAAAATTATTCAAGGGGGCCACATTCGGCCCCCGTGCACCCCTGGTTGGACACACACCCCTGTAGAAGATTAAAGAACCATTTCCAATTTTTCTAATTTTGTAGACAAAAGTAAAAGTATGTTTTGTAAGGCCATAAGCTATCATAGCTGTATCAATAAAATAAAACCAAAAAAAAATATGTGTTCTGACAGAATTTGTGCTCATTATATCATGTTCGGATACATGTTGAAAAAATTGAAAACTCTTCGCCCTGACGATGCAATATCATTAAGGCTAAAATAAAAGCTCCCTCAGTGACAAATAAATAAAAAAATTTAACCGCCCCCCAGCGATTTCTTCTGATCCCGAAGTGTATCAAAACAACTTCCTCTGCACATCTATTTTCAGGACTTTAACCTCTTCGTAATTGCAGGAACACGTTTACTAGGTCTTTCATCTATCAAGCTTTATTTACACAGATCTGTCACCGGTTACGCCCCTTATCAATCGGAGCCACGCCTATCGCACTACCTCAGTGACACGAAGCCAATAATAGCGTGAGGAGTATTTGCCGTATCATCCAATGAAAGAGCAGATTACTGTTCGGGTTTAAGTCGAGAGATCAGTTCGCGAAAAAGCAATGTTGTGAAGATCGAGGGATGCAACTGCCTGAACCGAAGATGTTACCTTTCGATTCCGTGTCGAGATTTCTCATGAATATGCCTCGAGTGGTTATCGACCAAAAAGCCAAGTTTGAGTCCGATGATTTGTTTAAAAAGCTCAGTCGTGAAAGTGAGGTAAATAGGATTGAATTTTCTTTTTTGTTGGAGGAAAGATTTAATTTTGGTTAAATGCGATTACAGATCAACTTAATGGGAAAATACTACTTTAGATGTATTCAGAGATATTGATAATGTATGATTATAGCTGATAGGTTATCATCTATATCACAGGTTCGCAAACTTTTTTTGTCTCATAGACCCTTTGCCATGTTTTTCGGTTTCGAGTAGACCCCTGCTTACCTAATATTAAATTTTTGCAAATTTATCAACTTAAGTCTTTTTGATAGTTGGTGCTACTACTTTAAAAGAATTACATTTCATACTGCAATGAAGTATAGTTTTTAAAACTTAAGAAGCGCATGTTAATGATTTAAAATTTAAATCAAATTAATACATAAAATAACTGAACAACAAACAAATGCTTTTAATGAGAGGGATAAATCTGGTGCTTCAATTACAAGTATTTTGAACATTTAATATATAAATCTAGTCAGGCTTAACCTTAAATCTTCTTTTTCAGCAAGAGTGTCCCCTGTCCTTTTTTTCTTTTCCTTTTTTTTCCCCTTGCTTTGTTTTGTTTTTGTTTTTAAGATTGGCAAACTCACAGTGAAACTCCCTCTCACAAGGAAAAAAAATATATAACTTTCTCACGGTATTCCATATGTGTGCAAATATCGGGTACGTCAGCCAAAATTGCTGACATCAGTTTCTAAACTTTATTTTAAGATCTTTGTTAGGACCTATTCTGATCAATTCCTATCGTAATATGACATATATATTTTTTTTTCAAAGTGACAATATGAAATCATTGTCTACTACTGTATTACAATAAAAAAAGAATCTCAAACCTAGTTTCAAAAATTGAGTAAGGGCATTTAAATGTTGAATGTAGGTTAAAGTGTCCTGACACACTGTCAGTGGCAAATTGAAAAAATTCGCGACGTTCAATATTATACTTCTTTAGCTTAATTTTGGAAAGAAATGCTGAAATGCTTCTTGTCTTAACGAAATTTATGCTCTCACCTAATAACCACAAATTAACCTCACTAAATTTAGTAATTGTTAAATTAGTAAAATCTGGTTCCCACTGGATCAAATATTTTTAAAGATTAAAGTCATGATCTGGTTTGATGAGAACCACTATCATAAACCCCCATTTGCACCTCATTGAACTCGAAATTATTTTTTTGCTGATGGGGACCCCTTACAGGTCGTCATAGACATCTTGGGGTCTGTATAGATCACTTTGGGAATAACTGATCTATATATATGGGTCAAAGGAATTCGAAAAATTTGCTTTGATGACAATTTTAGTAAAGCATCTGAAAGAAGTCAGATAACTATTTCTTTTACCATTTCTTATCTAGTCTTTGATTCAGATGAGAAATCATTTAATTTGATAAACTACTAATGTTCTGCTTAATCCCTGGATATTCTGAGTAATATTCTATAACAGTGATGAGCAAACTTTTTAAGGTTGGAGCAGTGAAAAATAGAAAAATGTTTTCTCTAATTTATTATAAAAACCAATAGAGAAGTTTAAAAAGTTTTTAAAAATGATTTAATACTAATGCAATGTTTGAAGTTTGTGTCTGAATTTCTTACTTTCTAATTTCTTTTAAACTAAAATAATGTGTACAAAAAACATGTAAAATAAACACTTTTAACTAAATATAAAAGAGAGAAACTGAGCCTATTTTAATTATTTCATACATATATTTTAGTATCTGTACCATTTTTTTTAAAAATTTTTTTAATCAAATTAATCTATTAAGATATTAAGCAAGGTCATATTGTCGGAAATTCAAAACAGCATCATGGTTGAGATACTTAATAGGAAAACACACAGAAATATGTGATTACTGTTATTTCGTGTATAACAGAAACATTAAGGTATCCGACTACGTTCGGAACCGTGATTTTGCAAAAGCGTATAAATGGATAGTATTTATGATATTTAGTGTCATTTAGGTTAGAAAATGTATATAAAATTGTTTTAAGAATATTATTACAATAAAAATTATTTAAGTACACTATTTTGACAAAAAATGAACATAGAATGACCCATTTTCAAAATATTCTCCTTTTGTGAAAAATGCTTCTATTATAATAATATTTTGCCGTATATAGCTCAGACCTCTCTACAGAGGCTCAACTAGAATTTGTGAAAGATATAACTTAGAAGTGGGTTTATCCATATTTCACGACAACAGAGGGGAGGAATTTAAAGAAAAAAACGCCGATAATTGTTTCAATTGGCGGTAACTCTGAAAATATATAACGGGAATGTTTCAAAAATTCTTGTTCAGAATCTCTGTAGAAGTATTTACTTTATATAAGCGAAATATTATTATTTTAGAAGCATTTTTTATAAAAGAGAACATTTTGAAAAAAGGTTATTCTAACTTAATTTTTTGCCAAAATATTGTATTTAAATAATTTTTTTTCTTTTTGTCAAAATGTACTTAAAACAATTTTATACATGTATTCTAATCTAAGTGACACTAAATATCATGAAAATTATTCATTTATGCGCTTTTTTAAAATCACGGTTCCGAAAGTAGTCGGATAAATTAAAAAGGCTTTTGCGGGTTAATAAGAAAAAAATAACCACTTAATGACTTACAAAGTCGCATGTATATATCGTATATAAAAAATTTAAGTCATCATTTTAAATTAATAAAAGTATATTTAACACTTACTGCAGTTTTGACTGTTAAATTGACCAATAAATACTTCGTTCTGTAATTTGAGTGATATGTTAGTTAAATTAAAAGTTCATTGATTCATCACACGACTTGAACAATTCGCTCAAATGTGAAAACAGTGCTTAATTTGTTGTACAAGACTCTTTTCACTCAAAACCCCAAATTAATCTCATTTTTCAAAATAGGATAGTGTCCCAGATATTGATAAAAGTTCGAGTAGGTAGAATAGATATCGATTTATCATGTGGTATTTTTTAAGTCAGTGATTCTCAACTTTTTTTCTATTGCGGTTCACTTTTTACAATTTTAAAATTTGGCGGCAGTAAAATAAATTTAAAAGAATTTTACTTATATTACTATAATACACCATGTAAACTAGTTTGTGTTTAGTTAGACATTTTGTTTAGTTAGACATTTAATACAATTTTTTTTTTTTGCTCATTTTCGATAACTTTATTTATATTGAGTCATAAAAATGATAATGCCACTTTCAACTCGTTATCTACATTTAAAAGTCTCGATCTTTTTTTTTTCCATTTTTATATTTGTTAATGATGAAAATCCGAATTCGCAAAAAAAAGATATAGAAAATAGTAAGAATATTTTTGAATCTTTTTTGGTTTCTAAATTTTAATCCAAAATGATTTGATTGACTCTTTCGAATTTTTTGAAATTAAATGTCGATTGTTACAAAGCGAAATTTGTTCACCCTCTTCATTCAAAGTTGATTCATGCGCATATATACCGTAAAATCCGGCGTATAACACGCACTTTTTACACAAAAAATAAGATCGAAATGCACGCGCACGCGTTATACGCCACGTATAAAAATGACAGCTTTAAAAATAAAACAGGGATTAGCATAAAAAGTTATTATTATCCTATATATATCGAAACAACGTTTTTTGAAAAGACGTGGCATTTTACACTCTCTTATTGACTTAAAGGCTTGAAGTTCTAGAAATATATTATTTTTTCAAAAGATTGGGATAATACCTCTAATAAACGACTACAAAACATGAGAGTAATTCTTTTTCGAAAAAAAAAGAGGGTGCGCTTTATACGGTAAATTTACCTAAAAATTAAAAAATGCAGCTCGAAAGTATAGATACACGTTGTAACGTCGCTTCTCAGAGACATCAACATCTGGTCGGCTTCTTTTGTGAACCCGACACCCACACGTGCATCTTGCAGGTGCAACGCAACCCCTTTTTGACCCCCGAGGAATCTAGCCCGTCGACCGGAAGATGAGGGGAGAGATGCTTCGAACTTGCACCGGAGCGGTGACCAACGAATCCTCCTCTCACAAAATAGTGGACTCTAACAATCTATAATTAACTTTAATAACTGTAATGTATCATTCTGTAAATAATACTCAATAGTTGTGACGTAAATAAATTCCATATTTAAATTAACCAAGAATACACGCTACCGTTATTCTTTCAAACGTTACAACGTTATACGGCGGTGCGCGTTATGTGATCATATGCCGACTTGACAAAAAAACATATAGACGTCACCATTTGTGGTTACTAAAGCACATGAGAACAAAATATGTTTGTACAGCTTGCAATGCTCCACTGTGTCAGGAATTGCCAACCCGTCGCACGGTGGAGTTGTAACAGTGGCACGTGAAGGTTTATTGGAGAATTTTAAAAATTTAAAGGATAATAATAAATAACAACTGTTTTTGTAATTTTATTGAAATGTGGTGGTCTCAAACAACAAAAAAAAGAAGATAAACCACATAATTTATTTTAAATACACTTAAGAGAATTACAATAGAAAATTATCATGTAGAGAATACACTCCATTGTTGTGTTCGCTGGTTTTCCAAAGGAAGTGCACTCGCGTTATTTTGTAAGTTTTGAAATATTTGGAAGAAAACAATGATATATATATATATATATATATATATATATATATCATGTTTTGGAGAAATTCTTGGCTTTACAGGAGAAATGCAACGGGCAGCCGTTTGTCCTATTATATTTTATTTCAATATTCAGTAAAGAAGTCTGCACTCTCTCCAAGTCATGACAAAAACGAGAGCTCTTTCAGCGTTGATCAGCAGCGAGTGAGTTCTTAGAACACGTGTCTTCTTTAAGTCCGGCGAAAGTAGAAATCAAAGTTCCTTTGCGGGAGGTGGGTTGAGTTGTTCTGGTAGGAAGTTTACCCCAACTGACACTTGTGGGGCTGGGGATTCATCACATATATATATGATAAAACTTTAGCAGTGCATAATTTGTCGAGGCGAGAGGTTGATTTAAACAATGACGAACCAAAGGTAGGATGTACGTGATAGCAGAAGTAAGCAACACAGAAAGCTAAAGCAGCACAGAAAGAAGTAGTACGTGACCATTGGTTACTCCAGCATTATGATATCCTTGATGTTCAAGGAGTAGAAAAGTTAATTGGGTCAGTAACAGAAGCAAAAGATATTCTTTTTCTCCTTTCTGTTTGACTAATATTAGCAATATGAGCATAGTTAGTTATATCCTCTGCTTTTCATTTCTATTTATCAATTTATCATGCGCAATAGGAACGAAATGCCTTTTTCAAGAGGTTTTACCTATTTATGATCAATTCCTTTATAAAATAACTTTGAAATTGTTTATTCTTCTCTCTCTTTAACTATCTCTATCATTAGTTATTTCATAGAATAGCTAGTTATTTCATAGAATGATTAGTTATTTCCTAGAATAACTTGGTAAAAAGTATGAAATATTTCATCTATTATATACTTTAACCGACTTGTCTAGTTATTTCATGAAATACCTAATTATTCTATGAAATAATTGAATTATATACTATAACCGTAACAGATATATCTTGTTTTCAGGTGCGATATACCGGCCACAAAGATAGGCCCATGGATGAAAGGCGAATGAAGTTCAAAGCAGCCTGTAGAGAAGGCTACACAGACATAGTAAGTTATCACTTTCTACCACCTTTATGTAACCAATCGAACTTAATATCAGGTTATTCTGCCTTTAAAGTTATATGAATTGTGCGTGTTATTTTGTATTTATTTATTTAAGGTAATTCTTTCAAAAAGGACTGCAACATAAAATCTCTAACTGCACAGATTATTCTTTTTAAATAGGCAATTCAGAATAATAACTATGGTAAGATTAGTGCAGGGATTCTCAAGCCACTGTGCCACGGCACTTTTGTGTGCCACCAATTTTTTTTTAAAATATTAATTATACTCTGAGAAAAAAAATAAAATTCCAAACTGAATCACTCGACGATTTTATAGAAACAAACTACAGGTGTTCGTGCTATATTTAACATATCTTTTCGTGGATAAATGGATTGGAAAAAATGTGGTTGGGTTCGTAATCCATTTGAGATTACGGAAACACCTGCATGTGAATTAACTTTGAACGACGACGAAAAGCTAATTTCGCTCTGTAATACTCCAGATTTAATTTCAAAACATTCGGAAGAGTCAAATAATTCATTTCGGATTAAAATTAGAAGTGATTACCTCATAATGACCAAAAAAAGCTTTAAAATATTGTTACAATTTTGTATATCTTATTGGCATGAGTCAATTTTTCAACATTAACAAATATAAAATTGGACGAAAGTGACACTTTAAACGTAGATGACGAAATGAGAGTGACATTATCATTTTTACGACCCAGTATAAACGAAATTATCAAAAATCATCAAGCTCAATTTTCGTGTTAAATGTATTCTTATAATTCGAAAATAATTGCTCGTTAAACATCTTGTTGTCTTTGTCGTACAAATTATTTTGTTTAACATCGAAAATTGCTATCATAAACTATTTTACATATTGCTTTACAGTTAAGTAAAGTTCTTTTAAACTTGTTTTATTGTTAGTGTACCGCCAAATTTTGAAGTTACTAAAAGTGCACCGCAAACAAACAAAAAAAATTGAGAATCACTGGATTAGTTTATACTAAGATTTTCGTAATATTTTAAAACTATGCATTAGAGTGGAGAATTCTTGAAAATCTTTAAAGATTTTTTTTTTCAAAAATCAGCTTTAAGCAATTCAATTTTTATCCCGAAACAATTAGAAAAATTTGTGTGTGGGTACGTGAAATTCCGCAATTAAGAAATTCAAGTTGACATGCAAAAATATGTATTATATTCCACGCCATAGTTTGAATATATTTTGATATCTTAAGCCCCTGTAGTGATAGTTATAATGAATTTTTTATCAAAAAAATTAAAACTTTTAAACACTTTATTTTTATTACAATGGTAAAAAGCATTGTTTATATGAAGTAGAAAATGTTGAAGTTACAACTCATGCAAAAATTATATTAAACTTCAGGATAAATTATCTGTATAAAGCAACGTTTCTCAAAATATGAGGCGCAACCCAGTTTGAGAAACCCTGGTATAAAACTAACAACAGTTTGACTCGAAAACCAGAAATGCACCAATCCATCTGCGTGATATGAAACACCATGCGCTAATTTAATGGGAGTATAAAGATTTCTGCATCACATTCGTGATGATATCCATTCGTGAAATATCAACGTGTTTACGTAACTGCTTAAATAAAACCATACTATATAACCCATGTTATATTTTTGCACGATAAGCATGAAAAGATGCTCTTAAAATGTCTTGGGTTGACCCACGGGATGCACTTATTTGTAGCAACAAACACCTCACGCACGGAACAGAAAGTTGAATTAACATTTTAGTTGTGAGCTTCTTGCACCAAGTTTTTCACATTATTCATAGGGGGCAATTCAAAATAAGCCTCAAGCAGCGCAGTTCTATGAAAGTGGTATAATATCATTTTGTGTGTGTAGTTGGACCTCTATATTACCGACCATTTTAATTGTTAATTCAATGTTATTCATAACATGGGATCCAAAAAATGCATACAAATTTTTTGCACTTACCTTTTGGAAATTCCACAATAAGCAACTACACCAAAAATATCCGTGGTTAGAAATTTCATATACTTTTTATTCAGCAACTAGAGAAATACTGTAAGCGAATTATTAATCATCAGTCAATCAGAAATTTTAAAATACTGACTATTAGATGAATGACAAACTTTTTCGAAAGAGCTCTTTCTCGACTTAAAGAAAAGAAGAAAATTCTGCATCATTTCCATTCTGCAGCACAATGTAAGTTTTCACAGCTTCCAGACAATAAAAAGCATTAGAAAGAGAGCAAATGGGAAAATTCTTAAAATATCTTCTGCGTTGTGAAGTGGGGTGAGATAAGAAGGGAATTTTCTGCTCTATTCAAAAATTCACGCGAAAGATTACACTCACGACTCATCGGCACCTGGGAAGTCTAATAATGGGCTGCACCCTTTCCCGTCAAAATTTGCTCCTTACAATATAAAAATCTCTTTTTCTGTTCCGTACAAAAAGAATATGTAATTTGAAACCAAAAAATCCATTTTTTTTTCTAATACAAACTAATAATAAAAAAATTATCTGTTGTTGAAACAATTCGCGTTAATTCGGGGTTTATTATTCCTTAAATAGGGGTTTTGCCTTCCTTTTAATCGAGGGAGGATTCATTAAGTAGGGGTTCTGTAAATCATGATCCGACTGTAATTGCATGACCTTTTATTATTGCAAAGATTGAGCGCTTGGAAACTCTAAACATAAAAATTTAAGAAATGATCATTATTTTCAGAAAATAAAAGAAATTTAAAAATACATCGTAGAACCCTCTGTATATTTGTGCACATTATATATAACATCAAAGCACAATTTCTTTATTTTAAATAGCTAATAAACGATTCAGGAAATAATTAATTTAAGCTTAGGAGCAATTTTTTTCTCTCTGGTTTTGTTTACATCTATTTTTCAAAAAACTATTTTCCTGCTTTTGACAGAATATTGATACGAAAAAGGTGAATTTAATGCCAACCATGAAAAGTATGCATAAACAGCTTTTAATACATCCAAGTCTCGTTAAATGTGCATAAAATATTATTTGCTAGTTCACAAATTGCATAATTATTACAAACACTTAAAGTCTGAGTATCGAAGGTGAAAAGAAATTTTTGTAAAGATTTTTTTAGTTAAATTAAATAGTGCTGAATACGAAATATTAATAAAACTATATATTGTAATAAAGTATTCGAATAATTGTCATACTTTTTGCTTAATAATGAAAGTTAAATGTACAACAAAGGCTGTAACTGCTTGTTTATCAGAGCAAGCAAAAAATCCAGAACCAAAAATCCAGCGTATAATGTGCACCTGTAATTTCAAACAGCAGTTTTTAATTTGTATATTCGCTCTTTTTTACGAAAAAACCTGAAACGTACCAGTGCAATGTTTTTATGTTTTGATGTCATTTATTCGAGGGATTATTCTAGGTCTTGGGAAAAAAATGGCATACTTCTAGAACTGTAATGATTTAAGTTCACAACGAATGTCATTTCTTTTAAACAAACAGTATTTTCTTATATGTCTATTTTTTTTTTTCTGTGCTCATCTTTTTTTTTTTTTTTTTTTTTTTGTAATTAAAGTTATCATTTTTATGCTCGCCACACCTATAAATTTCGATCTCATTTTTTGTGTTATAAGAGCGCATTATACGTCCGATATTACGGTAATTCTGCAATATTTATACTAACTTTACTTCCCAAAATTTCCTGAATTTAAAATTCCAATTGTAAAATTAGAACTTACTTTTGCTATCCTAAATTATCGAAATATATATTGTTTTAGATGTAACATTCATTTTTTTTCAGTAAAACCTAGAAATTAATATATTTCCAAATGGAAAAAAAACGACAATATTGCATTACCAACTAAATTAAATTCGCAAAAAATTAATAAAGGAATTTGATGGGAATAATACTTAATTTGATTTTCAAAATTAGAGTGCAAATTTTTAAGTACACACACACACACTGTCCAGCAGTTTATTCCATAAATAACTAAATTTAGAAAAAAATTATAAAATAGTCTTCTAACGCACGATTAAAAGGACTTTAATTTTTGTAAATTTTTGACTTAATTCTTATAGCGGAACTTGCGCAAAAAGTTCTACAAAAGATGTTAAAAACACGTCTGGAAACAGAAAGGAAATAAATATGGATTATTCATATAAAAAGAATATAATTTATTCCCAAGAATACAATTTCTTGATATTAATGGACAAAACTATACCAGATCAGGTGTCATCCTCGTCACTTGACTGAGTTTCAAAATTACGAGGTCTGTTGCCAAAAACCCTTGCGTTTCTTTGTTGTGCGACGTAAATAAACGCTCACTCCCTCACTTTGCCCCAAGATGAAATAAAATGGCGCCCCTTTTTATAAGACAACACGCCCTCCCTGCCCCTCCCTTCAATTTTAGCATACTGGCATCTTCCTCCCCCATATCTAGAAGAACTTACAATTTAACTTGTTTTATCCATAAATGAAATTAGCGTCAGCTTAAAAATTTTTGTACGTGTTTATTTATAAATGAAGTTTTAATTTGTTGCTTTTGATTCCTTTTCCTTACACAGGCCTTCGTAAGCTCTGGAATCAACTTTAAACTATTCTTCGGACCTTATGACGATGGATGTCAAGATCGATGTGAATTTGAACAAGATAAAGGCAAGGTAAAGAAGTTAAATATTATTTATTTCCTATAGAGAAATATTCGCTTCACTTTTTACACACTGACGCTCAAAACTAAGGGAATTTTCCTTTTGTTTGATGCTGAACAGATTTTAATGAAATTAAGTATGTGTACCATTATAGAATTAACCCGCAAAAAATTTTAATTTTCGTTTTCGATCGCAAGGTTTTAGATAAGTAGTCTTTTGTTTAGCTATAAAGAACGCAAAAAGAGAAAAAATTAAATTAGAAAAATATTTTCCGGTGCGCATTGAACTTAATTTTGAAAAAAATGGAGGTATTTCCCTATTTTTTTTTAATTTTCAATAGTTATTTTACTTGCACATATTATTAAGTTCTTCTAAATATGAAGAGCTTAGGATATGAGGAATGAGAGAGAAAAAAATTTTAAACCTGTAAATATTCAAAATATATATCATCCGTACACTATTTTATTCGACATTTTTTCTCCTTAACTGAACAGATCTTAAAAAAGGGTGAATGTGTTTTACACACATATGGTATACTTTAGCACCATATGGGTCTATTTTTAAGCATAGAATTTATCCCATTCATGAAATGGAATAAATTCTTAAGTCAGATATTTGAGAAAATTCATTTATTGTTTTTGATAAAGAATCGTTCTGAGGATACAGTCCCTTTTTTCATCACTCCACACTTTTCTTAATGTTTTTATCCTGAGTTTTAAATAGCGGTCCCCCCTTTGGTGTGAGGAGAAAGCTCTATAAGCATCGACGGAATGACTCCCTTTATTAAGATTTTTTTTCAAATGGGGCTGCAGATTGATAATTACCATTGCAGACCGAGTACATCCCTGGGAACTGGTATTACTTTTTAGTGTGGTATCCTGTAGGTGTATACCAATTGCCACGATGTAATTTTAATGTCCGGTTTCCTTCCCAGAAAGAGTTACCTGAGCTCTGTCGATGCGAAATTGTACTTGGTATTAAATTTTGCCGAGAGCACCTTACCCAAACAGGCACTTTGGGGGCATGCCGCATAATCATGCGGCGTGGATGCTGTCGATTTTTTGTACCATAAAAATCCACCGACTTGGGCTGGGTTCGACCCAGCAAACTTGGGCATACAAGGCCAGCGCCTAACCAAAAATGCCATCCAGCCGGCGCACTTTATTAAGATCAATACCCGAATTTTCTCAAAAATCTAAATTTAAAGTACATCATTTGAATAAAAATATTAAATAATTTTAAATGCTATGCTTAATAATAAGCCCACTTTTATTAAGTATAACTATGCTTAATTCAATGCTAAAATATTTCAAATAAAAAAAAATAGGTTTCCTATTTATATCAAGGTTTGTTTATTGAAGGTGAACAAATAAAGATGAATAAAATTACAAATATTGCTATTCTTACGCAAAAAAGATATGTGTTTTTCCGCTTAAAGCGGAAACGATAAATATTTTGAATAAGCACGATTTATTTAATTTCTTTTTCTTTCGCTCTGCAAATCCCAAACATTACGGCATTGATCAGTTAAATAATAAGAAAAATTGACAAACAATTGTGAAATTTCTCCATTTTAAAACTTTAAGTGTGGTTTAAGATTTGATTTTTTTTCCTGTGAGTGCTTTTTTACTTAGCTAAGCAAAATACAACTTTTCTAGGGCACCGCGAACAAGAAAAAAAAACCCGAATCAGTTTAATATATTTAGATTAATATGATGTGTAAAAAAATAATAGAAATATACATTTATGGCATATATGCGTAATCATATCTATGGACCATCCCCGCAGGAAAGCCTCGAAGAAAAATTTCATGAAGGTACAAAAAAATAATAAATGATATGTTGTCTCTTATAATACGTCTTCCATAATTCTTAAGTGAAATCAGTTAACTTATGAATTTCTGTGGCAGATGATCCATCTCCTCCAGCAAAACAGTTTTCAGGCCTTCCGTGGAAATGAAAGAAGAGTTTGAAATTTTTCGCTCGTGAGAATCTCAATGCAACACAAATTTTTTCTATGGGGTTAATGTCTAGCTTTAATCTGACTATTATATTTATCCGGGAAATATTCTTATTTTCCAGAAATTCAATGCGTGGACAAGAGTTATCATCGATTAAAATTAAATCAGGGCCATCCTAATTGCATCTCTAAAAAAGGAAAACACGTAGTCTCTATAAGATTGCATCCTTATAAAGGGTGTTTTTTTTTAGAGGTATAGAACTTTAAATTGCAATAAAACAACGATGTATTATTCGATTGACATGAATTTTTTTTTATTCGAAAGATAATCTTGTGGCATTACATTTTAAATATGATTTCTGGCATAGGACTGCCACAGCTGGCTCGGATGTAGTCCAATCTGGACGTCCAATTTTCGATGACTTTTTCCAACATTTGTGGCCGTCTATCGGCAATAACACGGCGAATGTTGTCTTCCAAATGGTCAAGCGTTTGTGGCTTATCCGCATACACCAATAACTTTACATAGCCCCACAGAAAATAGTCTAGCGGTATTAAATCACAAGATCTTGGAGGCCAATTCACAGGTCCAAAACGGGAAATTAGGCGGTCACCAAACGTGTCTTTCAATAAATCGATTGTGGCACGAGCTGTGTGACATGTAGCGCCGTCTTGTTGGAACCACAGCTCCAGGACATCATGATTTTGGAATGCAATAAAAGAACTTCCACAGTGTTTGCGAAGGATTTACTTATTTCAGAGAATTTGCTTATTTATCCCTTTTCTCCAGCCCCCATAAAAAATCTGCGTGGAAAACGGTGGCAATGGGGAGCGAATCGCGTAACTTTTATTCGGCAATTAAGGTATTAATTATAAACCGTACAAATTATCAAGGTAAGCTTTAATACAAACCCATAAGGTGGTTTGTAATTATCAAACTTGCTCTTAACTTAGTATTGTTATATTAATTATGTCAGTCGTGAACCCAGTTTATATTCAAAAACGAAAATTTTTTAAGAACAGCACAAAATTCCACATTTTATTCAAGCGAATTCCATCAATTACCTTTTTTTGGCTCGTTGCCAAAGACAAAAATGAAAAAGTAGCTCGTTCTAAATATTATCTCGTGATCGCAAAAACGAGTAATTTAATAACATTACTGTGTAACCCTGACAAATTATAAAATACATTGTATAGATTATTACGTTTATAAGTGTATTGTATCAGTGTAAATGTGTATTTCATTTTTTTGGTATGTCAGAATGCATTTTGTTTGTTTCTTACAGTAAATTAATAATTTTTTTTAAAATAATCTTTTCTTTTCAACTTTTTAATATGCTCGCGCTCTCTCGTAGAGTTATCACGCCGCCTAGGGGGCGAGCCCCACAGTTTGAGAAACGCTGGTGTAGACTGAATTCGTAATAAAACGATCTCCCGCAAATCCCAGCATCTTGATAAATGGAGTCCTCTTTTCGTAGAAGCGATCGAAATCTAAACAGGTCTGACTGGAAATAAATCTCTCTTTTACAGTCTTCTGGAAACTATAACTCTTGAAGTTTTGGTTCCTGTGGAAGCATGAAATTCACGAGGAAGATGAGACGCTGTTGCCCTCCTCTTACATCTCGTTTTAGTGAACAAATACTATCAAGCTTCATTGTTCGTCGTGGCTCTTGATGATTTATCCTAGGCTTCCTCTCAAATGATCCATTGCTAAATCATTTCCATTAAATGCAGACAACGCTGAGTAATATAGTAAAGTTTTTAGCAATAAGCCCTTGAGACTGCCCTGCCTGCATTGTCCCAAAATTTATTACCACATTCCATCATTCAGAGAGGTTGGTGTTTGTTCATTTAATTTACTTATTTTTAAATTTCCTTGAATGTTGATAGAATATACCGTGAAAATCGCCGCATTTTGAGAATGAACGAATGAAGCGCGGTAATTGGTAAGCACACACTTATAAAGTAGTATTTCCATTTAAAATGCACAATCCAGGGCGGGGAGGGGGCTTTTTTTTTAAAAAAAAAGTTTTTTGTTAGCCAAAAGCAGGTGATATCAATCCTTTGGCTTTTGGGGTATTTTGTGAATGGAGCTTTTATTCTAAAAGAAGAAGAAAACAAGGTCCCATAAACTCTTCAAAGCTAGGGTCGGAATCCGAGTTACAGAATAGTTGGAAACATTCACACTTATTCGTTGGGATGTGTTTGAATGTTTGTTATCATCACGCAGCAAGTTTTGCCCCAGAACATGAAACATGGGTTGACGATCCCATCCCGGTACGAATTCCTCTTCTCGTTTATTTTCTAAACAAAAAATGGCGCAGAAAGAATAAATAGCACAGATACTGTACAAGACAACAAATAACTTGAAAAAAATGTGTTAGTTTCAGATAAGGTTAAAAGAAATAAAACTTTTGTCGTTAGCTTTTTACTTTGCAGCAATTAAATTGGAAAATAGTCCACCACCTTTTATCCATTCAGTAATATTTTTGGCCTCATGGTCACATGTTGGAAAATTACAGGAACCTTTTTTCTTTTTTTCCAATTTGACTTATATAAGGGTTTTGAATTATAGGTAAATTTTTGAAGAAAAAACGTTCTTTCGGCTTATACACGATAATTAATAAATGATACAATATTTTAATGTGTCCTTGTAACGGGTGCTAAAATCGAGTCTTCCATTAACCCTATTGGGGAAAATATTCTTTAACTGTGATTTTAGTTTTAAAACTTTTTCCCGTAGAAGGGACTTGATTTATGCAAATGTAACTGCTATTTAAGTGTCAGTCCTGGAGTATGCGAGATAATGGTTAAAAGTTGATCGTAAGCTGAAATCGAAGTTTTAATAAGCAGTGACTGGTGATCGCGTATCTTAAGATTTATAGTAGAAGGATAATCCACCGGAATAGTGAAAGGCATCGATCTCGCAGCTGAACGAGCTATCAGGCTGCGAGCTTAATTCATGGAGCTTTAACCAAGATAAGTAGTTTAGATAATTTGGTTGGTAAAGTTCGGGTTAAAATTTCTTCGACATCTTTAAGTGATTTAAGAGAATTCTAATCAAAATCACTTAGTTATCTGTGACGAAATATACTATCTAAACACGTTGTAATAAAAACCGCGAAGGCAAGCTATGAGTGTAATATCTGGTTATTTTAAACTCAGCCTTTTTTATATTATAATGCCTTGTTCGATAAAGATGTATTGCAATAGCAGGATAAAATGTTTTGATGCTAACAATATTTGTTTATGTGTATGTGAATTCATTGAAATATTCACTTGACTCTCATAGCAATGGGGTCGACTCATCATCAAAGAGCGATCGTTTAGCGATTGACACGTGATTATCAAATAAACAATTACAGCTAATCGTATTATACTTGTGGCTAAGTGCTAACCGTCGATTTTGCATACATTCAAATTTTATATATTCCTTAAATTTTTTAGTACTCTAAATATATTTAATAAATTTTCTTGTCTTTTACTTTTCATATAGTTATCGAATATATACATAGTTTTAGTTTACAGTATTAGAGAGAGATATAAGCTTAGTTTATACTTCTGTTCTTTGACCTCGTGCCTTGTGTTTTTGTATACTTTTAGATTTAGTAATTAGTTTACCAGCCACATCGAATTAAAAAAAATTATGGATCGCTCAATTGAACAAAATCCTTTATATTTAGAAATTAAGTGTTAGAGTGTAGAACAGGGAACCTTTGACGGTGTCTATTGTTTTGGCGACCGGGATCGATTGCCAAGCAACAATTTAACGATAGGTGTTCCGAGATTTTACAAATTGTAATTTTGCAATAAAATAAATAAATATTAATGTGAAATTAAAACAAAAATGCTTATAAAGCTATCAGTAATGCATAAAAATAAAAACTTAATTAATTAATTAATTTTTTTATGTTAAAGGAAAGAAAGGATTTCATTTTGTTATTTGATAATAGATGCAAATCCGAAAAGGCCGTCGAAATACTCAGTCGATCAAACACGTGGGAATTTGTTGAGCGTATTGTCATGTGATTATGACGTCAGATGAATCGAGTCCATTTAAGAAACTAATCACGAGATGTTTAAAAAATATACACAAAATTAATTTTATGAAATCAATTTAACAACACACGGGCCCTTTATTTTATCAGAGCGTAACAAAGTCAGCTTTTTTTTTGCGATCGCCAATTACGTTACTATCATTAGTTGTACGGAAGAGCTTCTTGAAAGGACCAACCTGAGCGATTATCGTCAGTTGTGACTGAGTCACTCTAGGTGGTCCTGATCACAGTGATCCACCCTTTACGACAGTGCCGCCCTACCAGGGTATAGGTCACCCTCAAACGCCCTTTTTTACGTGTTGATAAGTAATAATCCAGCTGTTCTAAGCAGAGAAAGCTAAAAATTTTACAATTTACTCTTTTCTATCGATCAAAAATTCGAACAAAAAGTTATATTTTAACTTTTTATTTGTTAATCAATTTTCACACTTTTTAAATACACATAAATAACGGTATTTATAGTTATTACTTGCATGTATTGGGTTTAATCAAAAAATGTTTTATTCAAAATTCATCGGTCTTAAGTTTATATACAGTGAAATACGTTTAACGCGAAAACACTAAAAAAGAAATATTGGTTAACACGAAAGAATACTACGGTCCCGAAAAAGTACTATGTATTTTCATGCCCCCTGTCTTAACCCAAAAAGGTTTCTCCCTTCAGAGAATGAACAAAATACAGAAAAACCAGCTAAAAGAAATGGAGAAGGGGAATATTGAAACTCGTTCGAAACTTACGATGTGTTTGAGAAAGTTTCTGTATTACAGGACTGTTCGTTTCAGTAAATTTAAAAATGTGCTTACAGACCCAATTATGACCAGCAAAGTCATTTTGGAGTTTGCTCAAAGCTCAAAAAATATCATGAAGGCAGATTCCGACGATGAAAATGAAATGAATAACATTGCTCCTGTTTCCACGTCGTCCGAAATGAGTAACATCATGAAAAGTATGCACAGTTATTTAGACGCACATTCCAATGATGAAATGAATAACAAATGGATGACATCGAATTATTTTGTACAATTTGATGCTAAAAAGGCAATGCGAAAATAAAAAAAGTATTAGATTAGCTTCCGAAAACTCAATATATATTGTTTTTCAAAAAACTTAAAAATTTTGTAATAAATTTCTAGCAAATGTTTTTGCTTCGTTGATATTTACTAAATACGTGCATTGTAAATACCTATGTAAATAAAATGTACTTAAATAAACCTAATTTTGCTAAATACATTTTGAGTTTTTTTAAGCTATGCTTAACTCTATAATTTGGGTTTCAAAAGCTAAGGCTGCTGCTATGTTACTGAGGCGAACTTATTTTTGACCTATGCTGTGTGTTTTGTTATATTTCTTTCCTTGCTTTATAGATTTATAGCAATTTATAATATGATCACTGATTTTTTATACATAAGTGAATAATATTAAAAGAAAATTTTCTTCTTGTATTCAATAAAAAAAATAAGATTACGAAAAACAGTTCTTTATCAATACCTTCCAAAGTATATTAAGCATATTAAATTTTATATTAATTTTAATTATAGCTTATCAATGATACATTATAAATGAAAGTTTCAATTTTTCTCTTCCAGAATCCAGTTTTCCATTTTATCTTTAACCATTTTTTCTTAATCCACTAACTGATTCAGAAATTTGGAAACATGCACGCATTTAGGAAATTATTGCACATTTTAAATTAAAATTCTTCACACACACACAGTTTTCATTTCTAATTCAAGTTAATGTCATTTGCTTATTTTTGTTATTTTAAATAAAGGAGGAAGAGGGAAAATAATTTTCTCTCTTTCTCTCTAAGACTCAGTCTTAGGTTTTATTAAGATTTTTCTAAAGTGTGTGTGATTAAAGTCATCACCATTAAATGCATTTGAAATATTGCAAAGAAAAAAAATTGATTGATGTTCCAGAAGCAACGGCTTAATTAATTGTTTCTTTGCAAATTTTCTTTTTTGTCTTCAGTACAGAAAATTTTTGTTGTTGTTTGCTTTAAGTTTCCCTCTTTTTGTTGTTGACTGCTTCATTAAATAATAAGAAGAATAAAATATGAGCCTTAATTTTAAAAAATAATGGATAAATTATTAAAAAATTTTACGTGTTATCAAATTAATTTCTTAACATTATAGCTGCATTGAATAATCTGTGATAAGCTACAACCGACAAACAACACAGTTCAAATTTTGAGAGAAATTTCATATGAAGAGGTAAAGACAAAACATGAAAACGTATAGTTTATTGGGGTATTTTTGAAACTACGCAATAGAGTTATTGTTCTTTATTGAATATTTCAATATTTATTTGTTGGATATTAACAGTATGAATTTACTTCTTAAAGGACCTGAATTAATGAAATTATGCTAATTTTAACAATCGTCAACTCTATTAATAACTCGCCAAGTTGTTAACCGCGATTTCCTATTATGCCGTACACGCTGAATTGGCAACCATGTGCTTCGTTTCATAAAATGTCACCAATAGGTTACGATAAAGCTTAAGTACCTTAATTTTATATAAGACAAGAAAACCAAGCAAAAATCTTAATTATAATAAAACAAAAAAACTTAACAAATCCAAATAAGTTTTTTCTTATGGTCGGGGCCATAGTGGATATCTCGGTAATGATAGAGCGGACCGGTTGGCCAAAGAGGCAACTTGCCGAGATATCAACCTGTTGATGTCTGTGCCATTGTCCCACTGGAAGCACTTGGCTTGGGAAAGAACCGTTTCCTCCTGGAACACCGAATTTTTGGCCTCGCCTAAAGCTTTGTGGACTAAAAGGTCTTTTCCGACCATTTATAAGCGGCTTAAATGTAAGAAATTTGTTATTCATTTTAAGTTATCCCAGATACTAACAGGACATGGAAATTTTAAGAGATATTTGTATAGATTTAATTTATTTGGTAGTAATTTATGTTCTTGTGGTCAGGATGCTAAAACTGCGGAACATGTACTGTTGTACTGTAAGCTATATTTTTGTAAAAGAGAAAATTTTAAAAAAGAGTTCAAGCGCGTTTAGGTATTTCCGGGCCACCTGTTTTGTCTTTGTTGGTCAATTGTACTGAAAGTCTAAATGTATTAAGAAAATTTGTTTACTGTATAGATTTTTAAAGTTTTATTGGTATCTCCCCTTGTTTATATTTGTGTATTTCCCCCCTTCCTTTTTATTCTATTTTTTTTTGTCTTAAATGTTTGTTTGTTTTTCAAATTTGTTTTAAATTATATAATTGTGTTACCACTTACGTCTGTAAGCCTCAGGTTATGCAATGTGGAGCATGAGGAGTTTAGTAATTAAATTAATTAAAAAATAAATCAATTTTTCTTCAGTATGTTGAAATGATTGTTCATAAAATACGTTGTACTATAAGAATTGAAAACTAAATATAATGAATACCAATAAATATTTTTAAAATGCCATTAAATACATGTAATTGTCGGAAATTTCTAATAGAAATTTAAAAAGATTATTGTTTAATTCCGACAAAACGATGAAATGTTATCAATATATCTTTCGCAAATTTGAACAGTAAAAAAAAAATTTCCCTCTCTTTGGATTTTCAGTGCTTTGTCCGGAAAGTATTCATATGTTAATGCCATCTCTGTACCGTGTTATTTACCTCCCACGGAGATGTAGTTAAACGCTTTTATACTGAAACCCGCTACTTGTTATATAAACGGTGGGCGGAATATAAATTGAAGTGAGGGAATAGAGAAGTATATAGCGTATGCCCATCATTTATTTTTTATCTCTTTAAAAAGCGATTGGAAGGATATGGGTAGGAAGAATATAATTCTGACACCCTCGTACACTTATTAGAAACACTAAAATGTTTGAAATATGTTTTAATTATAATAAAAACACAACGGATATTTCATTTAATTTATCGATGATGAAAGAACCCATGGGACAAGTTATTGTCCCATTGTGTATCATTACTCATTAAAACTATGTGTTCGATTAATGGTGGGTAACCTATTTTACGAATGGGATAGGGGGGGGACATTTGGTGAACCAATGTAATTTATTATAGGACGCAACAAAGAACTTAAAAAAAATTATGTATTTTAAGAATTCGGTATCAATAATACCAAGAGTGAAGTTGTAATTCAGTGTTTCTTGCCTTTCAGTTTTTATCACATTAATGTATAAGGAAAATATGTAAAAGTATACATAAAACAAGTAAGATAAAAAAAAAACTAAGTCAATTCCTGCTTAGGTCAACAAAGGGAAATTTTATTTTAATTAATTTTTATTAAATAGTTACAATTAATATAAATATGTACATACATAAGACAGAATCATACCATTAAGTGACAAAATAGAAAAAGCGATTGTTTTCCTTGCACTTTTTCATTCACCTTTCTATATAAGGTGTTGGACTATTTTTGTTGTTTGTTACTATTTGTTCATATATTAAATTTAATTATTCTAATAAAATATTAGAGTAAAAAAAGAAATCTCATTCTCAGAAATTAAGTCATCCCAGGTGGGATTCGAACCCACGATCTTTGAATTAGAAAACCCAACGCTCTATCCATTGCACTACAGGGACACAGTGAACGATTTGCCTTTCTGTATATGCTGTTGGACAATTGTTTTTGTTTGTTACTATTTGTTCATTTTTAATTTAATTATTGAATTAATATTTGAAAAACCTGTATTTAACATCAAGTGTCATCCACTACAAGTTTAAAAAAATGTATTCGGACTTGAATGGAAGTGTAAGGAAAGTATTTTATAAGGGATTGAAAATTTCAGCGATACAGATATATATATATATATATATATATATATATATATATATATATATATATATATATATATATATATATATATAGGGAGAGAGTGGACTAATAGTAGGAATTGAATAAACACTTTTTTTAGATAAATATGTGCAGAAATAAATTTATTTAAATAACATGCACATTAATTAGAGTAGGTCAGATACTTTTTTTGGATTAAGAGTTTTTAAATCCCTTTCTAACCAAACTTTCACAACTGTATTTTGCATATGCAAAAAAGAGAGAAAGAGAGGGGGGAGGAGAGAGATTATTTTTATGGATATTTTTGCAGATATAAAATAAAGATAATAATCTGGCCTACTGGTTGTAATTTGTCCATCTTTGAGCTAAGTCAGTGTTTTCCAGACTTTTTAAATCGTATTTTCCTTACACGAAAATAAGAAGTACCCTATATATATATATATATATATATATATATATATATATATATATATATATATATATATTATATATATAAACAAGAACTACTTCGTTTGAGTACCTCCAAGTTTCATTCTGCGTACCCACTTTGGAGACCATTACCATTGGGCTAAAAATATGGTAATTTAGTATTATTATGTAAACAAGATTAATGCCGAAGATTGCTTTCAATTACGTTTTTCATTCGATATGTCTTCGTTCAATACTAACGTTTTAGTTTAAGTTAAAAATTACTAGTTACACATTATTAATTATTATTATTATTATTTACAAATTATCCGGTTATTAAAGTCACCAATATTTTTTCCCTGTTTTTTTTATAGTATTAAGAAACACAGCTTCGTAGTATGTGTTACCACTGAGATTCATACTGTCATACATATTGTGATACATACTGAGTTTGAAATTTTTAAATTATTTTAATTTTAGGAGATAAGCTTAGTATCATAAGAATTATGAGAAAAATTGAATTGGAAAAAAAAATATTAAAGCATGCTTGTATTCGAAAGAATTAATATGGAAATCTAACATTGCGCAGCACACACACACACATTTGTCCTTCTAAATAGGTTTATTTATACTTTTAATGTGATTTTAGTTATAACAACGAAAATATTAAACATCTTATATTTTATTTGAAAATAAACATTTTCCAACAGATTTAATTTTTAAGTTTTGATTACGGGGAGTTTTAACGTCCTAACATAATCTTAACCAGTTAAATGTGTTTTACGAGTATACTTGACCATTAGCTATTTAAATCATAATTTTTGAGAAAAACAAAACATTCTCAAATTTCAAGATGTTTAGAATATTTTAAGGCGAGCCCGCCGGAGTAAAACAAATGAAAAAAAATAGGAAACATTCAAGATGAAACTACGCGTTCCCTTATGCACCGGCCGGAACAGCGTTAAGTTCTTTCTTTATGTACGGTGATAATGTTTTAACCTAAAGAGGGACACGGCTTAATTTTTCTTGCGTTTTTCCACAAAATATATTTAATACATGTGTATGGTAACCTAATAAATAAGTATTAGAAGTAAAATTGCTAATTTTATAAAACAAACCCATTTCTTTTTATCCTATATTTTAATAGCGTAACTCAGTGCTTCTCAAACTTTCAATACTGGCGCCCTCCCCCTTTTTCAATCACAATTTTTATCGCGCCCCCCTTATACATAATAATTTACTGAATGCAATAGTAATGCACTTTGACGATAAAGCAACAATATTCATTATAAACCGTACAAATTCATGACATAAGTATTAAATTTTGTACATGTTACTTTTAGGCAAAAAAAAGTTAAGTAATAGGATAATTATATTATGTTATTTTTCCTTTCTCTGATTTTTAAATTGGAACATATTACAAAATGCGGTGGTTGCTTAGAAGACAAAATATAGAAAATGAACTTAGAGGGTCAATTTCTTATCCAAAACTTTGCTCTGTAAGACAAGCCCATGGAAGTAGCTAATAATTATTAAACTTGTTCTTAATTTAGTATTAATTAATTAGTCATAAAATACTCTGTGTGCACCACTCATACATTAAAAGCAGTGTTTCTCAAACTTTCAATACTGGCGACCCAATTTTCAATCATAATTTTTGTCTCGCCCCCCTGTACAACAATAATGTATTTACTGCAATAAAAATGCACTTTGAGAGAGAGACGCTATAAAGTTACAATACGATCTTAATTATAAACAGTACAAATTAATACGATAAGTATATTAAATTTTGTGTATATGTAACTTTTAAGTAATATATATTTTAAGAAAATTACTTAAAGTATATATTACTTAGAATTATGTTATTTTTCTTTCTCTAATTTTTAAATTGGAACAGATCGCAAAATGATATATTTAATTAAAGATTTATTTCCTTCAGCATTCATTTCTCAAAGTACAAATGTCATTAGAAAAATAGTCTAGTCAATGTCGCTCTCTATCATATCCGTCACATCTGGCATTATAGGGTACGTTTGCGTGAGTCTGGGCAACCTATCGGACGTCTGCGCAAAACATGTAAAAATGCCTTTCCTCGTACAATTCCAGTCGGGTTTGGTCGACTGGATACTCCTATAGCTACCGAATCTAGCTTGAATGTACATTTTTTTTTAATTTCCACGTTAATTGTAATTCACGGTAATTAAGTATTTACGGCAGTAGATTAAAACAATATCATACATACATTTTTAAGTCGTAAGCAAACATTCGACCATAATAAAGAATCAACAAGTACACAGACGAACCAGCATGGTTCCGAAAATTAAATCAAGGCGATCTTCTCAAAAATACTTAAATTTTGGATTTACCACTACTGAAGTAAATGATGGAAAAAAAGCCCCAGCTCGATATGTGTTAAAACTTACAAATCTGTAGAACAACATATGAAAGTTGTTTTTAAAACATGTAAAATCATTTAGCTATGTTGGCAAAGAATTTTAAAAAGTATTTTCTGGATGAGGACAGCTTGGTAGCAAGCTACGAGTGGATTATGGATCTATTTCAAGATACTCCAGAAGGGCTCTCAACTTCCGAAAAAGAAATCTTCATAGATTTCACATCCAGTGAAAAATTAAAAGGCAATTTTGTAATAAATCGCTCTTTGAATTTGGGGTAGAGGTGGATGAGGAATTATCTGTACTGAAAACAAAAGCACTTCGTATACTATTACCATTTTCAACATCCTACCTTTTTCAAACCGGATTTTCTGCAGTGGATGCCTTGAAGACAAAATATAGATCTCAGCTAAATATAGAAAAATAACTCTTTAAGTGTCAATTTATGATATTAAACCTTCCTTTGAAAAACTTTCCTCTACAAGACAAGCCCGTGGAAGTCCCTAATAATTATTAAACTTGTTCTTAATTTAGTAATAAGATTGATTGATTGAATATTAACGTCGCACTGTTCAGCTGCACGAGGGCTTTTGACGACGGACCATGTAATTTTGAACCCTGGTCAAGTGACGTGGATGACACCTGAGCTGGCACCCCTCTCTCCTAACTACCACACCACACCAAAGGGAAAACTTTTCAACTCTCAACAGATTTAACGTGCATCGCTGCCCTACACGGCGGGTCTTTAGTGGTACTGGGCTCGAACTCGTGACAAGGCAAGCCACGATCCGATACCTATAACACTCGGCTACCGCGGCCAAATTCAGTAATAAGAAATTATTTATAAAATACCTTCTTCAGTACTGATACATCAAACGTATACTGGATGAAAAACACCGACTCTTCTCACGAGTTCATTTTTAAAAAAAATAAAACATTATTCTTGATATAATAGCTGAACTGTAAGGAGAGTAAAACTGTGGGCACGACATTGTATACAAAAATGTAAAATGATTTTTTTTTAGATAAATGCTATAATTCTAAATAACTGTTTAAAAGAACTGTAATTTTAAACCTCACACAATTAGCATTTAGAATTAATGTTAAATTATGAGGAAGAATATAAAATTCCGATGAAGAATAATTGTGTTACTTTTTAACATTTAAAGCGAGAAGACTTCAAAATGTTTTAACCCGGGAGCAGGTGCGTACTCGATACTAACATTAATGGTAGTGCGGGGGGACTCAGTCACCCCACTCATTTGTTTAGAATTATTTTTACTGTACACGATACAAATTGGAATTCTAGTGAATATTTTAATTTATAGAAAGTATACTTACCTTTTTTCAAGGACTATTCAATTCTTTGATGATTTGAGAAAAAATCCAATAAAACTGAACTAAAATGATTCAAAAGTACAAGACCATAATAAAGGACGCAAATCAGACACTTTTCAATTATCCTACAGAAATGTTAAACCAATCAATTCTTTTCCAAATATCGCAAAACTCAATTATTTACAATTTCCCTAAGCGAAAAGCAAACGCCTAAAAGATGGGAGGGAACTCTAATATTGATAATAAACCATACCATAAGATTAAAGGTCAATCAAATGATTAGCAAACGTACTATGCAGCCTGGCTGAAAAGTGAATCATGACTTCCTTTTCTTTTTCTACAACTAATGTACAGTATTTCTATAATAATTACAGTGGTGAATTGTTTATCTTCTTAGAATTTTTCTCAGGGTCTGGGTTTCGTTTTTTCTTTTAACGAGTAATATTTTATGTTAAAACGTAATAAAAAAATCTCTCATTGAGGAAATACAGCAAATAAAACAAAATGTTTTTTTTTTAATTTGGTTTTGGGATCAAAGATAGCTATTTGATGACGTAAAAAGCCAGATAATAAACATAAATTATGTCAGTGTTGTTGTGTGTATTTTTTTTATTATGGAAGAAAGAATTTTGTTTTACTTCTCTTTCCGGTTATATTTTTTTAAAAAAATCTTTAAATTTTCGATACGCTCGCGCCCCCCTTGTAGGGTCATCGCGCCCCCAGGGGGCGCGCCCCACACTTTCAGAAACACTGGCGTAACTTACTCTGTGATTGACGAGTATACTCATCATCGCTCGATTTCCGTGACACACATAATAGCGCACCCCCAAACTGGAGCGCCACAGTTAAGGTATTCGACTACCCTAAAATCATGATTTTTTTCAAAAATTGACAATTTTTTTATGATTTTATTTTATAGACCATCTTATTAGCTTAATAAAAGTACCAAGGTTTTTATTTTCTATTCACTAGAACAAAAAAAAAAAGCGTTTTAGTAAAAGCAGATGCCATAACTTAACACAAGATGTCGAACTTTAAAATGCGTTTTACTCGAAATGTGTTTTTTTCGAAAAGTTCAAACGGGGACAGCGATTGCTCAAAAAGCTATGAAAATAATTTGCTGAAATTTTATGTGTACGTTTTGTATAACAGTAGGCGTGTTTTGACCTTCAGATTTACCAATCACTGTTTTATTTCAAAATTTACAGTCCTTTATGAGAATATAATCACTGTTTTTTTAAGCAATTTCATATAATCACTAAGATAAAATGCTCTAGTTTTTGTAAAAATTAAAATATCTCTTACCCTGAAGGTCATTTCAAACATGAATAACAAAGGAACACATCAAAATTAAAAAATTGAGAGTTTGTTCATAAAATATTTGTACAGAGTAGGCCCCGTTTATGCAATTTCTTGTACATTTTTACCAGTTTTTTTCCATTTTGATAATGATAAAAAAAAATTTCTGTTTTCAATTTTAGGATTTCTTCCTTAAAATATACTAAATAAATCTAAAAATCATTAAAAAAATCCTCATATCTGCATTTTTTTCAATAAAAAGTTGTCGCAAGTAGTCGGATACCTTAAATGGTTAAAAAAAAAATCTTGTCCTGCAGACTCTGTAATGCATATTCCATATTCCACAATTATTATTTTCTAGTAAATAAAAACATTCCCGAAATAGAATGCTGTGTCGTCCCACCTTTACGCGAGTGAAACAAATAACTACACAACACGACATGACCTGATGTTACGCGTTACTTTTACACAATTAAAATAGATTACTTTTTAATGTGTCAATTTCCTGGTACAAAACAACAGAAGGAATAGATTGATACACGACTCTGGCGAACTAGAAAGCAGTCCGCTCCGCACATGTCGCTCCTTTTTACGGATTCTCTTATTAGAGAGCACGGTACGTTGCTCTAGTTAATCATTTCACACCTCGGGACACGGAAAGGAGCCCCTCTGATTTGCATTGGCAATCTTCCCGGGTAACAAGGAGAGTTCCGCTCCTTATTGTCCTTGTCTGTAAACAATTGCCACCTTCAAGATTTGAGGCGTTCCAACAAGTGGCAGCAATTTTCACCTCATACTTCGATTCTTGTTTTTGTTTTGGGGAAAGAGCTTCTTTTTTTTTTTTTTTTTTTTTTTTTTGCTCCAGCTCTCGGCGTTTTAAGCGCTATTTAAATAGCATTTTACGCAACGTACTCTTTCTTTTTATTTTTTTATGTTGACACGAAGCAAGTGACTGCGTGTTGCCCGGATTTAAAAAAAGTAAAAGATAGTATATGATTTTCTGCGGGCTCCCAAAAATGACATGAAATAGGAAAAAACGATGTATTTTTTGTTATAATCGATACCTTTCTAGTATTTGCAATGAAACATGTTTAGTAATTAAAACCAATCCGATTAAATTTGTTGCTTTCAAACAATGAGAATGAAAAAATCTTCATCTTATTTTTCTTGCTATACTTAAGGTGGCTATGTTCAGAGCAGTTATTTTGAAAAAGCATATAAATCAATAATTTTTTTGATATTTAGTGTCATTTGAACATTAGATTATGCATATAATTATTTTAAGAATATTATTACAAAAAAATTTTATTTAAATGCGATTTTTTGGCAAAAAAGGAAGCAATACAGGCATATTTTCAAAACAATCTCCTTTTATAAATAAAAATACTTTTATCATAATAATATGCTGTCTATATATAGCTAGATCTCTCTATAGAGCCTAGACTAGGATTTCATGAAAAATTCACATTAGTTTCAGAGTTACGATCAATTGAAGTAATATCCGATGTGTTTTTTTCAATTTCTACTATTATTTCACACTCTTCCTACATATATTTATATATCTTGTTCAAATTTTCAGTCGTTAATAAAATACTTTTTATCCATCCCCTCAAATTCAGATATATTTTTGTAAACTTATAGTGGATGACACTTGATGTTAATATACAGTTTTTCAAATATTATTTCATTAATTAGATTTAATTAATTAATTTTAGTTTTTATAAGAGAAAAAAAATTTGCCTCTTAATATTGTGATTCTGTTATATGTACATACATATTTATATATTAATTGTAATTACTTAAATAAAAATTTTCTTTGTTGATCTAAGTAGGAATTGCTTAATTTTTTTAATATTACTGGGGTCAAAATGTATCTACTTTGATGCATTAAAATGTGGATAAATCCACTTCTAAATTACATATTTCGAAAATTTTAGTTCAGTCTCTCTACAGAAGAATATTAGCTGTATAAGCAAAATATTATAGTTATATAAAAGCCTTTTCATAAAAAGAAAATGTTTTTAAAATATGACACACATTCTTTCTTTCTTCTTTTTTTCAAAAAAAATTGTCTTTGAATGCATAGATATATATAAATGTATATTTTACTGTAATAATAGTCTTAAGGAGAGAGAGAGAGAGAGAAGAAAGAGAGAGAATTTTATATGTTTCTTCTAATTAAACTGTCCATAAGTATCAAAAAAAGTTATTCGTTTATATGCTTTTTCTAAACATGGTTCCGAACGTAGTCAATCACAGTTAAAAATTGAAAAAGAAAGTAAAATAAATAAGTAATAATAATATTGATAGTAAAATCAATATTTCAGGCCCAAGAATCTTCGCGTAATATTCAAAAATATAACCTGAATTTGGAATATTTTTCGGACATAAAAATTTTCCAACATAAATATTATATTCTGACTTCACTAACCTACATACACTATAGAATATATTGTATTATTCTACTTATATTTTTATCTCAGTAGATCCTTCTCTCCCCCTTCGTACTTAAAATATGTTTTGCTTTTTTCCTGCTATACTGTTATGCTAAATGACTATTCTTTTACTTGTTAAAATGAAAAGTTATTTAATATAGTGGAATATTTTTTCATCTTAAAATCGCTGCATCATAAGCAAGTATATGAATTACAATCCTACAAATTTTTTATGAAAATTGAATTATTTTTCAATCTGAAAATATGTTCCGGGTTTTGTTTAAACTCCCGTTCCTACGCAGCGAAAGGGTTAAAAGTTTAATGTTTAAATTTAATATTTAAATCAGCCGGAAAAGATCTTCAAAGTTCTTATTTTACATCCAATTGTGCCCACCCCCTCTCCTACAGAATTTTTTCTACGAATAAAAGAAAGACACGTACTATTAAATAGTTAGAGATTTTGGCAATCGTAAAAGGTAAATTTTATATAATTTTATCTAAATTTTGTGCCTAACATGCCTATCTATATATACAGAGAAAAATAATTATTATGGAAAGCGACCTTCAGTCTTACAGCAGCTGAACGACAGGAATATCCATGACCGTACTCGCGGAAACCTTTGTAAGACTTCGACTACAAAGAGAATCGGGAGTCGAGACATGTCGGATTAGAGACGTATCGCACCAGCAAACAGCAAAGTCATCGTTTTAATCCTTCACATCCCTTCTTTAAATGGTTTCCTATGTCCAGAGACTTTTTTTTAGAAACCGGGGGTATATATTAGTCTGTTTCTGTTCAAGAAATATGGAAATGGTACTTAGTATTTTACTGTCGAGTTAAAAAAAATTCGATTAAACTACACAAAGCAGAAATTAACAGCAACTACCTTTTTTTAGAAAAAATTAGCTGTGCTAAAAATGCCTCTGAATTGCGTACAGCCTAAAGGTCGAAACATGATGTGAGTTGTAATGCTAACGCTGGAGGAAATTACAGAAGAAATCGTTAAATACAACACGTGTCACATCACATCATAGCTAAACTGCGTCGATGTGTTAATATGGTGTTGAATGACCAAAAGAGGTTTCAATTCAAGAGTCAGTTTCCTTACCTGACTAGCCGTTGACCCACCTGCTTTTCTAGACATTTCAGGATATTACATCAGTGACGCACACAAAAAATTTTCAATGGGGAGGTCCAGGGTCGAAAGTCCACCATTCTCATATCATACCTCAATACGCCGCCCAACATATTCTTTTAATTCTGTCAATTTTGGGAACAAAAAACAGTCAAAGTAAATTATTGAATTCATAATCAGCATTAATTATTAAAATAAATTGTTAATAACAAATACTTACTCGCGTACTATATACATAGGATTATCATAAATGAAAAAAAAATAAAGGGCTATGGGGGGAGGGGAAATCCAGACCCGTAAACCCTTCCCTGGCATGCACTACTGCTGTACATTGTTTTTATGCAATTGTAGTTAAAGTGCTAACATTAATATTTCTCCTGTATTTAAAAATATTTCTATAGACTTTGCCTCTTGATTTAAAAAGGCAGGGAACCGAATTTCTAAAACAAAAATATATTTGTCATTGACGACACTGTCGCTCCCCACCACCACCACCGTAGTCAATTTCCTCAAACACTACTTTTTGTGGATGTTTGCTAAATTTAAAGCCTGCAGATCAAGTAGTGAAAAAAAGAGAATTTATTTTTATCTACAATACCCCATCGTACTCTTCCCCTCCCTTAGGAGTCGATTTTAGTAAAATCCATCCGAAGCGGATTCCGACTCAACAAGAAAAACATTCTTTCCAAATTTTAAGTATATAAGACTAATCATTCTAGTCTTATTTTTTTAAAATTTTTTAATTCCTCCTATTTTTTAAAATGTTTTTAATTCCTCTAACTTTTTAAAATACATAACGTCCCTGTAACCTTCCCCTCCCTCTCGGAGAGTCGATTTCCACAAAAACCGCTCGCATCTAATCTCTGCTCAATAAAAGATGCATGTTTACCACATTTCAAATTTGTACGAGTGTAATAGTTCAAAGATGGGAATTTTTGTTTATAGTATCCCCATAACGAGTCGATTTTCGCAAAACCCGTTCTTAGCCTATCTCTAATCAGCAAAAGGAACATGCCTGCCAATTTTCAAGTATGAATATCTAATAGTTTAGTTCTTGAGATGAATGAATAAGCAGCTTTTCACTTATTTAGATAACTTTTCTCCCCTTCCCGTACCCCCTTGCCCTTGATTTTTTCCTTCCAATTGATTATAATCCTACGCGCATAGTACGTAAAATTTAATTAAGTATCTGTTATTCATATTTAATTTTGTAAATTAATGCTAATTATTTATTCAATAATTTATTTTTTACTATCTTTTGTTCCCGACAATCGATAAAATCAAAAGAATATGTTTGGTGGCGTATTGGGGTATGATAGGAGAATGGTGGACATTCGACCCTGCCTGAAAAACCCTGTGTGCGCCACTGATAGATTATAATGTAGAATTTCAGATAAAGCTCATAACTAGGAATACGATAATCTTACCGTTAATTATAAAGGGTGTTTTTTTAGAGGTATAAAACTTTAATTGCAAAAAAACAACGATGTATTATTCGATTGACCTGAATTTTTTTTATTCGTAAGATAATCTTGGGGCATTACATTTTAAATATGATTTCTGGCATATGACTGCCACGGCTGGCTCGGATGTAGTCCAATCTGGACGTCCAATTTTCGATGACTTTTTCCAACATTTGTGGCCGTATATCGGCAATAACACGGCGAATGTTGTCTTCCAAATGGTCAAGCGTTTGTGGCTTATCCGCATAGACCAATGACTTTACATAGCCCCACAGAAAATAGTCTAGCGGTGTTAAATCACAAGATCTTGGAGGCCAATTCACAGGTCCAAAACGTGAAATTAGGCGGTCACCAAACGTGTCTTTCAATAAATCGATTGTGGCACGAGCTATGTGACATGGTGCGCCGTCTTGTTGGAACCACAGCTCCTGGACACCATAATTGTTTAATTCATGAATGAAAAAGTTAGTAATCATGGCTCTATACCGATCACCATTGACTGTAACGTTGTGGCCTTCATCCTTTTTGAAGAAGGATTCCACCAGCCCATAAAGCGCACCAAACAGTCAGTTTTTCTGTATGCAAAGGTGTTTCGACATACACTTGTGGATTAGCTTCACTCCAAATGCGGCAGTTTTGTTTGTTGACGTAGCCATTCAACCAGAAGTGCGCTTCATCACTAAACAAAATTCGCTTATGAAAATCGGGAACAACGGCAATCTCGTTTTGGGCCCATTCGACGAATCTACGCCTTGCTTGATGATCGTTTTGATGAATTGCCAAACCAAACTGAGAATAAATCACTTGACAGCTGTTAAATCGGTCGCCATCTTGGAAAGTAATGCCAACTTAAACTTCTATACCTGGAAAAAACACTCTTTATAAAACTTATATTGAGTATAGCTTTCAAGCACGTTGTTCATATAATCTTGATAAACCCGCTAAGTCAAACGCTGACTTTTGTGCACGTAATGGAATTGAAAATATACAGAATTATAAAAGCTAATCAATTAAAATTTAGGATGATATACATAAAAATCTTCAGAGAGAAGAAAGATCAGATTGTTCAGGCTTGGTAATACATAAAGAAAAATTGCATTGCCAAATGGAAAAATAATTTGAAATAGTTTTCAAAAATTCGTTATTTGATCACTTGTAATTTGTATTAATTGACATATATTCGATATTATGAAATGCAATATCGTTTTTTGGCTTCAGTTTAAATTTTAAGAGAAAAAAATTCTGGTAGTTAAACCTGAAAGTAGATTAATTAGAGAAAGTACTAATTAATTTGATTCGGTTCTAATTTACTTCTCTCTATGAAGCAACACGAGGGGTATTGGTGACGGACTATTAAGCTCAAAACCACCCTAAGTACTAATTAATAGCTTAAATGAATGGGCTCGATACAATAATAGCTTATAGAATATTCGTATAATAGCCTTGTGATTCTAAAAGGAATTAAACAATTGTTTTTCCAACTACGAAATTTTACAATAGAGCATCTCAAACTTTCTGTACTTGCGACCCAATTTCAATCTCATAATTTTCATCCCCCCCTCCATACAATAACAATGTATTGAATTCAATAATATTATACTTTGATGTGAGGCTTTTTTTTATACGAATTTAACTATAAACCGTACAAATTATCAAGATAAGTAATAAATTTTGTATATAATTTTATGACATGACCATAGGATCACTGGTAACTATAAAACTTGTCCTTAAGTTAGCACTATTAAAATAATTATAAAACCCAGTGTGCAGTACTGATACCTTTAAAAGTGTATTATATCACTGTTAATGTGTATTTTATTTTTTATTATGTCAGAATGTATTTTTTTTTTTGCTTCCTTTCAGTAAATTAATAATTTTTTTAAATATCTTTTGTTTTCGATTTTTTTTCGATATACTCGCGCCCTCCTTGTAGGATTATTACGCCCCCTAGGGGGGGCACGCCCTACAGTTAGAGAAACACTGCTTAACAAAGTATAATTTATCCTAAAATTTCAAAAATGATTCAATTTGAAAAATTACTTTTCTCTCTGAATTAATAAATTTTGGCTTGGAAAAATAATTTTAAGAAATTAACTTTCTAAAGCTTTAAGTTGAAAATAATTCTTAAGTTTTACAAGATTTGAAAATACCAAGATCAATTGATTAAGAATTGCAAAGTCCGACTTCTCTCTCCCTGTAATCAATTCTACCTATTTTAGTAAAACTTTTATTCAGTAAGTCGAATAGCAAAATTCCAGGTTATATCTATTAACTTAAAAAAGCCGTAGAAATTCCTTATCTGCTACCTAAAACGAAATGTGGTGCATAAAATGTCTTGTGTTTTTTGTGCATGATAGCTTAACAATAAAACTGATATCATCAGTAATTGTCAGGGGAGTACAAAAAGAGGGTGAAAGAGAGTCAGAAGGTCACCATCCCTAAAGTATCCGACTACGTTCGGAACCGTGAAGGGGGCTGCGGTAGCCCAGTGGTTAAGGTATCCAACCATGGCAGTCATGTCATGAGTTCGATCCCAGTACCACTAAAGACCCGCCGTGTAGGGCAGCGATGCACGTTAAATCTGTCGAGAGCTGAAACGTCCTCCCGTTGGTGTGGTAGTTAGGAGAGGGGGGTGCCAGCTCAGGTGTCGTCCACGTCACTTGACCATGGTTCAAAATTACGTGGTCCGTCGCCAAAAGCCCTCGTGTAGCTGAACAGTGCGACGTTAATATTAACTCACTCACTCGGAACCGTGAAATTGAAAAGCTTATAAATGGATAATATTTATGATATTTAGTGTCACTTAGATTAGAAAAAGTATATAAATTGTTTTAAGAATATTATTACAATACAAAATTATTTAAGTACAATATTTTGACAAGAAATGAACATAGAATAACCCATTTACAAAATATTCTCCTTTTGTGAAAAATGCTTCTATTACAATTATATTTCGCATGGATATAGCTCAGACCTCTGTACAGAGACTCAGCTAGAATTTTTGAAGCATAGAAGTGGATTTATCCATATTTTATTACAACAGAGGGGAGAAATTCCAAGAATAAAATGCCGAAAATTATTTCAATCGGTGGTAAATCTGAAAATAATGTGAATTTTTCAAAAATCCTAGTTAAGGATCTCTGGAGAAAAGTCTTTACTTTTTCTATAACAAAATATTATTATTATAGAAGCATTTTTTATAAAAGGAGAACATTTTGAAAAAAGGTAAATTCTAAGTTAATTTTTTGCTAAAATATTGTATTTTAAATTTTTTTTTCATGATAATGTTCTTAAAACTATTGTATACATGTATTCTAAACTATAAAGCACTAAATAACATGAAAATTATCCATTTATGCACTTTTTTAAAATCACGCGTTCGAACGCAGTCGGATACCTTAAAAGACACACATTTTTTTAAAAAATTTTTTCCATAGAGATTATCCATCAGAGCTTTCATCAACATGTTAGAACAAAGGTTCCCAAACTTTTTTGTCTCACAGACCCCATGTCATGCTTTTCGCCACATTTTTGTACTTTTATCAACTGAAATATCTTTTTTACGGCTGGTATAGCGCTGTTTACTTTAAGATATTTCATTTTTAACTGTAGTGAAATAGTGTTTAAAATTTAAGAAACACATGATAATTCATTTTAAATTTAAATTTAATTACTCAAAATAACTGTTACCTAAGACAACAGAGTAATAAACAAAAATGTTTTTAATCGTAAGGATGAATATTGGTCTTCAATAACAAATGTTTACATTTGACATCAATCTTGTCGAATTAAACCCTAAATCTCATTGGTTTTATAATTCGGGATAAATAACAGGTATGTCTTTTTAACGCCGAAATTACTGACATTCGTTATTAAACTTCACTTTAAGATCTTTGTTAGTGCCTATTCCAGTCATTTCCTCCTGAAATATGACATTTATTTTCTTCAATGTGACTATATGATACATTGCCTCCTTTGGTATTAACATAATCTCAAACCTAATTTCAAAATATGAATAGAGGGCACTTAAATGTTAAACGTAGTCTTCCTGTCGAAATGTCTGTGACAAAATGTGAAAATGGAAAAACTCTCGGCATCCAATATTATACACCCTTTGCTTAATTCTGGCAAGAAAAACTGAAATGATGGTTCTTGTTTTGCTAAAATATATGCTTGCTTTAATAAAATATAACTGCCAATTAGCCTCATTAAATTTAGTAAATAAATCTGTTAAATAGGCCTAAAATCTGGTTTCCACTTGATTACATTTTCTTTTTAAAATTCACGGTCACGGTCTGGTTTAATGAGACCCACTATCATAGATTCCCATTTACACTTCATGGATTCCTAAATTATTTTTTCACTGACGTGGACCCCTTGCAGGTCGTCATAGACCCCTGGGGGTCATTATAGACTACTTTGAGTATCACTGGTATAGGTAATACATAATACCATGAAAATTTAAACGTTGCGAAATCAAAAGATATCACCAAATGCAGTACATGTTTTCTAAACAGGAGGGGGGGGGTGGTTTTCCTCTATTGGTCGCACATTACATTATTTAGCAATTTCGCACACTCTCATACAAATTTTCCTTAAGAAAAGAGATCTTAGTAAAAAATACAACAAAAATATTATAAGAGTATTTTTAATTTTGGTGGACCTGCCTCATATGCCTTCTTTGAAACATTAGGGAAGCTCCTAGCAAAATTTTGGAGTGATACGATCAGCGGGATGGGGGGGGGATATGTGTGTGCATGTTACAAATAAATAAACATACAAATATTCGAATTTCTATATAAAATTTAGGTAATTAAATCATACAAGAAATTACGTAATTATACGTAAAGTTATTAGAACCATTTGTTGCTTTAAGGTATCCGACTACGTTCGGAACCGTGATTTTGCAAAAGAGTATAAATGGATAATATTTATGATATTTACTTAGATTAGAAAATGTACATAAATTTTTTTAAGAATATTATTACAATGGAAAATTATTTAAGTACAATATTTTGACAAAAAATGAACATAAAATTACCCATTTTCAAAATATTCCCCTTTTATGAAAAATGCTTCAGTTATAATAATATTTTGCCTGTCTATAGATCAGACCTCTCTACAGAGGCTCAACTAGAATTTTTGAAAAATATAACTTAAAAGTGGATTTATCCATGTTTTACGACAACGGAGGGGAGAAATTTTAAGAAAAAAAACGCCGATAATTATTTCAATTGCCTGTAACTCTGAAAATAATGTGAATTTTTCAAAAATCATAGTTGAGCCTCTGTACAGAGGTCTGAGCTATATACAGGCAATATATTATTATAATAGAAGCATTTTTCACAAAAGGAGAACATTTTGAAAAAAGGTTATTCTAATTTTTTGCGAAATAGTGTATTTAAAAATCATTTTTTTGTCAAAATTTCCTTAAAACAATTTTATACATATATTCTAATCTAAGTCATGAAAATTATCCATTTATGCGCTTTTTTAAAATCACGGTTCCGAACGTAGTCGGATACCTTAAGTAGTGGTATTACGGTATATTATGCACTATTATGAGTATGTTTTACTCCGAATATAATGTGAATTTTTCAAAAGAAATAGTTCAGACTCTCTGAAGAAGTCTTTACTTCATTTAAGCAAAATATTATTTTAGAAGCATTTTTTATAAAAGGAGGAACATTTTTTGAAAAAAGGTTATTCTAAGTTAATTTTTTGCCAAAATATTGTATTTAAATAAATTTCTTTTGCCAAAATATTATATTTAAATAAATTTTTTTTTGTCAAAATGTCCTTAAAACAATTTTTTACATATATTCTAATCTAAGTGACACTAAATATCGCGAAAATTATCCATTTATACACTTTTTTAAAATCACGCTTTCAAACGTAGTCAGATACCTTAATTGCAAAGCAGCGAATTGCGCAGAGCAGGTTTCTCATACACATATTGTATTTGCCTGGAGAGAAGAGAGAATGCTTACTACCACGTTTCTGACTTTAATAGAGATCGAATTGTAGATTACTGAAGTTGTGGTTTATCATTTCTCAATATTGCTCTACACATTGGTCGTGATCGCATGACTGTCAGCAGAATATGGAATTAGTATGTTCAGGAGGGTCATACGGAGCACCGTGTGAGATTTCAATGATCTACTATCACTAACAGCCGAGAAGATAAACATGTTAACTGCGGAGGCCTTAATAGATTTTACAGCCAACACAGATAAAAGTTAGTAAGGTAAAAAAATTTCTGCGCGAACAGTCTGACGACTTTTGCAGCAGCAAGTTGTGAAGGTCCCCTTGGACCTCCCTTTGAGAACGAGAATAAGTTGGAGTCGTATAAGAACCAGTAGCCATTTTTATAAATAACTTTCTTTATTTAATTATCTTATCCAAATAGTATCAAAGACTTATTAACAAATATATCTAAATAGCTTTATGAGGTTTAAAAGATTTTCTCTTAAATATTTAATGATCTAATTAATTAACAATTAGAATATCGATCACGCAGAGATTACCACGATAAGATATCCCAGAATTATATTCTGTAATGTTCTTATTGAACATTTAACTTTAATCTCACTCCTAATATAAATTTAATGAGACTTCAAATATAAATCAATATTTACCACACTGAATCTCAAGTCTTCTTGAGATTAAATTATCCAACAAGAAATCTTCTCAATTATAAATTTAACTTCACTATTATAACTTTCTACTTCAATCTCTCTCTCCTACTGCTCTAACTTTACTATTCCGTTTGACTTAAATACTTTATCTAATCTGCATAACAAGGAATCCCGTCCCCTTCTTGGAGCTGATTGGAAATAGGTAGGGAATTAAATTTCCCTCAAAAGGACGACTCAGAAGGTTAGTGATAAAGTTCCGTATAGATTTGTCACAAAGTAAGCTCGATTACCTTAGTCGCTACAATGGTGCTTGCTTTCAATTGTGTTATCAACAACGAACTTGGATGTAGAAATGGCATAATACACTTTTCCGATAACTCTTGTGGGCACTGAAGGGCACTTAGTACAATGGTCATTACATTTCTAGTGTGTTACGGCCATTTGCTCTATCCTTTCTTCGAGCACTGTGAAACACTGCGTTTCTCAGTAGGACACAATGCATACAAGTTGCCAGTATTGTATGGGCAAACAGAAACAGTCCAGCTTCTGCCCTGGCCAGCTACTAAGAAAAAACGTCTGGCCAATGGTTGCCAACTGGCTGCCTCATTACTATTCACCACTTACTACAGTCGATAAACAATGACAGCCACAAGGGCAGCTATAACTGTACATGCCATTCAATCTCCGTTTGACTCAATGCCTTATGGTATCCGACTACGTTCGGAACCGTGATTTTAAAAAAGCACATAAATGGATAATTTTCATGATATTTAGTGCCACTTAGATTAGAATACATGTATAAAATTTTTTTAAGGACATTTTGAGAAAAAAAATTAATTTAAATGCAATATTTTGGCAAAAAAATTAACTTAGAATAATCTTTTTTCAAAATGCTCTCCTTTTATAAAAAATGCTTCTAAAATAATAATATTTTGCTTATATAAAGTGAAGACTTCTCCAGAGAGTCTGAACTAGGATTTTTGAAAAATTCAGATTATTTTCACAGTTGCCACCAATTGAAATAATTATCGACGTTTTTTTTTTCTTAAAATTGCTCCCCTCTGTTGTCGTAAAATATGGATAAACCCACTTCTAAGATATATATTTCAAAAATTCTAGTTGAGACTCTATACAGAGGTCTGAGCTATATACATGCAAAATATTATTATAATAGAAGCATTTTTCACAAAAGGAGAATATTTTGAAAATGGGTCATTTTATGTTCATTTTTTGTCAAAATATTGTACTTAAATAATTTTTCTTTGTAATAATATTCTTAAAACAATTTTATATACATTTTCTAATCTAAGTGACACAAAATATCATGAATATTATCCATTTATACGCTTTTGCAAAATCACGGTTCCGAACGTAGTCTGACATCTTAATGTATAAGAGCTGCTATTGTAGCCAGATGTTGTTATTCTAAATAGTAATTTCTCACAACCTCTGCTTTAAAAATTTGAGAAAATTTAATCCTTTGTTTTTTCAAGTAAAAAATATTTGTACAATCAATATCAATTTGTTATTTACTGTTGTAGCAATTTTAATAGCCGGTAGTGTATATGTGCACGTATAGAGAGAAAGACGAGTATATATTTGTACTACCGTACAATGTACAGTTTATCGTTTTCATAAAATACAAGAGTCTTTTTTCAATCTCTCAACAAAAGTCAATTATAATGTGCAATAAATTAATAACTTTCCACTTTACTCTGTCGTTCAAATAAATATCTAGGTATTCTATAAAATAATTGATCATTACAGACATAAATAGTCTCTTTTTTAAATTAACTGAGAAGATAAATGCTGAAATTATATGAAGAATTTTGCATTTCATATTACAGATAGATTGATTGATGAAAATTAAAGAAAAACGAAACGTAAAATACATCTTTGTTCGATTAATGGATGGATAATTCAAAGAAGTAATAGAAAATAGTGCAACAATAATTAAATTTAAATTTGTACTAATTCCAGTTATAAAGGCTGCTTAGAAATACTCACAAAACAATTATAATGACGATTAAAATTTTTAATCTGAAATCACAAATGATGTCGTATATATAATTCTTTAATAATTAGCCAATAATTATTCTCTAAAATGATTATTTAAAATGTATATATACATATATAAGATCCAATAATTTAATATATGCTTCAACTTAATTACTTATATTAGTATATACATAGTAAATATTAATTTTTCCTTTTCTGCAAATTTATGTACAGTTTAGTTTTTTGTTGTATTTTCATAATTTTCTCATTTTTTAGAGATTAGGTACATTCTCCGAATTTCTCATTCTACTTGTTCAAGTTTCCAGTTGAAAGTTTGCCTCTTTACTAGAAAAAGAAAGTGCATAAATTGATAAGTATAGTGCACACACAGTTCAAAGGGATCAATTTGGGGAACTATCTTTTCTTTTATGGATTCATATTAAAAAACATCAAAGTATAAGTGAAGAGTAAACCACTTATACTGAAAATAAAACTTCTTTTTATGGGCACAATTTTCCACACCGTCATTGTTATTTCCTTTTCAGCTAACATGATGAATCTTTGTTGATCAAAAGAGGAATTTTTCTTGTTTTTAGGTAAGGTTAAGGCCAAAAAACTGATTTCAGAAGATATTTCCCCTACCCTCGATGCTGATATAAACATAACGATAAGCAACGAAAAAATATTAAAAATTTGATGAAATAATATTAAACGTTTAATAGAATCTGTGAATACGTCTGTGGCCAGCACAAAGTATAATGCAAAACACATAACACAAGAGCTATAAATGACAGTTGTGAATACGAGAAATCCCACTGTGTTATCAATGAAATTAACAGCTGATTTAATTCTTGTGTAAGAATGCAAAATCCTTTCGTAATTAAGTTCACTTTTCGTTGCCAAAGCTTCTGCAAAGCACTTTATGATGCAACTTATTCTGTAACACACAGCTGCATAAAATAAGGCAAAGGTCAGGAAGGGTGCAGGAGATAAAAATATGTTATTAATATCCAATAGAATGGCTACTACATCGCGGTATAAATCTTTCTGAATTGCGTAGCCAAACAAGAAATAGGAAACGGCCATAGATTCTTTACGAATGGATAGTTTGTAAACAAGCATGGCGCTTTGAGACAATATAGTAAGCGTTATCAACACTTTTAACCACAAGATGTTTTTTGTTGCTTTACTTACTTTAAATCCTCCAAGAAGTACTGTGATGCGCTTCAACTGATTGAACTTTTTCAAAAGAGCGCAACGCTGCATGGCAATTATAGTGTATGATGTAATAATATTTACGGATAAAACAGTATTGTACGAATTTATGGACAGAGACAATGCTGTGAAAGACAAGGTTAATATAAAAATGGCGTTCAGAAATCCAAGGAGAATACACGATAATCTCGAAATGATTTTTCTATTGGAAATATTAGTTAAAGAAGTAACTGCAGTACAGTGGAACAAAAGAAATATGCAGCTAAATGTTTGATCCATTTTTACCGAATAAGGAAAACGTTTGGCTTTTTGGAATGGTAGATTATTTCTGCAACATCTGCTGACGGTGTTTCAACTAGTATGTATCGCATCTTCGATTTCCGATCAATATTTTTCAGCACAGAATGAACAAAAGATTCAAAAACGATAGGCCATCAAATTATTAATAAAACATCAAATGATGTGTTTAATTCTTTTTCTTCAGAATTAAAAGTTCCATCCGTTTAAAATGCAAATCTTTGATGATACATGCCATCTTACACAATTCAATATATTTCTGCTTTTATCAAAAAATTTTTATCCTCTGAACCTATAGTAAACTTATGTATTTATAATTTCTACAGCAATATTTATTTTGGAATTAATTTTCATAATGGTCTTGTAATTGTTTGTTAAATAAAAACATCCCTTGAGCTGACAGAAAAATCAATTTTTTATTTTCAGCAAAATTAGATTTTAAAAGATATTGATTAACTGAGCAATTGTTTAACAAAATAAACGTCAAAATAAATTGGAATATAGATTTAATAATATAAAAAAATTTTAAGTCATATCCTACTTAGGTCAACGAAGAAAATTTTATTTTAGCTACTTTTAATTAAATAGTTACAGTTAATATAAATATGTATATCATTGCAGTATCGTATTGTCATCCAAAACAATCGTGTACATAAAATTTCAGTTCAACTGAATGCTTTAAAACGTGAGTTAAAAACCTTTTCAAATTTTGACACGAGTCGCCAAAAGGGTAGCTAAGTTTCCAAAAATGATGCCAACGTGGCTGTATTCGTAATTCTTTGAATAATTAGTTTTAATAAATTAATTTTTATTAATTATAATTAAATTATTATATTATCATCCAAAATAATCCTGTACATAAAATTTCAGCTCAATGGAGCGCTTTAAAATGTATTTTATTAAAGATTGAAAATTCCACCAAGATAAATAAATAAATAGAGATTGTGAGCTAATAGTAGGAATTGAAAAATATGTAGAATGTTTAAGCACTTTTTTATTTTTCTTAAAATTACTTTTATCATTTTTAATCACGTTGTTTAACTAAAATGACTTCTTTTCATTCGATCGTTTAAAAAGTAAAAGGGCAAAAAGAAACTAGTAAGTAAAAAAAGAAAAAAGAATCTTGGGATGAAAGTGATGAATTTATATGCATAGTGTTCTCATTCACATATATATAATGTGTACCGATTATATATATGCAAAAGAGCTCAAAAGAATTTTTTTTAATTTCAAATGACAGTTCTTTTTATCTTCTGCATCTAGCCATTATCAATTAGGGAGATTTAAATTAAATAATAAAAACTGAAATCCACATTTTTCTTGTATTTTTTTAATGATATCAAACGAAAGCAGGTTTTAAAAATATAAAAATTGGAGCGAGCTAGGAATTTTTTAAATGAAATGACAAAAATATAACAATTGGGTACTTGGGAATTTCTACAGTATTAAAAATTATCTTTAGTAAAGTTGGAAATGTCTTTTAACATTTGTTAGCAGATGCGTGAGCTTCTGATGAAAATACAATTAAAAATAGGTAAAAATCACGTTTTTTTAAAAAAAATTTTAAAATTGAAATAAAATATTTTTTTAGGAAATTTAAGTAGAAACGTATACAAGATATTGATAACACAATTAAAATTTTTGATCTGAAACCATAAAATATGTCGTATTTAATACTATTAATTCGTTAATCATTATTTTTTTAATGATTATTTAAATAGTGTATATATATATATATATATGTATAGACTATATTTAACCTAAAACTTGATTATCTATTTCAGTAAATATACAGTAATTAATAATTCTTTCTCGTTCTGCAAATTTCCCCACAGTTCGACTTTTTTGTTGTCTTTTCATAATTTTCTCTCTCTCGCTTTTTAGAGAGATATATATTAGATACACTTTCTGCATTTCTGATTCTAATTGTTCAAGTTCCAGTTGAAAATTTGCCATTTTATTGGAAAAAAAAAGTGCATAAATTGACATACAGTAAGAATGGATCAATTTGGGGAACTCTCTCTCTCTATCTTATTTCATAGGGATTCATATTGTAAAATATGAATCCCTATAAGAAAAAAGATAGTGAAGAGTACACACTTTATATTGAAAATAAAACTTTTTTTTATGGGTACTATTTTCCCAACCGTCATTGTTATATACTTTTCAACGAACATGATGAATCTTTTTGATCAAAAGAGGAATTTTTCGTTTTTCCAGGTAAGTTTAAGGGCAAAGAACGGATTTCAAAAGATGCTTCTCCTACCTTCGATACTGATATAGACATAACGATAAGCAACGAAAAAGTATTAAAAATTTGGTGAACTACTATTAAACGGTTAATAGGACCTGTGAATACGTCTGTGGCCAGGACAAAATATAATGCAAAACACATCATACAAGAGCTATAAAAAACAGTTGTGAATACGAGAAATCCCACTGTGTTATCAATGAAATTAACAACTGATTTAATTTTTGTGTAAGAGTGCAAAATCATTTCGTAATTAAGTTCACCTTTCGTTGCCAAAGCTTCTGCAAACCCTGTATTATGCAAATTAATCTGTAACACATAAAATAAGGCAAAAGTGAGGAGAGGTATAGAGGCAAAAAGAGAAGCTATTTATATCTAATAGAATGGTTATTACATCGCGATATAACTTTTGCTGGACTGTGTAGCCAAACAGGAAATAGGAAACGAACATAGGTTCATCATGAAAGGGTAATTTGTAAGCAAGCATAACAGTTTGAGACAATATAGTAACAATTATCAATACTTTTAACCAAAGTATGTTTTCAGTTGCTTTATTCACTTTAAATTTTCCGAGAAGTACGGTGATATATTTCAACTAATTGAACCTTTTCAAAAGAGCACAACGCATTATGACAATTATAGTGTATGATATATTGATACATACCGATAAAACAGTATTCTGCGAATATACATACAGAGACAATGTTGTTAAAGACAAAAATGGCATTCAGAAATCCAAGGAGAATACACGATAATATCGAAATGGTTTTTCTATTGGAAACATTAGTTAAAGAGAAATAACTGCACTCTACAGTAGAACAAAATAAATATGCTGTTAAACGTTCGACCCATTTTTACTGAATAAAGAAAACATTTGGATTTTTCGAATGGTAGAACTATTTCTTTAATGTCTGCTGACGTTGTTTTAACCAGTATGCAAGGCATTTTCGAATTTCAATCATTATTTTTCAACGCTGAATGAACAAAAGATTCGAAAACGCTAGGCCATAAAATTTTCAAGAAAATATGAAGTGATGTGTTGATTTTTTTTTTCTTGAGAATTAAGTTCCATTCGATTAAAATGTAAATATTTGATGATACTTGCCATCTTACATAATTCGATATATTTCTGCTTTTATCAAAACTTTTATTATCCCTTGATCCACTTATAAATTTTTGTGTTTAGGATTTCTTCAATAATATTTATTTTGGAATTAATAGTCATGTAATTGTTTGTAGAAGGCAGACATCCCTTGACATCTGACTGAAAAATCAATTTTTAATTTTAAACAGAATTAGACTTAAAAGATATTGATTAAGTGAGCAAATGTTTAACTAAATAAATGTCAAAGTATATATAAATTGGAATAAAGCTTTAAAAATATCTAGCATATATAAGCACTTTTTATTTTTCTTCAGATTACATTTATTTTTTTTAATGATGTTGTTTTATTGATATGACTTCTTTTCATTCAGTAGTCGAAGAAAGAAAAGAAAAAATGAGAAAGAAAAAAAGAAATCTCCAACAGAATGTCATAAATTTGCATATAGTGTACCCATTCCCATAGTGTGTGCAGAATAAGTACGAAGGGGCTCAAAAAGTTTTGTTTTGTTAATTTGAATTGATAGTTTCTTTTATCTTATGCATCTAGCCATTATCTCAGTTACGGAGATTTAACTAATAAAAACTGAAATCCTCATATTTTTGGAGTTTATACTTCTTAAGAATCGATTTTTATATAAAGCCCCTGGTATAGGATATTATGAGGAGTGAAATTTTAAAAAAGCGTTAACGCTTCTGCGCACGCGCTAAATCTCTCTTCGAAGAAAGAAGGAAGAGTTTCTACTTTTTCTTCGTTTTTAAAATTGCGATCGTTCTTTTCTTATCAAAATTAGACAAAAAAATAATTACAGAACCGGAAAGATAATTTTTATCGCCATGGCACTGTATAACTTTTTTTTTTTTTTTTTTTTTGCAAAATAACGATATTTTAATTTTTTTTCGATTTTTTCTAAAATGAGACAATATTGATGCGTTTTTATTAAAAGAATTTTTCAATCATTCTATACGAATTTCTTATCATTGTTATGAATTGATATTCTATACTAAAAAAGTCCATACTTCGGTCTTTTAGAATCAGTGATTTAAAACATAAAACGCCAAAAACTTTTTTTTTTACGATTTTTAAAAAAAATTCTCAAAATTCTAATTAAATATTTAATATCTTCGTCACTTATAAAAATAATAACATGGAACTAATTTCTGTTTGTCAAAAATTATTATACGTGTTCTGTCCAAATATTGAAATAATTGTTTAAAAATTATGGATTTGAAAAAAAGTTTTTGTATTTTTCATCTAATACCCTTTTTACAAGAATTCATTTAAGCAGTATATATATTTTTTTCCTTTTTTGCTTAAAAATTACCGTTGTTTGTTATCGATGTGTAAAATTTGGAAAAAGTATAACATAAAAGTTAAGCTATCAATAAATTAAAACTTTAAAAAAAAAATCGCCAACTACGTTTCGTCTACTGTCGTCATTGGCATCGAAAACCGGTTTTTGAGCTAACCGACTTTCTCGCGAGTAATGATTTATACCCCATTCCAACTTAACTTGGAAGTTCAAAACACATCTGCTTCTAGGTTATACAAGAAGATGAGGCTGACTATAACAAATGAAAATCACGAAATTAAGCGAGAAAAAAAATACGTGTGAAAAATTTATTTTTGTTTCGTTATAGAAACAAAAGTAAATTTTTGAAAACAATTGAAAGAACCAATGGAAAGAACCAATGTTGAAGCGTTTCTATAGATTTGAATGTTTTTCTTATATGGTGAATGTAAATAATGAGAGAGAGAGAGAGAAGATTTGCAATCCATTTTATTATTTTATATTCTAAGAGAGTTTATTGTTAAATATATAAAATAATGAATGTGAGCTTTAGCATATACAGAGTCGCCCATCCGGTATAGTGGTTAGCGATGCTGACTGCTACGCCGTTGGGCCTGGGTTCGAATCCCGGAGAAGACATGGATGTTTGTAAATGTATAGGGACTTCGCGGCATGGGGATACATTAAATAGCCGTCGAGCCGCAAGTCCTCTCGTGAGGTTAGTGGAAAGAAAAGAGAGGTGGGGGACCCTGACCACCCCCAGGGTGCTCTCCCTCAAAATTGGGGTGAAACCGAGCTAAATCATTCCGTCACCTGCATAGTGCTCAAAGCTACGGCTAACGAAAAGCGTCACTTTGCCATGATGAATTTCGTGGGTCTTGATCTGACTTTTGCCGATCAGGTGGCAAATATATATATATATATATTTAAATATATAAAAACAACCACAATTATCAATTGAAAAATTGAAATATATGAATCCTATAATACCAAAACACTTCAGAATATCAATGGCGAATATAAAAGATAATATCCCATCGTTTTCAAACAAAATTAAAAAATTATAAAATAAAATAAAAATTTATAAAATAAAATAAAAATTTATAAAATATCCAAGTGCAATCTCGGACTTAGGACCGATAAGTGGGGTTAAACTAGTTTGATGGCGCCAACCTTTCCCCTATTGCAACTTGGTAAGTTAATTGGAAAATATCCCAATTTCAAAAAAAAAAAATTAAATTAAAAAGTTAAAATTAAACCATTATACTTTAAATTAAAAAGTTAAAATTAAATCATTATACTTGAAAAATAAAACTATTCGCCATCGCATTCTGAAAGATATTACAATATTAAAATTTAAAAACAATTTAGTGCATAATATAAGTGAACCATCAAACGCCCAAGATGATGCACCCATCTTTAAAATAGTTGTATAGGTAGAAAAAATAAATATTTGTGTGTGAGATCCGAAAGTTCAAATCAAAAAATATTTGAGATCCGAAAGTTCAAATTAAAAATTATCTAAAATCAAAAAGTTCAAACTAAAAAATCCGAAAGTTCAAACTAAAAATCTGAAAGTTCAAGCTAAAAAATCTGAAATATATATATATATATATATATATATATATATATATATTTTATATATATATATATAATTTTTCGAATCAATATGAAAAATGTGAATAGAATAAAGGAAATACATGCATGGTTTCAGTATTATATGAGATGCGTTTATTTACCCTGTTTGTGTACTATGTAATCAAAGACAACTGTAAGGAATAAACTAAAGTCGTGATTCGAAATCGACACACAGTTTTTTCCCCCGAGATGGGCAACCACGTTGAAATTCCTTCTCTCTCCTCTCTTTCTCAAGATATTTCATAATTCGGGATAAATTACATGTATGTTTTTTAAAGCCAAGAGATTGATGACGACCGTTTTTAAACTTTAGTTTAAGGTATCCGACTACTTGCGACAACTTTTTTTTGAAAAAAAAGGAGATATGGAGATCTTTTTGAGATTTTTATATTTATTTAGTATATTTTAAGAAAAAAATCCTAAAATTGGTAAAAGAAAAAAAATTTATTATTATTAAAATGGGAAAAAACTAGTAAAAATGTACAAAAAATTACATAAACGGGGCCCGCTCTCTACACAGATTTTATGAACAAATTCTCAATTTTTCAATTTTGATGTGTTACGTTGTTATTCCTGTTTGAAGTGATCTTCACGATAAGAGATATTTTAATTTTTACAAAAACTAGAGCACTTTATCTAAGTCATTATACGAAATTGCTTAAAAAACATTGACTTTATTCACATAAAGAACTGCAAATTTTGAAATAAAACAGTTATTGATAAATCTGAAGATCAAAACACTTCTACTGTTATGCAGAACATAAGCAAAAAATTTCAGCTAATTATTTTCAAAACTTTTTGAGCAATCGTGGTCCCCGTTTGAGTTTTTCGAAAAAAACACATTTCGAGTAAAACGCATTTTAAACTTTGACATCTTGTGTAAAGTTATGGCATTTGCTTTTACTAAAACGCTTGTAGTTTTTGTTCTAGTGGAGGGAAAATGAAGTACTTGGTATTGTTATTAAGTTAATAAAATGGTCTATAACATAAAGTCATAAAAAAATTTGCCAATTTTTGAAAAAAATCATGGTTTTAGGGTAGTCGGATACCTTTAGATATTCGGAAACACCTATTCCAATCAGTTCCTCTTGTAGTCTGACATTTTTTCCCCCAAGGTAACCGTATGCATTGATTTCTTACTGTGGCATTGCCATAGTCAAAGCAATCTCAAACGTAGTTTCAAAATAGGAAGAGAGAGTATTTAAATATAAACCTGGCAGATTATCTGTATTAAATTGAGAAACTGGAAAGATTCGCGAAGCTCAATATTATAAAAAAATAAATAATATTATAAACGCTAGAACGAGAGAGATGGTTCTTGTTTTAATAAAATTTATGCAGTCAACTTGTAGCTGAAAATTAACCACATTAAATTTAGTAAATACATTTGTTAAGATATCCGACTACATTCGGAACTGTGATTTTGCAAATGCGCATAAATGGATAATTTTCATGATATTTAGTGTCACTTAGATTAGAATATAAGCATAAAATTGTTTTAGGGGCATTGTGACAAAAAAAAACTCATTTAAATACAATATTTTTGCAAAAAATTAACTTAGAATAATCTTTTTTCCAAATGTTTTCCTTTTGTGAAAAATGCTTCTATTACAATAGTATTTGCATGTATGTAGCTCAGACCTCTCTACAGAGGCTCGACTAGAATTTTTGAAATATATAACTTAGAAGTGGGGTTATTCCTATTTTACGACAACAGAGGGGAGCAATTTTAAGTAAAAAACGCCAATAATTATTTCAATTGATGATAACTCTAAAAATAATATGAATTTTTCAAAAATTCTAGTTGAGCCTCTGTAGAGAGATTTGAGCTATATACAGGCAAAATATTATTATAATAGAACCATTTTTCACAAAAGGAGAACATTTGGAAAAAAGATTATTCTAAGCTAGTTTTTTGCCAAAATATTATATTTAAATAAATTATTATTTGTCAAACTGTCCTTAAAACAATTTTATGCATGTATTCTAATCTGAGTGACACTAAATATCATGAAAATTATCCATTTATGCGCTTTTTTTAAAATCACGGTTCCGAACGTAGTCGGATACCTTAAATATGTAAATCTGGTTTCCACTTGATTAAACTTTTTTTAAAATATTAAAATCATGATCTGGTTTAATGAGAGCCACTATCGTAGACCACCTTTTACTCCTCATAGACCACAAAATTATCTTTTAGCTGACGTGGACCCCTTGCACAGGTCCTCATAGACCTCTGGGAGTCGATATAGACCGCTTGAGATCCCTGTGTTAGTATGTACCCTCATAAGAGAGGTTTGTGTACCCAACTGATACGTGTAATTTTTACGAATGTTATGTAAATATGTGAAGGTCTCCTTGGACTTCACTTTGAGAACGAGAATAAATAGGAGTCATGTAAGAACCAGTAGCCATTTTTATAAACAACTTTCTTTATTTGGTTATCTTATCCAAATAGAATCAAAGACTCTAACAAATATATCTAACTAGTATTATGAGGTTTTAAAGGTAATATCCTTTAAATTAACTTAATTAATGATCCAATTAATTAACCATTCAATAACGATCACGCAGAGATTACCACGATAAGAGATCCCAGAATTATATTCTATGTTCTTATTGAACATTTAATTTTAATTTCATTCGCAATAATAAGACTAATATTTACCACACTGCAATTCAGCTCAGCTCAGCTCAGCTTTTATCTGAGATTAAATCTTCCAACAAGAAATCTTCAATTTAACTTCACTATAACTTTCTGCTTCAATCTCTATCTCCTACTGCTCTAACTTTACTATTCCGTTTGACTTAAATACTTTATCTAATCTGCATATAACAAGGAATCCTGTCCGCTTTTTGGAGTTGATTGGAAATAGGTAGGGAATTAAATTTCCCTAAAAAGGACGACTCAGAAGGTTAGTGATAAAGTTCCGTATAGATTTGTCACAAATAAAACTTTATGTGTCAAGTTTCTCTAACACAATTTATCTGAATTGATTTATTGAATCATTTTTACAGTATTATTATGGCAACATAACAAATAAAATTTTTAAAAAATTCATCATGCAACTAATATATTAAAAACTTGTGTGTCACCATTCCGATATAGTGTTGCTAAACAATAAACCCATGTATAAACTATATTTAACATTAAAATTCATCTAAAACTGAGATCTGAGACATTATTAAAAGAATAAAAAAGTAATTCTATGACAACGAATTTACAACTGGATTAATTTCTAAGGGGTTATATTATTAGCATCATTTATAAAAATAATTTTAATTTTTTACACAGGTGTATAGTAAAAAGTCATTGGCTCTCTTTCGATCTCTCTCTCACCAAATCCAACCTAATCATTAAGCGGAAGTAAAAGATTACCTGTTTATATTTTAGAACAAAGAAATCGTCGCCTCTGCTCGCTGACGGGTTGGCGAAACTAATCGGTTCCTCTGCAATAGGCAATTACCTTTTTCCTGGTGAAAGGTTCTTCGATCTTTTCCCAGACTGACTTCATTATCGGACAATGAAGAAGCTCATGAATATCAATATAAATTATTAAATCATGCTAAGTAATATATCACGAAATTAGATGTATAACTTGTTTTGTTTATTTTCTGGTCAATAGATTGTTTTTTCTTTCTGCTCTGTAGCAGTTATACCCATGCTCGTCTATTTATCGATTTGCTTGTATTCTAATGGTTTGCCTGTAGATTCTGACGACAAACAGACAACAAACAGACAACAGATTGTAATCATGCAAATTTTAATCAGTCTTTGATGAAACATAATGATCTCAATCGGTCGTTAGTCAGGTTTGGAAGATAGTCCAAATTAATTCATCATTGTTTTTTCACTTAGTGTCATCAGTATTTATGCCCATAATTGAATGTTTCTTGATAGTTCGCTTTTCATTTTGATTAAACCATTGTTTACATAACTCTCTCTCTCACATACACATACGCTCGCATTAAATTTTCAGTTATTGATTATTGATTTAAAATGCAGTGAAACATGTTTCAGGTATCCGACTTCGTTCGGAACCGTGATTTTAAAAAGGCGCATAAATGGATAATTTCCATGATATTTAGTGTCTCTTAGGTTAGAATACATATATAAAATTGTTTTAAGGACATTTTGACAAAAAATAATTATTTTAATGCAATATTTCGGCAAAAAATTAACTTAGAATAACCTTTATTCAAAATGTACTCCTTTTGTGAAAAATGCTTCTATTATACTACTATTTTGCCTGTATATAGCTCAGACCTCTGTACAGAGGCTCAACTATGAATTTTGAAAAATTCACATTATTTTCAGAGTTACGACCATTTGAAATAATTATCGGCGTTTTTTTCTTAAAATTTCTCCCCTCTGTTGTAGTAAAACGTGGATAAACCCACTTCTAAGTTATATATTTCAAAAATTCTAGTTGAGCCTCTGTACAGAGGTCTGAGCTATAGACAGGCAAAATATTATTATAATAGAAGCCTTTTTCACAAAAGGGTAATATTTTGAAAATGGGCGACTCTATGTTCATTTTTTTTGTCAAAAAATATTGTACTTAAATAACTTTTTACTGTAATACTATTCTTAAAACAATTTTATATACATTTTGTAATCTAAGTGACACTAAATACCATAATTATTATCCATTAAAACGTTTTTGCAATATCACAGTTCCGAACGTATTCGGATACCTTAACGCGAAGACGCATAAGACGAAATAGCGGTTAACACGCAATAATACTTAAGTCCCGACAAACTATATTATGTATTTTCCTGCAATTTTTCCCCTCTTAACTCGAAACGAAAATCGCTTAACATGAAAAGATTTCCTTACCGGAAATGAACAAAATACAGAAAACACAAGTCGAATTTGTCTGTCCTATTATATAGTGGCTGGCCTTGTCACGAGTTCGAGCCCAGTAACTCTAAAGACCCGCCGTGTAGGGCAGCGATGCACGTTAAATCTGTCGAGAGCTGAAACGTCCTCCCGTTTGTGTGGTATGGTAGTTAGAAGAAGGGGGTGCCAGCTCAGGTGTCGTCCCCGTCACTTAACCATGGTTCAAAATTACGTGGTCCGTCGCCAAAAGTCCTCGTGTAGCTGAGCACTACGACTTTAATATTCACTCACTCTGTCCTATTATATAATCGAAAGAATTCATTACAGTAGATGATGATAATATGTCTGTGCAGCCCCAATTATGACAAATAAAGACATTTTGGAGATTGTGCAAAGCTAAAAAAATATCATGGATGCAGATTCCGATGCCAAAAATGAAATGAATAATGCAACTCCTGTTCCCACATCATCGAAATGAGGAACATCAGGAAAAGTATGCGTTGTTATTCAGACACACAGTCCAATGGTAAAATGAATAACAAAATGGATGGCATCGAACCATTTGCTGACGATTTGATGCTAAAAAACACAACGCAAAGAAAAATATCAGATTATTTTTCAAAAACTCACTAAATGTTTTATTTTTCAAAACATTTGAATATTTTGTATTAAATTCTTTTAAGTTCCTGTGGATGTTCTTATTTCATTGATTTTTATTAAATACATGCATATACACATATCTAACTAAGTAAAATGCACTCTAATAAACTTAATTTTGTTGAATATATGTGTTTTTTTGGTAATATTTTTTACCATGAAAGAATATTTCATTCCCCTCTTTTTCTTCTTAAGGAGAATTTTAATTGTACCTTTAATCAAGCTTTTATACATTGTTCTCACGTACATTGATTGTATATAACACATTGAACACGTTTAACGACTGTAGTGCTATTTGCTAACACACTCGTGTTGTACGGACAGGTTCATCTGAGGAGCAGCTTCATCATGAACGGCGTCTGCGTGCGGTGGCGAGGAACTCTGGACTTGGAGAGACTCGACGGTGTTGGGTGCCTTGAATTCGATGAAGAGCTCGCGCGGGTAAGCATTTCTCCCACTCGAAAATTTTGAAGTTTTGCTTTTTTCAATTCCTACTATATTAGCTCACTCCCTCTATATATTTATTTATTTTATTCAATTCCTACTATTAGGTCACACTCTCTATATATTTATTTATTTGTTTGTTTGTTTGATTATTTATTTATCTTGGTGAAATTTTCAATCGTTAATAAAATACATTTTAAAGCGCTCAATTGAGCTGAAACTTTATGTACGCGATGATTTTGGATGACAATACAATAATAATCAATAAAAATTATTTGATTAAAACTAATTATTCAAAGAATTACAAATACAGCTACCTTGGCATGATTTTTGGCGACTTGTGTCAAAACTCGAAAAGGTTTTTTTCTCACATTTTAAAGCGCTCATTTGAGCTGAAATTTTCTATACGCTATTGTTCTGGATAAAGATACAATAATTTGAGGTAACCCCCTGGGTTCCACCCTGGACACTAAGATGAACTTTAGGCAAAGAATAACCAGACGCCATTTGTATAATAACAAATTATATTTACTCAATAGATTGAATTAGAAACCTTCCAGTTACAAATATTAAACAATATGTCTACGTCAAAGGGATTTACCTTTACTATTAAATTAAATTACAAAATATGAAATTAATCAAGTACTAAGCTCAATATTGAACAGGTTTACCGGAATAGGAGGACCGAGAAATATACGCAACTAGAATTATTAATCTTCATTAAATTTTCGCTAACTTTATTATATATTAACTCTTGTGGTCAGAAAACTAAGTTATAATATATCACCTGGCTGTAATGTCGTTCTCTCCAGGTAGATCAATTCTTCTAATGCTACTTCGCTGAATAATAACAGTGATGCTCTAAGCACGCAATCCACTAGAATCCTATTAACTTCGTCACTACCGCTCTCGACTCAATCGCCTTTTATCTGCTAACTTACAACGCTCTCCTTAAAATACCTTAATTCATTTACTTATCCCATTTTCTTCTTTTAGAGCTGATTGGAAATATACGCGAATTTACAATCCCCAAAGACGCCTACACGTATTAGTGGAAAAGTGACGAATAGATTCTCGTCACACACACACATTGAATTATAATTAATTAAAATTGACTGAAACAAACTATTCAAAGAATTACCGATACAGCCATTTTTAATGGTTTCTGACGCCCTCTTAGATTCGTCTCTATTGTTGTAACAATATAATTGTTAAAACAAAGACAAAAGTTGGCCACGAAAACCTGTTTTTCAGCCAAACTAGCCAAATCGGGTGAGCATTGTTACAACAATGCAGACACCCAAATCATACTCTTTTTTTCAATTCCTCTACTATTACTTCACTCTCCCCTATTTATATATATATATATATATATATATATATATATATATATATATATATATATATATATATATATATATATATATATATATATATATATATATATATATATATATACATATATATATATATATATATGTGTGTTATTCAAATTTTTAATAAAATACTTTTTGTTCATCCATTCAAAGTAGGAACTGACTTGAATTTTTTTTATATTACTTGTGTGTGTTTTAACCCCTGTTAGTTAAATGAAGGTTACGAATCACTAAGGTGGAATTCACCTTCATTGGAACTTTTTTTTATGTTCATATAATTTTTCGTGTGCTTGTGAAGATATCTTCATTCTGTCAATATATATACGGTAATACCCCGAACTTAAGTGATAGGTGGGGCTGAGTGATAACCGCATAAGTCTGAGTATGATTTCGCATGTAAATAGATATAAATTATTTTTAGTTTGGAACCAAAAGGAAAGAAAATAATGATTTAGAAAAAAAAAATGTTTCATAAAAAATCTTAGATAACACAAATACAAAACCGCAAACCGAAGTTATTTCGATATAGAAAGGTTCATAAAATCAAAGTAGTATCCCGGATCAAAAATTTCTTTTTCTCCCACAAAATGTCCTCGTAACATGCTAATAATTGTTTTTATTCCTTGTTTTGTTGAAAAAATATACTCTTCGTTGGAGTCTATGCTTTTTAAAATTTTTAATATTTTTCAATTAAACTGAGATTTTCTTTCAAATTCGCAACCTCACATTCGATCTTCTGATTGAACTGGTTCTAAAGGTTCAAGTTCTTCCATGTCTTGTTCTTGCTCGTGCATTTCTTTGAACTCAACCATTGTCAGCTCCTGATTGCAGGAGTTCTTGAACACCATCTTTATCCACTTCTAAAATTATTTGCCTGTCAAAATCCACAACTTTTACATCACATTACCAAATTTAATCAATTTTACCAATCCCCCCCTCCCTTCAAACAAAAGACGAAATTTGAAAATCGCGTTACACAGAGTTCGCATAAATCGGAGTAGCTACGTTCGGAACCGTTATTTTGCAAAAGCGTATAAATGGATAATATTTATGATATTTAGTGTGACTTAGATTAGAAAATGCATATAAAATAGTTTTAAGAATACTATTACAATAAAAAATTATTTAAGTACAATATTTTGACAAAAAATGAATATAGAATGACCTATTTTCAAAATATTCTCCTTTTGTGAAAAATGCTTCTATTATAAAAATATTTCACCTGTATATAGCTCAGACCTCTGTACAGAGGCTCAACTAGAATTTTTGAAATATGTAACTTAGAAGTGAGTTTATCCATGTTTTACGACAACAGAGGGGAGAAATTTTAAGAAAAAAACGCCGATAATTATTTCAATGGGTTGTAGCTCTGAAAATAACCTGAAGTTTTCAGAATTCATAGTTGAGCCTCTGTACAGAGGTCTGAGCTATATACAGGCGAAATATTTTTTATAATAGAAGCATTTTTCACAAAAGGAGAACATTTTGAAAAAAAGTTATTCTAAGTTAATTTTTTGCAAAAATATTGTATTTAAATATTTTTTTTGTCAAAATGTCCTTAAAACAATTTTATACATGGATTCTCTAATCTAAGTGACACTAAATATCATGAAAATTATCCATTTATGCGCTTTTGTAAAATCACGGTTTCGAACGTAGTCGGATACCGTAAGTAGTGGTATTACGGTATATTGTAGTTTTACTTAATAATTCAGCACCATTTTTTTAATTGTTTTACGTTTACGCAAGTAATACCAAATTGTTAAAGAGTTGATGCATTATATTTAATCCCGTTAATAATAATTGGGATGATTGCTTTAATTTCAACTATTCAATTGCTTTCGGAACCAATTTCGAAAATTAAAAAAAAAACTCTCGAAAAGTTAGCTTTTTAGACATTTTCTAAATCTAGAGATTACGAACTTGTTCAAAACACTATAAATTTTTTTGTTAAAATGTAGAAAAAAATGCCACTATTATTATAATTTTAAAATAATTAAAATTTATTTAGTTGTTTCATTTTTAAAGTATTTTCATTCATAAAATGATGTGTATTAATTTGGTATTATAATAATCTAAGCAACATGCGAAATGAGATTAAATCTTACTTTATCAGATAGAAGATTCTCGTCTCAAACAACAGATAGAGGCTTACAATAAAAGAGTCCAGGAATTAGAAGTCAAGCAGAGAACTTTCTTGCCACCTCGGATGAAAAGACCAAGGAATGAGGTACGTCAAAAAACTTCCTCCATTAATTGAGTTTCAATTTTAAAAAGCTTTTCCAGTTTTGAGTTTACCGTTGTAAGCCTGTTTGGTTTGAACTTTAAAACTCAAATATCAAACTTAGTTCCGAGGTCGAAATTCCATCATTCTCGTATTTTCCAATGCGCAGCCAAACATATTCTTTTTATTTTATCGATTGTTGGGCACAACAATAGTAAATTATCGAATAAATAATTAGCATTAATTCATAAAATTAATTATTAACAACAAATACTAATCAAATTTTACGTACTATATGCAAGAATTACAATCAATCAAGAAAACAAATTAAGTGTTATGGGGAGGTTATGGACCCAATGACCCCCCCTTAGTATGTCACTGCCTGTAGCTCTAGAGCTAAATTAAATCAAACCACTCAAAACTAGTTAAAATTTATTTCGTTGTTGTCACCATAAAAGATGAATTTTTACATTTTATTTAAATATATTAAAAGACATTTGATTTAACCTTTTAGAGTTTGTAATATAACTCCACTAAAAGATTTTAAAATCTGTATTATTTTTTGTTGTTCTATAGTTTAAATGAGAAAAGTGAATAGCTTTTATTGTTGCAGTATAACAGGGAGAGGAAAGTGTATATATGTAGTATATATAGCCTAAGAAAGTTTCAAATTTTAAAATAGCTCTACTTTTGTTTAGATGCGTCAGTTCAAGTAATATTTTAATGTTTCTAAAATAATTTCATTGATTTAAATACCAATATTCTACTGTTATATTTAACGAAAACCATCAGAGTTTGTGTAAAACCATATTTTCCTTTTCAAATTTCGCTTACAAAATCTGATATTCGAAACATCTGAGGTGTATCTCCAACTTATACTTAAAAATTGAAAGAAAAAAAAAAACTTTTAAAAAACTTCGCATATAATTTTCCGAAATCATGAAAAGGCGTTTATATTTTATTGAAAGCTACAAGGTGAGAATCTTTCGTGTAAAACGAGATCGTTCTCATGGACTTTTTTCACTCCTGAAAGCCTATGACAAAAATATGAAAAATAGAAAGAAAAAAAAATTCTAAATGTTCAGATCGAAACGGAAAGGATGGCTCAGTTTTCAAACAATCACTTTTTTATTCCCGCGACCATCTGCTTCGAGAGTAGGAGAACCGAAGACGGAGCTGGAACAAAACTCTCAGCAGTGTCACACAGAAGAATAAAATGAAAAAAAGCATACATATTTTTTGCATTGTTATTTTACACCTCCCTTTTTAGAAGGGAGGCGATCCTCATAAAGGGCGGTTAAGGTGCAAATGATGGGTAATGAGGGCTACGCGCGTGGCGATGGAACACATCTGCCGTGGTGTTCATCGTGTAAAACACACACGGATTTATTTTAAATTGTGGCCCTTGCCCTTCGTCTTTATCGGTGTGTAGTGATTAGTCCAAAATCTACACTAAAAATAACTGCGTTCTTTACGCTACTCACAGTTGTAGTTCGAACAAAGTTGCTGACTGAATAGTTCCCTTTCCGGAGTTCGATAGTCGATATAAAAATTCGAAATAATGCTGAGAATGCTAAAGCAAGAAGTATCTATAGTATCTGGTGTCATCAAAATAATTTTAAAAATTCAAAAAGTATTGAATAGATGTTGCTTTAGTAATATAGAAAAGTTCTCATGACTATTTGAACAATAAAACTAATCTAACAAATACAACAATTGAGAGATTTGACAGGTTCTTCAATCTATTCCATAATTTTCGCTGACTTTATAAAGTTTTATTTGCAGCTGATTTTCGTTTGTTTATCCGTGAGACAGAAAGTATGAATGTATATATATTGCGCCCATATCTGCATTTAAATTAAAAAATTTATTAATAATTAAACATTTTTCTTTTTCGATTTATATATATATACTCTTTTTCAATGTTGGATCATTCACCATTGGATCTACATATAATGAACCTCTGTTTTACGAATTTTCCTATTTTGCGAACTTTTTCCTGGAACCAAGACCATTTCACTATTTTCTTTGTAGAATAACCTTCACAATAACGAAGTGTATTTTCTATTTAACGAAATTCTCTCTTGTTATTCGATTTTTTTTTTTTTTTTTTTACTCTCTGATTTTGAAGTATTTCAAGATATTTTTCTCAAACCATTCTCTCCTTTATCACATTTTATGGTGAGCAATTACCTTGAACAGGTATGACTGGGTGTCTAATTCACCTGGAGCAATGAAATGGCCACAGATTTCAAACAAAACCTCAAATAAAACTAACAGATTTTATCAAGAATTAAATTTAAGGACGCATGTGGTAGTGTATGCTTAAAATTACTGGTTATAAAATGATGTACGTATAAAATTGCTCGTAATCTTAAAATTAGAAAATGTCGTTAAAAAGTTCGTTAGTTTAAATATAAAATTCTTTCTTAAAGTTGAAAATACAATGTATTCCTGGACAATATCTTTTTTCCCTTGTTTTATTTGCAGATTTTTTTTTCGATGGGTAAGATATATAATTTGAATAGATATTAACTCTAAAAAAAAGTATGAATAATTACTTTTTTTTAAATAATATATAGTGCTTATGAATTTAAAATTTGTTGAATAGGATTTTTAAAGTATACTAAAAAATAAATCTCTATTTAAAGAATTTTCCACATAACTTAGGGGGAGAAGAGAGGGAAAATAAACGGATATGCGTATAAATAATTAGCTAAAGTTTAACGGTTTACGATATTTAACACGGCGGAGTTTTTTTGCGCCTCCGTTCTTCATTGAAATGTGTTATCTTCAGATTGAATCTTTGGGCACGCTCTCCACTACTAGAGTGTAGGGAAGAGGTTGTTATTCTTGATGATTATCTGGAGGAGGGGGTTTGAGAGGCTTTTTGTCAAGGTTGTGTGAAAAACGTATCCATAGTACATAATCTGTTTTTATTCTATCACAGGGTGGTAAAGGAAGAGAAGAAAAGAAGAAAAAATAAATGTTTATATAAAGAAAGTTTGGGAGAAAATAGTAGTTTGCTACACACACACACACATATATATATATATATATATATATATATATATATATATATATATATATATATATATATATATATATATATATATATATATATATATATTTATTTATAATAAATCAATGACCAAGTGATATTCGAGTCAAATTGTTCATACTTATTTAACTAATGCGATGGTTGGGGGACATCAAATAAATGTAGTACATTAAATAAAGACAAAGTAATAGTTAAAATTGTGAAATATATGTTTAACGCGAAAACGCTTAAGACGAAATATCGATTAACACGAAATAATACAACGGTTCCGACAAACTTTTATGTATTTTCATGCAGTTTTTTTTCTCTTTACTCGAAACGAAAATCACTTAACAAAAGATTTCCCTTCTGGGAATGAACAAAATACGGAAAATACCAGACACTTCGTGAAATGTTTGAGAAAAGTTCTGTATTATTGGACGGTCCTATTATATTATCGGAAGAATTCGTTGCAATAAAAGATGATAATGTGTATACAGCCAAAATTATGGCAGACAAAGACATTCAAGAGTTTTTTCAAAGCTCAAAAAATAATGTTAATACAGATTCCAAAGACAACAATGAAATGAATAATGCACCTCCTGTTCCCACATCATCCGAAATGAGGAATATCATGAAAAGGATGCGCAGTTATTAGGACGCACATTCCAATGGTGAAATGAATAAGAAAGTGAACGAAATCAAACATTTTGTTGATAATTTGATGTTAAAAAAATAGTGCAAAAAATTTTCAGATTATTTTTGAAAACCCACTAAATGTTTTGTTTTTTAAAAGCTTTAAAACTTTGCATCAAAAATCTAGTAAATGTTTTTGTTTTTTCTAGTAAATTGATATTTACTATGTATGTGTGTGTGTGTGTGTGAATACATGCTTATATAAATATCTTTTTAAATAAAATGTAATCTAATAAACTTAATTTTGTTGATTTTCCTTTTCTTTTCCTTTTTTTTTTTGGCAGTATCCATTAAAACGAAAAAAGAGTTCAGTCCTTTCAATTTCATGTTAAACGATTTTCACTGTATATTCTAAAGTAATGGTAACTGTCGGAGCTTGTGCGAAACCAGATAATTTGTGTTACTCTTATGTTTGAAACTTGAGCGATCTGTTTAAATGTAAGGATTCATTTTTAGGGAACAATTTATTAGTAGATATTTTCTTTTGCAGGCAACAATTGAAGAAGCAAGTCCAAGCAGTTCGGGATCCGTCAGTAATTAATTAGGTTCATTCCAATGGTTTCACAGTGGGGTGTGTAAATATTACATATCTTTAGAAGAAGAGAATTCCTCGAAAGCGGTAAAGAAGAGTTGTAGATAAAAAAAAACAAATGTGTTAAGTTTATATAAAATATTTGTATCTTTTAACGGAAAATAAACTCTCTTAATTATTTATTTAAAAAGGATAGTTTGGGTCTTTTTTTTACAAGAAATAAGTCTTTCCCACATTCAGTTTTTCAAAGTAGCCGTGGTAGCCTAGTAGTCAGAGAACGAACCTGGGACTGGGGCATGTCATGAGTTCGAGCCCAGTAGCACTGTATACTCGCTGTGTAGGGAAGTGATGCACGTTAAATCTGTCGAAAGCACAAACGTCCTCCCGTTGGTGTGGAAGTTAGGAGAGGGGGTGCCAGCTCAGGTGTCATTCTCGTCACTTGACATTGGTTCAAAATTACGTCCGTCTCCAAAAGCCCTCGCGTATCTGAGTTGTGCGACGCACAGTGGGCAGTTTTCACGATCTTGAGCACGAAAATTATTTTTTATGGCTTTAAAGTCTTCATAATTATATCTAATGATCAAAAATCATAGTAATTAATTTAAATGAATATTCTTCTTTGTTTTTTACTAAAAAATAACGTTATTAGGGTCTTAACTAATTTATACCAATTTTGAATTTGATCAAGAATAAATGATTGCTAATTGGAACTAGTTTTTGAACAAGGATCTAATTGATATTAACAGAGGCAGTAATTTACACGGGGGAGAATATATACAAGAAATTGTGTGGTAAGTTAAAAAAATTAAATTTGAACAGATTAAACAAATGCAATCAAATATAGCATTGTACATATACAATAAAGAATAATGGGTAGTGTTTAAAAGGACTCGTCACCCTTTGAACATTTTTTTTACATATGTATTTAAAAAATATATTTTAGTATTTCATATAATATTTTTATTTAAGAAAATGAAACGAGATAAAGTTTTGCTCATATTATTCCCACAATTTTACAAATTTAATTTTTTGAAAAAAATTTGGAAGTTTTTAAAATTCTACTTTTTGTGTGTTAATTAATTTTTTGAGACATAACATTTTTGTAATATTTCTGAGGATGTTTTAAATACTCTTAAGGATTGATTTTACATTACCTTAATTAGTTTTGGAAGAAAAAAAATAACAAAATGTAGAGAGCTGAAATTCAACCAAATGCCTAATATTTCCCACATTTCAATTTTTTAAAAAAAGGAGCATTCAATTTACAGCAATGTGGATCCCTAATTTTCTTACATGAATTGCATATAAGACACAGGGGGGGGGAATGGAAGTGATTGGTAAATAATTGTGGAAGAAGTAGTATTTTGAATGCGAAAAAACACAGATTGAGAAAAACCATTTTAAAGTTTATAATTATGAAAAAATAATTATTATAAGAACAAATAAATACAAAAAACCACACTAAAGTATTAGCTACATATATTCTTCTTAAAAATAATAAAATCTAATATAAACCTTACTCCTCCGACAACCCCACATCATTCGACTTGGAGAACTTTTCATTTCTACGGCACCTCATCCATATTCCCCCTACAAACGAGCAGAAATTTTTAACAATTTGCCTAAATTTTAATTGCTGATGGTCCTCGAATTTATCAAAGTCCGTTGTAGTCCTAACTAAACCCAAAACAACATTAGTTTTGCGCTTGGGATCTTGCTCTTACTTCCACACATTGAATAAGGCACGCCAGTAATATCATCAGCCAACGCTGAAAAAAAAATCATAAGTTTGGGAATAGCAGAAAGTAGCAGCTAAATTTGATATTAAATTAAAGGTTTATATCTAATCTATGTGACTTAAGTATTACTGTGATCAATCCGTGTCAATCCCAAAAGTTCTAGTCCATTAAACACAGAAAGCTGACACACGTTAGTAGGAGTTATATGCTGTGCTAAATGTTATGTTTTTACAATTTTTAATATAACTTGAACCTAATTTGAAAGTCAAATCAAGAAATTACTTACCTATGGCATCTATTTTTAGAAAAAAAACCGCTAAAATCTGCAAAATCTTTTTCAGACGAAACGATTGAATTTACGACTGTAAAATGAGGTTCGCAAGTGCTTCTTGTAGCAAGAACAAACCCGATCTAAGCCGATGATTGTTGACGAGTTCTATTCGCGTACTGACAAAGACTATTTACCTCATGGCTAGGGAACCTATGAGGACCATACATTGTAGGGTTTCGTTTTATTTCGCCCAACTTCAACTACAGTTAGAAATTTAATTCATTTAAAGTAAGTAGTAGCACCAGAGCTGTCAAAAAGACATTTAAATTGATAAATTTGCAAAAATTTAGTATTAGGTAAGCAGGGGTCTACCCGAAACCGAAAAACATGACAAGAGGTCTATGAGACAAAAAAAGTTTAGGAACCTCTGGTATAAGTCATCGATGCAAGTGACCAGACTAGACGGTAGCATTTTTCCTTTTGAAAAGGGTGGAAATTCAATTTCCTCCAACCAACAAATGTTTTGCCTTCAATTCTAAGCCGCACTCGATTTTCAATAGCATTAACACTGGTAAAATAGTGCGACTTAGATTCGAGAAAATGCTGTATTTTTTAAAAATAATGAACACAATGAATCGCCATGTTTCTTCTTTTTATACATTTAATATTGATTGGTGATTCTGGAAGTAACTGAAGTGACATCACATGTCAAAATATTTTAGTAAAATTCAACTTAACTAATTAGAAACTAACAAGAGAAACTCAATACATTTCTAAATAAAATTTCAAAAGTAGGCCAGGGTTGTTTTGACAGAATGCAAACACTTTCCGAGTGATTTCTCAAAATAAATATGAAGATAAACAGAAAAGAAGAACCCTCATGTATGGGAAATTCTCATATTCTTGCAGGAAAATTCTATTTCTTTCCATCGTGTCACACATTGAATGAATTCGTTCCACGGAATTGAAATCGACAAGGGAGGCGTTCCATATTCTCAAATAAATACTGCCTATAATAAAATGGGCTCTCACAACCCCTTGTACTTAATCGGAAACCTTTATTATTAGCCCCGATAAATGGTTAGGGGTGGACAGCTACCATTCATTCCACAAAAGAATTACGGGGAGGACGATAAAGCGTTGAAGAGAACGTCTCATTGAATATGACGTACGTTTTGACAGCACCTGGGGTTGCTGAAAAAAAAAGATCGATCAATTTAGAGAAGAATCTCAACAAAAGCCTTGTACAAAAGGTGACACAACAAGTGATGTGTGAATCGCTCTTAAATAAGTAATAAATCTTTCTTCTTTTTTTTTCGTTCCAGCGTTTCTCAACGATTTGTTCCACTGAAGAGCAAAAGAGTAAATATGTGTATAGTTATCAAGCATATATTAGATGAAATTTGTTTAAATAAATTTATAATTGAGCTCCATCATTCAGTATTGCATCATTCGTACTCTGGATGTGAATGATGCAATACTGAATACAGTGAAATACTTTTAACGCGAAAACGCTTAAGACGAAATATCGATTAATACGAAATAAGAGAGACAACGGTTCCGACAAACTACTACGTATTTTCATGCATTTTTTCCCCATAACAAGATACGAAAATCGCTTAAATAAAGCATTTCCTATTCCTACATCATCCGAAATGAGGAACATCATGAAAAGTATGCCCGTTTACTCCAATGGTGAAATAAATAGCAAAATGGATGACATAGAACAATTTGTTGACTATTTAAAAAAAATAATATACAAAGAAAAATGTCAAATCATTTTCTAAAAATTCAATAAATGTTTCGTTTTTCAAAAAAAGGTGAAAGTTTTGTATTAAATTTCATTAAGTTTTTGTTTCATTGATTTTTATTATTTAAATACATGCATTTATACATATCTAATATACATAAAATGTACTCGAATAAATTTAGTTTTGCTGAATATATGGTGTGTGGTGGTGGTTTCCTCCCCTTTTTATATATATATATTCTCTGACACCAAATTCTTTTAACACGAAACAAATATTTCAGTCCCTTCGATTTCGAGTTAAACGATTTTCACAGTATTTAATTATACATATTTTTGGTTATTTACTTGAATTCCCATTTTCTTTTTCAATTCCTATTATTAGCTCGCACTCTCAATATATATATTTATTTATCTTGATGGGATTTTCAATCGTTAAAAAAATACATTTTAAAGCGCTCAATTGAGCTGAAATTTCATATACATGATTGTATTGAATGACAATACAGTAATTTAATTATAATTAATAAAAATTAATTGTTTAAAACTAATTGTTCAAAGAATTACAAATACAGCCACGTTGACATCATTTTTGGCAACTTAGCGACCATTTTGGCGACTTCTGTCAAAACATGAAGTTTTTTTTCTCACATTTTAAAATACTTGCTTGAGCCGCAATTTTCTATACACTATTGTTTGGGGGTAAAAACAGGATAATTTAATTAAAATTAATTAACTGAAACTAATTATTTAAAGAATTACAGATACACAGCCACGTTGGTTTCATTTTTAGCGACTTGGATCAAAATTTTAAAATATTTCTTTTTCTCACGTTTTAAAGCATTCAGTTGAACTGAAATTTTATGTACACGATTGTTTCGGATGACAATACGATACTTTAAGTATAATTAATAAAAATTAATTACCACTTAATGTTGTGGTTCTGTCATATGTATATACATATTTATATTAATTGTAACTATTTAATAAAAAGTAGCTACAATAAAATTTTCTTTGTTCATCTCTCTCTCTCTCTCTCTCTCTCTCTCTCTCTCTATATATATATATATATATATATATATATATATATATATATATATAAGTCGGAATTGACTTAAATTTTTTTTTATATTACTTGTTTCATAGAAAAACCACGCTTAATATTTTTGCCATTTTGTCAATATTGAGTATAGGAGCTAATGTCTTTTAGTTTACCTAGATTTCTTTCACAAAAACAATGGAAAAGTAAGTTCGCCAGTGAAAAGGCGTGATTAACGAACATGACGTCAAAGGGGCGTGGCCCAGTATCAACGAAGCATGCTATTAAGCAAAAGATGGATGCACTAGTTTAAGCATGGTAAAAAGTAAAAAGAAAAGAAGAATAAAGAAAAGCATAAGAAATTGTAGGTTATTAACAGCAATTTATTACACTTGGTAGGAAACTATATTTCATAGCTATTCAGTTCACACTAACTACTATAAATATGCAGGTTATTTTTAAATATTTGTATTTCTGCTTAACAATGTGATTCTTTCCATAGAATTCTGCCCATTCAAAAGAAAGTATTGAGAGTATCCTGCTTCCTTAAGCCAAAACTAATAAGTAATTGGTAATATATACGGTAATGAAAGGAATATAGAGAAATTCATTTTTGTCTCAATTTCTATCTTAAATCACAACAAAATTCCTCCCAGGTTTAAAATGTGCTCTGGTATGAGGTTTGTATTCAGTTATATAAAATTATCTTTGTAAAAAGTAATTTATAAAAAGCATTTTAAATTTACTTTTAATTTATAGGCAGTTCAATAAGCACAAAACAATTTATCCTTAAATCTAAATAAAGATAAAAGATAATTTTTTTCTGATATGAATGCTATTTGTATTTTATCTTTTTTTATAAAAAAAACTCAGATATGCATTAATTGATCATACATTGTCAAGTTTCAAATGGAATCCTCTGCATTCTAATACGTATAGACAATTATTTATAAATTCTGCACAAGCTAACTTACATTGTTTCAAGAGCTAGAAACTTAAGATATAGTCATAAATATTAATTTTTGTAAAATGATTTAAGGTGCCTGACTAGTGCAAAAACGTCAATTTTGATGAAAAGGACGATTTTTTTTACATTAAATTTTATATAGTTGAATTTTCTGCTTTCTAAAAATACCTTACTTTTATTTGTACTTCGATTATTTACGAAGTTATAACAGTTTTTATGTCAAGAGAGCAGCAAAAACGAACCAGAAGTTAGATATGGAAACCGGAAGTGTGTGTGTTGGCATTTTAATACTTTTTTGACACTTTTTTGGCGTTTATCGAATTTATTTAAAAAAAATATTAACTTAAGTAAGGTAATGAAAGGGCATGATGATATTTTTTAAAAAATAATTTATCAGTTTTAAGTGAAATTTGGCAAATAGATTCGTAAAATTTTTGTCATTTTCCGATTTTCTTATGCTTTTGCTTCTCGATATTTTGTTTCATATTTAACTTTATTTTATATATTTGATAGAAAACTCTGTTCTTAAAGACAAAATATTAATTTATTATGCTTCAAGCAAGGTCTGGGAGGTCTAAGGAATTTGCTTCATCATTGGTGCTAGCAGTAATGTGTGAATGTTGACACAGAGCTAATCCCAATAATACTTCGTCAACTGATGACAAAAAGTTGAAATCTATTCATAAATGTTTCGAAATTTACTCAGAAAGCCTTTTTCAGTAACATTTTATGGAGTATTTTACTTAAAGATACAATTATTATATATATATAAACTTGAAACATTTCGCTTATTTTGTGGAAATATATATACCTGTTTTTTCATATAAAAATATTATTTTTTAACGTAATTAAGTTTTTCTAGTGGGCTTTTTTATATCTCTAATTTGCATTTAAAAAAGACTATGCATTTAGACGTTAAGAAAAGCTTTTTTGACTCTATAAAATTGGTAACAAAATTAAAAAAAAAGAATTTGTGTGAAACTAATATATAATACTGATATGGGTTTATAAAAGGTTTATTCTTTTGATATAAAGAGGTTTTAAGTTGTTTTAGCTGAATAATTTTTTTAAGATTTTGATTTTAAATCTTTAAATGCGTTTTTCTCCGAAACAGATTTTTCCATATTTTATCGCATGGCAAACATATCTCAAAAAGTCCTTGAGACAATTGCATGGAATTAAGCATCAGTGTTTATTATTATAGTTTGCATGTTGTGCACTAGAGAATAAGGAAAAACAATATATATTTACCTTTTTTATATGATTGTTTTTCTTTGTGATAAATGCAAAATTTTTGAAAAATTTTCCTTTTGTGCACTTTTTGACCCTTAATTTTGTGATAAATTGAAATTATTCAAAGATGATAAAGCAAAACATAGCTAAACGCTTTCGGAATAAAATTCAAAAAACTTTTTTTATCTTATGCATTAGAATTTATTTTACAGTGTTTGCCGCGATGTGCCAAAAATGCCTAATTTTAACCTAAAATTGTCCATTTTCTTACAAAAATATATTAAAAATTTTTTTCTTTGTTATTTTTATAAGTTTTCAGTTATAATCAAACAAAAAATGAGTTTAAAAATGAACTTTCAGCATTATTTCAAAAAAATGTTCCCGCAACTAGTCAGGCACCTTAAGCAGAACTCTCTTCAGAAATTAATTTAGCTTTCATTTAATTGCCAAACACACTAATATTTTAAAATATTAAAACTTATATCAATTTCATAATGCATATATATTTAAATAATATATATGATATTAAATAATAATTTAAAATGTTTATTCAATTTTATTAAAACACGTGTTTGATATGTTGCATCGCGAGTTACAAAATACGTTACTTTTTTACGCGCAAATATTTTTGTTTTATATTGTAATTCGGATTTTGCTCACACAGGAACACTTCGTAAATCCTTCACCTCTAAATAAGGATAACTTGGTTAAAGTGTAGTATAAGGGGGCCACTTGGCACAGTCCTTTATTTTTTTTGGCGACTAAAAGTGGTCGCCAAGGTACTTTTTCGGAGTTGTTTATTATTTAATTTAGAATGAATTCAATATGTCACCAAGAGAGACATTTAGATAAAAATCGCCAAATCCGAAGAAAAACTGCCAAGTACAAAGTGACCCCCCTGTACTACACTTGATCACATGTAATCTCATGCAGACTAACTTTTTAATTATTAATCTCTCTCTCTCTCAATTACATTCTTGAAAAAAGTGCCTAAAGCTTTAATAAAAATGTGCTTTTTTAAAAAATATCAGCTAAAGTACCTATTTCTCTTTTGTTAATTAGTTTCGAATAAATAATTTATATGTCAATAATTATTGTATCTTTCACCCTATATTTAATAAGGCAAGATTTACTAAAATGTGTGCGTGCTTTTCAATTCTTTTAAAAATATTATTTCTTCTTTTCACTAAAACAGCTTAGGGTTTTGATCAAATCCCTGACTTTCTATGAGTTTTTATTTTAACATCTTCCGTGAACTTATGATATCCCTTAAGGCTTTGATTGAATCACCAATTTCATCAGTTTCCTGCGACACATATACATATTTATATTAATTGTAATTATTTAATAAAAAATAGCTAAAATAAAAATTTTCTTTGTTGACCTAAGTAGGAATTGACTTAATTTTTTTTTATATTACTTGTTTTTTGACACGAAACAAAAACGGCTTAACACGAAAGAAATCATCTTGTGGGAATGATCAAAGTAAGAGGAAATCACCAGAGATTTAAGATGGGTATGAAATGAAAGAGAGGTAGCTAGAGGTAGAGGTAGAGGTAGAGGTGGCCTAACGCAGTGATCCGCAACCCCGGTCCACGGACCGATACCGGTCCGTGGATCAAATGATGCCTGGTCGCCTAAAGAACATTAAACTATTACCATTTTATTTTAAGTGGTGCATTTCTATCGGATTTGCGCAACTTTCCACGGAAATCACTTTTATACATTTTTGGTGTAACTATATTTTATTCTGAAGGCATATTTAAACGCGTAACTGTATTAAAATTGTTAAATCAAAACAATCTAAAAGATAAACAATCAACGTATCCTACCCTCAGAGGGCCGCGGTAAAATTATCGAACGTTGACCGGTCCGTAGCGATAAAAAGGTTGCGGAGCACTGGCCTAACGTACACCCTCTCATCACAGGAGGAGGGCACAGTTCAAGGGGGCCCAAAGCCTGACTCCTGCCAAGTACCGACCCTTTGTAAAATCCAACTTGGGGGCTCAAAACCTGACTTAGCAGGGGTGCCTATATGTTCTCCGTTACATCACTGGTGCCTTCATTTTATTTTTCAGTATTATTAGACTGTTCTACTGTATCATCGGAAGGATTCGTTGCAGTAAATGATGATAACGTGTATACAGCCCCAAATTATGGCAGACAAAGACATTTTGGAGTTTGCTCAAAGCTCTAAAATTATCTTTGATACCATTGATTCCGAGGGCGAATAAAGCAGCTTCAGTTCCCATGTCATCTGAAATGAGAAACATCATCGAAATTATTTAGACGCACTTTCCAAAGGTTAAAGGAGTAACAAAATGGACAACATTGAACAGGCAATTAGATGCTAAAAAAGATGCTAATATGTTGGCAATTAGATGCTAAAAAGACAATGCAAAGAAAAAATATCAGATTATTTTCCAATTCCACCCCAATATCCACATATCTATACTAGGGGGAGCAGTAACGTCTTAAGACTTCTTGAGGCCCTGGGTCCCTACAAAAATGTAGGCCCCACCTATGACCCTTAAAAGTATATAGATAGTACATAGCAAACCTTGTCAAATACTCGTACAAACAATAACCCGAAACAAACAAATGTGTATGACGTACAATCGCACAAACCGGCTTGACCGACTGCCACCTTTTGACTGAATGAGTAATGAGAGTGTATGGTAATAGGCCTAGACAGGAGCGTAGCTACTGCCGTATCAATGATACAGGGCCCCCAACATGTGTAACTGTAGTACCACTAAAAGGGCTTTCACTTCTAAAAAAGGGGCTCCAAAGGAATTTTGATACGGGGTCCAATCAGAACTAGCTACGCCAGTGAGCCTAGACCTATATTTGGACGACGGTCATTCCAAGTAGCCAGTAGTTACATCGTCCGGAATTCTCAGCTTTTCAGAGAATACAAACGACAATAACATTTGAACGTTTAAATTATTCGAATCATGATCTTATTAAGGCTAAATCGAGAACGAGAAGAAGACCCCATTGTAGCCGAGATCCTGGGCCAGGGCAGGGGCGGCTTTAGGGCCGGATAAACCAGGCCCTTGCCCGGGCCGGAAAATTCTAAGGGCGGCATTTGGACTAAATTTGAAAAAAAAAATTTGTTACAAAAAAATTTGATAAATTTTCTGAAATACTATTGGATGTGAATTTGGTATTTCATTTATTGTATCTTACTTCCATATTTTGTACTCTGTATGTTTAATGTCAATTTTCATTTATGTTGAAACTTAAGAGCTCGAGGCGAGATTATATGTTCAATGGTGAAATTTGATAAGTTTACATGTCTTTCACTAGTAACTTTCTCCCCATCTCGGAGTGGGGTCACTACGGACATATCTTTCACCTGTACGATATCCGGTGACAGCTATCCAAAAGAGAACAAGGGCAATAAGAATTTTTCGTTGATAGAGAATCACAAGAGACGTTTTATTTTAGTCATGAGTGTAGTTACTATAAATTAAAATAAACGTTTGTGTGATCCCCGCTATCAGTAGATTGTTTTTAGAAGAAATTGGCATGCTGGAATGGGCGATTCCTTCTTACATTTTACTCGTTTGAATTAATAACAGGTAATTATGTTCCTAATTTCAAATTATTTTGTATTGGATTTAATATTATATATGTATTATTGTGCTGTGTTTTTGCTTGCAAGAATTGTTAAAGTTTTCTAGGTGTGTATCTAGGTGAACAATTTATCTTTTTTAATTACAATAGAATTATTTTTTTTGCTTTGGAGAGAGGGGCGGTATCCCCCCCATTTTTGTCCGGGGTGGTTAAACTGCTACAGCCGGCCCTGGCCAGGGCACAGTTGGTCCATGACTTGAGATGTTCCTGAGTGTGAGGACTGAGCTCGTACAGATGTAATATTCACAAGTCCTTTTACATGTCGTGTCTCTATTCGAATCAGAACTAGCCACCAGTTCGATACTACGATTATCTGACTATCAGGGCCTCTGCATTACATAAATACTGTTTATTAATGTACGGGACGTAATATTTATTTACAACAACTCAATAAAATTTTGATTATTAATACGTACATCTGTGGCGATATGTGCACATGTTCATAGGCTAATACGACCACTCGAAAGTCAAAAGATCGCTTAGGCGTTCCTAAATGTGACTACAAGATCATTTAATTTGACGCATATATTTTCCCCTTCATGTTCCTTGAACAAACATTTCAGGCCCTCCCGATCAGGTCTCGGTAGCTGATTGGTCGCGGCGAGTCGTGATCAATAGCGCGAGTAGAACCCTGTCATTACGTGGCCTAATTATCATCTTCACTTTATCCCAAAATGTCATGATTAGCATTCTTGTAGCTTCTGACTCTGTTTGGCAACTTGGAGAGAAACGTGAAAAGAATTACAAAGAAAAAAAAATCACTGAACAACAACGTGTGCTGGAAATCTTAAGCCATCTTGGCTTCAGCGATTTCCGTAGCGTGTAATTATGATTTCGTCGCGACCTAAAGATCAATTAATCAGAGGGCTTTCTTGTTTTTTTGGCAGAGTCTCAAGTTTTACTTGAGATCCTTCCTTTTTTTCTATTTTTTCCCCGGGGTTTTATTTTTAAGGAGTTGCATATCTACTGACGAAATATTAAATTACCCGGTTTCGGATGCAAGAAATATTATCTTGAAAAGAAAAATTCCACTAATCTTAATTTAATGCTATCTTCACCTAATCTTGGAAAATAGGATCCAACCAGAAGTTTTTTAACCATTAAGAAATAAAATAAAATAGATAAAAATGTGTGTGTTTCTTGATTTTTTTTCTGAAATTTTAACATAATTATATATGTTTAAAATTATATACAGTGACCCACAAAAGTGCTTGTACACTTGCAATTTTCTATAGAATTTGATATTTTCGACTAATAAAAATTAATATATCGGAATTGTAATTTTTTTAAAGATATCTGCAACGTGTTCCTAATGGAATAACATCTAACCACACAATTTTTTAAAACATACTATAATTATTATTTCAAAAAATTAATAATCAAAGAACTGCAAAAAAAAAAAAATTACGCCACAAAAGTCTTCGTACACTTCAAAAAAAATCTCAACGTATTTTTTTCTCAATTTTAGCCTCCTAAACCACCTGATTTAAGCCTAGCAGAACATATTTCGTGAAAATTTGATTTAAAAAAAAATTAGACATGACATTTAAAAATAAAATGTGAAGCAAAAACAATAATCACAAAAGAATGGAGAATGATCGCTGGAGAAATTGCAAAAAACTAATAAAATCTATACCAAGATGTTTAAAAGTTGCTGTGGAAGCTAAAAATGTCTTACTTAGTACTTTTGTGGCGAAATTTTTAGTAGTCTTTTGATTATTAGTTTTTCAAAATAATGATTACTCTATATTTTAAAAATTTATTATATCATTCCATTATGGACAAGTTACAGATATCATAAAAAATTACAGTTCTGATACATTAATTTTTATTAGCCAAAAACATTAAATTTTACTGAAAATTGTCAGTGTACGAGCACTTTTGTAGTCCATTGTATATAACATAGGCTTCAAAAAGTGGCAAAAATTAAGTTTATCATTGATGAATCAGGTATTTTCCACTTCAAACAGAAATATGTCTCTGCATGAACATCAATTTTTTTATTTCTAAGTTGCTCCGATGAGCATAATAAAATACACAGAGAGCTACGTATTTTATGCTATCCCTTTTCATTTGAATCATCCCAGTATTTCCTTGCAAATTGTTTCCAATATAGTATTGATACAAGGATTTTTCATTTCACCTAAGAAAGTTACTTTATATAAAGAACAAGTAATATATATATAAAAAATTAATGTGTCAATTCCTACTTTGTTAGAAAAAAACGTACTGGTGCCATCTGTTGCAGCTAATTGTAACTGCGACGGAAATAATGCAGAATAAATTCAAAATTAAAAAATAAAATTTAATTAATAAATTAATACTTGAAAAAACTACAAGTTTAAAAAAATTTATTTGAAGTTGATTGGATGAATAGAAAGTATTTTATTAATGATTGAAAATTTGAATAAGATAAATATATAAATAAAATAAATATAATATATTTCATACATAAGTAATGAAAGCACTGATCCCTCTCGTTTACTTTCATGGTTTATGAAAATAATTTTAATTTGATTGCGTATCCTAGTCGATACTGCACGCGTTTGATACTTAAATTTAAATATATAACTTAAAAAGCTGGGAATAACTTGATCTGATTGATCATTAAGACGGCCGATCTAAAACTGAGCTGAAAATTTTCTTAAATGCCAACTTTTGACTTAGCAAATAATTAGTAAGAATAATTAAAAAAAATCCTAATCACACATACACACATATTTAAAGAAAACCAATCGGAAAACATTGATATACTTTACAACAACCCAACTTGGTTTCTTAAGCAGCATTGTGGCAATAATATATCAGTTTCAAATACACACATTCAAATAAGTTTCAATTTCACGACAGTAATGTACTATAGATAATTTTATCGTTTTAATTAATATTGTTATAAGACATTTTATTTCTGTTTCCGGCAAATCTTAATGAGTTCTGAATCAGATAATTACCCGGATCTTGAACTTCCTCCTTCTTCAAGCTGGACAGCCGAAGAAGTAGCATTATGGGTCGAAGACTTAGGGTTTCCCTATTATAAAGTAAAAAAAATTCATTTTGAATCCATACACTCTCTCTCTTTTAACTTTATTATCTTATTAAATTACTTCCATTAAGTTCAGTGATTATGTCATACATGCAGGTATATTTTTTCTGAAGCCATCCAGTTCGTGACACTGACTACTGTGCCATAGGGCCTAGGTTTGAATCCCGGTAAAGGAATGGATGTTTTTAAATGTATAGTGCCTGTGCGACATGACGACACTCTTAAGTATTCGTCGAGCTGCAAGTCCTCTCGAGAAGAAAGAAACTGGAAAGCCCCATGATAATCTCTAAGGTGCCCTCCCTTAAATTTGTTATAAAACAGGGCCAAAACGTACTGTTACCCGCACGTTGCTCAAGGCTGCGGCCAACAACAGCCGCAAAACTAGTCGCTTACCATGGCGAATTTCGTGAGCCTCAATCTGACACCATCGATCTGTGGGCATTCGAAACGACATTTTTATTGAGCTCTGAAATCTATAATACAGATTGCATGGATGACTGCACATTGTATTTATGAACAATAGTTTTTAGGGTACTTAGTATCGCATATACACTGGTGTGCAAAACTTAAGCAACAGATGAGTTTATTGCCACAACTTCACGAAAAATCATCTGAAAGACATGAAATTCAGAAATGAGGGAGAGTATTATGTACGTAAAGGATGACGAAAGCATCGGCGCTGAAAAAGGAATACAATGCATACAGTATGGAATCAAACAAAAACAAGCTTTATTGAACGCATAGTATCGTGACTCATGATGGTCTATCCAACAGGAAGAATAACAAGCAGATGTTCCTTAATATGGTATATGCCCTCCCCTCACTGCAATGGCTGCTTCGCACCGTCTCCGCATACTCAGAACCAACTGGTACAACATTTCTTGCGGTAGCAATGCTCATTCCACTACCAGCATCTGTTTGAGTTATTGGGTGTTCTCCGGATGATGTAAGCGTGCTGCAATACGTCTCCCCAAAGCATCCCACACATATTCGATAGGATTTAAATCTGGGGAGTACGCTGGCCAATCCATTCGAGTGATATCTTCACTTTCCAGCAGCTCCTCAACAGTAAGAGTCCAATGTGGCCGTGCATTGTCATCCATAAAAATGAAGTCTGGGCCAATGGCACCTCGGAACAGACGCACATGGGGAAGAAGTACCTCCTCACAATAGCGATCCCCGGTTACAGACCCTCTATCGAAAATGTGGAGCTCAGTTCGCCCATTCAACATAATGCCTCCCCAGACAAGAACTCCAGGACCACCGTAATGGTGTCTTTCCTTGATGTTACTGGTATAAAACCATGTCCCGATCTCTCTCCAAATCAAAACGCATTGAGAATCGCTTCTGGCACTGAACCGACTCTCATCCGTAAAGAGGACACGACTCCATTGATCAGTTGTCCAGTTTTTGTGCTCTCTGCACCACTGTATACGGTGGCGTCGGTGATCAACTTTCAACGGGAGGCAGCGTTCAGGACGGCGGGCGAATAGGCCCCCTTTGTGAAGGCGTCTGGCCACAGTAAACCGCGACACTTGTCGCCCCGTTGCTGTAGAGAGTTGCTGAGCAATGACGCTTGCTGACTGCCGTCGGCCTCTTTTCGCCTGCAGGATGATATATCGGTCATCCCTTGCAGTTGTTGTTCTCGGGCGGTCACCACCAACCTTTCTGACAGCTGTACCTGTGGTTTGGAACGCTTTCCAAGCGCGCGAAACGACAGTTTTGTTGATTCCGAACTCTGCAGCTACACTGGTGACGGTACGCCCCTCCTCCAGCTTTCCGATCATTCTTTCACGTGTGAAGTCGTCCAGGTGATTTCTTCTAGCCATATTTCACGAACTGACTCACTGGCACTTGTAACGAATATGTTGAATTGCGTCTCCGTCCTTCATTTTATTCTACTGTTGAGCAGCGCGCGCCGACATCACGCGTTTTGCGTACGCTCACGTCGCTTCTGACGTTTGGTTCCTGATATTTGCATACGCATGACGTTTCTACTGACTTACTTGATCAATGTACTGATCTCCAGACCTCCTTTTCTGCAATTTCATGGCTATCTCTGCTAAATTTTTACACTGTTGCTTAAGTTTTGCACACCAGTGTATTTTAGATTTTCGTTCATTGCACTTAACTGCGTTAAGTATGTTGTGGAAAAATGTAATTTATAACATATGGCTTTAAATTCCATGTAGAATGTTTTGGAATTTGATATGATTTTCATTAAGTTTTACCTAAAATACCCCATTCATAATTTCTTGATTAGTGTTTTTCATTAATTTAAGCCCTACGCATTAACAAAATAAGATAAAATTACTAATGGCATGTCATTTTAGAAAATTTTTCTCCGAACGTAAGCAGATACCTTAAAAGTAAATATATCATTTCAAATTTCCATAAAGTCAGTTAAGAGGATAATTTTAAGGGGGCGGGGAAGAAATAGATACATTTAAAAAGTATGTAATAAATGTATTGAAATTTTTAGGAATGCTTTTCAACTAACTTCATAACAGGACGTAAATTAGTATTGTTGGAAGCTAAACATTTACCAAGAATGGGAATAACAAATTTTGAAGATATTAAAGTAAGTTAAAACAATGTATTGAATCAAAAACATCTTTTTAATGGTTTAATTTTAAAGACAAACATTTTACTTCTATGTAAAGAAAACTACACGTTAAAATATATGTAGCCTTTAAATTTTTTACTATGTGTGTGGTTAAAGAATAATAAAAGAAATTCTAGGGTTTCTTCAAAGGGATATCCGTTGAGTTTTGATCAATTTTTAGGAAATCACGGAATAATTTTTTTAAATGAATTTTTACGTATTTTCTATTTAAGAATTCTTTTTGGTACAAAATAAGAATATAATTTTAGTACAATTAATACATTACTTAATATAATGCCTTAAGTATTAACAAAATATATTTTATGAAAAATTTGAAAAGATATTTTCTTCCGAGGACTTTCCTATACTTGAAAGGAATACAAAATTAAGGTATCAAACGAAATAAAAAAATTTTTAAGCCGGGGAGAAAATCACATCCAAAAATTTTTAATAAAATGTTTATTTTTTGAAGTTCATAGCAATATATAGTTCCTTGATTTAATTCATTAATCTTACGTATTATCGCAACCTAATGGCGACATTATATGAAACAAAGCCCATGGTACTCGATATATCAATTGTTATAATTTCTTACCAGTTCTATTCGGAAATTTAGAGTAAAAATGTAGTACAAAGCACCCCACGCTTTTACCACAATGACATTAATTTTCTCGTTAATCATTTTATTCTTATATTAAGAATTATATTTTACTTTTTAGTTCGATTAATCATAAAAGCGTATTTTTTAGTTTTTTAAAAATGTAATCTTTTTAATTGGTAAACTATGTGAATTGATACAATTGATCAGCATGTACGATACGAGCGGTAAGCCGAGAAAGATAAGCACAGGAATTTTTTATCAATTATCAAAATCTCAATGTTCTCAATTCATGTGACGTCATAGTCACATGATAGTGATAACCAAGAGTTTTTAGCCAACTCATGTGACGTCAGTCATACGCAATCGTATTTCCAGCTAATCAGTCCAGGCACTTCGTTGTGACCAACTTTTGCTTTTTTCGGAAACTTTTTCTTAAAAAGTACAAATTTGTCAACAACAATAACGCAAATAGGTAGTCAAAATGCATTTTATTTAAAAATACATGCATAAAATAAGATTTTTTTTTTAAATTTGAAATTTTTTTGTAGAAATTTGTTTTATAACATTTGAATATTTTTACCCAAGTATAAAATTTAAAATTTTATCCAAGTATTACAAATCATTCAAAAAGTACAATTAGTTTTAAATCTGTTTTGAATTCAATGCAGAACACGTGTTTGTCTTTATCACGTGACGTCATGAATTGAGGCCATTGACAGCTAAGTTTATGATTATGTGTACTCTCGTCACTTGACGCTCTCATCGTGCACTTGACCTTGCAATAATTATGTAAACAAGTAATATAAAAAAAAATAAGTCAATTCCAACTTAGATCAACGAACAAAATTTTAGCTACTTTTTATTAAATAGTTACAATTAATATAAATATGTACATACATATGACAGAATCACAACATTAAGTGGTAGTTAATTTTTATTAATTATCATTAAAGTATCGTATTGTCATCCAAAACAATTGCGTATATAAAATTTCAGTTCAACTGAAAGCTTTAAAATGTGAGAAAAAAACCTATTCAAGTTTTGACACAAGTCGCCAAAATGGTTGCAGTCGCCAATGTGACTGTATTTGTAATTCTTTAAATAATTAGTTTCAATCAATTACTTTTTATTATTTATAGTTAAATTATTGTATTGTCATCCAAAATGATCATGTGTATAAAATTCCAGCTCAATTGAGCGCTTTAAAATGTATTTTATTAACGATTGAAAATCCCACCAAGATAAATAAATATAGAGTGTGAGTTAATAGTAGGAATTGAAAAATATGTTTATTTATTTAACATATGAAAATTGTTGCCTCTAATTATTAATATCTTCTAACGTGTGTGGTTTCACTGAGATTACTTCAGTTGCCTCAGAGAAAAAATTTCAAACCTGAAAACGCCCTTTCAACTCTTAACTTGTATAGCTGGAGCTGTCAAAACCACCATTGCAATTTTATACAAGTACGGTTAGGTAATTTTATTCTCTTTCTAAAAATCTAAAATATTATGTTTTGTATCGAGCCTTCGTATATTATCAAAGTTATTTAAAATGAATTCTATGTCAATCTCAGTAGAAATAGGGGATCTACGGGTTTTTCACTTACAGCAACTGTGGACACTCACCTCTCTTGGAAAGCCTCGCTCGCAGTCTTTGACGAACAACCTTTTGTAATGGAATTTTCATTTGGCACTATGCCTAATGCAAAGTTGCTCAGTTATTCAATTTTTCAATGAAAAAAGTTTACACTAATTTAAATTTGCGGACGGAAGTGTATGTAGAATAGTTTTACATTCGAACTTAAGACACGTAATTATGAAAATTAAATAGGTTGTTTTATATTTACCGTGTCTCTATTGTGAAAACCTCTTTCGAGCATACATGGACGCTACAAACTTTGATGCAGAGCTAGAGACTGTGAGACAAGCAATCTGACAAATTCATCTTCCTATAGACGGGCTGCCTTCCCCTTGTGGATTCTCAGTCTGCGATCCTCACTCTCTGCCCTTTACACAATACGACTCAATAGAGGTGGAGGAGGAGAGAAAAATTCATGAACTCAACAGTACTGATTGGACTATTGTCTTCCAAAGGACCCCTAGCCAATGCGGCATCCCAGGCAACGAAAAGGCAGACTCTCTGGCAAAACATAGCTGCCATCCCCCACAGCCTTCTGGTGGCTTGTTATGAGGATGATGCTAGGAGAAAAATCTGGGAGACCCTGCTACATAGTCTAGACCCAATGGGTCTTCCTAGACAAGTTTTCTCTGTTTTTAGAACTTTGACCGGCCATGACTTTCTTCAGCATCACCTACACTGAACTGGTGTGAAAGACACCCCAGACTGTCCTATGTGTCTTGGGGGAGAGGTTATGAATTTTGTTCACCTGACAATTGTGCTTCCCTGGCCAACAGAGGTGTATGTTTGTGCGTTTTAATTTTTCTTCTGTCAATATTACTGTAAAGGCTGATTCATGTTGGGCTGCTCACTGGCCTATTCCTCTACGTAATATATACATAAAAAAATTTACCATGTCTAATTTATTCTACAAAACTATAGCTTTTTAAGTCAACATGAATTGTATAATTTCAGGAATAAAACAGTTTACGAATGGCAATGGTTAAAGCAAATACTAATTTTCATAAATGAGTACAGTATTTAACAAAAGTTAATATTATAATACTAATATAATTTAACTGATTTTCTAACATTACTGTTGATTCTTTTCTGATTTGTAACTAACTGTGTTTCAAAAAGTTTATTACAGCAGCTATACGAAAGCTCCTTGGTACAAAATTCATTGGATATTTTAGAAGTATATCTCTCCCACATCGAGAACCTTGGGCTCTGTTTCTGGAAGTACATAGCAGAACTGGCGAAAAAATACAAATGTTGAAATATCCAGAATTTCTGAAAATTTATAACATGAAACATGGCGACCCATGAAACAAACATAAAAAAGTTGCAAATAATTAATTTGGATATTATATTTCTTACAATGACGACCCAAAGTACAATAAAATACATAAATAACATCTGAAGTTAATAATTTTTAATGTTCTGATTTATCTTAAATTATCAAGAAATACTCTACTTTGCTATAATTCTCACTGAAAAAGTTTTCCTCATTTAATATATATATATACAAAAATATTGGTTAATGTGTTTTCCCTCAAATTAGGTACAATACTAAGTTTTAAAATCAGTTGTACTTAGTTTAAATTTTGTTTCCCTAGCAACAGATATTTAAATAACATTTTCAGCAGTCAAAAAATAAATAAATAAATAAAGAGCAATATAGTATTTTTTTATTATTATTCCACAAAATCCTTATTAACAAATTAGTTACAATAATGTTAGTTTACATAAATTAGTACATTTTATTCTTTTTTCATAAATAATGAACATTCAAATTTTGAAAAATACTTAGCAATGCATTAAATCGTGTTAACAAAGAAGATTTAGTGGTAACTAGTGGAACATATCATGGCTGAGATCTACATCATTCATTAAAATAGAAAGCAGTTGGTACAATATATTCATTTAAATTCCTTAAAAAGTTTTTATTCCCTTTTTATTAAAATTATTTCATCTTGTATTCCTTAAAATTAAAATTTGATGAGCTAATATTTAGAAATATACAAGAAAGTGACAATTTTTTTTAAAAAACTACATCATCAAGCTTACAGACAGAAGTACTGATTAAATAAAATAGCAATGAAAATAGAATGTGATGTATTTACAAAGTAAAAAAATAAATATATTGTAAAATAACTACAGTTCTTAATGCCATAGCTTATTTGATTCTCAACAGGGAAACAATATTGTTACAATAACGTAATCAATGAATAACAATCTGAAATATTCGAAATATTTTAATCAATTTTAATTAAACAATCATTAATAACTATAGTGAATGGTATATCAAAGGTTTATTTTTCAGTTTGGTTTCCAACAAAATAAATAAACATACTTAAGTAAAAACCATATAATGCCCTTTAAAGTAATGAGTGAATTGCTTTAGAAAAAAAAATCTTGATTTGGTAGCAAAAGTTCATTTTGCAATTGATTTAATTGTATACTTTCTTCTATACTGCTAAAATATATAAAAATATAACATTGATGATTCTCTTATGATTTTTGAAAAACTAAATGTATCATTATAATTAACACTACATTGACAAGTTTAAGTGAGCAATTATTAACTATACAATAGTGAAGTGATAAAAAAAATCATTCAGACATCCTGAATTTAAATATCAAATATGAAAAATTGTAAGAATTTATTTGTAACTATAAAGTAATGGATATTCATATACACATTCTTACAATTAGTATTGACAACAAAGAGAAGGACAATGATGTGTTATTAACAACAAACAGTTAAAAATAAAACAAGGTTGTAGAATGCAAATGACTTAAAACTTTGTATTGGAGTAGTAGCAAAATTTTTGTTAAAATGGCACTAGATATCAATTTTCTAAAAGAATAATTACTATATCAATTTTAAAAAATTAGAACAAATGACATTTTACAATACAAAAAATTTATTTGTACAACATAAAATTGTTCTTTAAAATATTATTCAGAAATAGCAAAAATAACATCAATATTTCCACCTATGCTCTTTACATATGTTGAGAAAAAATATATTAAATTAAACTTCTTCCCTTAAATATCTATCATTTATAAAGATCAGTAGATATATTTGTATAATGCTAAGCAAAATTATTTGTTTCATTTGCAATAAGCTAACAGCACATCCACATTTGAATTTTAAAAAAAAATTAAGGCAGTCTTGAAAAGAATTCTTACAAAAATAGACTTTTTTTTTAAGAAAAATCTCAAAATAATAAGTATTTTCAGGATATATTATCAAAATAGTATGCTTATTAAAGTCTTAGTCAAATTTGAATACAGTTGTCTTTTATAAATGAGATTCATAAAATATAAATATAATTATATGAAAATAGTTTTTTTTTAATAATTACATGAAAAACTAAGTAAAAAACTAATGCAAGTTAAGTTGGAGATAAAATATTCATCAAAAAAAGGACATACTTTTTGAAAAAGTTTGATTTTAATAAATTTAACAATAGTAAAATATCTATACAAGTATCAACAGGATTAATAAACAGAATTCATACAACAAAATTAGTATGACCAAAACCTTGAAAAAGATCACAAAATAATAAAATTGTACATTCAATTCTCAAAGAATTAATGATAAAAAAAATATTTAAAGAACTCACTGAAAATTTACAAATAATGTTTTCCCTTCCTTTCATGAACCTGTACTTTCTTAAGGATAGTATTAATTGATATATTCATGAGACAGGGAAAGAACATCCAGGATAAACAATTGATTAACTGTAACCTTATAGAAATCAGTTAATTTTATATTGTAAAATGTTAAGTAATAATGAATGTGGTAACAGTCCACATTCATTACATAAAACAATTTTATTTTAAAAAATGCTACTGGATACATAATAAATTGATAAATAAAGATTAATTTTTTTGAAGACAATGGTAACTAAAGTATTTATAAAGCAATATACATAAACAATGCACAATGAAGCTTTCATTTTTAAGGAATGTGTTCTATACCTTCTTTACATATCTGATGAAAAAAGCAATGGCAGTTATTGATAGATGGAAGATTTTCATGAAAAAGAGTTGCAAACTCATAGATATTACAATAATTTAAAATTTTAAAAAACCGAATGTAATAGGTATCCAACATGCTTAGATTGTTTATTTATAAACAATCAATAACTTGAAATATATAGTGAACTAAAAATAAATTATTAGATGCTTTCATAATTTTATAGTACATGCAAAAATTTATGGTTCATTTACAATAAATATGCATATATAATAAATATTTGATTCATTACATGGTCTTTTTAAGGATATTTAAGCTCCAAACAGTTAGCAAATAATATTTAATTGCACTTTCACTCAATTGGCAATGAAGATGACTTTACTTATTCTAAAAAAATATTTCATAATACATAATACTACTAATTGGAAACAATATACAGGTTACAAGAAAAGAGGGATTTTAAAATTATTCTATCTTTAGTCATCATAATTAAACAAAACATAAACAAATGTGATTAATAAATAACAGATGCAATATATGATAATATGTTTAAGGACTATACACACAAAATAAATAACAAAATATAATTAAGAATTATAACACCTAAAAAAATATTAAGAATATATGCCTAGCTTTGAAAAAATATTTAAATTCATAAGCCATAAATAATACTGGTAAAGATAGATTCTTGTATAAGCAATGGATTTTCTAAACAAAACTTGTACTGTGCCAAAGTATGAATGACAATGTTTCATTTTTTCATTATATAAAGCTTTTATGCAGCATTTTGACATGGCAATAAATGAACCAGCAGCACCTTTAACACCTAAAACAAAAACCATATGTTACTATTTTTGTAGAATAAGATTTTATAAAAATTGATCTAAAACATTTAATCTCATGAAAAAATTAAAAATTACCCAAAGAACATTCAATTCCTCTCAAAAGGTCATTCGTTTTAAAAATAAGAAGCATCTGTCGTGGGACTCTACTTAAAACTGTAGTGATTTCAGGAAGATAATTTGCAGCATTATTTCTAATTTCTTGCTTCTGTAATAGTTAGAAAAAGAAAGAAAAAATGTAAACATATTTTAATCTTTTAACAGTACTTTTCAAAAATAATTATAGAACTTAAAAAACAATCTTGCTAAATACATGGCTATTAAGTGTATTCCCATTAATATTTTGTAATGAATAAAATTTAAATAGAGTATTAAAAACAAAGATATATTTTTAGGAATAATATTTACTTACCTTTTGATGTCTGATATAGGTCTTAGAACTATTATAATATCTTAAATTTTTCCAGATAAAACTCTTTAAAACGTTATGTGAAGAAATAAAAAATAACAGTAAAAAATCAAAAAGCAATCCATTCAATGAAAAATTAATATTAAATGTACTGAACTAAAGATATTTTCTGATATAAAATTAATAAATATTTTTGTACAATTTTGAATTTTCATCACAAAAAAAATTCATATGATAATTACAAGTTTTCTTTATTACCTAAAATTTACCAGGTGTATGCATATCAAATGAGATGATAGCTAACAGATGTCGCCACGCATATATGCATACAATACAAACCGTGAAACGTGGTTTTTTATAGTTTGACCTTGATATTTATGTTTAGTTTACATTTGAACGAGTTTCGGCGTGCATTGTATTTTTTTTACTGAGTTGAAAATGTCGAATTTTAAGCCTTCCGACCATGATTTGTGGACAGTATTAATTTTTTGTTAACATCTGAAGAAAAATGCTGCCAAATCTCATCAAATGCTTGTAGAAGCATACAGTGGCAATGCTCTGAGCTGTGCGCAGTGCTACAGGTGGTTTGAAAAGTTTCAAAATGGTGATTTCGATATGAGAAACGAGGAGTGTGGCAGACCAGCAAAAAAATTTGAAGATGCTGAATTGCAAGCATTACTCGATGAAGATGATGGCCAAACACAAGAATATCTTGTAGAACAATTGAATGTTGACCAGAGCACTGTTTCCCATTGTCTCAAAGCAATGGACAAGATAATAAAGATTGGCAGATGGGTACCACACGAGCTAACGGACCGTCAACAGGAAAATAGAAAAATTGTGTGCGAAATATAGCTTGCCCGCTACAAATGCAAGTCATATCTCCATCTTATTGTGACTGGTGATGAAAAATGAATTTATTTTAAGAATTCCAAGCGTAATCGATCATATGTTGACCCCGAGCAGCCGTCCAAATCGACTGCAAGACTGAATCGCTTTGACCGCAAAACAATGCTGTGTATTTTCTGGGATCAGGAGGGACCAATCTATTACTAGCTTCTCAAACCCAGCGGAACCGTTAATACTGATCGCTACCAGCAACAATTACTTAATTTGAACGATGCTATACTCGAAAAACGTGAGCAATATGAGAAACGGCAGCACAAAGTGATTTTACTTGATGACGACGCACCTAGCCACCGTGCTAAGCTGACCAAGGACATCGTTAAGGAGCTTGGCTGGGAGCCCTTAGCGCATGCGGCTTATTCGCCAGACTTGGCTCCTTCTGATTACCATCTATTTGCACCATTTGGACACACATTGGCTGCTCAGCGCTTCACTTTTTACGAAAACGTCAAATCTTGGCTTGATGACTGGCTGGCCTCAAAAGAGCGATAATTTTTTTGGCATGGTATTCACAAACTGCCCAAAAGAAGGGGAAAATGTGTAGCTAGCGATGGATATTATTTAGAATAAAGAAATATTAACAGTTTTCACAAATTTATTGTGTGTTTTTTAAAACAATCATCTCATTTCATTTCAATACACTTGGTACATAAATAAAAAATTACATCTAGTCAAATTATCAATTACAAATTTTAATAAAGTATCTTAAGTGTAAGATTTGCATGAATAATTAATACAGGAAATTTGATTAATCTTAACAGGAATGTAATAAATAGAAATAACTACACATACTTCTTCAGAAGATACACTGTGTTTTTCAATTCCTTTTGTAACTGCTGTCCAAGAACGAGCTGTCACCATACAGGCCAAAAGACCATACAGATCTCCAACACCAAGTTTACGCCCCCAGTATTCCACACCTTTCACATCTGCTTTCATGAGAGCTAGCCACATATTACAATAATCAACTCGAAATTGGTCTGTTAAATCCTATTAAAAATAAAATCAATCACCATTCTACTGTTAATAATAGCAGATATGAGAAACACTTCAATTTTTTAAATGTGTACATTTCAATTAACAAAAGAATTACCCATCACTCAATAGCTTTTAACACAATACACAGAAAATTACAATACAAAAATATCTTTTAGTAAAAATTAGTACTAATCAGAAACTTAACAAGTTTTTCAAGTGTTCAATTTAATTATAAAACATTCTAAGATTATTAAAATTTTCCCAATGACAATTTTAACATATCTCAAAGTCTTTCACCATGTTATTATTTATGATTAACACATATTTTAAAATGATTAAAAAATGAGAAACACTAGATATATCTTTCCCTTCAATATACATTAAATTTAAAATCCATGTTGTAACTACATCTCAAGCATTTTTGCTTAACTTAGTCTTGTTTAAGATTAATTTAAAAATTAAAAAGCTTTAGGTAAAATTTTTAGTGTTAACTGTTATAATATACAAACACTTATTTTGGATACTACAATAAAATATTATACCACATAAAGACCATGGTCAAGCAGGATAATCTGTGCTTCTTTAGTTCTTTCATCCTTCTTGACAAGTATGTTTCCTGGATGAGGATCACAATGAACATAACCATTTACAAATATCATCTGACTGTAAAGTTCACCTAATTTCCTGGATACTTCAGATGGAGAGATGTTATGTTTTTTAATGTATTCGTCATCATCGACTTGTCCTCCTTCACAATATTCCATTGTCAAAACTCTTTTAGTTGAATAATTCCAGTAAATCTTGGGTATCTTTAAGTAAAAGGTAATATCAAATACTGAACAGTCAGTTTTTAACATTTATGTACCAATTATTGTGATTATGTACTAATAAATTGTGAAAAGGTCTAAAATAGTGAAAAAAATACAGCATGTTGTTTACATTTTTAACTTAACTGTTCTTTATACAAAAAACAATAAAGTAATCAAATTCAAATACTTATGACAGCTTTGAATTTTTTTTTATACGCTGAGGATTATTAAGAACCAAGTATGAGATACATGGAGTACTTGTGTATTTCAGGCAATCAGGAAAGTGGAAATTACTAAAGTAATGAAATGCGCTAAAATTCTGGTAACTTCCAGCTATAACTTTTTGGCAACCGCTCACAATTTCAGTTGTTTTTCCACAAATACCATGTTTTTTTTTCTATTTAGATTCTTCTTTTTGATATCCACTCTTTTATACTTAATTTAATTCTAATTTCTAAAAATTAAGAAGCACAATTTTCAAACAGAAGGAAATACAATAAAATAAAATTACATTTAATAAAAACAACTACAATGAAGTTAAAATTTAGGAGAAATGGGCATTTTGGAAATGCATAAAAAATTTTAACCAACACATTTAAAATAAATCACATAATGATGTTTATAAGCTTACATTACTAAAAAAAATAAATCAGAAAGTAATTGAAATTCAACAATTAGTTGACAAATGTATGTATGTAAAATATAACTTTTTACCCTGTAAATTATACCTCTCCTATGAAAAAGATGTGAAATTTCATAAACATAGTTGTAAAAATACAAACAAGTATCCAATAATAATTCTAAATGATATTAATATATTACTCATGATAAATGAAAAAATTTTCATAATATAACTTCATTTCAGCATCAGTTTTTTCCACAGAATGTTTCAAAAAACAAAATGCTCATATACATGTTAAACATATGAGGTGTGACACACATAAAGAAGAGACTTTTTCAATAAATCAGAGTACTTACAGAATAGGCTTTCTGTGACATCTTCAAAGCAGTTTCTTTCACTACTCATATATAATTGCCATCTCTGGCACATTTTTCGAACGAGGGTTTTAGAAAATTTTTCATTGGAGATTAAGTTTTTGCCTGAACATTTTAACTTAAGGTTAAATGGGTTTCCTTTATATTCAAGATTTAGAAAGTTTTAAAAAGTTACAGGGAAGTCAAATCAGATGAATAAGGTGGATGTTCCATCCCAGTAATGATTTTGTTGGTAAAAAAAAAATGGTTGACAGATAAGATATTGTGAGCAGATGCATTGGCATTGTGCAACAGCAATGACTCTACAACTATGGCCTTTTTCTCCTATTTTTTTTCACAAAGTACATCAGTATAGAAATGCTGATTACGGCTTGACCGCTGGAAAACCATTCAATGATCTCATACACACACATACATACAATTCCCTTAATGTCAAAGAAGACAATCAATATTACCTTGAATTTTCATATGCATGCTTTTTAGGGCCTTACTTTCAGGACTATATATAGGTAAAAATCTATAATTTATCCCAATTTGCAACAAATTCTTGATGAGTTTTAGCATGTCCATACAAGTCTTTATGGCACTGTATTCGGTCATCAGGCTCAACTTTTGAAACAACCTTTACACAAATCTCTTTATTTCTTCCTCATGTCTAATTCCTCAGTTAAAAATATGTCAAACTTACTTATCAAAGTTAATCAACTCTGCTACAGAACAAATGCTTAATCTTTGGATACTCCAGATCATCTAACAAACTTTGGCAATATTCTGGTCTGTAAAAGTTGACTTTAGACACCAAGTGCATTCATCATTGTTCACACAGTCTCTTTCTGAAAATCGTTTATGCAATTCAAACAAAGGTACATGAGGCAAAGTTTCATCTCCATAAATATTGATAAAAATTTGAAATGTTCCTATGACTTTGTTGATTTGCACAGCTCAATTTTTACAACAGATGTTTTTTACGCAGAATGTAACAGCATATGTTAATTCAATGACACAATGCTTCCAAGTTGTCACAACCAGTCAAGTCAAAACTGGCATAATGGATAAAGGGGTGTGGAATTATGTTATCAAAATAACTGTTGCCAAATTCTATCTTCTTTCAAGTTGCACACTTACAAGGGGAGGGCACGATTAAGGAAATTGATTTGGGAACGAGACTTTGTGTAATAGTAGTACTCCATTAGGGTGTTCATCCCTCAATGTATTAGAGCTGAATGCTGAATCAATTAGGAGAAAATAGCATTCGAAATTCATACTTAGCCTTTATCCAATTAAATTTTCAATAGCATCAGAGACGCAGTGGTGTAGATGATAGAGTACCTGCTTACAACGCTGCCAGCCAAGGTTCGAGTCACACAATCAATTTTTGTTATTTTTTAAATTCATTTAATTATTTTTACAATTAAATAAATTTAATTAAAAATGACTTACTAAATATTAAATGATATTATAGATAAGTATTTTGTATTTTAAAAAGTAAAATAATTCCTGTAATTATATAAATATATTATAATAAACATTAAATGATATTTTATAAAAAATTAATAATAAATAGTTTTATAATATGAAATGCAATGTATTATAATTAAAATATTATATAATATATAAAATATATTATTAATTTAATTATTTTATCATTAAAAAAATATGTGATAAGTCTTTTTAAATCAATTTATTTATTTTCCGAATTGATTGGCCATTTGGCCCTAATACATTAAGGGTTGAATACCTTAATGGAGTACTACTATTACACATAGTCTCGACCCCAAATGAATTCCCTTAGCCGTGCCCTCTCCTTATTAGTCTTGTTCCTTTTTGTGTTGCACCTTGTACACTATGCATTGTTTTTTTGAGAAATAGAATTGGAAAGGAAAGACAAATGAAAAAACCTAGCAAAAAATACATATTATCCCAGCAGATTTATTGCACCAACCTTTTTTTATGTAGTTGTTAAATATAGAAAGAGGAATCATTCCATAAATCAATAAGTGAAAAAAAAATATTCAATTTATGACAAACAAAACAAATTAAACATTCAAAGCTAAAACTAATTTGCCAATAATAAGATTAACCTGCAATATCACCAATAACAATTGAGGTATAAGAACCTCTTTCAAAAAAAATACTTGCACATTAACAGAATAAAATTTATTTTAGAAAATATGTTAAGGTTAATTAAAACAACTGATATTGTAGTTTAAATTAATCTTAACCTATTGACATAAAAGCAATTGACAGAGAATCTGATTACAAAAATTACCTTTAGCCAAGGCAGTGATGAAAACATTTTCCCAACTCTCTCAGCATTCTGGCCTTCATTAATAAAATCTAATTCAAGAGGTAAATTTTTCTTTGTTTCTTCAGCTAGCCACATAAAAGTGAACTCAGGAAATAGCCATGCTACAACATTAACAAGCAACTAAAACAGAAAATCAAAACACTGAAAATTTTAATACATTTAAAATAAACTCTTTAACATTTAAAATAAAGTATGAAGTAAATAAAATTCATTAACTAGGCAGATGGAAATATTAAAATGTAGTTTTTAGTATTAAAACTTTCATAAATATTCATTTAAAATAAATATTGAAACAACTCATAAAATTTAAGCAATATTGACTAATACAATGAAACTATTATAATTTTTTATATATGTTGAAAGTTACTTTTTCACCTATAAAGCAAGATAAGATTCTATCTTCCAAAACGGTACCACTTTTTAAAAATATATTTGTAACACAATAAAAACACAAAAGGAAGCATTTTTTATTTGATGTCTTAGTTTTAATAAAAAATTTAACACAATTTTGAGAAATATGATGAGGCATAGAAATTACATTTTTCTTTTGATCAAAGGACTACAGGAGCAAGTATATTTATTATCTGGAAAAAAACAGTGATGTCAGTAATTAAAATGTCAGTTTTCAAACAAAATATTGGAAGGCATTTCAAATTACTTTTCTAACTACATCATTAACTTTTATGGAAAAACTATTTTAACAACTTTGCTTAAGTTATTCTACAATTAGGCAAAAAAATGCCAATTAACTATTAATCAATTAATATAACATTCAATAGATATATCAAATTTTTTTTAAATTGGATTTTACATTAAAAGCACATTTACTAATTTTAATAAAATATTGTTTTATTCTTTTTAAAAAGCTATTCTGGTGAATTCATTTTTCTATGTTTTAATTTTCCAATCCTTTTTTCAAAAAAAAAAATGGCAAATATCAATGCAATCACATATAAATTAATACACAGTTTTATATATTTATCTTATAAAAACACTTGTCTTTTTTATGCATTCAAAATAAGAATAGACATTATAATAAGTTTTATTTAATCCATTTTTTACATAACTTACTATAGAAAATTACATAAATGACATAAAAAAAACTGTGTTTATATACCTCCATTGTAGCCATGTCCACTCGAGCATGTGCTTGAACATTTCTGTGCTGTACTTTAACTGCAACTTGAGTATCATCTTGTAAAGTTGCCAAATGTACTTGTGCGAGAGAAGCAGCACCAACAGGTTCAGGTTCAAAACTTTTGAATATGTCAGAGGCCTAGAAAATATAAAATATTCTAAATAAGGAGGAAAACAAATTTTAAAAACACTTTTGGAAATATTTCTAAAATTATAGTTCAATAGTTTTAATAACATAATCAACAACATAATATTTTTAATATTCAGAAACATACAAACAAAATATATATGTAAAGTGCAAGTGCAACAAATTGTTCAAGCATTACCTTGAGCAATTTTTTAAATATATAAAATGTATTTTATGCCAATTTATTTAGGATTATATATATATAGGATCAATTTATTTATATTCAATAATATTAGTGTAACTTGGATGATTAAAATTTATGAACTGACAATAATTTTAGTTTCATAATGTAATAGCATAATGAATAATATAATTTTTAAAAATAAAACACCCAGTAGAGTACACAGAACTCTCTTATGGAGAAGTGAAGTTTACATTCTACTAAACACATAGATGAAACAAGCCATGGCATGATTTCTATGGTAAAAATCTGTTGGTCTTCGGTGGTGGGGGTGATCTCCAAACCCAACCCTTGTATATGCCATTAAAAAAAGTTTTCCCTCTCCTTTTTCAAAATACATTGAAAGATTTTTTTTAAAAACGAAGTAAGGTACTTGTACAGCACACATGTACAAGAATGTAAATCACCCTCTAATGCTTCAGTGTATCTTTACACTCCAACAAGGGAGGAGTAGAGTTGAGCAGAGCAATAATAAATGACAGTCCCCTACATCCAGAGTGAGACCCTTTTTTTTGAATATTTTCTTTGAGATACCACTGAGCTATCAGTATTAACTTAGACATGCTATCTTTCTAAGAAGAATCCCACACTAATTTTCAATAATATTTTTCTACTTAAATATTCAAGTTTTAATCCAAAAAATGTTTTACTCAGTAGTTTTAGAATAAATTATGAAAACATTTTAAAATGAGCAAAATAACATTTTATTACATACATCTTGCCCTAAATCTTCTTTAACAACATGTAAAACATCTTCAATTGAAGCCTTTGGAGCTTTGTTATGCAAAATCTTCAAAGTTGATACATATTCAAATGGCAATAAATAGTTTAATGCTCCAATGTGTTGACCTACTTTAATGAAAGCTCCACCATTTTTGCAACACAAATCTAACAATTTTCTAGCTGATCGAAAATGTACCTAAAAAGAGTGTTTCATGTTAATAAAAAGCAGCAAGCATATCAAAGCACATTGAGGATAAATACACTAACAGTTAAATTTTTAAAAAATACATGAGAATGCATGCCCATTTGGTGCAAGTAGCAACAAGGATCACATAAATATGCAATGGCTGAGAATTAATGAAATGAGAATAATGTAATATATATATATATATATATATATATATATATATATATATATATATATATATATATATATATATATATATATATATATATATATATATATATACTAGATAAAGCATATATATTTCAGAAATGTCCAACCCTTTTTGCTTCAATGGGCTATACTAGAAAAAGGCAAATGGATGACATAAAAACAAATCTATCTAACACACTAAAAACAGCCCATGAGCAACTTTAATGTATGATTTTAGCATAATAAAGGTTGAAGTACAGAATTAGAGAGACATTGTTTTATACATCTTATATGACATTTATGCATAACATTTCATTAAGAATTTTATAAGAATAAAGATAACGAACTAGGAATCAAGAAATTAACATGCTGTTTTGCACTAAATATTAGAAACTAATTTATATATCTGGTTTGGTTGAAGTGATTGCTATTCTTGAAAGGTTCCCAAGGTAATTGAGAGATATTTTGGATCTAATTTACTCCTAGTGTTTCACAACAGAAAATAGTTAAGAAATGTATGTGACTCCAAACAATGATGACATGAATAACAAGTGACGGTATGGTGAGGGATATTTGTCTTTAGAGGTATAATTTATAAAAGTCTAATACAGAGACATTATGAAATTTTGCCCCCTACAGGGTATATGTTCAGTGGTACTAGGCTCAAACTCATGACACACTGGCTACGAGTCCATTACCTTGATCACTAAGCTACCATGGCCCCTAAGTTACATGCCAGATTGCAATTGTATACATTCCACTAGAAAACTTGTTGGTAGTAGGTTTATATTGACTGTAAATAAAGTTTAAAAATAAATTTAAAAAATCTACTTATTTTTTCAGACATTCTGAAATTTATTTTAAATTCATGCATCAAGTTGCAAAGTAACACATGCAATCCTTCTGTGTTCCAAGTATGTCAGAGAGAGAAAGATCATAAAACTGGCGTTCAAGAGACTCAACATTAATTGGCCACCGAATTTTCACCAACTTCTTTCCACCAGAAGTGCTTTCAAAAATTTCTGTAAATTTGTTGTAACTGTTTGTAATTCTTCTTAACCTCATTTTTTAATTGTTTATTTCCCTTGAATGTGTGTTTAATACTTACTTCTGTAAGCCCCGTGTGATACTTTGTGGTACACGGGGATTTTATAATTGTTTTCAATAAAAAAAAAATTGCAAAGTAAGGCTTGCATACTTTTTTCCATTTTTATGATTATTTTTGAACAATTTGTTAAAATGCCATTTTAAGACAAGTATGGGAACACAATAAATTAAACAGAATACATATGAGTCTGGATGTTTTACAAGATGTCAAATACTACATCAAGTTGTCCATACTCCCAATTTTTATTAATCATAAATCTACAGAACACTGTTGAACAACTTCTAATCACAAAAAAAAAAAGAAAGAAACTGAGGATTTGGATGGATATTACAAATACAATACAATATCTCAATATATTATCAAGACATTCAGAAAACCAATATAGCTGAAAACCACTTGCAAAAGATACTTTACATTGAAAATCTGTAAAATAAGCCTGAACAATTTTGCCTCCATGATATAACATTATTTGTTCAACAGATACATGACCTTATTTCATGATACACAACTTGATATTGTAGTGTATATATTTGAGATACAAAGCTATTTATAAAATTAAAGCAGTAATTTAGCATATTTTGTTTTTCAAATGTATGTAATCAACATATTTTTCTAATAAACTTACTTCTGATTTTAATTCTGCATATTTCTCACTTTTTATATCCAGATTTTTTAAAGTCAGCTTATAATCAACAGCAATTTTTCCAACCTGTAACAAATATTACTTTAGGTTTAGGGAACAGGAGCACTTAATGGGGTAAATACATTTTGAATCTATTAAAGAAAAACATAATTTGTAACATACAATCAGAAATAAAATAGTAAAACAAAAATGTACATACAATTTTTAAAAAAACATACAAATATAATGCAAGTCCAAACATACATAATTTAAGTGCCCACAGATTTGTTATAAAATTTAAGCAAACACGTCCTTTTCCTTACTGGCTATTCATTAGAAAGAAAATGCCAAAGGTAAAATCCTAGGAGAGCCCACACCCTTGGCGACAAACCGAAAAAAGCGCCAAGCTAGAACAAGATGGCGCCAAGCGAAGTCGACAATAAAAAATACAAAAACAGCACTTACTTTCTTACTGCTGATCTTTTCCAAGTGGAGGATACAGCGTAATAACAGATTTTAAAAAGCTTTAAAGGTCTCATCGCTAAGCAAATGATCGTGTGGGCGCCGCCATATTTATTCTGCAAGGTAATGGTCAAACATACATTCGGCGTGGCTGGTACAATTTCGAAGAAAGCGTTTTATTGCCGACCATGTTACATCATGCCGATCATTACATTTAGGACATTTATAACTCAAAGCAATCAATCCTTCCTTCATACACCATTCAATCAATTCTTTCTTACCTTTCACATTCAACAAAGTAAAAAATTCTTAAGTATATTCCCTCACACACGCAGCCAGCCAGGAGCCCAACGATAAAATGAAATTCGAAATGCGCGCCCACAAAATACGAAAATGCCAGAAATAGTTAGGGTTGCCACATGCAGTGTTTAAAAAAAGTAGGGTTACCCAGATGGCGCAATTATCGCCAACCAAAGTAATTTGCACCAAGGGTGTGGGCTCTCCTAGGAGTGAACCGTACAAAACATGTGCAATATATATAGTTAAAATGTAAAAAGTTCTACTTTTACACACATATTGAAATAAGAGTGTTTTAGGAAATCAATGATAATAATTTGGTGATGGAAATTCTTTTTCAGCTTAAGATTTATCCTTAATACGAAACTGATTGCTTTATTCTTTGCTTTGCTATTGTTACACTATTCATTTAAAATCTATTTCCTTTAATATTTGAACACCATTTTCAATAAAATTAGATCCTTGTTTAGTTTCAGAACTATCATAAGAATTACATTTCTAAATAACTTAATATTTTTAAATACTTACAGTAACAGCTGCTCGACCAAATCGCAATACTCCTATAGTAGAGACCTCCCATCGATTTTTATGCAAGGATGCAACAGTCAAACCAACTAAACCAGCTGCAACAGTCAATTTTACTGTTCGACGAAACATTTGCTTTAAGCTAAAAAATGCAAGTGATAAGCATAATATAATAATTTTAAGAAATCTTCCAGAAAAAATATAATTAAGGGTGGATCCTAGACAAGCACACTGCTTGGCACCAAAATTTTTGGCGATAAAGTTTACAATATGGCAACCCTTCTGGATTGTCCATTCCAGTGGCTAAAATATGGCACCCCTAAAACCGGTCAACCAAAAAAATCGGGTGAAATGTAGACATCGTCCATTTTCGCCCTTGACCCTGCTGCAACACATCGAGTTCACCCCTGCTCATACTTTCTTCCCCTGGCGCCAAAAATTTTGTCACCAAGCAGTGTGCTTGTCTAGGATCCACCCGAACATAATTTTGTGTGTGTGTGTGTGATTCACAAAGAAATTTAATTTAAGCAGAAATACAGACCAATTAAATATCTAACATTAATAGAATATAGGGAAAAATTCCACATGGACAAAATTATCCTATATGGATGGTTAAATTTTTATTCATTGCAAGTATAAAATTAATCTCATTAGAACTTCATTATTTTTACAGCCTCTATTTTGATTGGTATTAATGAGATGAAGAATTTTGCAATTAATACTTTATTCATTTTTATTTATCTATTTGGATCATCCATTCATAGCAATATAAAAGTAAACAAATTGATCAGCAGTAAAAGAATAATAAAACTGTTGTGGATGGAGAACATCTACATGCATATGTTCCGCAAGAACTGTCAAACGAAACCAAACTGATAAGAAAACAGTAACATATTAAAGAAGCAAATAATGTTTTCAGATAACCAGAAATATAACAATTTAAATTAATATTTATTTTATTAGGAAGAGACAGTTTAAAGTATCGGTATTTTTTGTACACTTACTAATATTGTTATGTAATATGGTTAGTTCTGGAATGGGAAGAAAAATGTCTTCTGAAATGCTGATTAGTCCAATATTTTAGACAAAAATTTCGAAATAACATCAAATTTAACTGAACTTCATCAAAAAATTATAATATGATACAAAAGAAATTCAGCATGATAAGGAGCATATTTCATGCCTCCGGTGAATTTCAAAAAACTTTCCTCCACCACGACGACGACGATGTAAGCATTTGTTTAGTTGCCAGATATAAGAGTTTTGTGAGAAATTTTTGATTAAAAATAAATCCCAAATAGTTTAGTTATTCCATTACTTAAAAATACAAAGAATAAATAATAGTCGATTAGTTAGTTAGTGAATATTAGCGTTTCACTGTTCATCTATGTGAGGGCTTATGGCGACGGACCACGTAATTTTGAACCATGGTCAAGTGACGTGGATGACACCTGAGCTGGAACCTCCCTCTCCTAACTACCACACCACACCGAGGCAAGGACATTTGAGCTCTCGACAGATTTAACGTGCATCGCTGCCCTACACGGCGGGTATTTGTGGTACTGAGCTCGAGCTCGTGGCAAGGCCAGCCTCGATCCGATACCCTGACCACTCGGCTACCTCGGCATAAATAATACTCTCATTAAACTTTAAAGATGAATATATGTAATTTGATAAAATAATAAAGTAAATAGTCTTACTTTTAGTGCTGAGATTCTTCATCAATTTAATCAAAATGAAACACAAACAAATAATTTATTAGAAAAAATTAAAAGGGTTTATTCACAAAAGAAAGTTTTGACTTTGAAGGTTATAAATACTGCATGATAACTTGTATTCTTTATTTCATTGGTGGAATAAACTTTTTATTTATTAATGTTCTGATCATTTTACACCGAAAAAAAATAAGGATGATTTTGCCTTTAATTTGTGAATGCTGCGCTTTTGTTTTAAGCTCAATACTTATTTTCCCCCGTAACTTGATGATAGCAAGGTATTTTCAATGTATAATTAAAATGAATATTAACAGAAGAATTTAATGCGAGTTTTTTCTGAAAAGAATGAACTAACCCTTTTAACCAAAACATTTGCATCCGGAAATTAAATATTTTTTTAATAGTATCGTTTTAGTTTCGTCACGAATTGCTGTCACATTAGCTCATTGATGAAATTAGAAACATCTGGAGCAGAAAATTTTCATGCCGATTCGCCAATCATCCAAGCTATCCATGCGTAGCGAATGTTTGCAAATGTGGTAGTAGGCTATTATGACATCGGCAGCTGTTTCTTAATAATCGTGACCGTTAGTCGTTATCTTGTTTTTACGTGTGTTTGTTATCTGTCCTTAAAATTCTCAATTTTTGTTTGACATCCTCTGTTTACATCCGAATGTCATCTTTGAAGAATAAATAACCAAATCGTATGTGTGTGTCAGCGAAATTTTATTTTCTAAACTGGAGTTATGAAAATATTAAATGATGGCTTGTGCTCCAAATTCGAACATTTCTCGACGAAACCCGCAAGATGATTATGAACTGGTACAGAGAGTTGGAAGTGGAACTTACGGTGATGTTTATAAGGTATTTAATATCACTGACAAATTCCTCTAGCATGTGTGTTTGAAAAAAATTATTCTTTCGATCGTCTCATTTTGTATTCATGATTTAACAACTGAGAACAAAATTAGGATATTATGCATGTTCTGCATTAGCTGCTAATTCGATATTTTATTAACAGTTTTAAAGAGCTTGGTATAAAACTATCAAAAGTTGTATATTACGATCGATGTCAAGTAAAAAAGGAAAAACAGCATGGAATAACCTCTTTATAACTACAATAACTGTCCTCCCCAGTTTTCGAATGCTTACTAATTATACTTACGAGATTTATGATTCAATTCCTTTTGTTGTTAAATATTGCGAAAATACTAGTTGATTGTTATTTTGATTCTTTATTACCACATGTTCATTCAAACATTAATATTTATTCCATAATGATAAAATGGTATTGAAGTTTTTCTTTATTGCTATTTATAAGTGATTATTTGTTGAATATTTTGAGAAATAATTTGAATTTTTTTTTTGCTCACAAATTTCTTCTATTTAATCATAACTAAAATGGGAAACCTAGTTTGTATGCATATTGAAGATCTGTATCATGCCATATTGTGTTATTTTACATGTTTTTCTTCATTAATAAACCAACTTTATTCATATACCAACTTTACCCATCAACTTTATTCATTCCAACTTATGAATTATAAATAAAAAAAATATTTATTATTTATAAGTTGTCAATTATATAGTTTAAATTAAAATGTATTTCTATGTTATAGTTCTATGATATTATAAAAACCAAATCGTTTACTAGTCTTTGATTTCAAAGCTGTTCCACTTAAGATATGAAAAGATATTATACATGTATGGAAGAGATTTATTGTGTGTCGAAATTTACCTAGCAGTTTGCAAATATTTCAAAGATATAGCTGATGTATAGAAAGTGAAAATTAAAATAATAAAGAATACTTATGTATTATCGCAACAATCACCAACTCTATAAATAAATTGCCAAGTTGACAAACCCGATTTCCTATGTGTCATACACGATGCATTTGTAACCAGGTGCTTTGTTTCATATAATGTCGCCAATAGGTTACAATGATACGTAAGTACAATTTTAAGTTTCCTGTACCAGAAAACTTATTGCAAAACAATACAAATTTGATTTTCCCCCCCATATTTTGCAATAAATTCTAAGTTTTTTTTGTTTGCAATGCTCTGTATTTGATGTGTGAAAATTTTTTACTGATTTGATTGAAATTCAAAATTTACTTTCATTCACAAAAGTTATACTGCCAAGATCTTTGTAAATCTATTAGTTGGCAAACTAATTTGGTATTTATGTATTTTACTATTGGCCACCAAATAAAGAAACATTGTTAAATCAAAGGACATGACCAAATTTTGTTATCCTATTTCTGAACAAGATTTTGTGTTTGTACAAGTGTAGGAACAGTTTTCGGAAATTGGTTGCATGTTATGGTATTTGGCAACATCTTTTCATTTAAGGAAATGGCCAATAGTATAATACATAAGTACAGTAAGACCCCGCTTAACGCAGGGTATAGGTTTCATCAAAGTAGAGCATAATATGAAATAGCGTTAAACGAGGTTATCTCATCATGTAAATAAAGGGGTTATGAAAAGATGGGTAGAAAATTAGTCAAGTATTTTACCATTAAATTTATTAATTATATTTTTTATAACAAAACAAAAATTGATTTCTTGCAAATATAGAAACATAATAAACAAATATGCATATAAAAATAAAATTCTAAATCAGCATGTTTACATTTCAGATCATCCAGTCTCTTCTGTATTTCCAATTTTCTGCCATTTTATCAAGAAGGTAGATTAGCTTAATAGCATTTTGAGCTCAATTTCATTGTCAATCCATATAGAAAGTCGTTTTTCCATTTCCTCTATTGTATTATTTCTAGAATGGATAATTCTAGTTGCAGTTACCAATGACAGTATTTTTTTATTCTTAAGAATGGTCCTTATTGTTGAAGTTGCCAAATTCAATGCAGCACCAATTTGAGATTGACGTTCACCAGTATCTAATCTTCTAATCACTTGCATTTTAGTTTCTAGTGAAATGCCTTTTTATGCTTTATTTTCAGGGTTTTTTTATTATCACCCATGAGGAAAACTAAAAATAATAATATTTGTCACTCTAGCAATCGTTATATTATATAAATTTATACTTATAATAATGTCAACAAATGTTTGAAACAATAAAAATACTTTCGTATAATACCACCGGAAAGAAAAAACAGATAAACTGCTTCGATTATCGGGAAGCCTAACCCTGCTTGCTATTTCGGGGAATCCCACAATTCAAATAAAAGAGCGTTAAACTGAAACAGCGTTAAGCGGGGTCTTACTGTACTACTTTTGGTATTACCAAAGATACAAATCTAAGAGTTATTTCTTCAAACTATATTATTTGCAACATACCCATTAATGTAGATTTCTATTATTATTTCACCCAGAGCATTCAGTTTCCTTGCCAGGTCCCCCCACATGGTAAGAAAATAGAATAGTTACACTTTTCACAATATGCAATGGACTAATGCTAATTTTTTTTAAATGCATATGTAATAATCCATATGATCATAATATTAGATTTTTTGTGTCATTTCATTAAAATGCTTGCTTCAAAGGGTTAATTGCACCAACACTAATTATATGTTTTGACTTCACTTTTTTACTGAGAGCGGTATTTGAACCAAACTACTCATATTAATTTGAATTGCTTCTATTTTTCTTGCATAAAATGTTCCATATTTCACTTTCTATACTATATGGCTAAAAGACTTTCCTCTTTATATACAAAAGGAAAAAATAACTTTTTTGAATACTTCACATATTAAAAAATGCAGTATTGTTAACAAATTAAATAAATTTTCATGAAAGTTCTGTTTATATTCATGAAAATTATGACAATTTTCTGTCTGAAAATGTGTTCTAAATTTTTTTTACATTTAATGACATTCTTAACATAAAATATAACAAGTTACACACATAAATAATGATCCCTTCTCTCTTAAAATGTAATGTTTTTACTTTGTATCTGAAGATATTTGAAGCAAAAAAAAGTTCGTTTTTACTTTTTTTTTTTTTATATTTATCAATATTTTTGAATTAATTATTAAACTCTTGATTCATGCCTTAATTTAAGTTGGGTGTTCTGAATTTCCTTAGACTTTTTATTACATATTTTATGATCATTTCAATAATTATTCTAAAATCATGTATAAATGAATTCAAAAAGAGCAAATATATTATTTCTGAATATGTTTTTAATAATTAGATTTATAAGATATTAATGTGTTAGATCTGAGACTTCTTATTAAATAAACTTGCAAATAAATAATTATTTTGTAAATATTTAAGAAAATATTAAGCAATTTTTCTTTCACTGATAAAAGAAATCAATTAAAATTTTTCAGGCAATACGGGTCAAGGATGGGACATTTTCGGCTGTCAAGATAATAAAACTTGAGCCAGGTAAATATGTTCATATATCTCTTAATAAGCATTTACCGTAATGTACTTAGATAAAATTGCAATACATATTTTAAAATTGTACACATTTTTTTATTTTTTCACTTTAGAAAGGTTCTTTTGCAGTTTTGTTACTTTTGCATCATAATGCAAGTTTGGAAAAACACAACTTTCAACATGCACCTGAAAGTTTATGCAAAAGTTGAGTGTTCAAAAGTAAAATTATATACAGAAAATAAGTACCCTAAACTGAGTTTTGAAGTACTTATTTCTATACTGTTGTAAAGAGGTGTGTTTAAGTGCTTTTGGGTGTTTCTTTCTAAACTTGTTGAGATTTAATTAATCACTTTCTTTTCTTGATAAACATTTCTAGAACATACTTCTTTCCAAACTGCTTTACATTCTATAAATATACATTCTTCCATGATAGTCAAAAATTTGTATGGATGCACAAAGGCTTTCATATTTTCAACTGTCAAAAGTTTTGACTTTTTTTATTAGTCTCTTCCTCATTTCTATTGTGTATTTCATTGTTGTTCAATTAAATTTCAATTGAGAGTGATATTGAATAAGATTTAGTCAACTTGCAAACATTTTTATTGATGGTGTCCATGCTTAGTTTTTTTCATGCAAACTATTTTATCTGTAATAGTTTCCAATGTTTCTTTTAAATTTATAAAGTTACCCATCAACTGTAAGTAAAATTGTTTCTGGGAACCTTTAATTATTGATTTTTATTTCAGCCCACAAATCTCCAGTATTTCCTTTGTCCCATATATTATAAACCGTAAAAAAAATCTCTTTTAATTTTTGCCCTCTTGATATCCTTAATCATTATTACCCTCATAAAAGATTATTTAAACATAGCTGTTACTTATTAGTACATGGGCTGTGTAAGAGGTAGGAAGTATTGGGAAGAAGAAACATGATAGTGATTTCTGGGTACTAATTCTGTAGAAATTTTGTGTGTCCTGTAATGCCCAAGATTAAAAATGCTTTAAGTTGCAAATTATTATGTGTTTAACTATTGGCCATGAAATTAAGAGTGAATCAATCTCTAAATGTTAGCTTAATAAATTGGTCATTTTTGTTTGAATATCAAATGGCTGGAGGTGCTTCTTTTCTTTCCGTTTCAATGTTATTATTATTATTTTTTATTTATTTTTTTTTTTTTTTGCCGTATAAACTACTAATGGATTCAGTTTTAAATTACCAGCTATGTTTCCATCTAGAAACAATGTCAATTGGTTTTTGCAGTTATGATTATTAAAGAATGTATATCATTTTGTTTGTCAAGCCTGCCATTACTCGCTTTAAACATTATCAGAATCTTTATTTAATATAGTCTTCCAATCTTCATACAAACTTAAAGCTGTAGTTCGAGTAATTAAAAAAATTCAGAGGGGCATTACTTTGATGTTGGTCATCCATCCATGATGACTAAGATTATTTTATTTCATTTATCACTCTGTGGTATCTTCTAGAAACAATTTTTAATGTATTCCTTAATTTTACTTTTATTTTTCATAAATAAACATATTGGAGGTCTGTTTAAATTCTAGAAATGTCCGATTAATGCAAAGGAGTCATGGTTTTCAGAACTTTTAATTATTTCCAGAGTTGTCTCAATCATGTGAAGTTTATGAGTGCTTAATTTCTTTTTTCAGGACTACACTGCAGTTCCTACATTTCTTTCTTATTTTAATCAGTTTAGAAGAGATAATATTTGGACATAAACAGACAAATAAATTAGCAAAACAAAAACACATTTATATGTACCCTATTACAAGATTGAAAAATAGTGAAAACCACATTTAACCATTTAAAGGGAGTACAAGATACTATCAACATCAACGGAAAAAAAGGAAAGTGTGTATGAATAAGTAAAGCTATAAAGTATGTGAGGAAAAAAATTTTTTTTTTCATTTGAGCTATCTTAATTATTTTTTATTATCTTCAAACATTTTTTAAATTTCAAATGAGAAAAATCATTAAAAATATAAATTGGAGTAATCTAGAATATTATTATGATATTTTCAGTTCTTGACAACATATTCATCAAACTTTTTGTACTGAAGTAATTTCTGCAGTTCCTTTGTGTATGTACTCAAAAACAAGGATTGAGAGGAGTGGGGGGATTCAATAAAAAGTTTCTATAATTTAACTTAAAGTGAAATTTTTTAAATTAAATACATGATCTTTACTATATTGAATTAATAAACTAAAATCAATTTTTTATCTCTTAAGTTATCATTTTTCTTTTTGTAGGAGATGACTTTTCCATTATTCAACAAGAAATTTTGATGATGAAGTCTTGCAGGCATCTTAATATTGTAGCATATTTTGGAAGCTATTTGAGGTATAACGGTTTTTACCACAGTATATTATGTATATAATAAAGGGTTTCTTCACCAGCATTTAATATTATATTCAGAACAGTGCTAGTTCATTGGCTTCTTGTTATTCAGGCTGAAATTATTATTTTTTTAATTTTTAGATTGAAGCCTGATTTTTAGAAATCTTAACTAAAAAATTGTTTTGGTAATAAAAATATTTCATTAAAACAAACACACAGCCTATGTATTTTTTTAAAAAAGTTTTTTTTTAAATTAGACATATTTTTACTCTCTTAATTATATGAACTTAAAATAATATTGGATAAAATGTATTTCATTTATGTGAATGTGTTCATAAAATCACATAAAAATCATTTATGTGATCATATAATCATTTATGTGAATCACATAAAAATGTCATTTATGTGATTTCTTTGACACATACTTTACTGACTATAAGTGATATATATATATATATACAAGAAATATAAATTCTATTTAAACAATCTGTAATAATCATTTGAACAGTAAATGTGATTAATGTATTGTTAAAGAAATCTCGGACTCTGTGCTTTTCTGCTCAAATGGGGTTGTAGCTGGAAAGATCATTTGTAGAGCGACAGAGGTTACTCCTTCAATAATAGTTAATGTATAGAAGTTACCCCTGATGACAAATTTGTTTGTAAAATGTTGCCAAATTTGGTGACAAAAATGGATATCTTTATAAAGACCCAGAAAGTTCTGGTGTTTATTTAACAAGAAAATTTTAAGGCATTCCAAGAAGATTTTTTCCCCAGACTTTATAAAGATGATGTGGGAGAGCAACATTGAAATCAAACATTTGACAGCAACTTTAGATTTCATTTACCTTATGCAAAATTGGATTGCAGATTTGTATTGCTGTATTCAGTATTTGTGTGGTTTTTCTATCTGTGCTGTTGTGGATTTAAAAGTGTTGATTAGTTGTTTTCTGTTGGAAGAATATATTTTAATCATTACTACATTCCAGAATAAATTATAATTTACTTTAAAAAACCCCTGTATGGACCTTTTCTACACATTTCATGGACTATCAACCACATAATATGAAGCTCTCATGTTTATATCAGGTGAACTTCTATGCAGAGTATTAGCCTAATAAGAGTTACTTAAATTCTTTTGATACATTTGCATGAAAGGCAGTTTTAAATAGATGTCAATTTTTTAGTTTGGAGATCAGAAAAAATATATCCGTATTCTTCTTTAGCTTGTTATTTACTTAGTATAATCTTAACGTTCATTAACTATGAAATAATCTTGTTGAGGTATTCTTCTCTTTCTGTTAATTGAAGAAGTAATTGAAAAAGTATAGTTTAGTTTGATTGAAGGAGAAATGCCATCAAGCATATTCATTTAAAATAAATGATTTGTGCAAAAAAAATTTGATTTATAGAAATTTGGGCATTTAATTTTGCTTTTTGCCAACTCATATGTAGGCCTTTTAAAATGAATTAAATTGTGTTGTGAAAAATTATTAATTCTATTTAATTTAAAAATATATTTGTATATATGTGTGTGTGTTTTTTTTTGTAAAATTTTTGTTTGATGTAGACGTGACAAACTATGGATATGCATGGAATATTGTGGTGGAGGATCTCTGCAAGATATTTATCATAGTAAGTCTGCTTTGAATATATTTGAAACTTAAAAACCACAAAAAACTGACATGTATATGCATTGCAAATTTACAAAGTGTTTAATCTTTAACTTATCAGCTAGACCTCCTTAATTTTCCAAAGGCATAATTACAGTTTCCTTGAAAAATAATATACATAATCCTTTTTGACTTATAAATAAAAGCATCAACTTTTCAGTTTTTATTATTCCTTATATTTGCATGAATTTCATCTTTTAAATAAAATCACATATCTTATTTTTGAAATTGAACTAAATTAATGGCAATGATTATTGTTTTCTCTGTTTATAACAATCATAAATTCATTAATTTAGAGTTTTTCATTTTTTTAGTAAAATATATTGTCTTGTCTTTGTTATTCTGCGATCATGATCAATGTAATTTCTGGTTGCAGATGATTTATTTCATTTAATTTTTTGAAATTGTTCTTGAAATGACTATAATTAAAAAAAAAGTGTTTAAAATTCAATGCTTTTTAACTCTAAAATATTCCAATTGTTGAGATTACATCATATAGCCACAAAATATTTAATTTTTACTTCGAAGACTGTCTAGTGATATGAATAACTTTGTCCATAAATTAATTTTGAATTTGGATAGATTTTTTAATATCTTGCTTTTTATAAATAAATGGATGTTTTTGCATTTTATAAATAAATTTATTATTTTTTTCTCTTTACACTAATTTTTACTAAAATAATTACTATGTGATTGTTATTTTTATAGTATCATAGCAAATCTTACAATGTACCGTAGTTAAAAAAGTCTGAAAATTGGAATTGATTAGTTAAATATTAGAGATAAGAATTTATTTCAAATCCAAGCATATTAAGAAATATGTAACTTATTTACTCAAACATACAAATATTCAAGTAATCAATCAATCAATCAATATCCTTATATATATTGATAAACCACAAAGTCATATTATGTATTCAATTTTTGTTTACTTAATTTCTTTTTTATTTCATTTAATTTTAGTTACTGGGCCATTGTCAGAGCTTCAAATTGCATATGCATGCCAAGAAACTTTGAAAGGTTTGGAATACCTTCATTCTCTTGGTATGATGCACAGAGATATCAAAGGTGCCAATATCTTACTATCTGATGAAGGAGATGTGAAGTTGGGTAAGTTATAAATTTGTTGCATAATATCTTGAATCATTTATATTTATCTTCTTTTTTCACTTTGTTTTTCAAGCTTCAAAATAATTCAAATAAATCTTTCTCTGCATCCAGTTGATTGCTGTATTTTATGTCAACCCCCCCATATATGAAATTAATTGAAAATAAGTTTTTGATTAAAGTTATGTTGCTAAACTGTAGTGGATATAATTGTTATCAGCAAAGAAAAAGAAATGTTTCAATATAAACTCAAAGAATCTTGTACTGTGTTGTAATCTTATTTTTTATATTTTTGAACTTATACAATGAGTTTCGTTAAGGAAGAGGAGTATTGTTTGCAATTACTTGAAATGAGTTATGTATAATAAATTGTTTTAAACAAATGATTGAAATGTTTTTATATTTAAAAACATTATTCCCCTAAAGTATTTATGAGATTTTAATGGAATTACCGTATTTTTTTTTCAAACTATAAGGCACACATTATTACATGGAAAAAGTTAGCTAAATTGAAATGTATCTTAGGATCTGAAGGTAACTTTACATAGATTGAATAAAATATTCCTTTTCTGAACATCATCCACAAGTTTCGGGTGCCCCTTATCTGAAAATTTCGGTGCAGCAAGTTAAATTTGTAATTTTTCCTCCTTTCTTCTTAAGGAGCTTCCTGCTCCTTAACTAGTTTAGTTCATCATATCGAGAGTCCTCTAAAATAATGGTCTGTAACCTCTTTTGATTACTTACCCTAAGAATGAAGAAAAATTATATCCCATAGGGTATATATATGTGTGTGTGTATAGAAATTTTTTTTTATCTTAAGCAATATACATATACTTAAATCAAGTTACAAATTTGCTTTTGAAACTAAAATATAATGTGAGTTATATATAGCCTTTTTTTCTTGATTGTTCAGAGGTATATTTCCTCTTAAAGGAAAAAGCATTTTTAGTACCCATCTCTTTGAGTACATGCATTGTAAAACCAATTTTTATGATAATGCTTCTTGCTGCATTCTCCTGATTCTAGTGAAATCGGACACATCAATCAGATAATGTCCGACACTCATGAGTAATCGTGAGATTATTTCTTTGAATTGCACCCAATATCATTTTATATGGTCTCTGGGGTACACTTATCATGCTTTGGAGATCACTATTCTAAAACAAGTTTATAAAACAGGCTTCATGAATAATCAGAATATTTACGTACAGTTAATCAGCATCAGTGGCTTTCTTTGCTTCTTCATTAAATTTAAACTTGTATAGATGAGACAAAAAAATGAAATTCATTTTAATAGAAATGCATTGAAATAGACAATGGTAAAAGTTTAAAGTACCTTGTCTAATATAACTATCAAAATGAATGTCATATCCCAATCAATTCTAATATTTAAAAATGGGCTCCTTTTCTTTCTTTTTATTGCACTAGCAGTTGATACTATTAGTGATTTGCATGAACACTGTAATATCAAATTATTTCCATTTCTTTTCGAAGTCTACACATAGTACAAACATTGCATCTATTGGATGTTTCCTTCATGGGGCTATATTTTGTATGACTAGTAGTGTGTATCCACATAACTAGTACAATTTCGCATCATCAGAGCTCAGGTGCCATCCTCTAGGAAGGAAACGGGATACCAAAATTCCATTGCGACTATCGGTATCTACCTATGCCGTACAAAAAAGTGATACCAGCTCCTGGGGAGTGTACAGAATCTGCAATGGTAATTACCAATCCGGAGTCCCATTTGAAATGATGTTTGCACATAATAAATATTAAAATACTTTAATGATATTGAAATAATTTTCCAATTTCTTATCAAATACCCCATTTAGATGAGCAATGAATTTTTGTCATGCAACTATTGTATTTTTTTTTTTTTGCAAGAGTAGCATATATGGCTATTTCTGATGAAAACATAGCATTCTTAAGAAAATGAGTGAAAAATTAAAATATAATTCAGAATTAAAGGGAATGAAGACCTCCGATTATGCTTATTCAGTTTTTTCCTATTCAAAATAAAACAAACCTAAATGTATAGGAACTTTTATTTTATTTCGTCCTGTTCAGCAAGTGAAATGCTTTCTATATTAAGCATTATTTTGTTTGTACTGCTGAGATTCCTGTCACATATTGAACTGAATTGATATTTTTCCTGTCTTCAACATAGTTTCATCCATTAAAATTATTTGAAATGATGTTTTTGCAGAAAATTTTGTTCTGCCATATTTAATTCTGCTTTAACTATTTCTCTTTTTCATTTAACTATTTATTGTACCGACTTGACATATATCCTCTTTATTTTTCATATTAGCTGACTTTGGAGTATCTGCACAAATAACTGCTACCATAAGTAAACGCAAGTCCTTCATCGGAACTCCTTATTGGTAATCAAAACATTTTCAATCTAATTAAATCTGGAAAAAATATTATATTTTTAAACTATTTCTTTATAATAGTTTTATCATAACAGGTAATCTGTTATGAGTATTTGTAAAAAAGATTTAACTTTTGTTCTGTAATTTTAGGGAAATGTTGGAAATTTTTTTTATAAGAAATTAGTTTGATATTGTTAAAAACTGTCAAAATTAAACTTTAAAGTTAGATTATCAATATGAACATAAATGAAATAATTATGTTATCAAAGCTAGCTTACATTAAGTTAATATACAGTTATAGAATTTTAAACGTAAACTTAAAGCATTTATAAGTGTATCATCATTAAAATAAAAGTTTGAAAACTGTTTTTGACAGAATGCATAATTTGCATGAAAGAAAGAACTCTGTAATTAACTAGATAATAAATAGACTGGATATTTACTGTTTAGATATTTCTTTTTGATTATGTGTTGTGTGTAGGTGTTGATCAATTAATGGGTTGCACATCTTCCTAGCAATTGCATTGTTTCTAAAAACATTATACTTATTTCTATTTTCGAAAATGTGAACATAAATAAGTAAAAAACACTGTCCCACTATTAAAAAAATATATATGACACTAATATGTGTATTTATCATTGTTGCTTTGCTGTATCTTCAAAGGTTTTTGATTTGTCTAAATATTGTTTCAAAATGTCAAACTATTTTTCTGTGTGTGTTTGGAAAATTGTTGTGTATATCTTGTAACGTTTAAAAAAACTATTTGTATATATGCAAGTTTTTTCAAGGTGAACACAATCTTTGTTTTTCATTATTTTTAGTTTTATTATATCTCTTCATCATTTTCAATTAAATTATCTGTAAGATTTATCTCTTGAAACTTTATATATACATTATCTTATGTGTTTTAATTTTAAATTGAACAATCATATCACTTTGAGTAAACAGTACATCTTAATATTCATATTTTGATTATTTGTTGGAATAATTCCAAGTAGGTGTAGATAATTTTCAAATACATCAATCTAAAGCAGGGGTTTATAACCTTGTAGCTGTCCGTGTGTCCAACGGACACAGGATTTCAAATATTTCCACATGGTAGGAAATATTTGAAATTTTTTGATTTCTGTTGCAATCCATATAGAGTTAGAGAATAGAGGACAAGAATACATATTTATAATTTTATTATATATTAATTATGAATCATTTCAAGATAAATGACATAAAAATAAACGACATAAAATATAACTTTCTACAACATAAGTAAAAAAAAGTACAATTGTATATATGTTTTGATATTTATTTAAGTAAAATATGACAAAATACAAGTATTCACCTTCAATAAAGTTAAATAGAAAACTATTTTAATGTGTGAACCTTGTCCCTGCATCACTTTACTTCATATCACAATATTTGGGGTATAATTTGTTACTTTCAATTTGACACGATTCTGAACATTTAGTTGTTAAGTATTTTCTATGTGGACTCAAAATATTTTTGATATGATAAAAGATTTGTTCACATAGATATGCAGAACCAAAAGCAGAAAGCAGAGTACATGCAATTTTCTTTAAGCAAATAAACCTCTCTTGCAATGACATCCAATATTCTAAAATAGCTGTTGATTCATCGTTAGTCATCTTTCAGATTTTTTGGTAATTCTGTAAATATTGCTTTCAATATTTCTGAAGATGTTAGTTCAATAATCTCCTTTTCAAAGTTATTAATTTCCATTCATTTAAAAGATGACAAATTTGGAGATTAGGATGGAGTGCCACTGAGAATTATGCCACATGCCAAATGTGGCATGCATGCCATAAGTTGCCAACCCCTGATCTAAAGTATTACATCTTCAATGGCTCAACAGCCCTGTGTAGGCCGTGGCTTTTTCCAGAAATTTTATGTGGGTATCTCTACTTTTGGCAACTGTTTTCCAGTTTTTAACCGATAAAGCAATAAGATCATTTTCAATACAATCAATCCTTTTTGGCAAGGGTGATCCATGGGTGTTTCCCATGGGCTTAGCCACAAAGATTTTTGGCAATTCTTTATTCATTCTAGCCAGATGCCCAGCCCATTCATGTCTCTGTAATTTGATGAATAAAGTATTACTTATTACTCGTATAAAATGTCTTTAAATTGATGTATTTTATCATTTAAAATGCTATTTCCAATCATTTATATATTTTGTTTGAATTATCTAAAAGTTCTTTTATTTAATTCATATCATAGGGATAAGTAAAGGATTTAAGATTTTTTTATAATTGATCTCAAGTACTTGATGTTAGAGTTAAAATAAAAAGAATTAAAGTAAAGAATGTGGCTCTCTTACATTTTTAAATTCACCTTAGATTGCTGTTAAGCTTTAATTCCTACTAAATTGATATAATACAATATATTATTTTGATGATTTTGCTCTAATCAATTACCATTTATCTATATTCAGACTGCTAGCATTATATGTGATACTGAACACAATATTCAATTTTTGCTATTTGAAATGAAATACTGCATATGGAATACAGAATGAAGCTTTAAAACATTTTATTGATCAAAATTTTTGCCTAATTTGAGTATAACTAAAGAAGTACTCAGTTTCTCATTTTGATAAATTTTAATTCTGTTTTTATAAGTTTATTTTCTGTCTAGGGTTATAATATAGCATTTTCTAATAGCTTATTTTGAGATTTCTCACATGAATATCTGTTTGTAAGCACTAAACTGCATATAAGCATCAGTGCTCTGTTTTCTTTTTGTTATAGTTAAAAGATACTTATCTGTATCTTCTTATTTTTATCTTAGAAAGCCATTTAACTTATTTCATGTTAATTGATTTTAATTTTTTTCCTAGAGTGCATTTTTTTAAATAGAAAATATGAATAATAAAGATATATTTCTATAACTTGTACTATGACATAGTTATATAATATACAATGCTGGCCATTAAAATTGCAGCACCATGAAGGAAAGAAGATATTTATTGTACATATGCAGTTAGGCATGAAGCCAAAATCTGATTAAATTTGCAAGCAGTTTGGTGGGGTTACAAGGTTGTGAAATTAGTAGAAACAGCTGTTATTCCATGGCAACTAAAACAGCCCTTACCCGGTTAGACATGGAGTCAAACTGGCTTGGATGACAGAAACAGACAACTCATTTCCTGCTGCTTTAAATCTGCCACACTTCATCAACAATATTAGTTGGAAAGGGGTGGCAGGCATGTCTCTCAAGAACCCATGATTACATATTTTCATTGTAAACCGTGCAGGCTAGGGCAGTAATCGAATATCCTGTGCATCGAGAAAGGTCAGAACACAACATCCAACTTTCATAATCTTGTTGGAACATTGCATTTAGCATGCCTCAGAGATAAGACACAATGATTGGACGGAATATGTCAGAAATGTACTGATCTGCGTTGAAATTACTGTTGATCCAAATTAGAGATGTATGTGTCATGTACCCAATGGGTGCCCAAACCATCACACAGGTGCAAGGCCCCTATGCCGTAATCAAATGCAAGCAGGTGACAGGTAACCTCCTCAAAGTCTAGCATTCGATACAGCCATCAGAATACTACTTTCAGAACTGGAATTCATCTAAAAAGATGGCATTGTGCCACTCCTGTATCCAGCTTTGTCATTCAACATACCAGAGTTTCTGTCTCTTTTATACTGCAAACATGTCCATTTCCTGGCTAATGGTCCGTGATACGGTTCAATGGTTTTGCGGGGCCAACCTCATATTATGTTGGTCCTCTCAGGTTTTAAGTAAATAGAAAGCTTAATGGAAGGGCATGGAGGTCCTGCATGCTGTTCAGTATGACCCTCAGCAACCCAATGATTCCATATTTGCATGACAGTGGTTGAATTTCCACCAGTATGATGGGCAGTATCATGGAACGATTGTCCACACTGTTGATAGGCAACAATCCTGCCACTATCAAATTCTGACACTTGCTGGTTAGCATTTCTTATTCAAGGCAAAATATTATATTCTGAGCAAACTCCGACCTTACGAATTACTTTATGAATGAGAATCCACTCTGCAACTATTTTATACAGTGCTTTAGATGTCGTTTCTCTGCCCTGCTTCGTCTAAATGCATTGAAATACTAATAATTTGTCTCAATTTCTTCCTTTTATGTGATTTTGACGTTTTTCAGATCATTTCTTCCTGTTATTGCAGTTTTAATGGTCAGCAGTGTATTTACTCTTAATTTCATTCTGAAGTATATGCATATTTATTTAATTCTATATAGTACAAGTGTTAAATAGTAGAAAGTGTCTTTTTTTAATGTTTTATTTTAAGAATATTATGCTCATTTTGGACTTAATTTTTTGTTACAATAGGATGGCTCCAGAAGTGGCTGCTGTTGAAAGAAAAGGTGGTTACAATCAACAATGTGATATTTGGGCTGTAGGAATAACTGCCATTGAACTTGCTGAGCTTCAACCTCCTATGTTTGACCTCCATCCAATGCGAGCCCTCTTCCTCATGTCTAAGTCAGGATTTAAACCTCCAACTCTGTCAGACAAAGTAAAATGGTAAAAAAAATGACCTATTATTTGATTAATTCTTTATTTTTAAGTATGTAACAATTTATTTATATATTTTTCTTTTTGTATAGGACACCAGTTTTTCACCATTTTATAAAAGTTGCTCTGACTAAAAATCCAAAGAAAAGACCTACAGCAGAAAGACTTCTTCAGGTAAAGTTCAATAGTAATTTTTGCTGCTAAAAATATTGATAAATTATAAATAGACAATGGTTTTCTGTCATCTGTTGTGCAATATTAATAAATAGAATTTTTTTCGTTGGTTATTGTGTAAGCTATATAAACATGAAAATTAAATGAACTTAGAATATGTTGTGGGGTATTAGTTAGAGTAAAATGATTTAATAATGAAAAATAGAGGAAACATTACTGAATGAACTGTTTAGAAATTTGAGACGAATTTAAATATGTTTTTCAGTATTGATCTGTAACTTTCTATAAAAGTTTGTTGAAAGTTCTAAATATGTAATAATAGTATTTTACATAGAAAACAGTAGGCTTGTTTTAAAAAGGAATAATTTTTTTAAAAAACTCCTCTCTCATTTTTTCATTGATAAGGGATATTTTTTTATAATTCAAAAAATATATTTCTTGAGCTATTATATAGCTTAAACAATGTGTAATATTTATAATTTTTAATAATTTTTTTTTGTGTAATTTTGAATTTAACATAAATTTAATAATTTTGTAAATTTTTCGCTTAAGCAACATTTGTGAAATGCAAGCGTCCCTGTGATTTCAATTAATGTTTTATCTGATATTTATTCTGTGCATATTATGCAAGCATTTGTAAAAACCATATTTTAAAACTGTTTTATTACTTAGAGGTAATTTTTATATTTATGCATTGCTTTTTAGCATCCATTCTTGCAAGGAGATTTAACGAAGCAATTAGCAAAAGAACTCTTGGACCGAGTGAACAATCCACATATTTCCTATCCTGATGATGTTGATGATGATGGAGTAAATTATTTTAATCTTCTTCTTTTTCCTTTTTTCTTTTCAAATATAATAATACATTTGCTTAACATAATGTTGTTTTTGTCGTATGATAAGTGCAGAAAAAAAAAAGTCAAATGGGGCCAAATGCATGCAACACAGTTCTGGCCACATCACTGACTTTATCAGTATAAAGAGTGTCATGGCAGCAGTTGGGGTCTGTGGTGAAGAGGGTCGAGGCAACAGAGATGCAATTGTAGAGATACCCCGGATCTAGCTGAACTTCTGGGCAGTGCCTGCATTCTGTGTAGGTTCTAGAGCGTCAGACATGATCTTCATACCTCTTGTGTACCCTGTCTGCATTCTGCTGATGGTAGTGGTGACAACGTGGTCAAGATTGAGCTCCGAAAGGCACCATTTTCCCTCAGGTCCGTTGCAGAGCCGATGCTTTCTGACGGCATTTACATCGAGACAAGTGGTTTTACTGAGAGGGGGATCGATATTTCTAACCTCCTTGGCGAGAGAGTCTGCATGTTCATTGCCCTCGATGTTGACATGAGCAGGGACCCATTGGATGGTGCAGGTTTTCTCCCTGGCAACTATAGTGGACAGAAGCTCATTGATGTCTTGGGCGAGTCTCATTTTACCCCCTTTAATGGGCCCCAGAGCAGATTTACAGTCAGAGAAAATGATGAAACCATTCGAGGGAACCGACTTTGTGAGGTAAAGGGCTAGGATGGCATTTATAGCCATCAGTTCACTAGTGGTTTGTGGTGATTTTTCCGGCTGTGACACGATGTTTGAGGGATGTTTGATCTGGAAGGAGAAGGAAAATGCAGAACTTCCCCTGTTGCATTCTGAGTTGGAAGAGCCGTCAGTGTAAGCGGTGATAAGATTTGGTTTAGAAAGCTTCGCAATAGTATCCATGCTTTTTCTCTTAATGATTTCTTGTGATTCTTTTTTCAAACACGATAAAATATAACAAATATCTTCTCCCTATGCTTATTCCTTTTACAGTAATTATTTATTTTGTTCTTAAAATAAGTTAGTTTTTTTAACATTTACTTACGTGATCTATTGGTTGTTTTATCCCTTACTAAATTGGATCAATAATCAAGGAAAAGATGAACAAAACTGTATAGAATTTAGGAAAAAATTAAAGTAATTTTTTTAGTTGAATTAGATTAGTTAAAAAAATATTGGCATTTCTTAGTATCACTGAAATATCATTCAAGGAAAATAATTTTAAATGAAGGAGGGGTTATCTCCTATTTTTTAACTAAAATAAACTTAAAATAGTTTTGATTAATTTGGCTGTTATTTATTTAATAATTCAGTAAGAAAAACATCTGTAGTCAAGTTATGATTATGAGCATGGGGTCAACTTTGGTTTATTTGAGTCTTGAGGCCACTAAAGTCTCATCATACGGAATGATGCATATCAGATCTATTAAGGTTTTTAGGTTTTCATATTTTGGAGTGCCATCCTCGTCATTTGACTTTGGTTCAAAATTACCAAGTCTATCACCATAAACCTTCATATTGCTTCTACGTGCAATATTAGTAAACTTAATCCATTAAGAAAGAAATTTACTATTTTTTAAGTTTTACCACTGTTTTTTTTTTTTTTTTTTTTTTTTTTTAATGTTTGACTTTACGTATCAGCCTATTTTGTGAGCAGATTTAATATGAATTAGTTTGTGTGTATCTTATGAAATTTCTTAGATTAGGAGTCTTCAACCTTGTCTGCTTTTTGTCTTAAAAAAATGTTATTTTTGATGTTTAAAACATTTTATGTTGTGCTTGATATCCATTTGAGATAAAATTATTTTTTTTAAGTGAAGAATTTTACAAAAATTTCATTGTCTCCAATAAATTTAAATATAAAAAAATCTGACTATGCATAAAATCTCAGAAGTTTTCAAAAGAAAAGATTGACTTTAATCTTTAACACAAAGTATTTTAATTCTGCTTCCATTTTAACATTTTTGAAACCAATATACATATACAAAACTCTGTAATGCCACCTCTTCCCTTAGAATCAGTTGTTGTCTTATAAAACAAATCTCCCTTTCTTATTTAAATTTCCTGACTATGTTATTTTTTTTGACAGTCGTTTTGCCCACGGATCGTTGTAAATCTATTGATGTGGCCCGTGGGTCATTAACAATTTATTGATATGGCCTACATGCGTTAAAGGTTGAAAACCCCTATATTTTAGACCATGCATTTCAAAGCAGTACTGTTTGTATTTTTTAAAAAACTGTTAAAATTATGTCTATTTAAAATATATAATTATTATTAGTAAGTAACTAAAATATATTACTTGTTAAAAATTAAAAACTTTTGATAAAAAGATCAGTATTACAAGTAAAATTTTAACCTGAACTATAATCAACATTTTATAAAATTTCACATTAAATATTTAAAGTTTCTTTAAATGAAATCCCTCCCTTTTCAAATAGTTTTTGGTAGTGTTGAAATCTAAAACTAATTACTTTTATATTGACTTTTATACTGTAAATAATATTTTGCTTCACTTTATTTACATTAGATACTACCTGATGTGCCTCAGCGTATTGCTTCAAAAAAACCTGCTAGAGACAAGCAAAGAACTAGATCAGAGCTTCATAGTAAGTAATTAATGCTATGTAGCTATATATGTAAACATTACAAATATATTAACATTTTATTCACTGTATTTTCTATTTGTGCCTTTCAGTGGAAAGTGTGAATTTTGAATCACCACTTTTAACTGCTCTTTCAACTTCAGCAGATCAGGCAAGTCAAATTATTTTAGTCAAATAATGTATTTTTTTATTTGTTGCGAGTTATTAATAACTTTATTTAGCTTCAGATTAAAAAAAAAAATGGTAAATGATGTTTTTTTTTTCTGAAACTTATTCCCCTTGTATAGAATGCTGAAGGATCGGCTGTATCTGAAGCTTGGGGGATATCTGAGGTAATTGTACAAATGTATTGACAGTCATTTATGTAGTTTGTTTCATTTCAACATTGATTATTTTCATTCTGAAAAATATGCATTTAGTTAACTGTATTATTATGGATGGATAAGTAATTAGGTATCATTAAATTTGTGATAAAGAAATGTTCCATCATAGTTGTAAGTATATTATATTTTGCTTTATTACATAGAAAATAATTACTTCAGGAAATGTGCAAAAATGCCCCAAAGAAAGTACATTCTTTTATCATTTTTCAATGTTATTTATTATTAATTATTTTTAATTGTATTTCAGTTCATACCAGAAGTTTATTTTATTTCTTCTGTAATACTTTGAAAACAAGAATGGCATTATTAATAAATATTTTTTAAACTGAAAGGAAACTTTTTATGTATGTTATAATCAGTAATAAGCGAAATTGCTATAAATCTAATTTAATGCTTGACAATATGAAGAAATATAGTGAAACATTACCTGGGAAAAGATTGCAGGGTTAAACATAATTTCAAGGCACTGACCTTCTACTTTTTATATTGCTAGACTGAACTGAAAATAAATAATTTAAAATTTAAGAAAAAAAGTGCAACATTTTTAAATTGGACAAAAGAAGCTAATGAATCATTGTTATTACGATGTTATTGATTGGAGATTACTGTCTGAAAGAGAGCTAAATGCTCCTCTGTCTCTCCTAACAACATTTAAAGTTCTTTTGTAAAAATTAAAATTAATACCTAAAAGTATGAATGATGTAGTATAAAATGGTATTCTACTTGGAAGTATAAGATATTTTAAACAGTTGAAGTTAAATGGAAAAATATAATCACTAATAACCACAAATACGACAAAATAATATAGCAGCCTACCAGTGACCATTAACAATGACAACCATGGGAAAATATTGAAGAGTTAAACTGTTAGTAAAGAAGAAAAAAAAACAACCACAGACAATTTATTTCACAGGATGCATTACCTCTCCCTGCTAAAAAAAAATTTGTATTTGAGGAATTTTCTTAAAAGTTTTATTTTTGAATTGTTTTTGTAGAGCTTCTTTCCTTTTGCATTTTCTGTTAGTTATGAGAAAATAATTTTAACCTTAACTTTTTGGAGAATTGAATTCTAAAAGAAAGTTACATAAATCCTTCAAAGGAAGAATCTTGTCAGAATCTAAGCTTCCAAATAGTTCTCAAAATTTATATACATTCATTGGGATGTCTGAATGCATATGACCAAGTCATGAAACACATGTGGACAATCACTTGCTGTATACTAATTTTAGCTCCCACTGATTCACCAAGCAAAAAAAATACATATATGTTTCAGAAAATGTACAAGATAACAAATGAATGGAAAACATGTTGTCTTTAATTAGGATTAACAGAAATAAAACTATATATAGTCTTTGGCATCTTACTTTACAGCAATTTGCTTGGAAAATATTCCAACAGATTTCCCTGCTTGGCAATACTTTTGCCTTCATGTTGCACATATTTGAAAATTACAGGAATTTTTCCCTTCATTTCATCTTATGTATGGGTTTTGAATTTTGAGTAAATTTTTGAAGGAAAGATGCACACTTGGCTTGTATTTGGAAATATACAGCAATCTACTATTAGCAACTAATATAATTCATGTATATTGAGTTATATAAATCCTCAAAAACCATGGCCATGTATGGAATAAATAGTTTTGTCTTTTTAAATAAGATTTTTACTATTTTAATAATAGCTTTATAACTGAGATTATTGTTTAATATCTTATAAAATAGATTTTGTAATAATTTTCCAGGGAAGGTAATAAGTTTTAAAACTATTTTTGTTACAGTGTGAGACAATTACAATTGTGTGAATTTTCTAACATCATTCTAAAGATTATTTGTAATTGTTATTGGACCAAATCCTATGAATTTTTATCCATTATATTAAATGTGTTTTGTTTTAGTTCATCATTAAATCTTGGAACCATTTATTTTTATTTAAAACATTCTAGCCCTTAAAAATGTTTGCAAAACAATGTAATATGTATGTACATACTTTTTGAATTTGAACACTGGAACTAATGTTGTAGAAGCATAATAAAAATACCCCCTCATGCATTCGGAGAAAAGTTATTTCTGGAATGATCTCTTGGTGGTTTACAAAAGTTTCTATTCTTCTAATCCTGTCTTTAGAGACACCACCAGATCATCTGATCTAAATATTGACAAATTAAAGATGATTAAAATCAATTACAGTTTAACTTGTCAATGGTTTGCAGAAATCTTTAAAATAAGTAACATAATGCAAAAACATTGACACTGAGTAGGAAAGGGGTGATAATTAAGCAATAGTAATTAAGTTGTAGTGTTGAGTACAAAGAGGTATTGACATTTTTTGAAAATATATTTTATAAATACCACACACTATAATGGCATGTATGCTAATGCAGGTGCTCTCCAATATTTTTCAACAATAGAATTAAAACTTAGTGCAGGCACACATCCAAATGTTCAGTGGTCATAGGCTGACTAGTCACACAGAATATGAGTCATTGATATCAATTCGGTAGAGATGAGATCTCAGACAGTCATGCCCTGTCAAAAGTCTAAAATGAGCTACAGCAGCTTTTCTGGAAACCTCAGGAACCCAGGACAGGTTCTCGTTCAAGATTGCCCAGTTCTTGTCTTTGACATCTCCACAGCTTCCATTTTAAAACTATACTTAAAGGCTATATTAGTAAAAAGCGTTAAGAAATTAAAGTTTGAAATTTTCGTAGATCTATGGATCACATAAGCTCCTTCCTTTGCAAGAAAGTCAGCATGCTCATTCCCAGTAATGTCATTGTGGCATTTTTTGAAAATAAAACTAAGCTGTTTTATGGAAATGGAATTTATAAATTAGCTTATCTAGAAAAGAACTGTTCTGTGTAATGGTAAATGTTTTCATGAATAAATTCATTTTATAGAAAAATACTCAAGTTTGTCTTCCTTTCCACTCCATTCTGAACTAACAGAATTTTCTTGGTTACTTCTAGTATGTATGATAAATATTAATTTTCAAAAAATATTTGGGCATACATATATACAAGTAAACAAAATAGATGATTCTTATGCTTAAATATTCAGTTTAACATGTATATAAAAGTTATTCAAATTATTTTAAAGCTTCAGGTAACTTCCTTATTCAATAGCTGCAATTAAATTGCTTTGATTTTACTCATCTGTCCATTTATTTGTTTTGTTTTCTTGCATTGTTTACTAAATTTTAAAAGTGGTTGAAATTTTTTTCAATATTTTTATTTTATTTTCTCAAAAACATATCTAAAATTGTAAAGAAAACTTGAAACAAAATCTGTATTTTACTTTTACTAAATGAAAAAACTTTTACAAAATTAAAATGTTTTCTTTATTTTATAGGAAACTTCACATAATGATGTATATGATTTGCCCACTGCTTGGATGGAGCATGACAATGATATAGAAGTTATACATAGGTATATATATTTCTGTGTGTGTTTAGTTTTCACAAGATTTTAATTAATATGAATTTTAAATTTATAGCACTTGTATAACAAAGCAATAAGTGCTTAATCTTTGATAGAGATTTTATGAATAATAGAGCTTTTGTTTTACTTTCTATTTTCGATCAGGATGGGGTTAATGCTTGATATTTAGTATTTTAGTGAGTAATTATGCAAAAAAATGTGGTGGAAAGAAAAAATTCTAAACTAGTATCTTTCTAATGTTTATTTTAGTTGCCATAGTTATATAAAAAAAAGAAAATTAGCTATTAGAATATGGTCGTAAGATATCAGACTTTTATTCATACAGTGTTAAACATGTAATTCGTTTGTTTGTGATTATATTGATTATTTGGATGGTAATTGAAATTGAAATTCTTGTCATAATATATTAAAATTTTTATTATTGTCTTTTTACACAAAAATCTAAGTGCATTGGGTACTGTACTTTCTAAATTGTTTCCAGTTTGGATTTTATTAGAAAATCTTAAGAAAAATCAAAATTTAGTATTGTGTCTGTTGCCCTTGTGTTTATAAGGATTATCTAATTTCCAAATCTAATAAAAATTGTATTTAAAATAAATTTTCCCATGTTTTAAAAGAATGTTTGTAGATTTGTATGCATACTAAAAAAATCACGTTGTTAAGGAACTTCATGATTTCATATTAGGGAAAGGGTATCCAGTTCTTCAGAAGCTGGAAAAGACCTTAAATTCACTCAACAGTAAGTTTATTTTTATTGTTGTCTAACTATTGTTCTTTAACTTATGTTAAAGGGATACAATTTCATATTTTGTTCTTTTCTTTTTAGAGCAACTCTACCATTGAACAGTAGAAATAGTTATGCACCTGTAAATGTAAGTATTCTGAAATGTATTATATTTTCTTTGTGGGAATATTTTTTGTTATTAATCAATAGTAAGGAAAAAAATGCTGGTTTTGTATATATTTTATACTTATACTTTTAATTATTTTTTTGAAACAGAATAATGTACCTGAAAGCAGTTCAACTGAGGTTCAAAACAATTTAAATGTAATTGAGCAGATGGATACCTTATCAAACCGCAATGCAACCCAGTTGGATGACTTAGGTATGTATTAAGAATGCTTTAAAAGATATTTGTAAAGAGCATATTTTCATGTATATTTAATTTCTTTTGATTTTTAAAATGCTATTCAACAATTGTAAATATTTTCTTAAATAAATTTTTGGTACTTGATATCTTAAAAAATTTGGGAGATTGTGTCTTAAAAAATTACATTTTTATGTAATTGTATTAATGTACAACTTTAAATGAATATATTTGTGACAACATATTGAACATTGTTTTCAGTAGATATATAAATGATCAATTGTGTGTGTGCCTTTTTGTATTAAATTTATGATGTGTAAACATAATTTTAAATAATTTAGCGTTAATTATTCTTATTAAAAATTGCAAAATTATTTGAAGCACGATTTCCTTTTAACATTATTTGTAAAAGAAAGAAATTATAAATGCGAATTTTTAGTACCATGGTTAATTCAGGAAAAAGAAAATTCTCAATTAAATTGATTGTTTTTTAAAAGATTTGCTACATAAACAATGAACAATTTTTTGGTTTTACATTTAGAAAAAAAAATGTCCTAAATATAATCCATATGAATGCCAGGTGTTTTAATTATTTTTTAAACTTGGTTATCTAAAAAATGAAGGCCCTTGGTAGTCGAGTGGCCACAGATGAAACCCTGGTACTACAGGAAACCTACCATGTAGGAGGGCCGATGAACATTTAATCTGTCAATGCTCAAAATCCTCGCTGTAGCAGGGTGTGGAATTTTTTTTTAAAGAATGGCAGCTCTGGTATCTTCCACACCATTTGACTGTGGTTCAAAATAATAAGATCCATGGCCAGATGGTTTCAAAGTGTGATGTTAATAAACAATCAAATCAAACTTAGAAAAATGTGTTTGATATTTAAAAGTTAATTTTTTAAAAATAATTTTCCTTTCCTTTGGTATTCTAAAAATTTTTATATCAGGAGGGATAAAAAATATACTTTTAGCCTGTGCTGTCCTTGTTTTTTATTTATGAATTAAATATTGTAATAAAGTTGGGTCTTTGATTTGTGTTTTAAAGAACTATATGTATATAATATTAAATTATAATTATTTTTAATTTATACTTTCATATTTATGAAAGGAGGAAGAACTATTTTAACTGGAACTGTTTAAAATCCAGTCTCCAGAGACTTCGACTGATATGACCTTTGAATTTGTTTTCTCTTGCTAGGCTAAAAGTGTTATGAGTCTTTGATATTGGAATTTCTCAAACTTATAAATTATAACTTACCTGAACAACAAATTATACTTAAGTAGTATTAAATTTCATTGATAGTATTAATGTAAGTAACAAATGAAGGTATTTTTAACACTTAAGTTTCTTTTAAAAAAATGTTTACTAATAAAATGTCTAGTATTGTGAGTAGTGATTTTACTAGGGCTTGAACATTTTATTGTTGTTTTCTAATGAAAGGTAGGTTATTATATTTTTATGTTCATGCAATATTTTTTACTGTAGAAAGATACAGAATTGATACTGGCAGTATTACTGATGCAATTACACAAGAAGACGCAGCAGACCCACCCACATTAGAAATAAAAATTACTCCTCCAGAAGTTCCTCCACGTCCTAAGGACAAGAAAAAGACAACTCCTCCGGTACATTTGAATTTGTTTTTTCCTCTTATGAAATATATTCAAACATTTCTGTAGAGCAGTGTTTGGATATGACACAACACTAACCTTTCCGCTCCAGGCCATTTAAATGCAATGCTAGATATCGGTGCCGAATTTATCAAAAAAAGAAAATTCTTAAATAATTATTAGGCATAATATTTCGTTTGACAAGACCAAAATATCAACTGGGTGATTGGCTTCGTCCGGGGTTCACCACGGAGTGTGCCGTCTGTCGGGAGGGGGACATAGCCCCGGCCAGTCAAGAAATTTGTTAAACAGCGCAGTTGTTTGCAAGAAAGCTATTACTATCGTTTCCATCTTCATTTTTGGCTGAATGTGGATTTAGGGCTGTAAATGATTTACTAATAAAAAAAAAGAAATCGGCTGGATATAACACAACGTGGGGATTTGATACTTAAGGTAACCAAATTGGAACCCAATATAAAATCTATCTGCAGCAAGTATCAAGCACAAGGATCTCACTAAATTAAAATGACAAATTAATATGGAAGAATCATTATTAAATTATTTTTAATTTTAATTTCTGTTTTTCATTATATATTTTGAAAATTTACTTACTGTGTATTGTTAACAATTTGATAGTGATTTATTCCTAGAATCCATCATTTATGTTTCTTAAATGAACAAATCAATTTTTTAATATTAAATATTATGTATGTTACATGGGGGGGGGCATACAAACTTTAGAAATGTTAAAGTGGGACATGGCACAAAAAAGGTTGAGAAATACTGCTGTAGATTAAACACTCAACTCTTATCAGTATTTAAATCTTAAGTGCTAAATATTTATAATACATAAGCAATCATATACTAAATTGCTATGAATCTAATTTATTGCTAAATTATTAATATAAGTTTAATAAGGCAGCATAGATAAAAGTTAATGAGGTGCAACATAACAGCAAACTATTAGTCTAAAGAACATACGATTGTGTTGGGTTAAACATAGTTTTAAAGCCAGCCAACTTTCTCTTATGTTTACATATACCACTTGGCTGAAAGGAAGGGGAAATAATGCAAGGATAAGCTTCTTAAAATACTATAACATAATTACCAAAAACAAATACCATGGAAAAGTATACATCTACATAACAGAGGCAGAAAACCCAAATAAATTAATAATTTTTTTTTTTAATGGAATCAGATTTGCACTGCAATACATGAAAATTCATTCAGGTTTAACAAAATCAAAACAGGATTGCATTTAAGGAAAAATGTTTATTTGTTATGCATTTTTTGCTACCACTGCATGAAACACTAAACTAATTAAAAGTATTTATATTCAGATATAAAATTTTAAAAAAATGTACTATAATTTGTCTAATTATCTTTTCATCAAATTTTAGAGACCTGTATCTAATGGCCTTCCACCAACACCTAAAGTTCATGTAAGTATTTGTAAGAAATGTTATATGAAATATGTATTTATATCATTGCCACAGTTAACTTTTTTCTTTAATAAATACTTTTATATTCATGCTTTTTATTGAGTAAAATAATCCATTTAATGTAGTGTTATTAAAATTTATAATTGTATATGATTTTATTTAATGAAAAAAAATTCTAAGAATATTTTTTTCAGTAATTTTCAAACAATAAATGTTAAAAACTTTTGTTACAAATATCATAAATAAAAAAGTTAATATACTGCACATGATTTTAAATTCCTTTTTTTGGGGTCAATTTATAAAGCAATATTTACTTTTAAAAAATGAAATTCTCACTGTGTTAATAGCTATCCCAAATTATGAAAACAATCATAAATAAATTCTCTGAAGATGAAATTTCTCTGAAGATTTGTGTAAGAATAAAATGTATGCATTAAAAATTGTATTTAATTCCTATGGTGCAAAATCTATTATTGGAATTTTTAAACTATAAATTCATGGTTTAATTTTAAGAATGCTGATATGTTAGGAATGTTTTGAGATTCTTTAATGAAATAAATCTCATTTAACTAGCACACAGAACTTGGACTAAATTCTAAATTTATTTTATTTCATTGGAAATGGTTCTACAATTGTGTGATTTGTTTCAAGTCAACTCTTCAGAAATCATATTTAAGTACAATAAATTTATATTTAGAAAATAATTATATTTAGTTAATAATTTCAATATGTTCTGATTATTTGCACAATTGGTATCAACATTGATAGTATTTGCATGTTTGCAATATATGCACTGAGGAATAGTAAATCTGTACATATTCTTTTTATCTACTATCTTGAATATGTTGAAATATATCTTTTATATTTGAACATTTACCTCTTTGATCATTGGTTTTTCTCTCAAACCAACTAATTTTAAAAAGTTAATAGGGATTTTAAGGAGTTAGCAACTATCTTTTTTTTTTTTTTTTTTTTTTTTTTTGTGAGTGTTGCTTAAAGTACTACATATATTTTTCTACAGTTAAAACTAAGAAAAAAATATTTTGAATAAAATGAGTATAGTTTTGTTTTATTTCTCCTGTAATTTAATACAGTTCCAAGTCAGTTTTAAAAGAGAAAATATGAAATAAATTATCAACCATTATATACAAATGTAATCAGTATATTAAAAAATTTGATTTAGATTTTTTTTCTCCTTAACTTTAGATGGGTGCTTGCTTTTCAAAAGTGTTTAATGGATGCCCCTTGCAGATATATTGTACTGCTAGCTGGATTCATCCTGACACTAGAGGTATAATTTACATAACAGACCATTGCACTTAAAAATACACAGCTATTTAGAGAATATTTATGTGTACATATTATTTAAAATTAATTATTATTAATTATAATAATTAAAATTCAGGGTCATTTTAGAAGAGTAATTTTCAGTCATAGTTGACTAATTTTAATTTACAAAATAACCAGTGTAATAATGTTATTTATATTGATGCAATTCTTTACTTTTGAGTTATATTCCATTTTTCTTCTTATCTAGTTCCTGAATTTAAATTTTCTTTTTAATTGTAAGGAGCACCTAAGCAAAAATAAACATTATTGTTACCATAATGTTTAACAAAGGCAAAATAATTTATTGTCAACCACATGAAGAATGTTATAAACTGGAATTGGACTGCATTAACATATCTTTTAAGAGGGGGAGCAGTTGCATTGTTTTTTGTATGTCATACTGGCGTATGCATTTGTCTAGAGGACTGATATAATATTGCCTTTCTTGTGAAAAATCATTGTAAATAAGAAATCAAGTAGCAGCTGCTCAAAATTAGATCATTTTTTCAAAGGCAATATCTAGTCAATTGTAATCAGGGTTAAAGTACTGTTTATATCTTTTCTTGTAAAACATAGAGTTCCATTTGATTGCAGCGTATTATGTCAGTCCTTTTTTTTAAAAAATGCTTTCTGAGTCTGAGAGACATTACCAAGTAGTAACATGCAGTTTTTAAGCATTTAGTTGTAGCCACAGACTCAAGGTAACGGACTTGTAACCGGCATGTCATGAGTTCGAGCCTAGTACCGTCAAAAACCTATCATGCAGAGAGGCCCAATGCACATGTCGAGGTTCAAATATCCTTCCGTTGGTGTGGTAGTTAGGAGAGAAAGATGCTAGCTCAGATGTCATCCTCATCACTTGACCATGGTTTAAAATCATGAGGTCCATCACCAAAAGCCCTCTAGTAGCTGAATAGTATGACATTAATGTTCACTCACTTGAACATTTAGTTTCATTTATGGCAGGTTCTGTTCTAATGCAAGGAGAAAAAGAAATTGTTACCTATTTAAAAAAAACTTAAGAACTTATTAAGTGGGAGTTATTTTGTGTCGCTTTTGGCATCAGTAAAAAGTGTTGCTCCTAATCTTTTAGAGTTGATGAAATGCTCATAGATATATTCTATTCTCTTTTAAGCTTTCAAAGTTTCAATAATAAATGTCAGACCATTCATGTACTTTATGGTTATTACTTGGTCATAGTCTTAACATCCACTTCTAACTTGAGTGCTAACTTTTATATGTTAATTTTTTATAGGTTTAATTTTAGAATTGAGTAATAATTTCTCCACTTTTTTTTAAAGCATCTTTGCTGTTAAGTCATTACTTTGTTGTATGATACTATATATCCCTTAAAATTTACCTTTGATCATGTGAGTTTTTAAAAATCAAGTTGATACAAAAGAAGTTTCCTGTAAGTACTTTTATTATGAAAATATTTTTTAGTGTGAAATTTCTTTGCATTGTTTTAAAAAACAAAGCTTGATATACAAATATTTTTTTAAAATTTAAAAGGTTGTTTATCCTTTATTTGAAGAATTAGCTTTAAATATGTGTGTGTTGATTCTGTGTTTTTTTTTTTTTTTTTTTTACTTTTTGCCATATTTAAAAGTTAGTAGGTTTGTAGTTGTATTTATCAAAAAAATAAAAAAATTAGGCTAATAAAAGTATAACTTTGTTTGAAAAGGCTTAACAATTTAATGAAAACATCTGTTTAGTAAACAAATGAAATTGTGTGGGAAAAATGTTTTTGTGTAAAAACACATTGGTTATATAAATATATGTTAATATTTTGCCATTTTAGTCTTTTCAGTCAGAAATTTTTATTATGTTTTGTGATAGATAATTTGTTATTAATTTTTCTTTTAGATCAGCATATTCTCTTTGGTTGTGAAGAAGGAATTTATACATTGAATCTGAATGAATTGCATGATGCCACTGTCGATCAGGTATTTACAATTACATACTGGTCTTTCAGAAATATGGGAAGATATTGTTGTGTAGTTAATTATAATAATTTGCCTGTAATTGTTTTTGAACACATTTCAGAGTTCCATAAAACAAAAAGTAATGTAGTAATCAATGTCATTATTTAAGTGAAAAAACAGTTTAAAAAGTTAAAGGTAAGTGGTGTATCATGTCTGTAGGTGAAATTTGTTGCAGCATGAGATAAAATTACTGACTTACATAAAAAAATAATGTGTGTTTTGTGGTATCTTGAAAGTAAATCTGTTATAATTGTTCAAAGATGTTTTGTTTCAAAATTAGCATGTTCCAAGTGAGGAATCCATGAAGCCTTGATATCAGCAATATTAAGTACTGGAATCATGCAATGTTAGAAAAGTGTTGGTAGATTGTCTGTCTCCATTGTTAATTAAGTGAGAGAAACTTTTACTAGAAGCCTGACTATAACTATGTGTTGCAAGAGTTTGCAACTGTTAGTGTGCTTGAAAATTATGCATAAACACTTGAAAATTATGCAGTTACTATATAATTATTCATAATCTCAATAACCTTTTGCAGGCCAAGACTGACTCACTGATACTCCTCCAGTTGACCCTATCAGTCATGATGACCTTCCATCCATTTATTCCCGTTATTTTGAGGTCTTTTCCAACATCATCTAATCATTGTGTAGGTCATCGTCTTCTACGTACGATCCTTCAGTCTTCGAAAAAGTTACTTTTTGGGTAGGAAAAGCATCTGTATAGACGACCCAGCCACCTAATACGTAATGCTTTTATAGTTCTCACAATGTCAGCCCTGCCGTATTTCCTGTAAATTTCATGATTGTAAAGAATTCTTCACTCATTGTTCTCTTAAATAAGTTTAAAGATTTTCCTTCTAATTTTTCTTTCAAAAATGAGCAACTTTTCTTCCTCTGCATTATTGAGGGTCCCACTATATAATTACAAGCTAATAATAAGTACTTGTTTCTACTTTGCCATGAGTATTCTTGATGAAATTGACAGACTCCTTATTAAAAGTTATTTTCTCATTTCAGCCACACAATTTTTCATTTCTCCAATAATGTAAGCAATTACAATTGGTACGGAGGGGGATAGGAGAGTATGTCAGAAAATCCTTTTGTTGTAAAAAAGTACCAATGTGGTTGTCCAAAGCTTAATATTTGATTTGGATTGACCATAGATGAAATGATGGAACTGTTTTTCATGTACATATCCATGAGTCCACATTGAATGGAACTTCGTCTGCTACAAGTTTACTTCCAACAAGATGAGACTGTACGATATTGGGGTACTATTGTTAGAGACTATCTGCAGAAATATTTCTCCAATGTTAGATTGGTGTTGAGGTGGATTGATTCCTTGGACAGAGAGCATGATCACTCGACATTACATCCCTAAATTATTTTCCTTTGGAATTTTTCAAAGGTGATGAACCTAACAAATATTCATGATATTGGTGACCTAAAACATAGAGTTACTAAGTTCATTAGAGGAATAACAGCTGAAGTCCTCCATAATGCATGGCATGAATTTGAATACAGGCAATATATTGTCAATACAAAAGAGCTCATGTAGAAATTACTGAAGGTGTAATACGAAATTGTTTGATATATACTTATCAATAAAATGTTAAACTTGTAAGTTACTTCTTGTTTTATGGAACTCAGAAATTCACTCAATAATTTATGCTCATCCTGTATATTAAACTAATTGAAATACTCGTTCATCACATAAGTGAATTTTTAAAATAAATCCCCCTTATCTTTTCTGCTGCCTTGCATAGAATTTTTTTAATAAGGTCTCATGTTGATCCCAGTGAAAGACAACATATCTAAAAATTTAAATTATTCTTTTAATGAAGAGTCAATCCTTATATCCTTCCCCCATCTTCTTTCATGGTCTTTTTTTAAAAGGAGGGAAAGTGTTCATTCCGTATAAATTTCATGTCATTTGATTCAAGTTTTCTGGATATTACAGCTTAAAATTTGGAAATTGATGCATTTCAGTGATATTTTAAGAAATGTACCAAAAATTCTTTAATTTACATGCTACAAACAAATCAATCGTTTTTCTAAAGTTTAGATCTATTAAATAGTGTAATAATCATAACTTTATGATGTTTGCTTTAAAAACTAGGTACAAAATATACCAAAATCACTTCAGCAATAAATTTTTTTAAAAAATACCTTTACTAATTTTGTAAAAAAACTGATTTCCAGATGCATATTATCACCACACCTATTTCCTTTGCATATCAAATTCTATGCATCCGATCCCTTCTAACTTTGCACTATACTGCTCTTCTAGTAACTAAATCAAAACAGTTAAGCAAACAAAATAATTATCTAAGCAATCAACTTGTAATGGAGCAGTTCAAAAAATAATTGTCTATTTCTCTAAATATGAAGCAATCTCTTAAACTCAAATATATTACAATACAATAATGCCCCAAACTTACGTGATAGGTGTGACTGAGTGATAACTGTGTAAGTCGAGTTATGATTTCACACACAAATACTTATAAATTATTTTTATTAGGGCCGAAGATAAAAGAAAATAATAATTCAGACAAAAAAATGTTTAATAAAATCTTAAATAACACAAATAAAAATTGCAAATCGAACTTATTTTGATGAAGATTTCATAAAATCTGAAAGGTAGTATACCAGCTCAAAAATGTTTTTGATCCTGCACAATTTTCTTATAGCATACTAATAATTTTTTTTAATTACTTGCTTTGTTTAAAAAATATACTAATTATTGGGGTCCATATTTTCTAAAATTTGTAACCATTTTTTAATTTAATAGAGGGATTCTATCAAATTCCCAAATGTCATTCGATCTTCTGATTGAACTGGGAATAAATACTCAAGTTCTTCAATGTCTTTCTCTTGTTCATACATTCCTCTGAGTTCATCAATTGTCAAATCCTGATTGTGGGAATCTAGCTGTTCATGAATATCATCATTATCCTAAATTTATTTGCCTGGCATTATAGACAATTTCTCCAATCATATTCTTAATTTCACCAGTCCCCCCAAACAAAAGACAAATCGACGAGATTTGAAAATCGCGGAAGTCAAGGTATAACTGTATTAACTGAAAAAGTTTTACTTTAAAGAAGTGAAATAGGTCTAGCTTTGATTAATCTTTTCTATAAGCAGTTTGAGGTAAAATTCTATATTAACTTATACCTTTAAAAGCAAAGAGAAAAGTGTTGTTAAATTGTGCCAACAGCTTGTTTTTCCATACTGGACTTCTATGTTACACGGCAACAATAATTTGCCAAATTGGTATTGAATAAAAGAGCAAACTAAAAATTGTATCCAAGTGGAGAAAATAACATGCATCAGGAAAACTTGAACTGTAAAAATAAATTTAAAAATTAACACAAAGATAAGTTTAAAAAATTATCTAAAACAAATAATGCAAACTAATTTAACTTTAAAATAAATAAGAAATTACAACATTACATTAATTGAAGTAAAAATAAAATTGAAACAGATAAAATAAGGGCTTAGCTTTTTTGATAAAGTATCATTAACAATATAAAGGCAATATTAACATTAACATAATTTAAAACTATTAAAAACAGGTAAATCAAAATTTAGTTTAGAATTGCTGAAGAGATAAAACTGGTTTATAGTTATGATTGAATTACATTAAAAAAAATACAAAAACCAGGATTTAAACACAAACTATGTTGCTGAAACTGTTGAAATGATGCTTTTTTATGTTACTATACACAGAGAATAAACAAATGAATAAATATAATGATATTGAAAATATTTAGCTTTCAAAAATTACATGAAAAATCATTTTAACCCTTTTGTGGGATGTGGGAAGATTTCTTGCCACCTACAAGATCCTACAAAATACACCTGTGTGAAGCACAATTCCCATTATAATATATTGGCGCTGCTATTAGAACAGTGGAAACACAATTTCCCGATTCAGTTTTGGGCTGCCATCTAGTGTTCAATCGACTGATTGGAATTGGCAGCAATTTTGGTTTTGAATGTTTGAACGCTTTATGGGAAATTTGTTCTGCTACATCTGTTTTTATGTGACATTTGTACTGCTCAACAACAACAACGTGAGTAAAACTGTTTTTATTGTAATAATACTTTCTTATTTCGTATATTTCTGTACATTTTGTGCCGGTAGCTATCTAATATTATTATAAAGAAAAGAAAGATACCAAATAGGAAGAAGATCTGTAAAATGGTGGCATTGTATCTTTTATTTTCTTATTGACCTTGGCATCATAAATAGTTTCATACTGTGGCAAGTGAACAAAAGAAACAGAAATTTAGACCAGCTAACATTCCGTATAGCATTAGCTTGTCAGCTAATAGACGGATGTTCCTCAAGAAAAAGGAAAGGACATCCTCCTAGCTTCCAAGCAAAGAAGTGTGCAGTTCCGGATGATGTGCGCTTAGCCAATGTGGGAAATCATATGCCAAAGAGGGTTTCCAACTATAGACAATATAGGAAATGTAGCACAAAAGGAAAAGAAAAGAGGACCCGCTGCATCTGTGCAGAATGTGATGTACCCTTGTGCATTGGAACATGCTTCTCATCTTTTCATGGCAAATAATCACCATTAAATTTAATCTTTATGACTGTAAATGGTTCCGTAGGAAGAATACTTCCCACCCCTGAAATTTAAATGTAAAAAAAAGATTCGGCAAAATAAAATGCGTTTCCTTAAATGCTATTGCTTAATTGTTAATAAAAAAAAAACTGGGAGGAATTCAAAAGAAAAATAAATGGCCTACAAAAGGGTTAAAATGAAATTTTTAAACAATCTGAAGTAAATTTCAGAAAAATCTTTTTGAGGTGCAAGCTTTTATCACATTAATACCAGCACACCAAATTTAGCACGTTTTACAAATTTTGCAAATATTTTCATGTTTCCATTTTTGTGCTACATGCACATGCACAGATAAATTTTTTCTTTTTTATCGTATAGACCATCTTTGCATATTTGTTTACTGCAGGGATGTAACCTATATGATAAAAATTCCTTAATAAAAGAATCTAAATATTTTACGGGATTTTTCTAAAGTACTGTTACTTCAATCTTGATAGTTCTTTAACAAAAAACTATTTGTATTATATATATTATTTTATATGTTAAAACATCTTGTTGAATCTATAGTACTTTTAAGTTGCATTACTAGTAACTTTTTTTTCAAAATAGCTTAATACTTCATTTTTAAGTTAAACTTACAGAAATATTCTGTGTCATTTTCAAATATTTTCATAGTAATTTTTACTTTTTACAGCTGTATCCAAGACGTAGTGTTTGGATGTTTGTTATACAAAATGTGCTTATGACTCTTTCTGGTAAGCAAGCTTTAAAAAGTAGTTAAATAGATTTTGTAATTCATTTAAGAATATATATATAAATTTTTTTGTACTGTTTTAAATTGAATGAAATGTTTAAAGCAAAATTTTTAAATAGTTAAGGTTTATGAAATTTATAGTATGTATATATATGCATGTGTATGTGTTTTTGTGTGTATATATACAAATATGTAGCATATTTTTTTTACATGATTTTGATTTAACATGATCGACTCAAACTCTTTATGTAAAATTTTGCTCAGCTTTTATTTTTAGAACTGCAACATTGAAGATGGTATGTAATCTGATTTCCATGTGTGCGAATTTCCTGAATTTTATAACTACTTTATGGAATTTTTTCTACTTAGTGAATATAAAGATATTGAGTTATGATACCAAATATCAAAAGTGTTATACAAGGGCCTATCCAATTTATAAACAAAATGATAAATTACTAAATTTTTTCCTAAATCAACTGAAACATTGGTATCACAGGAAACTGATCCTAACTTAGTTAAGATATTACAGAAAGAATTTTCACCAATGAAGCACAGAGATGATAACCAAGACATCTTTGGTGATAGGAATAATATTACTGTCTTATATTTACGCGAACATATGCATTTACTGTTAGAAAGTGACAATGAATAAAATGTTTTTGTTTAACTCATATTATTTTGTCTAACTTTTGTGTTTAGGAATTAGGGGCATCCCCCCTACTTTTCAAATGTTAATTTACTTTGCATGATACAGTGTTTAAGAAATAAAAATAAAATTTTCAGATACTAATATGAAAGTTCATGATTTATATTGTATTACTTTTGCTAATTTCTTAGAACTAAAACCAATCTTCTATTTTTCCATAGATACAATATATTTTTACACCTATTTTAAAATTTATCTATCATGTAAAAACAGAATTAATTTTAAACTTATATATATTTGTGTATATTTATTTAGTTTATAAAATTTAATTAGGGAAATCACCTCAGCTCTACCAGCATGATTTGATTCAATTATATGCTAAACAATCAAATAAATTTTCCTTACCAATGAATCGAATACCAGAAAAATTTGTACCTAGGTAAGTTTTAATTTAATTTTGTTAATTATTCCTAAAATTTAAATATCAATATTTAAGTAAGTGCAGTAATTAAAAGTACAAATTTGTTTCAGAAAATTTTCATCAACATCCAAAGTGCCTGATACCAAAGGGTGTAAACGCTGCTGTGTTGGAAGAAATCCATATAATGGATATAAATACTTGTGTGGAGCTATGCGTAATGGACTTTTTTTAATGCAATGGTATAATCCTTTAAAAAAGTTCATGCTCTTAAAAGTAAGCTAGCCAATTTTTTATTGATTATTAGTTCTGAAAATGAGCTTACATTGAGGTTTTTTGTTAATATTTTTTTTTTTCTATTTCAGCAAGTAGAATGCTATATTCCTGCTAAACTGGAAGTATTTGAAATGCTCATAACTCCTGATTTAGAATATCCGATGATATGTGTTGGAGTTAAAAAGGGGTAAAGCTTTTTATTTTATAGTGTGTATGATACACACTCCTCTCTTGCACTTTATATTTAAGATTTAAATAAAAAATTCATGGAAGAATATTTTCTTTTAAATGAATGCTAAATGTCTCACTAAGTAATATTAATTTATTAACAGACCATTTTAATGTAAAAATTGATTAAAAGAATACATTATATATATTTCGCTGTACTTATTTATAAAGTATTTTTTTAAAAAAATTATTGTACTTTATTTAGCTTCGGATCAACTTATCATAAATAAGTTCTTTTTTCTAATGTGTACAAGTACTGGTTTAATCATTTATTTTGTATATATGGTGAAAATTGCTTAACATGAAACTGAAGGGACTGAAACATTTTTTCATGTTAAAGGATATTGCAAAAAAATATCAACAAAATTAAGTTTATTAGAGTTTATTTTATTTACATACATATGTATGCATGCATATGTTTAATAATAATCATTGAAACAGAAACATTCACAAGAACTTAAAGAAAAGTACTGCAATATTTTCAAATTTTTTGAAAAACAAAACATTTATTAAGTTTTGGGAAAATCTGGTATTTTTCTTTGCATTTTTTTTAACATCAAATTGTCACTAAATTGTTCAATGTCATCCATTTTGTTATGCATTTCACCATTGGAATGTACGTCTAAATAAATGCATATACTTTTCTTAATGTTCCTCGTTTCTGATGATATGGGAACAGGAGCTGCATTATTAATTTCATTTCCATTGTCAGAATCTGCATCAATGATGTTTTTTTAACTTTGAGCAAACTCCAAAATGTCTTTGTCTGCCATAATTGGGGTTGTACACATTTTATATTAAATTACTGAATCAAATTCTTCTGACAATACAATAGGACAGTCCAATCTGTCTGATGTTTTTTGTATTTTGTTCATTCCCAGAAGGGAAATCTTGTGTTAAGAGAAAGAAATGCATAAAAATACTTAGTAGTTTGTCGGGTCCGTCTTATTATTTCATGTTAACCGATATTTTGTCGTAAGCATTTTTGTATTAATCGTATTTCACTATATGTACATTTTTACAAGTTGCTAGAACTGTTCAATGTTTATTATCTAGTTTTTATTTTGGAAGGGAAGACTTTTGAATAGGAAAATGAAAATTTTGAATTTTCATTTTCATTTAATAACAAAATTTTCTATCTTTCAAATAACATGAATTTTAACATCCATCCATTACATAATCTAAAGGTATGTGAATGCCAACCTTAAATTGGAAGAGTAATTACTTATTAATATTACTTTTAGTTCACATTATATTCTAAACATTTCTTGATTAGTTATTTAAATATAAAATAAATATTATCTGAATAATTGTCTTTTTGAAAATAAAATTGTGATTGTAAATCATGTCTTTTAATCTGCTATTGAACCATCAATTCGTAAAATTTTCTTTTGCATGATTATGTACAAGATATATCTAATAAGGGTGCCGCCAAATTCACAGTAACATTTATATAGAGAGAAAATATTTGAAAACACTGTGTACTTTGTTTATTTCCCAACATTTCTTCAAAGGCTGACTGACATTTATCCTAGCTTGGTACAAGTTTAAATGTCTCTTCATGTTACTCCTGCTTGACAAGGTGGCTGTAATGGGATCTTCAATTTCTTTGGATATGCAAAGTATTTCTCTATCAAAAATATAAACCTGAATCTGAATAAAGGAAAGTCTGAGAGTATAACCTGTTGTGGGCTGGACCTCTCAATTTTATATCAATTGTAATTTAGTTTGATTTGATGTAGTGGTATCTTCATCTTCATGCAAAAGTTTAACTCCTTTGTATAATTGTCCTAATTTTTCCTTGTCCTTTAACTGTCCTTAACTTGTGGATGTATATAATTTTTGTAGCATTTCATAATATTTATCACTGAATATGTGTTTAGTTCAAAGTTTTCACACATTATTGCAGAACATTGTAGTCATAATTTTTCAGATGGATAATTGAGGTATTTCCAATTGAAAGGCTAGATATTTCTATATCATGAACTTGTCTCATTTCTGTGTTTACTTTAAAACCCAAATTTATATCAGGATCAGGCTTTTCATTGAAAGAATTCCCTTATTTTTGGTATCCCCTTTGCATTCATTCATTTTCCCCTGCCCTCTATCAGAGAGCATTTTCTACGCCCATTCTGTAGAAACTGCAGAAATTTGGGTCACGGTGATTTCTTGAAAATAAATCTTTGGAATGTCATTCATTCTCAGTAATTTCATAAGCATTTGAATAAAAAAATTTGCAGTTATGCAATTACCATCCCTCTTTTCTTCTACAAATTATCATTCAATTCTCCCATTTACAGTATTTTTTGGACTAAAAAGTGACTTTTTCTTTTAAAATGAAGTTTTAAATACCATCTAATCTACTGTGGCATCATGGACTGGTAGCGAGATGATGAGCACACAGCAGATTGTTAAAATAAAGTAAGAATTATTTTCTCAATTTAATGATTATCTAGATACAACATGGGAATATTAAAGGAAGTCCAGCTTAAGATTCTGTCTCATTCTGCCTAGCTGTTGTGCTGGATCTCTTTCAGTCGTCAGTTTTATTTCTCTGACACATCTATCTATTGTCCAAAGGGCGCTCACCCCATAATTTTCTGTAGTCCCACAAGATCAGGTAATTAACAATGCTCTGGCGTTTTTCCACTCAGTCCAGAAAATTTGCTCTCGTCAGTCTTTTCTTTTACCCTCTCTCTTCTTGAATCAACCCTTTTAAACTCCTAGGGTGGGTCAACTACACACCCCTCATCATCTCTCATTGGCAGGCCCCAAACGTTTTCACCCTGCTCCTCATTCTCAGTAGCATCCCACTGGTGCAGACCAAACAATGGCCCTGGTCCCTCTCGATTGCATCAGCGACAAAGGCTTGTTAAACATCTGTTCTATGATCCACCTCGTTGCCATTTCCTCTTTGAAGTATCCTGCTGCCATCCTCGGAAGCATCAGTCTCCTAAGACAGACAGGCCCCGTCAATGGGACTCTGTCTCATCCATTATGCCTACAGTCATACTGCGTCAAAAGTCCAGAAGCCAAATAAAGGATTATGACCTCAAAACCATGTCTGTCTCCAGCCCTTATGATGAGCCACCTGCTCTCCATATGTCAATCTTGTTATGTATAGAGGGTTGTGAGTTGTGTTAATGTGCCATTGTTACACTACTATGAATTTCACTCCCATTTAGTCCTTCACCTTGCAAAAATTTGATTAATTCCTCACACTTCGAGCTCTGTATGATTATTCACACCATCTTTGCAATCTATAGATTGAGTTAAATTTTGAACAGAACAGTGCTGTGGAACTTGCTACTACATAAATTAATGTATCCAATCATCGAGATGGCACCAACTGTGCACATACTCAGTTTATAAAATAGCTACATGTACCTTTGTTATTGAATATTTTTAAATTTTGTACAACATACTAAATATGTAAGGAGAAAGATAAAATGTTTGTTACTGTTTAATTTTTGGATGGAAAATTGGTTTTGCCTGGCAAATAAGGCTTTTTATGGACTGAGGAGGTTTTCAAAATCTAAATTTCTTTCAAGAAATACAAAAATTTTAATTGACAAAACTCTTATTATACCAGTTCTAACATATGCATCTGAGACTAGGACAATAGCAAAACTGGAAGAAAATTGAATGGAATAGTTTAAGGGAAAAGTACTTTGTAGAGTATACTTGGAAATATAAATGGAAACAATAGTTGGAGAAGCAGATACAATTTTGAAGTATATAGAATTTATAAACAAACTTGACATCATTAAATACATAAAAATAATTAGAATGAGTTGGATGGCCCATATAATTTGAATGCCAGATGATGTCAAAAAGGTGCTGCAGCTCTAAGTCACTCGGATTAAAAAGTGTAAAAGACAAAGGCGGTGATAGGCAGACTCAGTAAAATTACATTCTGGGATTATAGATGAGAAAACTTAAGAGAACAAAAGTAGACAAGAGGTCATTATGGAGGAATCTTCAAAGGAAGGGGCACTGGCCCACAAGAGGCTGTCTTGCCAGATTTGTTGATGATGGTTGTTTGTTATATCCTTATTAAGTGTTTTAAAAGAATTTAAATTTTTATTAATAAATTCACCTTACAAAAACTGTACTTTTAATATGCTTTTTAGTTATCAATAGAATAAAAGTACAAAAATGGAGAAAATGTGATTTTGTATCTTAGTATTACACTGAATTATTTTTGTTAAAGGATTTTAATGTTATTTTGTTTTAATTACCCAGGTATGATAGAGGTCATCTTGACTTGGAGATGATTAACTTAAATTCTTCAGAAAATTGGTTGAATGATGATTGGGAAGGTACTGACACCATAGTTCCTCGTCATGAAACTATGAAAATCATCAATGTCACTCAGTTGGAGAAAGATGCAATCTTAGTCTGTTATGATAGTAAGTTTTATCTGTATGTATGTGAAACATCAATTACTTATTTAAGATTTAGTGATATATCTTTCTTGTATAACAAAGATAAAACTTTTTTTCCCTCCACATTCCCCTAGATCTAGTCAGAGTTGTTAATCTTCAGGGCAAACTTAAATCAAGCCGAAAGCAACCTGCTGAGTTAGTGTTTGATTACAAAATAGAATCAATAGGTATTTAAAATGTTCATATTTCATTTTTTAAATAAGTTCCTATTCAATTCAATTTTTTTGATATTTTCATTTAAGGAATTATTAAGTGTTTTTAAAAACATATGAACTTTTATTTTCTAATTAAACTAATTTTTGTTACTTACATGATTATAGAGATACATGTAACAAGTAGTGGGAGTAATTTTTTTATAATAATATTTTTATCAATTGATGTTTTTTGTTTGAAAAACTTAGTGTGCTGTAAAACCGTAAGAAATATGTCCTTTTGTTTCTACAACTAAAATATCTGTTAAATCTAGGAAGAGATTTCTAATGGAGATAAATAGCAATTTTTTTTATAAGTTTTTCTCTTAAAAATATTGACTTAACTTTGACAAAAATTATGGCAAAATTTTTATTGGTAACATTGACAAATATTTAAATCAAATTTTGCTTTTTTTTCTCCAATAAGATTGAAAATAAGAATTGAAATTTAATTTGATGAAAGTATAAGAATTTTTTTTTTTTTTTTTTTTGAATAAATGTTCATTAAGGGGACATGGAATGATTTATACAAAAATCTTTGATTTTTTTAATAGTTTATACAATTTTTTTTGCTTGTAATCCATATATATGGATTAAGTACAACAATTTTTGTGCTCAAAATACTACAAAAAAAAATCATTCAATATTTTAAACAAGAGTTTTAAAATTTAGGAGGGGACTTTAAATGCTACTCCTTCTGCAATAATTGACATACACACATGAAATTTGATTTACAAATACATCAAGCTTTCAAGCCAATTCAAGGTCATTGATCACCAAAAAATGTGCTAAAGGAAAGAATAACTTAAAAATTGCCTAGAAATATTTTAAAAATAGGGAGAAAAAATCGAATCACACAAGAGAAAACATTTAAATAGAAAATACACTTTGCTATTTGGAGGTTATTTTAGAAAGAAAAATAGTATTATGTTCTTGGTTCCTGAGTAAAGTTCCCAAAATAGGAAAATTCACAATATAGAGGTCCATTATATGGAGGTTAGACTGTAGTTAAATATATGCTTGGTTTCTCAAATTTAAATTCATTATTGTTGTGCTTCATAGAAGTTTAATAATTAAATGTTGCATTAGGAAAATTTCTAATTTTCAAATGTATTTTCCCTCCTAAGTTTGCCTGACAGATAGTGTATTAGCTTTCCATAAACATGGTATGCAAGGAAGGAGCTTTAAAAATAATGAAATTGTTCAAGAAATTACTGATCATTCAAGAATTTTTAGAATGCTTGGTTCTGACAGGTAAGTTGTTTTCATAATTTTTTCCCCCATCTAGATATTTGTATTTCCCATCCAGATGCTCAATACAGTAGAACCTGTTTTTGTGCAGTCGTTTTTTTATGCGATTTTATTTTTGTGCGACCACATAAAAAAAATTCCTGCAGTACTTCGATGAATCGGCTTGTTATATTAAGAATTCATGAAATTTTTGAATATTATTTTTATGTGGATTTTATCAACCGCATAAAAACAGGCTCAACTGTATTCATTATTGTTCTCAAAATTTCTCTCATAAAAAACCTCACAGATGTATTCTTTTAAACTGTGCCTGGGTGTTTTATCATGCCTATGTAATTATTGTACTTATAATAAATACTGTGAAGATTCCTGCTGTATTTTTAAAAAGAATTTTAATAAAAAGAAGAAAGAAGCAATACTGATAATATTTTCATTAATGTCTTTGTTTTGGCACAATTACAGGACTTTGTTAAAATTTAGAGTTACAAATACTCAATACAAAGGAGTTGACATTAAGTGTGCTAATTATGATTTTCTCATCCTGAGATTGAATTAATGCTCAATAACTTAAATATATATATATATATATATATATATATATATATATATATATATATATATATATATATATATATATATATATATATTGTTTGTATTTGTTTATAAGAAACTATTTTGATATAAATAATAAAATATAAGAAGTATGTTTAAAAAAAATTTTGACCTTTGTTCTTAATATGTATGTATATTCATATTTAAATACAATAATCCAATCATAATTGTCTTCAAAGTAGATTTCTTGGGCTGCCGTACATTTCTCTTAATGATCTGCTGCTGTCAAAAAACAGTATAGAAATGCCTCTTTTTGAGATGGTGCATAGTTCGTCTACAGCATGCTGCATAACATCCTTAAATTAAATTTTGGATTTTTTCTTAATACCCTTCAGATGGTTTTCTAATCCTCCTGGGAAGAACGAAAATTAATACAGTGGTGTTATTCATGTGTTTCTATTTCACCTAAAGCAAAATTCTGATAGTGCTTATTTTCTTTCTTGCACATTGGCAGTATGTTCACAACTGGCAGCTTCTGCAAGCAAAAAAAAAGCATTCATGCTTGTGTTTTAAGATTTTTCATTCATATGTGCACCAAACCACACCTCCATAGCTTCATTTGTCTACACTTGAAAAATTATGTTGAATACTTTCTTTAATTTGCACCTTGTTATAAATGCCAATTATATTTATATTTTATCAGATTATTCTAGTTTTTCATACTTCAATATTTTTGATACTTTAAAATTTCATTTAATTAATTGTTTAACATTCTGTTCTTAAAACAAAAATATTTCACTGATTCATATTATGTAAACATGTTATTTCATCTGTTCACCTTCTTAGATTTCACATGTACAAAAGATTTTGATGCTTATTATATAATGGCTTTTTAGTAAAAGAAATATAATAAATATATTCTCCACTTTGTTAACTGTGTTTATGAATAGAGAATCTTTTTGGTGAATAAGCAGTTTTTAAATTTTAATGCATTCAGTAAAAAATGTGTTGTAAATTTTGTTAACTAACACTTTCTTAAAAATTCAATTGCATGGAATTAAATATATTTGTTTTAGGAAATTAAATATTAGATTGGGGAAAATGTAATCTATTATTTTTTGGTAGATGACTGTAGTGATCAATATCTTGTAAAGTATCTATCAAACAATGTCAGAATTAGGCTCATTGGGAAGGTGACATTTAGCACTAGAAAAATTATTTTGCTGTTTTTTGTTTAGTCTATTCAGTTGTGTGAGTTACAGGGTATTAAAAATGGAAGTCAATAAAGAGAAAATTTGGTACATTTTACAGTTTTTTTTTTTTTTTTTTTTTTTTTTTTTTTTTTGATGAAGGTAAAAATATGAGCCAGGCAGTTGAAATTGTGAATGGTGTTTATGGTTTTGATACTGTAACAGCGAATCACATGCAATTTTAGCTACAATGATTCCATTTGGTCCATTTAATTATGGCTGTCATCAAAAATATTGATAAAATCACAGAAATGATCAAAATTAACAAGCATATTAGTAGTCATAGCATTGCCCAGGAGCTAAAGATCGACCATAAAACAGTTCAAAACTATTTGCACAAAGCTGGATTCAAAAAGGAGCTTGATGTTTGGGTGCAACACCAATTAACACAAAAAGCATGATGGATTGAATTTCCATCTATGAAGCCTTGGCCAAACAAAATGAAATTGGCCCATTTCTTAAATGGATGGTGTCTGATTATGAGAAATGGGTCACATACAACAACATTGTGTGAAAACGATCATGGTCAAAGCGCAGTGAAACAGCTCAAATATAATATCCAAACTAGGAATGCTCTACTGTGCATTTAGAGGTGACTGGAAAGAAAGAAATTTATTATGAGTTGCTTCCATATGGTCAAACACTAAATTCAGATCTCTGCTGTCAACAAATGGCCCAGAAACTGCCAGAATTGGGCAACAAGAGAGGTGTTGTGTTCCATCAAAACAACGCCCAGCCACACACGTCTATAGTGACTTTCCAGATACTCTGGGAGCTTGACTGGGAAGTTTTGATGCATCTGCCATATAATCCTGACCTGGCACCAAACAATTACCATGTTTTTCTTGCATTGCTAAACTTCTTTAGTGATAAGAAAATGGCATCAAGAGAAGATTGGGAAAATCGATTACTTTGTTTTTCATGAATAGAAACCAAGACTTCTATGAGAGGGGCATTATGAAGCTACCTTTAAAATGGCAATAAATTATAGAACAAAACAATGCATATTTGACCAAAATTAGGAATCCAAAACATGTTAAATAGTCTTGAGGATCATGTAAAAATAATGGATCTCTTTTTCCCCTACCCAATATTTATGCATGAAAGAATTATATTAATTATTTAAATAACACATTGTTAGGAATATTACTATTCCAACATTTTTGATTACATAAATCTTATATATTCATTACCAACTTAAAGATTCTATTAGGTGTGTTTAAAAGTTTATTGTTGCAACGTAGCAGCATAAATTAAGTTATGTAATGTATTCCTTATTTTAAATGATCATTCATATTTTTTAATGTAACTCTCCTTAAATATTTTTATCATTTTTTTTTATTTATTTATTTTTAGAATTGTAGTATTGGAAAGCAGGCCCACCAATGAACCAAAAAGTCCTTCAAATCTGTACATTTTAGCTGGTCATGAAAATAGCTATTAATGCTGATGGCAATCATGTGTTCAGTATTCTGAAACTGTGTCAAATTCTTGTTGATAATTGCTAATGCTGTTCTAAGCATTTAAAATCTTGTAGTAATAAAAATATTTGAGTTTAAACATATTTTGCACAACATACAGTCATGTACACAGTGTAGAAACTATTATGTAGAAAGGAATGTACAGTATTTTTATTGTGTGGATTAGAAAAGAATGTATAGTGTGAATCTTGTAAATTATTTTTATGATCCTTGTATACATGTGTTGCTGTAATTTTATTTATAGATTTTATTGTTGATTGTTAGATGTTCTTATAGAGTGTTTGATGATTGAAGTCTCTTTGATTTAGTGTGTAAATTTCACATTTCTTCCATTTTATTTTATACCGGTCTTTTGTCTAAGAGATGTGTAAATGAAACATATCTTTTGCTTGATTTTCATTTAATTTCTTAATAGGGCCAAAACATAAATAAAAGCATCTTCCTGCCCCTATTCAACAATTGTACTTGAGAAAAATGTGTTAAAATTGTTTATTTTTGAAGAAATGCTGGAATATAAATATAACATTTTCTGGTAAATTTTATCAAAATAAGATAGAAAAATTATTAAGTTTGCTATTTTTATGGTTTATTTATTCCTCTTATAGTGAAAGATGATAAAAATGAAATATACTTACTGAAAATTCTCTGTTTTTAAAGGTTAAAAATTACAGGTAATAGTACAAAATGTTAATTATGTAGAATTTAACCTTATTAACTTTATTTAGAGTTGTACAAAATATTGGTCTTCCATTTTGGCACTTATAAATATATGGTTTCCTGTAGGAATCAACATTAAATAAGTCTTATGAATTTTACAAGTATTAAAAACATTGAATTTTTTTGTCATATTAATCCTTGATTTCATTAAAAATTAATATACTTTTTTTGTATTAATCATAAATTGGAATTTACTACTTTTAATTTAATTATTATCTATAAAAGTTATAAATTTTAAAAATTATATTTTAAGAAGATGTTATAGTTCATGCCTATTAGTAAACTAATACTTGTAAAAAAAACTTTCTTTTCAAACTGTCAAATTTAATACTAACTTGTTTTTTGTAGGGGATATACTTTTGTAATTCAATTTATTTTAAAAATAGTTAAATGTGTAAACACAAGTGTTGTGTTTCTTAAATTAAGATTTATTTCTTCCCTACCGAATTTTTGTATATATTGTTCCTTCTTACATTGTTAAGACTAATCTGATTAAAAACATATCGTAGAAAATTTAATTTAAAAGCAGTAATTTGAATAGTATAAGCACTAAATTTTTAATGATTCTATATATTTCTATCTGTACAGTTCCTTTTAATCATGCATATAAATATAATAAGTAATATATGCATGGTGCAGAAAGTATTAGTGCATTTCTGTGTCAGAAATATTTTTTACATTTTTTAACTAGTTAGTGATTTTTACACGCATATGCTGCCTTAAATATTTAATAGCATTTTTTAAAAATTTTCATTCTTCTCATTATTGAAAAATAAGTATTCATTCTTAATGAAACTTTTCATTAGTGTTAAAAAATTATTCTTATTAATAGGTGGTAATTTTTTTATTTTGTTTTGGACTTGTAGTTTTTTTTGTGTGTGTTTTTTTTTTTTTTCAAATATGTGGATTTGTTATGGATTATCTGTATATGACTGTTGAAAAGTTGAAAAAAATATCAAGTGCTGTTGAAAATACTTCAAATCTCCTCTACGTGTGATAAAATATCCTTCTAAAATGTTTTCTATAAAAAATATTTTGATTAATTTAAAACTTAATATGATTTTTAATTTTAAGTGTCTTAAGATTCATGAAAATGTTTTGATTTTCAGTTTTCATATTCACATCCCTGTCTCTTTAGATTTTTCTGAAATTTCAGCATTTCACATTCATAACATGAAAGCAATAACTTCAGTTTTCTTCATTTTAACAAATTGTAACGATTTTTATAGCACTAAGATTGACTGAGTATAGACTGTCATATATATGTACATATTTATGTATAACAGAATGCAAAGATCATGTCAAAATCAAAGCCATTCTACCACTATTTTTTATACATCCAAGATTCCTAGCATTTTTCATAAAATGCATTTTAAATTTATTCCTAGTTCAAAAGAAGCAATAAAGTATTACAGGAGGAGTAGTATTTACTGTTTCATTTGTGAATAAACATTCAGAAGCTTGTAAAACCATTTGTAAAGCAATATTTAAAAAGTAATATTTTGAATACAATATATAATTTTCTATTAGCATTGCCAAAAATGTATTATTATGTTTCAAAGTTAGAGTACTTAGAATGTTCTTCTATGTATTTGAATACTCTTGATGTAAACTTTCATAAATTTTGAAATTATTTTAATGCATCAAGTTCTTGGAAGAACTAATGCAAATATAAAAAATAAAAAAAATCAGTATTTGTTCCTGTACATGTTAAATGTGGTGTTTGCTTTTTAAGCATTATTTCTAGTATTGTGATGCAACAAGTTTGTTTGTTGTACATTATCCTGTTGAGATGTTTCTAAGTATTTATTATTTTCAAAAACTATTTTACAGAATGCTTTTGTGTTGTGCCAACATTTATACTGTAATTTTAATATTATTCCCCCTTATGGTATACTTTCATAGTTAATATTTTCTCATCTGTATCATCAGTATCCATGAATGAATATTTTAAGAAAATAAAGGAATATTTATCATTTATAATGAAACAAAAAATTTTGTTAATTTTATTCTTAAATTTTTAAGTTGCTTTACCTATTGTTCCTTTTTTTTAACCAAGAGCTGCATACATTATTTATGACTTGCATAGAATGGTTAGTGTTCAATTCAAATCTTCCATGAGAATAATTTTCTAGAAAAGGAAATTTTGATATTTTATTTCATAAGGTAAAAAAAAACATTATTTTAAACATGAAAGATTTTGCATTATATTTTATGCATTCGTTATATATTTTACTTTTTATCACATTTGATGCAAGAGACAATCCATTGTTGCAGTATATATTTTTTTCAATTTGAAATTAATGTAAAACAGCAACTTATGAACAAACAAACAAGAAAAGACTTTTAAACTGAGAATTTGGTGCTGAAATTAAATATAGGTGCAATCTTTGGTGAACTAAAAGAGTTAAATTCATTAGTATATATATAGAAATTTCAGAAAGAGTTTGATGTACCCACATGCTCATTTACCTTTTTAGTTTTACATATTAACATTTCTTTCAATAATATTACACATGAATGTTCAGAAAATATAATTTTGAGATACTATTTGTACTCACTAAATAATCATCTACTTTATCATGCATTTATAATTTATCCATTTCATTTTTTTTTTTTTCCTCATTTGAAAGTAACAAAAAAAATCATCTAATATACTGATCCCATAGATAATGTTCATTAGCTATATCTTTGGGGATTATTTTATAATATAAATAAAAATATGTATAATTATCTAACTTATACTTCCCTCTGCATAGTTTATACAAATTTAAAAATTTTTTTTAGCTATGTTAGTCTTAATTATAGACTGGCAGATAAAATGCTAAATTTGATGCCATATTTTAAGTTAAAAGTGTTGGAGCTGAGTAATTGAAGAGCCAAATCTGGTTAAAAAATACCATATGGATAATTTTATTTCTGATAGTGCGACTTTCAATGCAGCAAACAGGTGAATGTCCGATGGGGCAATGTAGTTTTCATTTGTGGATGTAGAGGGATGTCCACTTTGGACACAGCCTGCATTCCTTCTCTGAACATGTCAAATGGCTGGTCGCTGGTGTTGCAAGACCTCTTCACTGCACATGGTCTGTAGGCATTCATGGATGATGGACACACTAGTCCCGCTTCCCCATTCATACCAGATTACAGCATGCACTTCCATTGGCAAACACGTTGCCAGCACATATCCTCCTGCCATCATGATTTATACTCGAATAACCTTGAGCACGCCGGTCTGCTGCTGCTGCTCTCTCCTTCAGCACTGCGAATGTGTCATCCCTCTTACATTGATGTTCCTTCCATTCTTTAAACCAGAAATTGATGTAGTTTCTTATTGTATTTGTTTTTTTATCGAGTGTATCATCTTCCCTTTAAAAAAAAGTGATGAAACTTACATTCAGAACATCCCTCGTACTTTGAAAAAGAATCGGAAGAATAAGTGGTCGTGAAAATATTTAATTGTTAGTTTTATGACTGAAAAACGCCGTATGGCATATTCTAGTATTTAGTTTCCAAAATAGGATTCACACTCCATGTTTTTACATTCAATAACATTTTAATATTTCAATGTGTTTTTGAATATTTAAGAGTTGTCCAAGGAGGGGGATTCAAAGACCTTTTACGACATAAAAAGACGAGATCACTCCCACGTCTAGGAATTGCACTTAAAATGCTTTGGGCAATGTGACGGGCCAAATATTTGTAAATTACTGTTACATATTTTAAGCAAATAAATCCTACATGCAAACTTTGGTATTAATTAGAAAAATGATATTTAATTGTTTTACAAAAGGAATACAGTAAAAAAGTTGTTGCAAAATTTAAGTATAAGTAAAGTTTTATTAAAACTGCTGAAGATTGTTATTTTTATACAATGGTAATTGTAAAAATGTATTATATTGCTCACAACCTGACAATAACTACATAAATTGTACACCTTAGTGTTAAGAAAAGAATAAAAAAACAATTCAATATAGCACATATTAAAAAAAAAATTTAATAAAGTACGACAAGAAAAAAATTATATAAACTGCAAAAAATAAATAATTAGGAAAAAAAACATGCATCCATTGAAAATAAATTCTCTTTTTGAATGAAACATTTCAGCCTCTTACTAGAAGTGCACGTATGTTCTGCAAAGAATGTGTGTGCAATAACATATTAAAATAGTATCAATCAACATCATTTGAAAGCTTTTTGTGTGCGCGCGTGCGCATGTCATTTGCAACTGCATAATTTATCATTTGATGAACTTTTTTCTGATATTTCTTTGAAATCGCTATTTACGAATTTTGCATATAGATCTTGCTAGTGAATAATGCAATGAAAACTTATTATTAAATGACCAATTTTGTTTTGAAGTAATTTAACAGAACATTTTTCTGTTCTAGTCACGTTAGGTGCTCTCTCTGTAGTAGCAGAAATCATTTTTGTTTCGACCTACTATATTTTTCTCTTCATTAACTACTGCTTCACAAATATCATTACATTCCTGTCAGCTTCTGGTATATTTGCTAATTTTAAAAGTTCCTAATACTTTTCATTCTCGTGTAAATTGTGCAATAATTGTCAATATGGTGGATGACTCTACAAGTTGTTCCGTCGAGACATATTGTCATAGCTATTAATGTTATTGCAAAGCTGATTTTTTAAAAACTATTTAAACTCATTTTCAAGATCTTATTTTTAACTGTATATCTACATGTGATTCTTGAATTCTTTGAGTAATCTTTTTTTTATCACTGAAATGTTGGAAATAAAACTGGGAGAAAAGAGAATGTATTTAACTGTTTCCCAATTTTTCCCGAACGCCACTCGGGCACTTGAAATGGCACTTCCCTTATTCTTCCGAGCGGTGCTCGGGCAACACTTTTATCTACTCTGATTTGCACTCATTTTTTGCTCGTTTAGTATGCAATGTTTCTAATAGATGTCTCTAATAGTCTAGTAAAGTTAGAATTACAAAAAAATGTCAACTGGCTTTACTGCTTTCTTTTAGACTACATCAGGCAGGAGTTTTCATTTTACTAGATCGATGTACCACAAGCTATGAACACTATTTCTTTTAAATTCGGAGTTTAAAACAGAAGAAAAATGAGTGATTATGAGAAGCTCATTACAGAAAATAATTCTGATATTGACTTAGGTAGCGAGTCTGAAATTTCTGTAAATGATTCTGGAAGTAATGAAATTTTGTTATCGAATCTCTTGTAGATAAAATGGATCAGCATCTCACAAATTACCCAAAAACAAAACAAAAAAGAGGGAACAAGAAATAATACAAAAACATATTCTTCCATCTTTAATGTATGTCATTGTGGAATGCTTTCGTTTTATATCAGAAACTGGAAGGAAAATTATCTCATTTGAATTTCAGGCTTGATATTATAGATCGCCTTATTGAAAGACACAGGGCGATAAATGAGAAAAAAAGGACGACCAGAAATTTTGCCCAGTCCCTTACGATTAACAGAAAAAAAGTACTTTTTAGAAGTGATTCCTCCCACCGACAAAAAAATGACACCAACAAGGCAAAGTTTTGTGTGTTGTTCGAAAAGAAACGATTTTGGAAAACGGGTGAAAAAAGAAACACGATATTTTTGTCCCGATTACGATGTTGGACTATGCTTGTCTCTCCCTGTTTTAAAATTTACCACTCCGAGATAGGATTTTAAGAGAATAATTTAACTGTAAGTACGATATTTTTTTAAACCTAATATACATTTTTGTAAAGTGTTCTTTTGAATTCGCTTATTTCTTCGGAAAAAAAACTAACTCTAAGGGAAAATTTGTTTTTTCCTTGAAAATAAAAACTAGCATAATTCTTTAAATTCAATATTTGTAACATTTCCGACTACTGATTTGAGTTTATATATTTGATTTCATCTGAAAAATGTTCACAAGAAAATATGCTTATTTTTTGACATAATGTAACAGAAAAAAGAAACTGTTAAGTAATTAAAATAACTTTTCGTTTTATATATGTATATAATATCGTATAGCTTGAGATCGCTTGAAAAATCTCAAAACTAGCTTTCGCAACGTTGTTATTTGTTTTTACAAAATTTCATGCTTTAATTTGATTTTCGCCTACTTTTGACTATTGAAAAATTAGTTCTTTTCCTTACTAAAAATATTTTTCTATAACTTTTTTATGATGAGTTTCAAAATGTCGAATAATAGATGACGGTTGACGTACAAAAATTCCAGAATACATATAGCAACAGTCTTTATCTCCATGTTTAATAAATCCATGATCAACAGTCCAAGTATTTACAAAGTTTCATGTATCTATTACTTTCTGCTTTTGTATTGGTGTCATTTGAACCGTGCGAATATTAAATTGTTTTTATATTTAAATTAAAACATAAATTTTGGCTATTTAATTCTGCGCGCAAAGATAAGTATAGAAAAGCATTAACTTGGCCAGCCAATTCGCCATGTTTTGCTATGGGGCTCCATCTGTTACACTTCTTCATCAACATTTGCTACTAGAACTGGTAGAGAACTTTATTGTATAACTAAAGTTTTGCTGTTCATTAGTAATATAAGATTTATTCATTTAAATGTTTCAAATATTTTGATGCACTAGGAAAATGTCTAGCGTAGGATGTAATTGCCATCCCTGATATAAACATTTCAATGTTTTTATGCATGTATTTTAGGATATTTTTTGAATGTTTGTTGAAGTACCAAAACTGAATGAAAGTAATCCTTTGTGTCAGCAAAGAGGGTAATATTTTAGTAATAGTTCAAACTTGGAAAGCTGGAAAAAGTGTGCTTTATATACCGGTATTTAATGCTTGCATTACATCTTTTTTTCCTTGCACAAAATTGAGTATGAAAATTTAATAAATAAAAACATTGTTTTTCATGAGATGTAATCTCCCAGAAATACAAAAATCATTGCTAATAAAGAATGAAATGCTACGTTAGTTAAAATATAATATTTACACACAAAAATGTACATACTACTTAGATTCATAAAATATCATTAATATTTCATCATGTAATAACTTTTACATCAATGGGGTTTATGTTTTCTGAAATTTCTCTTGATAAACCTCGAACTGATTCTAAGTGCTACGTCAATAAATAATCCATTGACCATTATTATTTTCGATAAATGTGTTAAAATATTTTTAAAATGTAACGAGTGCGAGGAATATTTGCTGAAAGTAATAAGATAGTTTCATGTATTCTAAAATAACTTCAAGTATAAAATAGTAATAGAAACACAGGGACGTCGAGGCATGGGCCCAGGGCCTCGTCTCGTTCTCGAATCAGCCTTAATAATATCATGATTCCTAAAATGTCTACGGTAATGTTATTTCCGGTTGTATTCTCCAAAAAAATGGTAATTTTGTACAATATGTCAGCTGGCTACAAGTGATGACCGTCGTCCATGTGTAGGCTTAGGTCTACCACCATACACCATCATTACTCATTCAGTCAAAAGGCTGCAGTCGGTCGGGCTTGTTTGTGTGATTGTAAGTCATACACATTTTTTTTTTGTTTCGGGTTATTGTTTGTATAAGTATTTGACAATTTGTCTACTTTTAAAGGTCATAGGGGGCCTATATTTGTGTAGGGGCCCAGGGCCTTAAGAAGTCTTAAGACGTCCCTGTAGAAACATGTTCCAAGAGAAATAAAGTATTGGAACTTATTACTTGACTGTAAGAAATAAGCTGAAATCTTCTAATTAAAAGGAACAATTAATAAAGCATCTAATACACAATTAAAAATCAAATTAAAATTTCCCTATCATATTACTAGAGTCAAAAAGTTCCCGGAATGGTCCCCTACATTAATGAAGGTGTTCGTTGAATAGGAAATATCTGTTTCGGGAAAACACACAGCCATCTTGAATTCCTTTTCTGTACTGCTGGCGTTAGATGTAGATAATTTCTGACAAAGCGAATTTTTCATTCGTTGGATTTTTCAGTGTCGTCTTTGGAGCAGCATGCAAACGTCAAATTCTGTGTTTTGCTCGAGAAATCACCGTGAGAGACGCTCGAGGTAGTGAAGAAAGCATATGGAAAAGATTCCAGCGCAAGAAGATTCTTACCTGTTTCCATAGCTGAAAATGAAATTGAAGGGACATCGTTTTGTGGATTCAGATGAAGTGATCCAAAATGTGACGAAGCAACAGAGGGACCTCTCAAAAAATGGATTCCAGGAGTGTTTTGAACAGTTATACGAAGACTGGAACAAGTGTGTGGATGCAGGAGAGCAGTACTTTGAATAAGATTAAATTGTTGCTCCATTTTTAAATAATTTGTAATTGACCTATTCCGGTAACTTTTTACTCTACCATGCATTTCCGCCTACTGATCCTTTCATAAAAATAAAATTGCATTCAGGTGCAAACTTCCACATTTCCCGATTAATATAAAATTATTATACTTAAAAAAAATGTGGGGAGACAGCATGTAAAAATAGGATTTTTACAGTTATATGTTTGGAAAATTTATATTATGTATTCTACAAAAACATTTATTCGCTTAGTATTTTGTTGGGAGGACATTTACTGTATATGAAGCATTGGTTTTTTATTTTTAATTCTTTCAAGATTTTTTTATCAATTATTTTTTACAAATCTTACAATAGATTCTTCTTAAATTTCTTACTAACAACTATTGCATTAATTATATTTTTATACAAATGTACTGTATTATTTCCTTTACATGCATACACATACAATAAATAGGGAAATATTAAATATCCTACGAATTAGAGGAAGCTTAAATTCTGAAATCGAGAACCAAGAACAGAAATTCTATACAGATGAAGAAAAGTCAATTGGGCAAAATGGAAAACTATTATGCTTTCTAAAACAGTCACTGACTTCGACTTAGGATGGTAAAGTAGGGTTAAGCCTGTGTTACCATAACAAGCCCTTTCAGTAAAAAAATTATACATATTAGTGCGGAAGAATATAAACCATGATTGAAAAACACTTAGGCCTAAGATTTACACCTGCAAACAAGCAGTAAGCTATTAATCAATTAAACTAATAAGAATGTATATTACATAAATGGAATTAGTATAAAAAAGATTCATTTATGAGGATCCATTAATACCATAAATTTCGTATGAATACAGTAAAAAAAATGAAAGCAGGAAACTATATAAGAATATTTTTGTTCCGTCTTGAAAGAAAGATAACCGGAAACTATATATATATATATATATATATATATATATATATATATATGATTCATCTGTATACACTCACCCACTCCAACACAATATGTTTGAAGGTTTTATTTCTGTTTATGTCGCAAAAAACGCATAATATTTTCATAAGAACTTTTTATTTGCTTTCTCTCTGTTTAAACAACATTATCTCTTCGACCATAAGACATTATCTTCCAGGCTAAATGTACCGAATCGAAAATTGGAAATTGACCAGTTGTTGAATTTTCCCGCATTACTTAATCATATTCTCATTGAAAAAAAATGGAACACGGAATATTTAACGTCCGGAATTGATTGAAGATCGCACGATCTTCGACAAAAGCATTAATGCCCTCTACCTGCTGAAAGGCGTACATTGGCTCACGGTTGCCATGGAAACGGGGAAAACACAGCGCGACGGGATTACTATGATGTGACTGCTTGGCTCAAAGGATCGTTTGCGTTGACAAACAAATGGAAATTTTGTTCGAATTAACTAGGAAGAGAAAACATTTTGTTCTATCTCAGAGGATGTAGATTCGAACACATTTGAATGAAAATTAACTGTGTTGCTACAGATTGAAACCTTCCGCCATTAAACAGTCGAACTTATGCAGTTCGAAGAAAGTGGTGTTGATCAAGTAAGACAACTTTTTAAACTATAATTTCCTCAATATTATTATTTGGCAATGCTCAGTATTGAATTAAGTTATTGAACAATTCAAAATTTTATATGTGACTTCTTTAAAATTAATATATTACTTAGAAAACAATTGTATGGTTCGGGATTTTTTATTTATTTGAAAATATCGGAAAAACAAAAAGTGTAGAATATATATTTTGGAAATCGGACAACAGATTATTTAAATTTTTTGAAATGAAGTGAGGTATAATAAATAAAAATATTTGGAACTATATACGTTATTTGCTATTATTTTCCTTAAAATAATGTAATTATTTGAATTATGTTTATAAAATTGTTTAGTGTTAAATTAAAGGAATTTATTTTATTAAGTGATTTCAGTTTTGTTTTAAATCTTGTACACACACAGTATCCACTTAATTCTATAAAGAGCTTACAGAATTTGTCATAATTTGAATTTTATGGCATATCTATAAAATTTAAAATTTGAAAACGAGTATTTGAAATCCTATATGTCAATATTCTGCTAGACAACTATTTACGATTTTAATATTTTTTGCAATGATATACGTTTTCAAGAATTATATGTATTACAAAAAAAAAATTCATTTAAACATTCACACATTCTTGTTACGCTAAAGAACTATTTATTTTCTAAATAATGACAAACTGTTTTAAAGATTACGCATTAAAAGATTTTACTTATAATTGGGGCGAGGAAGAATTAATGCAAAAATAGTAATTATTACCTTTTAAAAGTATATGCTTTGAAAATTTATTCATTAAAAATGAATTGAATATTTTTATAAGTAAATGAAAATAGTGAAATTTAAGAGAAAATAATCCGTAAAATTATTGATAAAAAACTATTTCTATTTCATTTACTTTATGAATTAAAAGATCTACAAAATATTAATTAAATTGACATCGGAAAATCTGGAAAAGGATATTTATTTTTGTGGCAATTAGAACTAGAAAACATCAGAACTTGTATTTTTACTACATTAGCGTGAAAAGAAGCTTCACATATCTAATTTTATTAACATAAAAGTGATTCTGTTTTAAGGTATCCGTCTACGCGTTCGGAACCGCGATTTTACAAAAGCGTATAAATGGATAATATTTATGATATTTAGTGTCGCTTAGATTAGAAAATATATATAAAATTGTTTTAAGAATAGTATTACAATAAAAAACTATTTAAGTACAATATTTTGACAAAAAATGAACACAGAATGACCCATTTTCAAAATATTCTCCTTTTGTAAAAAATGCTTCTATTACAATAATATTTTGCCTGTATATAGCTCAGACCTCTGTACAGAGGCTCAACTGGAATTTTTGAAATATATAACTTAGAAGAGTGTGTTTATCCATGTTTTTTACGACAACAGAGGGGAGGAATTTTAAGAAAAAAATGCCGATAATTATTTCAATGGGTTGTAACTCTGAAAATAATGTGAATTTTTCAAAATTCCTAGTTCATACTCTCTGGAGAAGTCTTTACTTTACATAAGCAAAATATTATTACTTTAGATGCATATTTTATAAAAGGAGAACCTTTTGAAAAAAGATTATTCTAAGTTAATTTTTTGCCGAAATATTGTACTTAAATAACTTTTTTTGTCAAAATGTCCTTAAAACAATTTTATACATGTATTCTAATCTAAGTGACATTAAATATCATGAAAATTATTCACTTGTGCGCTTTTTTAAAATCACGGTTCCGAACGTAGTCGGATGCCTTAAGAAATGAAGATTTATTTACGCATAATCAGCCTTCTCAGAGTAATTTCTTCGTTCCATTCTAACCTGTTTCTATTCATTCGATATTTAGACAAAATAAATAAATAAATAAAAGACATTGAAAGTGATTGGCTACGTTTAGAACCATGAAAGACTTTTTGAAATAAAGCGTATAAATGAACAATTTTGTTTACATTTGGTATTAGTTGAATTAAAATGCACACATAACGTTGTCTTAAGAATATTATTACAAAAAAAATTATTTAAATGCAATTTTTTGGCAAAAAGGAAGAATGAATGAATATATTTTCAAAATATTCTTCTCTTTTATGAAAAATACTTCTACAGTAATAATATTTTTCCCTATACAGTCGGACCTCTATACAACGAAGTCGCTAAATCCCGGAAAAAAGTTCGTTATATGGAAAATTCGTTAAATAGAGGTTCATCTTTGAATGTACGCGTTATAAACCACATAAAACTAATATTTTAAATTCATAAAAAAACACAAAGGCCACAAAAGTGTTCGTACACTTGCAATTTCTTATAAAATTTAATGTTTTCGACCAATAAAAATTAATGTATTGTAAATGTAATTTTTTTATGATATCTGCAACTTGTTTCCTAATGGAATGACATAATTAATTTTTTAAAAATAGTATAACAATTTTTAAAAAAAATTAATAATCAAAAAGCTACTAAAAATTACGCCACAAAAGTCTTCGTACACTTAACAAAAATCTCAACTTAGCTTTAAATATTGTATTTCTTTCTTAATTTAGAACTTAGTAGGATATCTTTTAGTGTCCACAACAACTTTAAGAAATCTTGGTATAGATTTAATCAGTTTTTTTGTAATTTCTGCATCGATTTTCCTCCATTCTTCTGTGATTATTATTTTTACTTTGCATTTTGTGTTTATTTGTCATGTTTTCTTTTTTTTACATCAAAATCTTACCAAATATGTTCTACTGGGCTAAATAAAGTGATTGAGGAGGTGTTTTCATAATTTGGGGACAGTTATAGAGACATCAGTGGTGTACATTGAGAGCAGTGCACTTGGCGTCATTACCCTGCTAAAAAATGAAATCGTCTCCAATACCCAAATTTTGGGCGGATAATTAAAATTTCTCTTTAAAATAGTTAAATAGAGCTTATAATTCACAATACCATCAAAAAATACCAAATTACCTAATTCTGAGGCCAATTTACACCCCCCGCCAGAACACCTTCACTTTAATGCTGAAGCATGGAGGTGGAGGAGTTCTTTTTCACATGAATTCATAAGATTAAACTCTTATTTTTTCATTTACAAGCTATTATAGGCCCATTGGAACCAAAATGTTAAATTATCTACCAACCCAATCAATTTTCTGTCAATTTTGACTTTTCTGAAACTTAATTCCAAGAATCTAGTTAGATCAATAAATATGGTAGAAGTGTTCTTGCGTGGGGGTGTAAATCGGCCACAGAATTAGGTAATTTGGTATTTTTTGTTGATATTGTGAATCATGGGCTCCATTTAAATATTTTAAAGAAAAATTTTAAATTATCCGCCCGAAATTTGGATATTAGAGACTACTTCATTTTTTAACAGGGTAATGACTCCAAGTGCACTGTTCTCAATGTACACCACTAGTGTCTCTCTGACTGTCCCCAAATTATGAAAACACTTCCTCTCAATCACTTAATTTAGCCCAGTAGAACATATTTGGTAAGATTTTGATGTAAAAAAAGAAAACATGACAAAATAAATACAAAATGTGAAGTAAAAACAATAACTACAGAAGAATGGAGGAAAATCGATGCAGAAATAAAAAAAAAGTGATTAAATTTATACCAAGACACTTAAAAGTTGTTGTGGACACTAAAAGATATCCTACTAAGTTCTAAGTTAAGAAAGAAATACAATATTTAAAGCTAAGTTGAGATTTTTGTTAATTGTACGAAGACTATTGTGGCGTAATTTTTAAGTAGGTTTTTGATTATTTTAATTTTTTTTAAATTAGTTGTACTATTTTTAAAAATTTAATTATGTGATTTTATTTTGAACAAGTTGCAGATATCATAAAAACAATTACAATTACAATATATTATTTTTATTAGTCAAAAACATTAAATTTTATAAGAAATTTCAAGTGTACGAACACTTTTGTGGCCCACTGTATATTAAAAAGTAATTATTCACACTTTTTTCCTAAAATTAATATATGTTTATTTTATACATCTTACCCATCAAAAAAGAAAAGAATAAAGAAAAACTGCAAGGAAAACAAGAAAAAAGAATGTTGGAAAATTCACTGTATTTTCCATATTAAGAAAATAATTTTATACTAAAATTAATGAATTTTAAGGACATTTTATAATTTAAAACATGCAAGTAATATTAAACATACATTATTTTATAATTAGAACACGGTACAACACCACTGAAAGCGAAAGAGGCTATCGAAGATGTTTCTAATGAACTGGGGGGGTAATGGTTGCACTTCTTGGATGAAACGTCCAGAACTCTGTTGCTCTCGGCGAGTTAGATCTAATAAAACCAATTCAAGATTTCTGATCGCCATAAAATGTGTTTAAGAGAGAGAATAACATGATTTTTTTTCAGAAATACTTAAAAAAAGGGAGAACAAAAATTGAATCACAAAAGAAAAAGTTCGTTATATAGAAAATGCACTTCGCTGTAGAGAGGTTATTTTAAGAAGAAAATCGCGAAATGTTCAAGGTTCCAGGAAATGTTCGTTATTTAGAAAAATTCGCAATATAGAGGTTCGTAATATAGAAGTTCGACTGCATATAGTTAAGACTTGTATACCAGGGTTGAAGAAAAAATTTTGAAAAAAATTCCCTTTATTTTCAAAGTTATGTGTGGATAATAACGAATATTTTGTGTTAAAATTTCTCTACTCTGATATAATAAATTATGAATAATTCCAACTCTAAATTGTTTATTTAATAAATACTAATTCAAGCTCTATACAGAATTCTTAGTTGCCTCTAGAACTTCCGTCGGTGTAAATTTGACAACGGAGCCTGTTTACTTTTATCTCCTTTCCTCATTTTTACAGGGAATTTGAAAATTTTTCGTGACTTTTAATCATTTTCCCTGGTGAATACACAGAACAAGTTTTGTGGTTCTAGATTAATTTGGAGTGATTTTCTAACTAAATATACTTAGAACGTCCGTTGGTGTCATTTCGACAGCAAGGCAATTTATCATTATAAAAGGCTGTTGTTCAACAAAATATAGTTTACAAAACAGATCATTAGTAAAACAAACTTCCCAAATTCCTATCGCACGTTTATTTTACCTTGAATGCAGTGTTATTCCCAGTCAGTTCCCAGTTGAAATGTATCAACTATACTAAAATTGTTGTTTCTAAGTGTTTCGTTACATAGTATTTGCTTATCTTCTCATAAAAAAAATTTCATTCGATTTTCAAACTTAGTGTAGAGCAGACACCCTGAAACGATGGCTTTTAGAAAAGGTCTAATCCCTGATGAAACTGCTAATGTGTTGCGAGAGCTTTCTGAGAATAAATTGGCTCTAATTTATATTCCGATGAAGACATGATTGAATGAAAATGAATGTGAAGAATCTGAAGAAAGTGCAGATGTAATTGATAATATTCTAGTAAATTTTGATATCTATGTCGCTAGGGCTGGCACAGAATAGATACCGCATAATAGTAATGTTCCTGGCAGATTTGCGACTCGAAATGTTTTGCGATAAAGTAGTGGTCCAACAAGCTTCACGAAACATAATGTCAACGTCAGTTTTTTATGATACAAAGTGTCTTCATATAGGATAATTACATGAAATAATATTAAAAAGTCTTAAAACTAAACCGTACTGAACAGTAGTCATGCAATTATTTAGTTAAGTTAAAACAACTACTTTATATATTTAATATCGCGGTGTCAAAATGACACCGGTGGACGTTAAAGTAAGTAATCGAAATCCCGAACGCTCTAGTGTTATATATAGACAAAATATTACTATAATTGGAAGCATTTTTCATGAAAGGATAATATATTTTGATTAAATGTAATTTTTTCTTCACTTTTTGGGAAAAAAATTGTATTTAAATAATTTTTTTTATCGTAATAACATTCCTAAAACAATTTTATACGTATATTCAAATTCAACTGACACGAACTGACTCGTCTGTATTCAATATTTGAGCCTTAGTCGTCGAATTAGAAATTTCCCATGACGTTCCATTCCGCAACTCTTCTTTTATAGCGCAATAGCATTTCTAAATTACCGTAATCTTAATTAGCTTAATTACCCTTAACAAAAACTAGAATAAATATAAAAAAAAAAGATTTTTTTTGAATGAGAACTGTATTTTCTCGATAAATAAAACATGTTCCAGCTTATTCTTATTTACTGTAAATGTGCATCGTTTCTTTTTCTTTTTTTCAAATCCTACTGTTAGCTTACACTCTCTATATATTTATTTATCTTGGTGGAATTTTCAATCGTTAATAAAATACATTTTAAAGCGCTCGATTTTATGTACATGATTATTTTGGATGACAATACAATAATTTAATAATAATTAATAAAAATTAGTTGATTAAAACTAATTATTTAAAGAATTATAAATATAGCCACGTTGGCATCATTTTTGGCGACTTAACAACCCTTTTTGCGACTTATGTCAGAACTTGAAAAGTTCTTTCTCTCACGTCTTAAAGCATTCATTTGAACTGAAATTTTATATACACGATTGTTTTGGATGTCAATACGATACTTTAATGATAATTAATAAAAATTAATTACCACTTAATGTTGTTATTCTGTCCTATGTATATACATATTTATATTAATTGTAATTATTTAATAAAAAGTAGCTAAAATAAAATTTTTCTTTGTTGATCTAAGTAGGAATTGACTTAAATTCTCTTTATTTTTATATTACTTGTTTTTAATGTATATGGCAGAGCGTATATTCAAAATTTAAAATATGTAAATAAATATGAATTTTGTAGCATCTCTCACAAGTATACATTAATCTAGTAAAAATTATTTAAATATTAGAATTTTAAAAACTAAAAAAACGTTAAAAATTATCGTTGTATTCTTAAAATTTTTTGAATACTTCATTTATTTAAGCTAGAATAATTTGCCTTGGTTATATTACTTTGAATTAAATTTGACCTACAAAAATCTGTATGGAATTTGAAAAAAAAATAGAGTATATTAATTTAAGAAATTTCATTTTATCTTAAGAAAATTGCTCTTCGGCAATCACTTTAAATACGATTATTGCTGAAGAAAAATGTCGAATATGATTCCAAATCTATTCTTCATTATTTTTCAGTTTATTATGATACGATCCATCTTTTTAAGGTATCCGACTACGTTCAGAACCGTGATTTAAAAAATGGATAATTTTCATGATATTTAGTGTCACTTAGATTAGAATACAGGTATGAAATTGCTTCAAGGACATTTGGACAAAAAAATTTATTTAAATACAATATTTTGGCAAAAAATTAACTTAGAATAATCTTTTTTTCAAAATGCTCTCCTTTTATGAAACAAATTTTAAATTCATGGACACTTTTTATTAAAAAAATTTTTTTATTCACATTCTTTTGTAAATTAATATCTATTTATTTTATATATCTTACTGATCAAAAAGGGGGGAAAAGCTGCAAGGAAAACAAGAAAAAAGAATGTCGAGGAATATGTATCTTCAACACAAAGAAAAAAATTGTATTTTAAAATTAATGAATGAACACTTTCGAGCTACTAGAGACGAAGTTACTAGTAAAACTAGTACAACTGATCAACACTACAAATGAGCGGAGACTAGTTCAAGAACACAGGGACACGAGAGACAACTCCACTGAGGGTGAAAGGGGATATCGAAAATGTTTCTAGTGAAGTGGACAAAGGGGTTAAAGGTTCCACTTCTCGGATAAAATGCCTAGCTCTATTTCTCTCGGCGAGCCAAAAACCAATTCAACATTTATGACCACTATAAAATGATGCAATAACTTGAAATGAGAGGAAATACTTAAAAAATAGGGAGAAAAAATTGAATCTCAAGAGAAAATGTTTGTAATATAGAAAATGCACTTCTCTATTGGGAGGTTATTTTACGAAGAAAATCGTGAAATGTTCTTGGTTCCAGGAAAAAGTTCGCTGTATAGAAAAATTCGTAATATGGAGGTTCGACTGTATATGCACACGCAAAATTCTCAACCCCTCATTCCTCAATCCCAAAAAGAGGTACGAACATGAAATTTTTTTGCAAGAATGGTATATGAAACATTCTTCATAACATGCAGAGAGTACTCATAAAAAGCAAACATTTAGAAGTTTTTGTGTCCGACAATTGTAAAATAAAAAATAGTGTGAAAACTTTAAAATTGAAAATTAAGATAAAATTCTTCCATTTTCGCATTCTGTTAAGTATTAAGCTTAATTATATGCAATAAAAAAACGTGCCTTTTTTTGGAAGATTTTGGACAAAAAAGAATTACCGCTTAAGGGATTAAATGATAAAAATAATATATAATCAATAAATTTTAAAGGCTGATTGGAGTTTTCAAAATCATTTCATATTTACTCTTGTAAAAAAAAATCTCAACAAATTAGGATTATAAAATTCGATGGAGGAGGAAAAAAAAAATGAAAATATACTCCTTCTCTGTTAAATGTTCATAATGTAAAAAATTAAGTCCATTTTCGGTGGTAAATCAGGATGTGAATTCTTTTTTTTCTTTTGCAATTTCAACATCGGTGACGGAAAGTGAATCTTGATAGTAAACAGGAAACATGAAAAATAGGAAACATTATTTTGGGTTACCCATAAGAACAGGAATATGTTGTTAAGGATTACGATTGAATAAATTATGAGCAATATTTTATATGTCTGGAAACTGAAAATTAGGAAAAATATATAAGATGTTATTCAACAATATCAAAAAAGTGAAAATTCTGCTAGAAGGAAAATTATTCACAACTTGATTTATGGTGTTTAAAAATGTGTTTCTTCATATTTTAAAGTTAGACAGTTGTAAAATGATTTTACCCGTCTTTTTTTACCCTTTCAACTATCGTATTTCAAATTTAAAAAAATTAACACACAGTGAAATACGTTTAACTCGAAAACGTTAAAGACGAAATATCGATTAACAGGAAATCGTACAACGGTCCTAACAAACTATAATGTATTTCCATGCATTTTTTTCTCTTAACGCAAAATGAAAATCGCTTAACATGAAAAGATTTCCCTTTTCGGAATGAACAAAATACGAAAAACACATGTCGTACAGGTTAGATTCAAGAAGGGTTTGAAATGAAAGCGAGGTGATTTTACATGTTTCGTAGAAAGGAGACTAACTAGGCTTTGAAATATCTTCGGAATAGCTCGTGATATCAGCCAATTTTGTTTATCTATATAAGTCACATTCCACCCTCCATCCCTACAAAAATCACACAAAAACGTCTTATCTCTCATCAGCTGGCTTTGAAATTTGGTGACGAGTACATCGCAGTGTGAATAAAAATCATTGAGCTTTGATTCGCATTATTTTTTTCTATTACAGAAGAATTTTGTTTGCAATGAATGCATGCAATGTTTTTTGCAATGCAATATCTTACATTGGTCTTAATTTATATCACATTGAAACTATATACTTCTTTGTGAATCACCCTGTATTTATCTTTTACACTCATGCGTAACCCCCCCATCTAAGAGTCAATTTCTGAAAAACCCGTTGTTATCGCATCTCTACTCAACAAAAAAAACATGCTTGCTGAATTTCATATCTGTGCATCTATTAGTTTAAAAACGAGAATTTTTTAATCTATTACGCTCTCAGAATACTCCGCTCCAGTCCTCACGAGTTGGTGTCCGCAAAATCCATTCTTAGGTAATCTATACTCAATTAAAAAACATGCTTGCTAACTTTCAAGCCTGTATATTGAGAAAATAATTTCTAAAGTAAAATGACGACTCTACAAAAGTCAAATGATTTCTTCACAACCCAGAATATCGATAAAGTTTCACGATCTGTGCTAGTGTATATCTTCATTAACTTTTAGAAAGTGTGTGCGAGCCAAATTTAACTGTTTTTAAAACACCTTCAGGAAACGTGTGAAATCCGGCTATGAAGTAACGCACAACAGTGGTTTAAAATAAGATCAGGAACAACGTCTTGCTTAACTTTGAGAAATGCAACATCACATTTTTTTATTCATAAAATTCAGTTCCTTTGTATAAATGTTAATGTAGTGGGTGTACTATTTCAGTCATATTTTTGGAATAGATCTACTTTAATGAGTCATTAAACTTAAAAAAAGATTTCAATTATCTTATTTAGCATCAGTAAAAGCACTTGCATTTTTTTTAGTTTAATGTAACGCTTTAGCATCAATTATTTATCCTAAATACGAAATTGCTCATTCGAAAAGGTGACAATTGTGTCTGTCTATTTTAAAATGTCATTTTTAGAAAACTTTATTTCAAAAATTTCTTCAGCCTAAGCAAATGAATACTAAATTTTTATCAAAATCAATAACAGTATTAAAATGTTTGCCAAAAAAGTTGCATTTAAAATTTTTTTTATTATAATACTATTCTTGAAACAATTTTATGTACATAATCTAATTAAAAAAATTACTAAATATAAAAAAAAATGTTCATTTTACGCTTTTACAAAATCACGGTTCCAAACGTAGTCAGATACTTTAAATATTTTTTTATTTTCAAAAATTCAATTTCCTTCGCATACATAAATAGGTAACTCGTAAGTAAAAAATTAAACGGTTGAAGAAAATGAATATGCAATGCATTATTTACTAAAAATTAATGTAATTTTTTTATTAATGAATGACTAAAATGATATAAATTTATTTATTTACTCAAAATAAAAAAAATTATAATTTCACTTTAATAATACTGGTTTAGACAGTTTTTAAAAATACAGAAGGTCGTTCGTACTTTATGGAAACGATTTTGTAATTCATTTTCTCGTTTGTATTTTGGGATAAAATTTTGGCAACTTCAGAATAATCGTCTGCTAACGTTTTCTTTTGATTGGAATGTAAAATAAAAGATGTATTTAACAAAAATGGCTTCTGAAATTAATATATCACGCGAAGGTTACGTAACGAGGAAAAATATTTGTATCAACAAATTATAAAGCAGTGTAAAAATCTTAGTTATTGCATTAAATAAAAGGTATTTATAATGTATTAAATTTGATAGAGGAAAAACGTTTAGTTGTGTGTGAAAGTAAAAATGAAAACATATTAGTACGAAACTTCATCCCAAGACTTTTCAAATGCAGCCAACTATCGGGAAAGTGAAGTCTCTGATCCTAAAAGAAAATCCACCGATTCAAAGGCTCATTGCATTGAAACTATAAATGTCTTCCGGCATTGTAATTAAAATCATTCGTAAAGATTTAAAGTTATATAAAAAGGATGTTTAAAAATAAAATTCGTCTCCTTTTTTAAAACATTACTGAAAAAAAAAAGCAAATCGTAGAAAATCATATAAAAAAACCCATCTAGCTGCTGAAAAATTGAAATTTGGGGTAGCACTCGATGAGGCATAGGTATATTTAAGTGACTGTAATAAAAGAAGATAAATCTTCTTTTACTCAACTGACGAGACTGGCCATACGAAATGGCTTCGTCATTGTACAGTAGGTTCCAAAGGGATTCATGATAGTTGCAGGATTTTCTAACATCAGCAAATTAAAAATCAAAAAAAGTGTCAAGAAAAGCCAAAATTAATTCACTCTACTACAGGGTGATTTTTTAGAGGTATAGAATTTTAAATTGCAGTAAAACAACGATGTATTATTCGATTGACATGAATTTTTTTTTATTCGAAAGATAATCTTGTGGCATTACATTTTAAATATGATTTCTGGCATATGATTGCCACGGCTGGCTCGGATGTAGTCCAATCTGGACGTCCAATTTTCGATGACTTTTTCCAACATTTGTGGCCGAATATCGGCAATAACACGGCGAATGTTGTCTTCCAAATGGTCAAGGGTTTGTGGCTTATCCGCATAGACCAATGATTTTACATAGCTCCACAGAAAATAGTCTAGTGGTGTTAAATCACAAGATCTTGGAGGCCAATTCACAGGTCCAAAACGTGAAATTAGGCGGTCACCAAACGTGTCTTTCAATAAATCGATTGTGGCACGAGCTGTGTGACATGTTGCGCCGTCTTGTTGGAACCATAGCTCCTGGACATCATGATTGTTCAATTCAGGAATGAAAAAGTTAGTAATCATGGCTCTATACCGATCACCATTGACTGTAACGTTGTGGCCTTTATCGTTTTTGAAGAAGGATTCCACCAGCCCATAAAGCGCACCAAAGAGTCAGTTTTTCTGGATGTAACGGTGTTTCGACATACACTTGTGGATTAGCTTCACTCCAAATGCGGCAGTTTTGTTTGTTGACGTAGCCATTCAACCAGAAGTGCGCTTCATCGCTAAACAAAATTCGCTTATGAAAATCGGGAACAACGGCAATCTCGTTTTGGGCCCATTCGACGAATCTACGCCTTGCTTGATCATATTTAAAAGGTAATGCCACAAGATTATCTTTCGAATAAAAAAAATTCATGTCAATCGAATAATACATCGTTGTTTTATTGCAATTTTAAGTCCTATACCTCTAAAAAACACCCTTTATAAGCAGAATATTTTAAAAAGAATTTTTGAAAAAGAAATTCCAGTCTTATATGGAAAGGACATTGATAAATTTGAGCTCCATGTGGAAAAAGCCTCTAGTCACACGTCTAAGTCAACTGCCGCTTATTTAGCAAAGAACGAATTAGAAACAAGAATAAAATGTATTCTATTTGATGGGATACGTCTAAAGTCACCTTAAGTTTCTCCAATGAGCTTTTGTGCTTTCGGTTACTTAAAACGAACCTTAGGAAAACGGTTTCCAAGAACACACTGAACGGACTTTGAAAACCGTTAAAAAAATAGGGAGTAAAATTTGCATGACAGTACTAAGAAAAAGTTAGCTTTTATGAAAAATTTGAGCTAGAGCTATTGACAAGAATCCTGGCTATCAGATAAATGTACATTTCTTAAAAAAATTCGGTGTTTACAGATAAAAATAAACTAACAAAAAATCATTTCCATATAGTGCGAACGACCTTCTGTAACGATTTTAACACAAATAATAAGGAGCGTATTTATATAAAGGAACATCAGAAACTTTGAAGATGTAGAATGGATTAAATTCATGGGACGATATAATCACATGACTGCTGCAATCACGTGTTTCCAGGCAATCAGTTCCTGCACTTCGCTGTTGTTCAATTCACCCGTGCGAAGAACGGGTATACCAGCTAGTTTTATCTATTTTTTAAATTTAGAACAACAAGAACTAAATATCACTTTTGTCATTTACACGTGATAGTATTTATCATGTGACAGTCATGAATTTAGCCCATTGAATTCTAGTTTATAAGATCAGAAGAAAAAAAGAGTAACATTAAAATTTTAATTTGGAAATATATAGGATTTAAACTGATGCACTCTTCTTGTTTTTCTCACAAAATCTTAAAATATATAAAATCCCTTTTCTCTTTTTTTTTCACTCTCATTATCCTGGGTACTGGATAAAGAGAGATGATTTCTTACTTCCGTATCCAGATATTTATATTACAATTGACTTGGTCACAATTACCTGATCGAATGCTGTGCTCGTGCAGGGGTAAACAGCTTGCAAAATAATCGAAACAAATCAACATGCGTGAGTGGTGGGTAAATTATTGATTTGTAGCCCACTTTTTAAGCTGAATACTAGATATTTTGACGCTCAGTCGCCTTGTAGTTGAGTCATTTTAGAAAAAAAAAAATTTTTGTTACAGTTCTCCGAGTCAGCGTTCAAAGCAGGTGATGGAACGTTATGAGAAAGTGTCAAAGATAGGAGAAGGATCTTATGGCGTGGTATTCAAATGCCGCAGCAGAGAAAATGGCCAATTGGTAGCCATCAAAAAGTATGTTGAAACAGAAGACGACCCTCTAATAAAGAAAATAGCTTTGAGGGAGATCCGCATGTTGAAAGTAAGTGGAGAAATTCTTTCTCTCTCTCTCAAAATGTTACAGTTATTTACAGTGAAATTTCTGACAAGCTTAAAAGAAGTATATTTGAAACAGCTCTGCTTGATTTTGTGATTACAGGAATTATTAAAAATATTTAATATTTTACTTACTTTACTTTCATTTGAATGTATCCATGTTTCTTTTTAAAGGCAACGAGTGTTTGATGTGATTAATATTTGTTATTGTAAAAATTATGGTAAATTCTAGCACAATAACATTTTATTAACATATTAAGTAAAGAAATGGAGACATTGTTTTCATACATTTATCTTTTATAGATTATTGGTAAAAAAAATGCATAACAGTTTCAAAACTCGGAAGTAGCATAAGTGTATGAAGTAGACTTTTATCTGTAAACAAAGCTAATGTTTTAACACAAATAGATAAAAAACAATTTCATGTTTTTCATTTAAATTTCCTTCTCTCTCTCTCTCTACTTGATATCTTTTTTATACTATATTTTTTTTATCTCATTGCACCTTTTAACATTAGTTAAATAAATTATAAATGCAAGATTTATAACTGAATAAATTATAAATTTTCAAGGACTAATTATGGCTTGGAATATCTTCCGTATCATTTTCCTTATTTTAAACCATTAAAATGTGTTTGCGTGCCCAATCATGCCTTAAGTTTTGATACAATTATAAAGCAGTTAAAAACTAAAACTCTGTGATTAAATTTAAAACTAAATCTTCTTAAAGCTTTTATTTTAGCTTTAAATTTAATACATTGCTCTTTTTATTCAAAATGTTTACCTTTTTGTCTTCATACGGGATTTCAATTTCATCTATCGAGGCACACGATACTTGCATGGGAATTACCATAAAGAACGTTTCAGACTGTTTTAATTGGGATGAGGTTTTGGGCACAACTACGCCTCCTAATCTGATCACAATTTATAGTCAAATGGATTTAAATTTCAGCGGCTGGAAGGATAATCTTTGTATTTTATGAAATCTGGTGCATTATCTTTCAACTACCATCGGGTCATCTCTTTGCTTTATGAGCAGGTGAAGAGCTCTTTTGAAAAGTTCATTCGTTTCCATTAAACAGGTAAGCTTTCAGAAGCTACACTATTGGCTCTATGCTAGTGTCTTGATGCATTTTTACCGTGATTTTCTCATTTCCTTGAGGCAAAAATGATTATCTGAGACGCTTTCATAGCCGATACCATATAAAATCATTAAGACAGCTGGATGATGAGCTTTCTGCACTTATTTTTCCTTTTCTTTAGCTTCTTACACATTCCTTTCGTATACACGTTCATTATCTCGATTGAAAAATTTTCTCGTCGGTAAACAAAACTCGTCTGTAGCCCTTTGAGCATCTTCTTCTTCTACTGATACAACATCTCTAGGTGGTCCAAGGCCTTCTCAAGAAACCTCTTCCATTCCAATCTCCGCCTAGCGACAGTTCTCTAATCAATAACTCTTAAAACTTTAGAATCGTCTTCCTCACAATCAGGCCATATTAATTTGGGCCAACTCCTAGTTCCAGTTTCAATAGGTTTGCAATTGAAAATTCTAAATGTGAAGGACGAGGGGTCCATACAGTAGTTGTGGCCTGCAAAAATTAAAAGACAAATCTTGATGGATTTAATAACATCTGCTACCTTAAATAGCTTGTATAATTCAAAATTATGTCGTTGTCTCCACAATCCATTCTCATTCACAGCACGAAAGATGTATCTAAGAGCTTTTATCTCAGAGATGGCTAGCTGTTCAATCTCAGATACATAGGTAAGTACGGGTTTGATGATTGTTTTATAAAGCGTAATTTTTGTACGTCTTTTAATTAACTTTGACTTTAACTTTGTCTCTTAGATCATGAAGACAACGATAAGTAGCAATAATAAGTCTTTTAATTTCAGCACCATTCACACACACACATTTAGAATGTCCATTATGAGCATGCCACCGCAATAGCGATTTTTCTTTATGGTACTCTGGTGGTACAAATCCTTTGTAAAAAAATAGCCAGTTATTCTTCAATAACTTACTTCTTGGTCTGAGGTTTTCGTGTATATGCAATAACATATTGTTCTTTTTAACAAGTTCCTCTGCTTAGCAAGAAGAGTCTTCTTTCGGCAAGGATTTACATGAACAGTTTTAAAATGAGCGTGGTCTGTGATGCTGTTGGTCTCGGAAAATGTCTTATTTGTTCGGTAAATGAACAATTTTTTGATGTATAACTGTTTGAGTCTTAAAACTCCTCAATGGATACTTCTATTTTCAGAGAAATATCTGCTGTGTGCACGCTTCTGTTTACCTTCATTCTACTTTGTTAAAGCTCTGACTAATTTAGAACAACATACATGAAAAACTGTAATATTCTGAAAAATATTGCAGAATTTTTGTATCGGAGTTTATGTCACGTCTAAGCGTTGACTAGGTCTAGAAAATTTGCAACTAAATAAAGTATAAGCACACATTTTCCTTATCCTCTTGAAATCAGTCTACAGTTTATATTTTTTAAATTTTTCCTTATCTTCAAAACTCTAAATATGTTATAAAAATACAAAATTTGTAAATTTTTTCTTTAAGATTATTATTATTATTATTTGCAATACTTTCAAAATGATTTAAAATTTATCAACCAATTTTAATACTTATATCAAAAGTTTCTCCTTTTTTTTAGCAATTGAAGCATCCAAATTTAGTGAACTTGATTGAAGTATTCAGAAGAAAAAGAAAACTACATCTCGTATTTGAATATTGTGATCATACCGTACTAGACATTTTAGAAAAGCATGCTAAAGGGTAAATTAATAATTTTTTCACCTCACAGCTTATAATACTCTTCGTGATATATTTATACATTAAGTTCTTACAAATATAACGTGTTTCCTCATTTAGAGTACCTGAGCAACTGACAAAGAGAATTCTTTGGCAAACAATACATGCGATCAATTTTTGCCATCAGCACAATGTAAGTACAGATATGAAAATCATTTCCCTTATATATTGTTGTTGTTTTCTGATGCCACCTGTCTGACGCAGTCAGATCGAGGCCCACGAAATTCATCGTGGCATGGGCTAGAGGTACGCCTGTCGTTGGCCTTGAGCACCATACAGGTGACAGTACGATTTTAGCTCGGCGAAGTTCCCCGAAGGGACGATAGATGGCGACACGACCTCTATCTCCACCTCCACAATTTCTGCATCTAGACTGAAGGGGAGGGAAATATTCTCCAGTCCCTGCGCTCGTGATTAAGCCCACAAGACTACGAACCCACTGATTTAACGAGCACGTACTCCGTGTGTACTCGGAGGGTGTTTGGTGGCATCGGGCATCGAACCCAGGCCTTCCGGTCTGGAGTCCGATGCTCTAACCACTAGGCTACCCACGGCCCCTCCCTTATATATAAACTCTAGAATTATTTTATATAATTCCACGTTTTACAGCTATGATACTTAATCATATTATGGTTTGATAGTTGGTATGTTTTTGAACTAAATTTAGTTTCAAATAATTGTCTTTATGGTAAAAAAAATGGTATGGCTATTTTCACTTACAAAAATGATTAATAAATAGATTGTTGTGCGTTTCATCCTGGGATGCATACGAAAGACAGATGAACAGAAACATGTGCAATACAGTCACAGAAGAGTATAGACTATTACAAACGATGATCCCACCATAGAAATGGATTTCTGTCCACTCGAGACAGGAATCCATTTGAGACGAAAGTCCGACTTCTTTTCCCGAAAATGGGAATTCGAACCCTAGCTCACTCGATTACTAACCGAGTGTCATATTCACCATACTGGTGGGGCGGCAATAAATAGATTTAATTATGTAAATATAAGAAGAAAAGTCAAATTCCATAGATCGTATTGGTAACAAGAAAAAAGTCACCAAATGATGTGATATTCCACTAATAATGTATTCTGACAATGTATTTCGATTGGTATATAAGCTCGGATGAAATTATGGCAACTCGTAGTCAATGGTATTTTACATTTGTACCGAAATGAATTTCGCAACTAATACCAGGTTGAGTCAAAAGTGTTTCTGTATTTCATTGCCTTTCATTGGAATACTATATTGCAAGGTATGCAGATTATTGTTCTTACACTTAAGGCCTCATTTGGTTGAGCAACAGAGTTCGACCTTGATAGTCGTTATCATTTGTAGTGTTTTCTTGCAAGCGTGTAATTCTTGTAGTCTGTTAAAAAAAGACTGCCGATGAACTAGAAATTCGTTTTATCTTACTTTTACCCAGAAAACATAATTTTAGCGCAAAAGCAGGTTTGGGATTGATTTTAATTACGTCATACTCTGAAGCAACACGAGGCGTAATAGAGACTGATTTCATAATTTTGAACCACGGTCAAGTTGTAACGGGCACTTTTCGGGTTCTTTTACTAATCCTCTTGGAGAAGCTATTCTATAAATGTGATTTTAGTTTTAAAACCACTTTCCGTAGAGATGACTTAGTTTAATGTAAATGTAATTACTATTTAAACTCTGACGTTGTATATGCGAAGTCAATGGGTAATCGTTAATCGTGAAATCTAAGAATAAGAGAAGGTGAACTGCGATTGGGTGGTCAAGCGTCCTGAAATTAATATTCCTCGTAGAATCCTCCTGGAGTTGTGGAAGTAAATAACATTGGACCTGACCGAGCTATCCAGGATCGATAAGGATCATCACAAGGAGCTCCGACTCAAGCTAAATGGTTTTGAATAACCTTATACATCAGATTAAGTGTTAGAATTTTAGATTGTTCCCAGAGTGAAGCAGTAAAGTTGTATATTTTCATAAGGTGTTAAAGATAGAATAAAAGTAGCTATTTTTAAGATCAATTTTGCCTTTTTCCCGAGCCCTTTTACACCCGTGACCACCAGACCGCGACAAAGTGTTTAGGACGACATTAGCAACTTCTTCTCTTAACTCCCCACCACACCAAAGTGAGGGCTTTGAGCCAGATGTAACATGCATAACATAACTCTCTACACAGCGAGTTTTCAGTGGCACTAGGTTTCGAACCCACGACCGTCCACGAGTTAACGAGCGTGACAACTACAGCGGCCATAGTTCAAGAGCAGAAGTGAAAGAAGTTAACATGTGGATGATAATGGTATGACCTCTGTGAATAATAGCCTCCAGCGAAAAATTGGTTTTAAGCGTTTCAAAGAAGGCAAGATCAGCCTTGAAAGTAAGTCGAAATCAGATTTGAGCAACCACCTGTTGTCAAAAACAAAGTTTTACTAGAAAAGTTATCGAACACCAACCGAGTTCTAGCACTCTTGCATTTCCACACAGAACTTTTTTTTTTTCAGAAAACTATCAATCAATGCTCCCATAAACTTAATAAGTGCTATGGAGAAACTTCGTTCGAACTTATACAAGCTCAGCTGCAATGATGAGTAGATATGCAAAGCAATGCTTTTCACCCCCATGATCTTCAATTTTGGTTTAGAATTGTGACTGCGGATGAAAAATGTTTCTATTTCCGAAATCGAAACAATAAGAAAACACTGGTAATATCCTGTCGCACCCTCAAAAACCGTTGTATAACGGGATCTGTTTGAATAGAAGGTTTTGTTCGTTTCGCAGGGATTGGAATGGTGGAATTTCGAAGGAGTGTTACACTTTTAATTTGCTTTCTGTGATCACGTTCTAGAAGTTGACCACTATTTGAAAACAGTTGCAACGAATATACAACCATCTGAATACCCGATATCAGACAACGTGTACGAATACAAAATGACAACGCTCTAGCACACTTAGCTAGATAGACCAAGGAAAAACTTAAAAGAACTGCTAGGTATTGAAGTGTTATTCCCCTCCCCCGCACAGCCCAAAACTTTCCCCATCTTATTACCATCTTTTTTGGTCCTTGTCTTGCTTTCTATCTGAATGGAAGTCTACTAATGGGATTGATGTTGAGAAGGGGTGTCGTAAGTTCTTTACCGCTAGACTAGACGATTGGAAAAAGCATAGAACTGAACTTTAACCAGAGAAATATCAAAAAATGATGCTTAACAATGGAGTTTAATTCGAGAAATAAACGTGAAAATACATGATCGTTGTGCATTTCATTCAGAGATGAAAATTCGAAAATACTTTTGATTCAACCTAGTTACTAACCCCGAGATTGAAAGCTTCTAATTAATAATAAGTGCTTCTTTTACAAATAAATTGAAGTTTATGTCGCCGTTTGTGGCTCATTCATTAGTTTTTGTCTTTTAAAAACAAAACTTTTTGTACTCAATCGTATTGTTACGGTAAATTACCATCACACACTCGTATTATTCTCAGGATCATCTTCATCACCAGAATGTGCTACAGCAGATCTTTGTTATAAAATTATGAGCTTAAAAATGTATTTAGTAAAACTTACACAAACAGAGTAAAAAGTTGCGAAATCTGTAAATCAAGATTTGTTGTTCTTAAGGTCTTAGAAATATTTTTCTTTTTGTTTCATGTATAATGGCACTATGATTATTTTTATTTTTTAAAAATTTTTTACTGCATGTTCCTCTAAGAGTTCAAAAAAGTGTTAAACATAATATCCTTGTTTTTTTTCAGTGTATTCATAGAGATGTAAAACCAGAAAATATTTTACTGACAAAAGAAGGAATCGTCAAATTGTGTGATTTTGGTTTTGCAAGGAACTTAAGTAAGTTCTGTGAATGCAAATTAATAAGGTATTTATTTAAAATCACTTAAATTCCATTTATGCATAGTAAATTATCTAATTTTATTTTTCACCATAATTGTTCGTTCATTATACTGATGCAACTGTGTTATTTCTAATTATTTACTCGGTTACATAAAGTTCATTCAATTGGTCCCACTAGAGTAAGATTAAAAAAAGTAAATATAAATGAAAAGAAGCACAGCCTATACAAAAAAAGAATAAAAAAATCGCGAAGAATCTTGTACGAGGGGTTAAAAGTCAACAAAATATAGAAATTAAAGCAATAAGGATGAAATGGATTCGTGGAATTAATTTATCATTAGCTGCGTAGCCCGGCATTGTACGGGCTATCTTGAATAGTTAATCATTCATTGCATGAGCGACCACGTGACTGTCCACAGAACTAAATAAATACCTTGCGGATGTTTAAAAATATAAATTTTGTTGGTAAGATTTTAAAGAGCTTCCAAATTTCGCATTCTGGTAGCCAACTAGGGAAACTTATAACAAAACAAAAATGGTAAGAAATAGTATAAATAAAGAGATTATTAGAGAGACGAAAACTCCCCACAAAAATACTCTAAAACCATAATTTTAGAGGAGATTTTTTAGCCTTAAGCTCAAAAGCGAATAATGTAAGTAACGCTTGAAAAAAAAGTTTCATGCAATTATTTTGAGAAATCGCGAAGTTGTTAAGTTTAAGTCAAATTTCAAGTGATTTTCGAAAAATCGCAGAAAAAAGTTAAGGAAATATGTTGTTTTTTTAAAAAAATATTCGGTCGAAGTAAACAGAGAACGGTTTCACAGCTTTCTTTCTGTATTAGACTAGAAATGGAAAAGAAAGCTAAGATTCAAACAAAGTTATTTAAATGTTCAGATATATTGCTACATACAGGCCACTAATTTGGCAAGTTTGTCTTAAAAGTATAAGCCAAACTGAATGGTGAGTAAATTTCTTTTATTATATATATGCATTAAATTATTGCACTAAATCAGTATTTCCAAAAGTGTAGTACGCGTAGCTCCAGAGGTAAAGGAAGAGTTTGGTGGGGGTACGCGTTGGACAGCAGTTTGGTGGGGATATGCACTGCACTGTGCTTAGCTGCAACTAATTCTACGTTCTCATGAGTCAAACATCCATAAAATACTCGTACATCTATTTCTTATGAAGGGTACTCAACGTTACGAACATTATGGAAGATATACATATATGTCTAAAATTTGGGAAACACTGCGCGAAATTAAAGAAATAATTCTCTCCAATATTATTTGGAAGAACTGAACGACATAAATAATACATGGTGGTTTCAGTACTCATAAAAAATTTAAAGGATTAAAACAGAATTTTTATGCATAGCAACAGTATACCTGCATTTGCTTTGTGGTCATAGGTCCTGGAGAGAACTACACCGATTATGTAGCTACTCGATGGTATAGAGCACCCGAGTTGTTGGTAGGGGACACCCACTATGGACCAGAAGTGGATGTGTGGGCAATCGGCTGCGTGGCTGCAGAACTCATACGGGGGGAAGCACTCTGGCCGGGCAAATCTGATGTAGATCAACTCTACCTCATACGCCGAACGCTGGGTAAGTGAGACACACAATCACCATTTTTTTTTAAATCTCTATTCAACTGGATAAAAAGAGAAATTTTGGGGAAAAAAGAATATTTTTTCGAAAGAATTATTTTGGACAATTGGTGATTATTAACATGAATAACCAACTAAGATTTTTATCCAAATAGTAACAAATCAGTAGAATTCACAGATCAAAATTTTATCACGATGCACGACATGATTCTATAAAGGCCCTTTTATTCTTATATGTTTTGTACACTCGTAAAAAAAAGTGGTATTTATTGTTAAGCACCATAAGTGACGTAGCTAAGCATTCAGAGGCCCTAGTGCAAAAAAGAAATCCAGGGCCCTATCTTAGTTGGTTTTATATAGTAAAAGTATATTATAGTATTTTAAATATACAAAGCTACTTTAGCCCTTTATCGTACTCTGTAGAACACAGGATAGCAAAACTACATACTACTTATATGTATGTGTATGAATTTTCTTGTGTGAACTTTAGTGATTATCCAGGTTCTGTTTGACACGTGATAGACAGGAAATGATACAAAAAATATGCATTAATAAGGAAATATAATACCATATTATTATTATTATTTAAAAAAACACCCATGTGAAAGAACAGAGGGGGGGGGGGACAAATTTACATTAGTCTATAGCAGATACTAGTTTGCGAAATACTTAAACAGTAAAATAGCTTATTATGAATCATATCGTTATTAAAAATAAAACAAGGAATAAAAAGTTTTAAGTCAATTCCCACTCTGAATAAATCAATAGAAAATATTTTATTAACGATTGGAAATTTAAACAAGATACATGTATATATATAGGAGAGAGTAATATTCCAACTAGTTATAAAATATAATTAGCCATGCAGTGTTATTTTTTATTTCCTAAGGATAAGAATTATAAGTTTATAAATTAAGATATCGAAAATTCATTAAAAAGCTCTAAAAAAATGTAATCTGCAAAACTCAATTCTAAACTGCAGTTTCTTTTATTTTTGTTAAACTGACAATAGAATATTATTTTTTATATCTAAAATAATATTATAAGTGAAAAATGTACATAGTTAAAATCAAGTGTTTTGGTTAAAACCTTTTGAAAAATAATACGGAAATATATCAGCTTAAAATGCACGCGTTCAATATCGTGTAATAAATTTCCAAAATAGTTTGAGTCAGGGGTATGTTAGAAACGTTAAAAAGTAACGGAATATGTTACCGATGAGCAAAGGTTCTCTACATGATATATACGAATAGTAATAGGCTATTGGCATATTCTCTACAAAACTTCACATACAATGGAGCAACTTTAAATATAGTAAGATAATGGAAATATATTCAAAAAGTAATAGGAAAGTTGAGAAAATGGTATCTACAGCCAAAATGGCGTGAATGTTTATTAGCTTCTCCCTTAGAAGTTACACTAGGGATTGTAATTTTGAATCGCGGCCAGTAACCAGAATAGAACAATGTGCTGGAACCTATTACTTAGAAGTAACTGTCTGCATGAAAGTTACGTACCACCCACTGGCGTAGCTAGCTTTGAGGGGGCCCTTTTTAGATATGAGAACCTTATTAGTTGAACTGTAGTTACACATGTTGGGGTCCCCGTAGCTTGGGGACTCCGTATCATTGATACGGCGGTAGTTACGCCTCTGGTGCCACCTCAGTTGTTGCTCTCGTCATCTTATCCTGACTCAAAACTGCAAAGTTGTTCTTCCCCGAAGTCCTCTTGAAGCTATACAGCTCTAAAATCTAGAGTGGTAATCCCACACGCACACACATATACACACAACACGTGTCAATAAAATTACTCGTCATGTGTCAATTATGAATTTACTTTGATAATTTTAAACTGATATTTAAGAAGGTTTAAAATATCATTTGATTACTTCATTGATTGTATTGAAAAAGCATTCTTATAACCCTCACCTCTTGACTAAAAAACAACAGGACTTGAATTTCTAAAACGTAGATATTAGGGTTTCTGATTTCCCGGGAATGTGCAGGAAATCTCGAGAATGTGTAATTGTCATTCCCGGGATTCCCGATAATAATCCATAATTTCAAAATCTTTAAAAACATGTTATTTTTAAATAAAATCAATAATAATTATATAAAATAAGGATATATATAAATTCCAAAATCAATACTTATTTATATAATTAGCTAAAAAATACAAAAAAACATATGATAAATTGATTATTCATATTTAAACTAGGATTTCAGAAAGCGTAAGAAATTTACACTTTTATCATTCAGCCTAGTTCTAAGCTTTGTGAAGAACAATCCGGTAGCAAAAAATACCCTCTCGGCTTCAGCTGACGCTGGAGGACTTGCTTTTAAAGCCTCACGTAGTTTTATGATGTTTGGTGATGGATTTTCAGTCGAGTCGAACAACTGTATTTCTTGTTTCATGATTTTGTTGAAACTAGTAATTTTTTTGGTTGATCAATATAAAACTTTTGTTTTAGAGTAAATTGCTTTCTCAAATTTCTCGTCCAACGTCAGAGGTTTTTCTTTCAAAATCTCCATGCTCTCTTCTTCTGAGTGCATAGAGTTGGATACTGATTTCTCTTCTACGCAGAAAAGCCTTGTCCCTATCATTTGGGTTTTCTAACCAAACAACTTTTTCTAGGCAATCGCGAAATGTCGACAGTAAAAAGTCAAAATCAAGTCAAAAATAGCTACCTTATAGATAATTAAAGCCCCGTGCGATTCCCGAGAACGAAGTATAATTCCCGGGAATAGAAAAAGTACAGAAATCTTACGATTTCCCGGGAATCCGGGAAAGAAACCCTAGAAGATATCTACTGAACAAAACCAAAGAAAAGCATGCTTGTCAAATTATAAGCTTGCAGGTCTCATAGTTAAAAAACAAGAATTTTTGTCTATAACGCCTCCGAAACTCCCGCAATGAAGTCGATTTCCGTAAAATCTGTTCTTAGCAGATCTCTGCTCAACAAGAGAAACATGTATGCCAAATTTAAAGTCTGTCGATTTAATAGTTCCGGAGATCTCGTGATGAGTGAGTGAGTTGATTTTTTCCCCATATGCGAGTGCATAAGGTATATTTTGATGATATTTGATTCTTTATGCATAAATTAAATATCATACATTTTTATTCTTTTTACCAATAACCTAGATTGTATCATTTCTGATTTTCTCTAAGAAAATTTTAGAAATAAAAAATAATTTTAATAGATTTAAATTTAATTTTTAAAAGAATATATAAATTTAAGTTTTGAAAGGAATTTTATTGATATTCATGAGAAACAAGTGTTTTTTTAAAACTAAGTCTTGAAATCAAAAATGGGTGAACCAAAGATGATATTTTTTTTTTATTTTAGACTTTTAAGAATTGTAATTTTATTCATATCAAAACAAATAATAGAAAATGTAAAGTTAAGAAACTGAATATCTATATTTTGTTTGTGTTTATATTCGAAATTTTTACTTTCGAATTACTTTTCAATAGAAGTGCAACTTTTATCGCATTCTATTTTAAAATAAATTAAAAATGCATGTGATATTTAAAATATTTTTTTTTAAAAAAATTCCCAGATTCTAAGTAAAGATTTGTCATTAGATAATACATCACTACTTAAATTGAAATCGACAATTTTTTTTTGTCAACTATCGTTTTTCTCCTTTATATTGTGAATTTGAAATGGTTACAGAAACAATCAACTGCACTTAAATATTTTTAAGTGGAAAAATAAAAATCTTTTAAAAATGCAACAATATATAAAATCTTTATCTCCTTATATGTAAATACAAAACATTGAATACTTTAAATGATGAGGATTTTTATTTACAGAGTGAAAATCGCTTAGCACGAAACTGAGGGCACTAAAATATTTTTTCGTGTTAAAAGGGGGGAAACACATATATTGGACAAAATTAAGTTTATTAGAGTACATTTTATTTATTTAGATATGTATAAATGCATGTATTTAAGAAAAAGAAAGAAAGAAAAACATTCACCAAAACTTAAAAGAAATTTAATACACAACATTTTCCATTTTTTGGAAAAAAAAACACTTATTGAGTTTTGGGAAAATAATCTGACTTTTTCTGCTTTGTCTTTTTTTGCATCAATCCGTCAACAAATTGTTCGAAGTCGTCCATTTTGTTATTCGTTTCACCATTGGAATGTGAGTCTAAATAACTGCGCATACTTTTCATGTTTCCCATTTCGGATGATGTGGGAACAGGAGCTGAATAATTAATTTAATTTAGGGGTGGAGGGTGAAAGTAGCTTGAAACAAAAACAAAATTCAATAAGCAAAAACAAATAAAATAAATAAAGCTGGCTCGGGTCACAGGCTACTTCGAGTGTATTGTTAAGCCAAGTCACCCTCCTTTATACGAAACATGTGAAACCACCTCTCTTTCATTTCACACCCTCTTACATATCGCATGCGTGGCTGGTGTTTTCCGTATTTTGTTCACTCCTGGAAGGGAAATCTTTTTGTGTTAAGTGATTTTCGTTTCATGTTAAGAGAAAAAATAGATGAAAATACAGAGTAGTTTGTCGGGACCATTGTATGATTTCTTCTTAAACGTTTCCGCATTAAACGTATTTGACTGTATTCCAAAACATCATCTGAGGGGAAGGGGGCTCAAAAGAAAAGGTGGGAGTTATGCTTCTAAGCAAAATAAAACCACCCAACGGCACTTCTTGCGTATATTTATTTCTACAAACCTTGTCTCGCAGGCATTAACTCTCTGCAAAAAGTTACTAAACAATTTGCGAGCACCTCTTGCGTGATGTATGTTAATAAGGCTGTTAAACACGCAATGAAATATCGAGCATTCAACCCTCTGCTCAAGAAGCAGGTCAGTCCCTAGAATAGAAAAGAAACGGAAATCATGTGTTGGAGTAGAGCAAAGCTGGATCAATGAACTTTCTCATTGAGATGGATTAATTTTACTATGCTCCGAAAATATCTCTTATTTCGATACTTTTTAATGATTTAGACTAATAAAACATGATAAGGTATTCTCGTTAAATGTGACTCAAATTGGAAAGGTTATTGGCTTATTTTAATCAGATATGAGAATGAGTTAAAAATAGAAATCTTAGACTATATCGAATAAGATTTCCGACCATGTCTCTTAACTATTATCTGGCAGCTTACCAAATGTAGGTGTGGCAATATTTTTAACTGCATCCGAAGTAAAGGAACTAATAAAACCTCTTCTCTGAAATATATATCTAGAAATAGTTAAAATAGCTTTTTCTTTGTTTTTATTAGAATAAATGTAGACGTAATTTTATTTTTCAATACATGATTTATTTTTAAAATGTCTTGTTAATAATGACGAATCAAAGTTTTCTCTTTCTTTTTTTATTTGAATTAAAATGAAATGAATTTAAGTAAGCTTAAACAAATAAACTTACTCCGGCTTGCAGAAATGTAATTAATTTTCAACCTATTTTTCGCTTTAAAATACAATGCATTTTTTTAAAAAAAGACTTTGAAATATCAATATTTATATGTTATTACAAATTATCTTCTTGAATGTATAAAATAATTTGATATAATGCGTAAACTATATTCTATACATAAATCCCATTTTCATTAAAGTAACTTACGAGTTTGTTGAAAACTTTTTTCGAAATGTCTCTAGTTTTATGAAACCAATAATGATAATTATTTCATACATATTTATCTAGAATTATCTAAAAAATAGTTCCTGTCGGTTAGTAAAATTGCAATGTATTAAGTTTAGGTATTTCTGAAAGCGAAATTTGTATATAAATTTACATAAATTTGCTATGACATAGATTTACCAAATTTATATAAATTTGGTTTTAGTTTCGTTTTAAAACAGATGGTGATTTTTAAATTTCACGGCTTTCTGCCCTTCTCACTCATGGCTTTTCCTGCATACTTCTTTTCCAAAAATTAATTTTTCAAACATTTGATAATTTTTAAAAAATCACATCATTGCGGGATTTTTAATTGAAAAGAAAATTTATTTTTATTAATTGTGGATTTTATTGATTTCATTAAGTATTAATAAAACGCTATCTAATATATATTCTCAAATATATTATGCAACAATTCTCCCATTTACGCAGATAGCGGATTCCATTAATATATACTAGCGATGCTTCACCTGCGGCCCGCATGTGGCCCGGTAATGGCCTATTGCTCTGAGAAATTCATTTATTTATGAAAATTTGGTAGGAAATTCTTTGTTGAGAAATCAAATATATCAATTTTGCTGCCGATGTCGTGTGGGTGCGAATTGATATTTTTTTTTCTTCTGATTAGCGATAACAGACAGCCTTGGAGTAGCGACCATTTTATGAGTGGAACTAATTTTTAGCTATCTTTCATATCTTGCAAGCGAAAATTATTCGAAGAAAATAGATAGCTTCAAGACGTTTGGGAAGTTGGCTTTTTTGTAATGAAAAGCAAGCATGTGTGGATCCGTAATTGTTTGATTTGTCGCGAAAGTGTTGTACTTGAAAAATACCAAATAGACAGGAACCGTACAATAACACTTTTCCTCGAAGATCTCTTTCGAGAGGTGATAAATGGGCTTTCTTGAATAATCTTTACAACAGCAAAAAAGTGTTTTGTCAGTGGTAATGCCACAGCCATAACAAAGGTATCCTATGAAATTTGTTATATTATTGGCAATCATATGAAACCGTTTACTGATGAAGATATTGTGAAGGAGTGATTCTTAAATGCTTCCAATTTGGAAAAAAATTCAGTGACAAAAATAAAAGTAATAATAATTTTAAAAAGAAAAATATGAGTTTTATATATTATATTTTGATAAATTTTTCCACATTTTAAATTTTCTACGTCCTCTTGATCTTAAAGCTTCCTTCCTCCATTGATCATGTTGCGGCCCGCGTGAAATTGCTAACCTATGTATGCGGTCCGGCAGAAATAAGGTTGAGTACCTCTGATATATACCCATTTAATACAATGAAATCCATCCCACATTTTTAAATACATATTTAGTCGTGTTAGTACAGAAAAACAGATTTTTGAAACTCCTCCCAGACAGTTAAAAACACCTTTTTTGTTTGTTTTAGCTATTGTTTTTATTTCCATGGTTTTTCCGGACTTATTTCTGAGATCTGCCTTGTACAGGGCATGATGCACGTCAAATCTCTCATGAGCGCGAAGTGGAAGTTTGGAGAGTTAGTTAGCAATTTGGAAGTCTTCCCCCGTCATATGACTGTGGTTCAGAATTATACAAGATATTTAGTCACTAGCCTTCGTGTTGCTTCGAAAAACGATGCTAATAAATCAATCGATCTAGATTTAATATCTTCATGTAACACCCCGTTTAAAATTTAGAAAATGTTTTAATTTTAAAAGGATATTTATATCTGAGAAAATTATTCACACAAACTTTCATTTTCATTTTATGTGTCAGCTCTTTGTATAATATTTAAGATAACGGGAGGCGACTGGTTATGATCGCAAACAAGTGCATGTCCTTATACCACTAAAGATGCTAATGTGCGTCAGAACTTTCGAGGAGCGATGCAATCAACGGTCAAGTGACGTGAACGACACCTAAGCTGGCACCCCCTCTCCCAACTTCCACACCAACGGGACTACCACACCAACAGGATGTGGATTTGTGTGTCTGTGTGTGTATAGATATAAAACATTAAAATTCATAGATTATCTGTGACCTACTGTCGGTTAAAAGGCAATGTAACATATATTACAGGAACTAAATCTTTTATTTAAAGCGGTCTGTACCTCTGCTTAAACATTGTCTACAATTTGCATACTTTAGAAATGAATAGAGAACGTACTTATAAGAAATAATGTAAAAAAAAATTTAATTTGTTAAATTCAATTGCACGCGAAACATAAAAAAGACTAACAGTTAAAAATATAAATCAGTTAATATTCACATTGTAATTAAGATTTGTATTTACATTTCAGGAGAGTTAACACCAAGACATATGCAAATTTTTAAGAAAAATGATTTCTTTAGCGGAGTATCTATTCCCGAGGTCGATACTAGGGTAAGCATAACGAACTTTTTACTGTAGAGGCAAACATGTAACGAAAAATATTGACTAAGGTATCTGATTGCATTAAGAGCCTCAGTTTTGAAAAAGCGTTTATACAAATAATTTGGTCGATAGTTAGTGTTACTTGAATTAAAATATACATACAAAACTATTCTAAGAGTACCATTACAACAAAAAGTTATTTAACCCCTTCCCTGGGGAACCCTTCCCAAAATGTACCATCCTGCTTAATCCCGAGCGTAGCTTCAGCATTCTGAAGTTTTTTAAAGTTTCGAATGCTTTTGCTTACTTTTCTAGGTAAGCATAAAAAATATTGAAATTTTTTAATCCCTAATCCTGAAATGAAATGAGTGTAGAAGAGATTAAATATACAAGCTTTTGGCAAGAGATGAAGAAAAAAATGACATTTTCAAAACATTCACCTTTTATGAATAATGCATCTATAATAACAATATTTTGGTTCTTTATGACTATGACTTATCTGCAGAGCCTGAAGTAAGATTTTTAAAATATGTAATTTAGAAGTGGATTTATTCGTATTTTAATACATCACAGTAGAGAAGTTTTTACAAAAAAAAACACCGTTATTATTTCAATTGCTAGTAACTCTGAAAATGATGTGAATTTTTCAAAAAACCCCATTCAGGCTTTGTAGAGGTCTGAGTTATGTTTAGGCAAAATATTATTATTATAGAAGCTTTTTCCATTAAAGGAGAATATTTTGAAAAATGTAATTCCTTCTTTATTTTTTACCAAAAAATAGCATTTAAATAATTTTTTATTGAAAGAAAATTTTTGAAACACTTTTATGTGTATATTCTAATTCAAGTCACATCAAATGTCAAAAAAAATTATTTATTTATACGCTTTTACAAAATCAGGGTTTCGAACATAGAACCTTAAATATTTTAAATATATATTTTTATTTTTAAGTGTTCAATTGCATTCATATATATAAATAACTAACTCACAAGTAAAAAATTAAATGGTTGAAGAAGATAAATATTCAATGCATTATTTTCTAAAAATTAATGTAAATTATCCAATAACTAAATTTTTTATGGTTAAAATAAAATTAGAATGGGCTAAGTTCTTGTCACGTGATAGTCACATGACAGCTGTAATGAATGTTTTTAGCCAATTAAGTTTATAAATTCATGTGATGTCATAGTCACAAAATAGACTAAATGATGCGTTTCTAGCTTCATGTACTTCGCTGTTGCCACAACTTTAACTTTCTGCGGAAACTTTCTTTTAAAAATTATATATACGATTAACAATATTAACGAAAGTAGGAAAACAAAATAAACTTGTTTTAAATAAAAAAAAATACATATAATATAAAAAAAATTTAAGTTTGAAATTTTTTTTGAAGAATCTTAATACTTGAACATTTCACCCAATTACCAAATTTGAAATTTTTTCTTAAGGTTACAAGTAGAACAACAATTACAAGTCTAGTGTCAATCTTAAATTCAATAGAGTCACGGGATTACATTTATGTGAGCATTATAAATTTAGACCATTGTTAAACTCACAAACCAGCAGTAAACTCAATTATTAACAAAAAATACATTACGTTAAAACTTTTAACGATAACAAAATATTATCTGACAAATTATTATATTAAACTATTATTAACTAAATAGTACTACTAATACGATCTCAAAGCTGAATTTCTGAATATGCATTTGTACAATAGAGAAAGTGCTTTCAGTTTCTATATAACCATTGATAATTTGAAGAACAATTTTATAATAATAAGCATTTAAATATTAAACAAATCCTTTCTCTTAGAAATACTATAATATTAAACATGAAATTCTGTAGTGTGTTGTACTAGCTTCCCATGTTAACTTTTGTGATTGAAATGTTCTTCTAAGTAATTATCATTTTTCAGGAAACTCTAGAAAGTAGATTACCTGTAAATATTTCAGAAGAGGAATTAGATTTCTTAAAGGTATAACCAAATTTTTATATAAATTTATTTTAAACTAATTGTGTTGTATTTGTAACTAAATTAAGAGGATTATAAATCGGTGAAAATATGGCTGATTTTTCTCTCTCAATGTACTTAGCAGTAAAATGTAAGCAAAACTAACGTATCAAACACACAGATGTTGAAGTACCTGATTAAAATAGTGCAACAAAATTTATAACAACTCACTTTTTCAAGTAATAGATAAAGCGTAAAAATTTTTTTAATCGTTAATATGATAACATATAGCTGTGCTTTTAAAAATGTACCTCAAGCAAAAATATAAAAAGAATTTCAGATTTTCCTACGATGTATCAAAAATTAGTAAAATATTTCAATAAAACTTTTGAAATACAACGTTTTTACAAAGTCATTTACAGAGGAATAATTTTTATGTTTATTTTAGATTGTATTAAGATCTAAAATGATCCTTTTTCCTTATTTTTTTTACATGTTTTACCGCTGAAGTAGTCTATTTCCATAATTATTATTTATCGAAGTCAGGATCGAAATTAAATAAATATTAGAAAAAGTGATTGAATTAATTTATAAAACTTTTAAACATCTATTTGCTTATATTTATGCGAGATTCCTGAATAGCTTCAAAATATTCTGTTTATTGATGATTTTATACAGTATAAATATCTAATTTATATGAGATTAAATGTTGTAAAGGAATCGCGGAGCAAGAAATCTGTTCACGGATATATTATATCTTTATATATAAAAATCTTCTGTGCGTGTGTATGTGACTAAACTCCTCCTAAGCGGCTGGACCGATTTTGACGAAACTTTTTGTGTGGGTTCAAGTGGATTCGAGAACGGTTTAGATTCACAATTCGTTCCGATATCGCAATTAATTAAAATATATTAATTAAAAACATTCAACTCAATATTCACCTGCATTGTTGTAACAACGTTATTGTTATAAAAAAATGACGTAAATTGGCGTCGAAAATCGATTTTCAGCCGAACTGGCCAAACCGTGTCTTTATTGTTACAAAAGTGCAGAGGAATCAGGCGTTTTAGCATTTTTAACTAGTATTTTTTCAAATAATCTTTATATATATGTAATTCTGTGCGTGTGTATGTAACTGACTCCTCCTAAACGGCTGGACCGATTTTGATGACATTTTTTGTGTGGGTTCAAATGAATTCGAGAATGATTTAGATTCACAATTAGTTAAAAAGATATTAATTAAAAACCTTAAAACGCATAATTGTTTTACCCATGTATGCTGTTTATTCTGCTAATGCGCGGCAAGAAAAAAAAAGAAGAGGGGAGAATTTTTTCCGATACTTTCGATGTTTTTAAAATTGCAATTTAATTTTTCTATAAAAATCAGACAAAAAATAATTACAGTATCGGAAAGATTGTTCATTTCGCCACGATATGGCATATATTTATATATATATTTAATTCTTCTGTGCGTGTGTATGTGATTGGACTCCTCCTAAACGGCTGGACCGATTTGAATGATATTTTTTTACGTGGGTTCAAGTGGATTCGTGAATGATTTAGATTCACAATTCGGTCCAATATCGCAATTAGCTAAAAATGCGCCAAAATTGTGTAAGGGCGCGTGATTGTTCATAAAAAATTAGTGGGCAATATTCTTGAGGCCACTATTTTGAGCGGAAAACTTCAAGGTGAAGTTGTACTTCTACCACAGATCCCAATGATTCTTTCAGACTCACCTACCCATTCAAATGTTTGCAATTCCCCATTCGCTTGGTATTTGCTATGATCATTAATAAGTCACAAGGTCAAACAATGACAATTTCTTGCTTAGATTTAGAAAACCTTTGCTTTTCGCACGGCCAATTATAGTTGCATGTCCGAGGTTTGGCAAACCATCGCATTTGTTTGCTTATATCCCTCAAGGAAGAACCAAAAACATTGTACACATTCATGGCATTACGATAAATTTATTTTTGTGCATCAAAAAAATATACCTGTTATGAAAATAGCCCAAGTTTTATTTTTTTTACCCTTTAATCAAAATCAAGTTAGACAACAAGTTTCTATTCAGAATAGGCTCTATGTTCAACTTAGTTCATAGTAAATACATACTCACACGCAATGGATAGGTGGACTTATGGTAACTGTACATGTGATGATGTCAGGTATTGTATATAATAACTTTCTTTATAAAAAACTTTCATCCAAACGGTCCAGATTATTACAATTTATTCAAAAAAGTTTGTAATTTTCGGATTTAAGACGTGTGTACAGAACAACGGCTGTCGGGGCCTCTAGTTAAATATATATTTAAAATGAATAGATGTAAAAATAGTGAACTCCATAGAGGTACTCAACTTTTTCTCCCGCCGCATACATTTGGCATATATTTCCCGCGGGCCACAACATGAGTATTAATGAAAAAAGCAATATAAGACCAAGGCAATATTGGACACTTAAAATGTGGAAAATTGATCAAAATAAAAAAAAGTCATTTTTGGTTTTAATACTATATTAATCTCTATTAAACACACATAATTTTTTTTCGGTTTTATGCATTTTTTCCTGAGTTATGGGGCAGTTTCGGTTTCCTTTTATCAATGACCAAAAGCTCCTAGTTTACATTCTACTGTCATACAAACGTTTGATATAACTTGATTTTTTTTTCTTTTGACAAAGTCTCTCTTATTTTTATTTCAAATATTAATTTATTAAGAGCAAAATGGCAGCAAAGAGAAGTTTTGACTGAATTCCAGACCGAAATCAGACTGAATTATTTATGAACAATCAGTATTATTTGTTCATAAATAAAACTCAGTTTTACCCATAAAATAGTCCCTACTCCAGTTTAGTTCAGTACTTCACTGTTTTTGGTTATTACCAACCGTTACAGTTACAAAAGGGGAGGTGGATCTTGCAATTCATACTCGTGGGAAATCTACATTAAAATTAGTATATTTCTGATTGCTTGATTGATAGAATTTCTGGCTACATTTTTAATACAATGTTATTAAATAATTGAATTTTTTAGTACAATGGGCTATGGACAGGCCACATGCGGCTCGCAGGTTGAGTATCGCTGTTGTACACAATGCTTAAAAGCATAAAAACAAATGTATAAAGCTATACATGCCTTTATAATGAGCATACGATACTAGATACGAATATATACATATGTATTAAAAATATAATTACGTATTTAGAATGATAATATATTAGTAAAAATATATTTAGACTGAATATACGATATCCGAGATTTTCAATATATTTAGAATAAGCGTTTTACATGAACTGTATGTTTAGAATGGGTATATGTGAAATTAAATTTTCGAATAAGTATACGATATGAGATATGTATTTACAACGAATAAGCACATCACATGAAATATGAACTTTAGATCATTAATTTTTATTATTTTAAAGCGTTTATATGTCTTAAGGCCGTATCACACGTATACATTTCAAGCAATTTTTCGTCCAATTCGAGCAATTTTTACTCAGTTGCCATAGCAACCGCTTTAGAGCAATTTCTTGCTAGTGAGCTCAAGAAATTGCCCGGAATAAAAAATTGCTTGGAATTCCAGCCAATAGGAATCCTGTAAGCTCGAGCGGTATAAAAAAATAATGTATGGTTGTTTCCGAAGGAGAAAAATCGGTGAGTAACATTTCAATGTGGTGAAAGTGCGCGGTTGACGTCAGAGCATGTCGTTTTGTTTACGGCAACCCTTTACCCTCAGTAGGAGGAAAAATTGCTTGAAATAAGTCTGCGTGTGATACGGCCTTTACGCAAAGTAAAAATTAACAGAAATAAAATCCAAAATGTGTATTCAGCTATAATTTTAAATAAACGTGAAAAAGGAACAAATGCAGTTAAAAAACTAAAATTAAAAAACAAAACTGAATTACATTTTTCCATTTTTCTTTTGCACTAATGGCTACGTAGAATAAAGTTAATTAATTAATTTGTGGTAATTTTAATAATAGAACAAATCAACATACATTTTTTTTGAAGATATTCATGAAATATTTCACAATTTTGAAAGAAACAAGTAATATAAAAAAATTTTAATGTCAATTCCTACTTCGTAAGAAAAACGTACTGGTGCCATCTGTTGCAGCTAGTTGTAACTACGACAGAAATAAAGCAAAATAAATTTAAAATTAAAAAATAAAATTTAATTGATGAATTAATATCTGAAAAAAACCTGTATTAACATCAAGTGTCATCCGCTACAAGTTAAAAGAAATTCATTTGAATTTGAATGGATGAATAGAAAGTATTTTATAAATGATTGAAAATTTAAACAAGATATATATATAGGGGGAGAGTGAACTAATAGTAGGAATTTAGATAGTAGGAAAAAGATAAATGGGCTTTTTTTATGAATATTATACAAAAATAATTCATTTTTTCCTTAGAAATGTCTGGATAAGGATCCAGAAAAACGATATACATGTGAACAACTGCTTCATCATCGTTATTTCGATGGTTTCAACAAATCAGAAATCGACAACGACTTGTTATCGGCAAGAAGAAGGGAAAAGCTGAAGGTATATGAATTTTTTTTTATATTCATAGAAATATTTGCCTATAATTATATTTGGTTCCACGGTTTTCTGTTTTATTTATTTATTTATTTTACTTTCAAGTCTTAATATTTTTTATGACCCATTCTTGAATTGCGAAAGAATATTTGAATTTTGAAACACATGTTTAAATAGTTAGTTTAAACTTTGATTTTTCTTCATACATTTAAATAACAAAACAGGACAAAATAAAATAACTGTATTTTTTAATTGCACTACATTGTGCTAAGCTAATAGATAAATCGAAACATGGTAAAATGCCTTGCGTTTATGAATAGTGTTCTTACAAATGCGATAGTACGAGGGTAAGTCATTAAGAAAGTCACAAACGCATTTGGCAAGATTCCAAAAACAATAAGAGATATCTCCAAATAATGCCGATAGATGGAAGCCGCATACAGCTTTATGATATTCAATTCATATTGAGTAGGTAGCATTCACAAGCAAACGTAATGCAATTTCAAAAATGGTGCTGGTGCAGTATGATTGTACGATAGAAGAGCAGAAAAATATTCATTAAGAAATGTTACCTGTTTATGGAGAGAAGTGTTTATCACGTAAAGCAGTGTACAATTGGGGGAAGAAATTTTCGAAAAGCCGTTCCAAAATTGTTGATATAGATAGAAGCGGTCGTCCAGTTTTGATCGCGAAAAAAATCAACTGAGCAACAAGTGGAATAATTGATTCAAGCCGATCGAAGAGGGACAATTGACAGCATCGCAACGGCAATAGAATGTTCTCATGGTTTATCATACAGCATAATGCATGAACGTTTGAATTTCCGAAAAGTGGGCGCATGTCGGGTCCCCCGGCAAATGACCGAAGAACACAAAAACGAATCGAATGGGCATTTGCTTTCATCTGTTTGGTCCACAAAAACATCTTGGAGCTGAACAATTTGCAGATGACGATGACTTCAACATGAAGTCATACTGCGGATGACAACTACGCGAAGGATTTTGTGCAGCTGGAATTAAGGTTCTGATAAAACGATGGAATAAGTGTATCAACGTTGCTGGAGATCATATATATATGTGTGGTAAAATAAAAATTATTTCAAAGTGAATATCATGTTAAATAATTTTTTTATTACCTTTGGCGACTTAATGACTTTCCCTCGTATAATAGGATCGGGTCAAACTTATGATGGCCACATGATTAATACAATTACATGTTCTGCATTAAAATTAAAACACATTAAGCTTACATTTCTTATTCCATTCGAAAAATTTAAGTAAAATTTTGAAGTAATTAAAATTAGTTTAAAGATATAAATTAAATTAAAGATGCTCAAAAATATTAAGATCCAAATTTTAAAAATAAGTGTACTTTTACTATTCTTTTTTTTGTGCTTACTTATACAATATTATTTATACTGTGCTTACTTATACGAGCTTTTAAATCAAGTGCTTTTTATTTACCTAAGCGCATTATTATTGTTTATAAAAATGTATACTTTTTAAAATAATCTTCAAAAAGCAAAAGTTAGCTACAGCGAAGCGCATAAACTAACTGGCTAAAGACACATGATAAATGCTGGATTGCCTTTATCATGTAACTGTAACGTCACATAAATTTATGAACTGATTGTTTGGAAACACTTGTTTGCAGTTATTATGACAATGACATCACCGTCACATGAATTTCATCCATTGAAAACTTAGCTGATGAGCAATTTTATAAATCATTTATCCATTGAAAAATGGAAATTCACATACTGATAAAAGTAAAAGAATTAATTTTAGAACAAACAGTGTTTCTTCTTTAAATAAGTTAAAAAAATAATTCATTACAAGATTTAACGACGGTGTTTTTTTTTTGGTTTAAACTACATTAATTTTTGGATATTTATTGAAGACTCAATCAAATCAAAACCATTTCTTCTTGTATAAGATTTAAGTATCCTAATACATATTTTTGTACAAATAAAACCGCAATGCGTTAAATTTATAACGGTCATATGATAAATGCAATGACGTATTTTCCATTAAATTCAAAATTAACATTAAACTTGTTGTTCTAACTGTAAAATTTAGCTACGAGTTCAAATTTGACTACTGGGTACAACTCTTCAAAAAAGGTTTTCCAAAATTAAAATAAAGTTCTTACATTATACTTCTACTTTTAAATCAAACGCATTTTGTATACAGTTATGAATTTTTGTTGACAAATATGTATATCAGTGTTTCTCAAACTGTGGGGCGCGCCCCCCCGGGGCGGCGCGAGCATATCGAAAATAAAAGATTTAAAAAATAATTACTTTACTGGAATGAATTAAAACAAAATACTTTCAGACATAATAAAAAATACACTTTTACTCTGATATAATTTATAAGCGCGCGCGATATTAAGTCAGCAAAAATAAAAACTTCTTCAATACCTAATTAGCTATCTTTGATCCTATAACCAAATAAAAAAAACTTTTATTTGATTTGCTGTAATCCCATGATGAGAGATTTTTTTATTACGCTTTTTTTTTAACCTAACATACTACTCTTTCAGAGAAAAAACAGGTCCCAGACCCAGAATCGAAAAAATTTAGGAACATAAAAAATTCATCACTGTCATTATTTTTGAAATACTGCACATTATAGCTGTAATCTGTTTGACCTTCTAAGTTATTGGTACAGTTAGTTATGACCTCTCTCTTATGTGTTCTCTGTTGCGCTTTTTTCCATGCAAAAGAGTTTTATGATATTTGGAAAACCACGGAGAGCACACACACACAAGCACATGAAGGATTACTTGGCCAAGACATATTTTTATAAATATTCTCAACATATAAAGCATAACCAAAAACGTTTCACACAATTTTTTAGCAGTAACATACATATTATCATAATGAATATACTTTTTACCCGGAAGTGGTCGCGCAGATTACGAAATCGTTAATTCTGGCAAAACTGTTTATTTATTACCAAAGAAAAATTGAAAAGTCCTTGAAAGTAGGTAAGTAAACTTTCTCTTAGTTAAATTATTCACTGGAATCATGATTTGTATCGTGTACAATAAAATAATTATAAAAAATGGATTGGGGTGACTCAATAACCCCGACCGTATCGAGTGCGTGCCTGCTCCCGGGTTAAAACATGTTGAAGTCTTTTCGCTTTAAAAATATTAAAAATAATACAATTATTCTTCATCAATATTTTATATTATTGATCATTATTTTACATCAGTGGCGCACACACGGGGGGGGCAGAGCCCTTGATTTTTTTCCGATTGATTATAATTCTAAGTTTATAGTACGCAAAATTTAATTAAGTATTTGTTATTAATGATTAATTTTATTAATTAATGCTAATTATTTATTCAAGAATTAGTTTTTTACTGTGTTTTGTTCCCGAAAATCGACAAAATCAAAAGGAACCTGATACAAGATTGGTGAACTGTCGACCCCGGACCCCCCCTTGAAAAATTCCTGTGTGCGCTACTGTTTAACATCAATTATAAAAACTAATTCTGTAAGGCTTAAAATTACAATTCGCTTTAAAACTAATTATAATTTGAGCAACCATTTTAAAAAAATGATTTTACGTTTTTGTAAACATTGTCGAGCACTTGGCTTTGCTTCCCTTACAATTCAGCTATTATATCAATAATGTTTTATTTTCTTATAAATGAACTCGTGCAAAGAGCGGGCACTTCAGCCGGTATACTTTTAATGTATCAGTGCTGCACAGAATATTTTATAACTAATTAGTTAATACTAAATTAAGAACAAGTTTAATAAGTATTAATGATGTCCATGAGCTTGTCTTGGAAAGCAAAGTTTTTATAAGGAATGCTTATGATTAGAAATTGACCCTCTGAGTTCTTTTTCTATATTTAGCAGATATCTATATTTTGTCTTCTAAGCAGCTACCGCATTTTGCAATATGTTCAATTTAAAAATTAGGGAAAGGAAAAATAACATAATAATTATCCTATTATTTTATTTATTTATTTATTTTGCTTAAAAGTAGTATACAAAATTTTTTAATACTTATGTTACTAATTTGTATGGTTTATAATTAAGATCGCCTATTGTAGCTTTAGCGTCAAAGTGCATTATTATTGCATTTAGTACATTATTAATGTATAAGGGGGCGCGAAAAAAATTGTGATCGAAATGGGGGTCACCAGTATTGAAAGTTTGAGAAGCACTGATGTATATTTTAAAAGAAAGCTTCTGCACACAAAAAGAAAAAGTTGGCAATAGCGAAGCGCATGAACTGATTGGCTGAAAACATGTGGTTGCAATTATCATGCGATTATGACGTCACATGAATTTAGTATCATAATGAATGAATTATTAAACATATGCTGATAATGATTTTTTCAGAGTGGCCATTACCAGATGCTACTTCCACAGCTCTCCAACAACTCTCTTGGGTCCTCAACAGACATGAGATCAAGTCACGCCCGTTCCATGAAAAAATACGATCCTCTTCCAAACATTTAAAGACTGGGCGATTTTGTATAAATTCAACCTCTCACACAGAAAAAAAATATCATATCTGTATCAAATTATCTCAAAATTAAAAATATATTGACTATTTGTTACTGTATTCGATTATTCAACTGGTCACCATTTCAATACTAAATGCTAGGAATTTTTAATTTTTCCTAAACTCTTTAAAGAAAATATCTAAAATACTCAACAATACAACACATATGTTCTTAAATCATTCATTTGTAAAATCCAATCACCAGTGACAAAATCTTTCCAATGAACATCTTAAATGCTACCTTTATTGGTCATTTTATCTTGAAGGTAAGCAGAAAAATTCACGAAATATTTTTTTTGTTACTGCTTCAAGACTAATCCAAGACTTATATTATCTTTATTTATTATTTTGTCAAGATCTTTTCATTATATTTTCAAAAATCGGATATAACTTCTGAATGCTAAGGAAAAAAGCTGTTTTTAAAAAAATATTTCTTCTTACTTTCAAAAATAAATATTAAAACACATCTTTGTGACAAATTAAAAATATTTTAAAACATTATTGTGTTGTGTTAAAAGGGTATTGCATTGCAATCAAATCTGTTATATTTAGTTTTTGATACAACAGCTAAGGATGGTTGGTATGTGATTGTTCTTCGACACCAAAACTAATTTTTCAATTTTGGCAGTTTTGTAAAGTAGAAAAACGTCTACTTCCTTTGGCATTTAAATTTTTATTCTTGGTGCATTAGAAATATTTTAAATAGTTTTTCAAAATATTCATGCCAAGTTTAAGTGCCCGTGCCACGAACACTTTTTTCAACAATTCCTACTATTAGTTCACTCTCTCCCTATATATATTTATTTACGTACAAATACATACTTTGTTCAAATTTTCAATCGTTAATAAAATACTTTCTATTCATCCATTCAAGTTCGAATACATTTTTTAAACTTGTAGTGGATGACTGTTGATGCTAATAAAGTTTTTCAAATATTAATTCATTAATTAAATTAAACAATGAATGAATAGTAATAAACGAAAATAATAGTCCAACAACAGATATAGAAAGGAAAATCGTTCTTCTTGTCCCAGTAGCGCAATGGATAGCGCGTTGAACTTCTAATCCAAATGTCGTGGGTTCGAATCCCACCTGGGATGGACTAATTTCTCAGGAAGTAATTTTTTTACTATACTATTTTATTAGAATAATTAAATATTTAATTAATGAATAAATAATAACAAACAAAAAATAGTCCAGTACCCTATTTAGAATGGAAAATTGCAAGGAAAATCGCTTTCTATTTTGTCACTTAATTCTGTGATTCTGTCATATATATATATATATATATATATATATATATATATATATACATATTTATATTAATTGTAACTATTTCATAAAAAGTAACTAAAATAAAGGTTTTCTTTGTTGACCTAGGTACGAATTATATATAACTTAAAACTTTTTTTTCATATTACTTGTTAAAAATAAAGGCCACCGGCTTTAAAATTAACTCCTTCTAATTATTTTGTCATATTATGAATTTCAACCTTTCTAATTATTATAACTATCATAATTAGAAATTATTATGTTTTAATAATGTTCTGTTCCCACGAATTTTGTTCAACCTTAAACAGGTAAACAGTAGTGGCCAAAATTGTGGACACTTTTTAAAATTGTTACGTTTTTTAAGATAGTATGCTTATAGAAAATTTTACGTTGCAGAAAATGCAAAGTATTTTATAGCATTTTAAATAGAATTTAATACTCAATTCAATTCAAAAAACAAAACTCAAGTATTTGCAACGCAAAAAAAGTTATGCTGCAATAACTATCGATATACATTAGATACTGATGATATCAGTGAATTATCTGTGCTTAGTGGGATAGCCTTCATTTTTTATTACACCTTCACATCGATATTCCATTGAGCTAAGCATAGTTTTTAAGCGCTCCTTTCATTGTTACATGATACCAGGAAACAGTTTTATCTCCAATTAGTTCATTCTTATTTCATGGGAACAACAGTTCGTTGTTCTCATGGAACAATAGTAGGGACAACAGTTTTCAAACGGTGCCACAAGTTTTCGTCAGGATTGTTTCCTGGTAGGACACCAATGATATTGAGTCAAAAAGCAATGGCTACAAACTAAAGAGTAGGTTAGACACATGTGTGGGAGAAAGTAGTATTTCCTGTGGTAAAATGGCAAGTCAGGTGGGTAGTTCAGTGACTACATCTGGAGACTGAAAGTTTTGTTTAAGATGTCAGGAGACAAATTTAATAAAAAAACAAAGCAGGAAAATATCGAAAAAGGTGCACCACATCTGTTGATGACAAAAGGAAAAAAAATACTACATCTCCAAGATAAAAGAATGCTATGGACAGCCATCAGAAGGGGTCTGAGTGATGCTAGTGTTTCTGCCTGTTCAAAAACAACCACGAGAAGATTAGCAGATGTAAGATTAAAAGGTGAAATTCCCCATAAAAAAAGCCGTATCTCATTTTACAGCAGTGCTAAAAGGGACTACAGTGGGCAATGGAACAAACACAATAATTTGACAACTGTTTTTTGGTCACAAATTATACGGAGGGATGAAACTAAAATATCGTTATTCGGTATTGATAACCTAAAATATGTAAGAGATAGAATTGCAGAAATGCTTCAAACTGACTGCATCTAAGCAACTGTGAAGTACCCACATAGTTTTATTATTTAATCACGCATATCAGCAGATGGTATCGATCGCCTTAATATCATCGATGGAACACTGCATGTCAGAAAATACATTGACACTTTCCTAGAACCCAAAATCCTACCTTTTATCAGGGATATACACTCTATAAAAAAACGACGATGTCTGATCAAGACAAAAATTGGTGCGTAGAAAGATTATGTACGGAATAGAAAATGATTAAAGTTTCAGAAAAATTGAATGATTTATTTCAGAGTTACGAGTTACAAAGTAACGAGCTCACTACAGTGTTGACCCTACTCTAGCCTGGATGCAAGCTGCCACACGGCGTTGCATAGAGTGATAAAGCACCCTAAAGGTCTTTTGCGGTATGTCTTGCCAAATTTACTCCAATTGTCGGGCCAGGTCATGAACATTCCCTGGTAGATGCATTCGCCTTCCAATCATATCTCAGATATGCTCGATTGGAGAAATATCTGGCGATCTGGTTGGCCAAGAAAGTGTTTGACAAGCTGTAAGACAGTTCATCGCAACACGTATCGCATGTAGTTTGGCCTTATCTTCTGAAAAATAAAGCCAAGGTACTGGAAAAGTAACGGTAGCAAAACAGTTCTCAGAATGTCGTCGACGTACAGCTGTTCTGTAAGTGCGCCTCTAATGACGACCTAAGGAATCCGGATGTCAAAAGAAATGGCACCCCAGGCCATAATTCCTAGTTTAGGGCTTCTGCGCCGTACAATAGTGAAAGCAGGATCGACACGCAGCGTTGGGAGTCTCCAGACATGTCTTCGATGATTGTCAGAACACAATTGGAAGCGAGACTCCTCGGTAAGCACTATACGTCCCCAGTCAGCATGATTTCAACCTAATCTAGCCAAGCACCACCGTAATCTGGCTCGACAGTGTGCAGGCATAAGTGGCAGGTGGCGTAGCGGTTGGTACGAGCATAAATTTCACTCTATTAGAGGTCTGTGAATGGTCATGGTGGACACTCTCGTGTGGGTCGCACGCCTGATGGTTGATAATGATAAATCAGGCGCTGTGACAGTTGATCTGACAATCAATCTGTCCTCCCAATCTGCAGTGGCCCTAGATCGACCGTTACAATCATGACGTTGAAATCTGCCCCTGTCCACCCATTCTTGTCAGCATCTTCTAATGGCCGCATCGCTTCGACCCATACGACGAGCGATTCTCCGATTTGACTAACCTGCCTATTTCAATCCAATGACACGACTTCTTTCAAACTCGGACAGTTGCTCGTATTGAGCTCGAATCCTTCGCCAATCATTTTTTTCAGTCGTTGGAAGGCATCCTAAATCGCAATGCAACAGAAATTTTCATATTCATATTGAAAATCGCTTCTTATAGACACCTGCTGAGTGCGCAGTTCCAATGCGCTGTAGCGCTCCCACTATTCATTTTCGTGGGACAACACATTTTAATCATTTGCATTTTCGGTACATAAGTGTTCGCATACGAAATTTCATTCCAATCGGACAACTCCTTCTTGGTGCGTCGTTTTTTTTTTTTTTGTTATAGAGTGTATTTACCAACAATGCTTCATTTATTTTTCAGCAAGATTCTGCTCCTTGCAACGCAGTAAAGCAGAGGTACTCAACCTAAATATTTTTCCACCGGGCCACATACATATGATAACTATTTCACGCGGGCTGCAACAGGAGGAATAATGGGGAGGGAGGGGGGGAGATGTTATCTAATCAAGGGCATTTAAAATGCAGAAAATTGATCAAAATATTAAAAATCATAAATTTGGATTTTATTTTGAAACTACGAGTATATTAAACTCTATCAAACTCAAATCACAAAAATAAGTTTTATGCATTTTTCACCTAGTTCTGGGGGAATTTCGATATGCTTTCATCAATGATCCCAATTCTCTTGTTTGCATTCTGTTGTCATAAAAGCAAAACTGTCATGCACTTTGTTAATTTGATTTTTTTCGTTTGAAAAAAGCCTCACTTAGTTTATTTTAGATATTAATTCATCAAATGCAAGAGGGCAGCAAAGATTTTTTACTAAATTCCAGACTGAAATCAGTATTATTTGCTTAAAATTAGTTCAAACTTCGTGTGAATTTTTGTTGCTAATGTATTTAAAAAAAAATACTCTTTGATTTAACAAAAAAAAATACCTAAACAAATAAATGAATTTATCGGAAGCATTTAATATATTATTACGTAGATCCGGATTCGAGGATTTTATGCAAAACAACCACAAAGAAAATAAACAGTTCTTTAAGAGCGATGCAAATTTATTATCAAAATTCAAATCCTTTAAATACAGGATTCAGCGGCAATATTCACAGGGTAAATATCCGAATGTCTTCACACCTTCAACAGCAAAAAAACACAATAATCAGTTTTTAAAAATATACACAAGTAAAGATTATTCACAAGCACAGACGAGCTAATCGCTAGTCAAAACAATCCTCACTACTCGCTGGTTTAATCAAGACTGATCGCCGTACCGGCGAGCATCCTTCTTATATGCGCGACAGAAACTTCTAGAAATATAACCGCTCGTGTCATTGAACGTGACACTAGTGGAGAGATCTACTACTTTCTAGAAGATTCCAGAGGGTTCCGAACTCGCCAACATGGTCGCCAATGACGCCAAAATGGTTTGCCAAAGTTTCCAACTTGGCCGCCAAAAATGATGCCAATTTGGCTCTACCGTCAAGGTTTCGCCAAGTTCTCATTAAATCGCCATTATAACGTAAGGGGCGGCACTGCTTGTGAATAGTACAATTTTGACATGAAATAAATATAACACAGAGTAACAAAAATGCATTAAACACTCAAATATAAATTATTTACACTATTTACACAAAATTCGTAACAATATATATATATATATATATATATATATATATATATATATATATATATATATATATATAAAAACACTCTAACAATTTCTATGTCTCACAATTCATATGTTTATCTTTAACAATATCATATGTTTATCAATATACATAATGTCAAAAATTTTATAGGATGCTTTTGTTTCCTCTGCATTTTGTGACATTACCACCGACAAAATATTTTGTTGCTGTTGCAAAGATTTTTTTTAAAGAAAGCCAATTTATCTCGTCTCGAAACAGATCATCAAGTAAAAGAACCATTGAAAAATTTGTGTTTAGTGGTATAGTGACGAGCAAAATTATATTTTTTAAATATAATATTTTCGCGACAAATTAAGCAAGTTGTTGATCGATTTTTGTCTTTCTTTATGATATAGACACGATTCAAATCGTCTTGAAACAGCATATATTCTTCAGATATTTTTCGCTTGGAAGACATGAGGATTAATTAAATTAAGTTTCACCCATAAAATGGTCCACTCTTATTTGTTATCACTAACCGTTATAATTACAAAAAGAAAAAAACGTTTTCTCGCAATTCGAAATAGCATGACATCGATAGAAAAATTAATATATTTGATTTCCCGATTAATAGAACTTGTCACTGAATTTTAAATGCATTGTTCTTACATAATTGAGTTTGTTAGTGCAAATGGCCATGATTGGGTTCCTCAGAAAGATCCGGAGGGCCATATGTGGCCCACGGGCCGCAAGTTGAGTATCGCTGCAGTAAGGTATTCGAAAGACTGGTATCGTTCTAAGATCATTGAGTTTTTGTCCTGGCTAGGAAACAGTCCTGACCTCAATCCTATCAAAAACTTATTGCACCGTTTGAAAACTATTGTCTAAATGAGGTACCCATAAAATAAGAATGAACTACACTCATGTCCATAAATTAAGGATAATTCAGAATCACACAGAAATTGAACTCTAAAATAAAAAATTCACCTATAGAATTATCACACACATCTTGAAGAAGAATATGCAAATTACAGGAAACCACCAGATGGTGCGGATAATACGTCACAATGACGAGAGTGTAAGACAGGGGTATATAAGGAATGGTGGCAAAGAAGTAAAATTGTTCACAAGCGCTTTAAAAGCCTTTCAGTGCAATAACCGCATAGTTATGGCACAAAGGGGAAGCAATTCAATGATTTTTTAAGTGGTAAAATTATTGGACGACTGGAATGTGGACGTACCCAGCTGGAAGTATCCGAGGAACGTAGAATCGCCCAGAATGTCATTTCCAGGTTTTGGCAACGATTCCAAGATGATGGTAATGTTAGTAGATGCTACAGCACAGGTCACCCCCGAGTTACAACGCCGAATGAGGACCGGTATTTGGCAGTTACTGCCAAAAGAAAAAGACGGATCACAGCATCATACCTGTCCCGTCAGTTCTCTTCAGCTACCGGTACGACAGTTTCAAGGCAGACCGTGTACAGACGCTTAGGGCACATTAGTCTATATGCTCGTAGACCTGTCAGATGTGTTCCACTTACCGCAACTCACTGTCGCCTGCGATTAACCTAGAGTAGAGAGCATGCATTATATGGACACCACAACAGTGGTTTTGTGTGATGTTTTCCGACGAGTCCAGGTTTAGTTTGCAGTCTGATTCTCGCTGGACTTTAATATGGAGAGCGCCAGGTACCCGTTACCCCCAAGAGAACACCATTGAACGACACCGTTACGGTGGTGCAGGATGGCTCGTTTGGGGAGGAATTATTCTTAGTTCCAGAACTGACCTGCATGTTCAGAGTGTAACGATGACAGGCCACATCTATCGGGATGTCATTCTGGACCAACATGTACGTTTGTTTCGGGGCGCCTTGGGTGCTGAATTTTTTTTTATGGATGACAACTCCCGTCCTCACCATGCAAACATTGTAGACGAATGCCTTCAATCGGAGGATATCACCCGTATGGATTGGCTAGCATACTCACCGGACTTGAATCCAATAGAACATGTGTGGGATATGCTTGGCCGACGAATTGCAGCCCGTCAACCCCCTTCCACCTGTCTACCGGAACTTCGGAGGGCATTGCTTGATGAGTGGTGTAATATTCCCCAAGATCAGATTGATAATTTGATACTCAGCATGCCTAGGCGTTGTGAGGCCTGTATTGCATCGTCCGGAAGACATACTCCGTATTAACCATCATACTAACCATGTAATACTGTTTTTTGTAAATAGGTTCTGTTTTGAAATTTGCTCCAGGGAGTAAAAATCGCAATTTTTATTAATTATGTCAAACATATAGCATCTTTTTTGCTCTTTACCTTTTGTTTAATAAATAGACTTTACAAATAAGTCAAATTTGTTTTGCTTCTGTCGCTTTCTTTGCCTGGACTTCATTATCCTTAATTTATGGATATGAGTGTAATTGAAGATATAACTGTTTCCTAGAATCATGTAATAACGAATAATGAAGGGTTTAAAACTATATTTAGCGCAATGAAACATCTATGTGAAGCTGTAATTAAAAATAATGGCTACCTCACTAAGAACTGTTAACTCACTGCTATCATCAGTACCTAATGTACATCAATAATAGTTATTGCATCAATAATAGTTATTAACTCTTTTTGCCTTGCAAATATTTGAATTTTTATTTTATTGCATTTAGTATTAAATTCTCTTTAAAATGATATAAAATACTTTGCATTTTGTGCAACGTTAAATTTTCTATAAGCTTATGAACTTAAAAAAAACAGCAATTTTAAAAAGTGTCTACAACTTTGGCCACCACTGTATATGAAGCTATTGCTACTTTTAATGAAGGAAGCATACCAGAATTCTAAGTTATATCAAATATGGATACAAAACCTCGATTTTATGTTCTTAAGCGTCATCATTAAAGAATCAGGAAAGTTGAAAATGATATTAAGAAAAAAAATACTGGCTAGGGTAAAAAAAATATGCAGATTTGAAGATACACTGGCAGATGTTTTTCTCAGTTGAAACTATGAATTTGGTATGTCTTAATTGTAGTAACACACAATCACACAGTTTTCTAAAAAGTATACTTTTTTAAACAAAGGAAACTTTTCAATCAAACTCATGTCTTCAATAATTATGAAACCTTGCACATTTATTAAATACTAGCTGGTATACCCGTTCTCCGCACGGGTGAACTGAAAAACTAAGCAACACAGATTAAAGGATAAAGAAGTTTTTAATGAGTTAATTTTAAGTGAATTGCAAATAAAACAAAAAAAGCTTTTCGCATATCTCAGCTGAAGAAAAAAAAGAAAAAAATACCTTTGTTAAATTTTAAGTCTGTAGATCTAATAGCTGATAAAAAGGATTTTTTTTTATATTTATAACTCCCGGTAACACTCTTGAGGGTCGATTTTTGAAAATACCTCCCTAAGCTGATCTCTGCTCAGTAACAGTAACACATTGTTAAAAGTTTTGTGACACTTAAAATATTGTAAATAATTTATATCTGAAAGTGTCATACATTAATATTACTTTCTGTTGAATTTATTTTATGTTAAAATTGTAATACTCGCAAGCAACGCCTTTTCCTAAATAACAATGGCGATTCAATGAAAAACATAGAGAAATGTTGACGATAGAGTCCAGTTGGCCACTGTCTAGCTACTTTCATAGCTCAAACTTTATTAGAGCTTTGTAAGACCCGCCGTGTAGGGGAGCGATGCACGTTAATGCTTTATCTACCGCATTATGATTTACTGAATTTTTTTCATGCAATATTTTTTAGATCACTACATTGAAAATTAAGGGACATACATAAACAAAATACTCCACTTAGGGAAATTTAATCGGTTAGAGCTAATAAATTAATTAAAGATATTCCACTGTGTAAAATTAATTATGTACACCGTTCACTTAAAATAAATAGTTAAATCGTTTTCTAAGGTCTCCATAAACATACAAAACACAAGACACTTAAATTTTGACATTAACTATTTTTTGGGACAAAAATAATAATCTTTGCAATCCGCTGAAAACGCCGTCAGCTGAAAATGCAATATCTGCTACAAAACTACTCGCCTTCCCCGCTAAAATACTCATCATAGAATCCGTGCTGTCATATACCTTGGAAGAGTGGATTTCAAAGAATAGTCCTGTTAAGTATTGGTAGAATATTCCTTCTAAGTTGGTGTGGTGTGGTAGTTAGGAGAAGGGGGTGCCAGCTCAGGTGTCGTCCACGTCACTAGACCATGGTTCAAAATTACGTGGTCTGTTGCCAAAAGCCCTTGTGTAGCTGAACAGTGTGACGTTAATATTCACTCACTCCAAAAAATACAGTACAGTAGTTATAATTATTTTTATGCTTAAAAATGCAATATCTGACTATTCAATTAAAATTATAGCGTTATAATTAACAACTAACCACACAAATTTTGAAAATTTGTCCAAACGATGTAGTGTGAAAGAGAAAGTTTATTCAGACAGACAACAAATGCGTCTTATATGTATATAGATTTGTTTGAATTCTTGTGTATTATTAGTTTTGTATGCCTCATGACATACTTTATGGTGTACCAGTCTTTTAAAACTGACTGAGCCACAGTAACATTTAACTGTCTATAGCCAGTTATAAAATAAAATTAAATCTTAAATATATATCAAAAATAAAAGACGGCTCAATATTTTGAATAAATCAGTATAAAAATTTTCGTACAAACACAATATATATATTGTAAAATATTTATTTTGCTATTCAGACAGACATCAAACAAAATTTTAAAAATTGTCAAAAACAGATAAAAAAACATATTTAAGAAAAATACCACTGATTAATTTTGCTAAAGAGACATCGCAATGTGTAAAAAAATATTTGCAGTACATAATCGCCAAAAAAAAATGTAAGTACTAAAATATAAAAAAAAAACATTATATATTGAATTAATTAAGGATTACTGGAGGGAAAGATAAAACAGGCTAAGATAATACTCATAATATTAATTTCATATTGGTTGGCTACTCATTTTTGGCATGATTTTGAAATCACGCCAAATTGGTATGTAGCGGTCAGTCTAATGTTATAGTAATGTACAGAATTAAAGGTACTTACGTATTATTGCAACCTATTGGTGACATTATACAAAATGGAGCACATGATTGCCAATTCAATGCATACAAAGTTGGGATTGCCAAAGTGGCGAGTTGTCTTGAACGTTGGCGATTGTGCAATAATACGCAAGTACTAAAAAAATTATCCAAAGTATATATATCCCGAGCATAAAAATAAATTGAAAAATGAAGTACAATACTAACATTAACTGACATAAAAATAACTTAACTAACTTTATCAATGCAAAAGCATAATTTGAAAAAATAAGGTACTTACATATAACCGCAACCTATTGGCGATATATGAAACAAAGCATGACTCACAATTCAGCATATATATGACATGCGAAATCGGGGTTGCCAACCTGGCAAGTTATTTTAAACGTTGGCGATTGTTAGGATAGTACGTAAGTTCCAAAAATAATTTATCTTACGACTATCTGCTTCCTCAACAGGTATTTAAGCCATTTGTCTGGTTTGATCATTCTCTCATGCCTATTCCAGTTTGATATGTAATTACTACCAACACTGCTTTTGCTTGGGCAGTATGATTACCTAAGTTTGATTTTCTGCATGGCAATTTTATGCACTGAAGCCAATAGTATACCCTTAAAGGTTAAAATAAAGACACATGAAATTGCAAAGAACCATATTATTGGATCAAGTGTAGTATAGGGGGGCTACTTGGCGCAGTCCTTTATTTTGGTGACTAAAAGTGGTCGCAAAGGTACTTTTTTCGGTATTATTTATTTTAGAATGAATTCGATATCTCACCATGACATTTAGATAAAAATCGAAAAATCTGAAGAAAAATCGCCAAATCCAAAGTGGTCCCCCTATACTACACTTGAACCGAACTGAAATATAACCCTTATCAATGAGAAGTTTTAGTTTGTCAAAATTATAATCTTCGCATTCTAAAGAAATAAATAAATAAGTTGTAATTTGTAAGCAAAATCATACACATAAACATCCCGCGATAATACCTAAATGTTGCCAAAACAACAAAACAAAATTTTAGTTATTGAAAGAATAATCCATAAAAAAATGATTTATTCGAAAAATAATCCTAATTAAATATCATAGAATAGAAAAATTTAATAAATATTCCAACTGATAAATATAGCTATAGTAAAAATATGTAATAATCTTCAAAAACTGCGTGTAAAGTATAAATTTTCCACTTAGTGAGAAACGTGACATCATATGACGTCATAACACTGGAAAATCACTTAAAAATTAAATTTTAAAAAAATTTAGAAAGAATTACGAACGCGAAACCTGTTTAAGAACCTTACCCATGTAATTTTGTATACGTGTACCAAATTTCTCGTTATTTGGTTGTCTGGATCTTGAGTTATGAGGGAACAGACAAACAGACAACAAATGCGTCTTATATATATATACATATAGATACACAAATTTACAGTTAACTAAAGCATTTTTTTTATTGTTTTTTTTAAAAAATTACTTATTTAAAATATGTTGAAATCCTGGTTTCAGAACTTTATAACATAGTTACAGCTAATGATTTTTTACAAAATGTTCTATAATTCTAGAACTAAAAGCTCTGGTTAAAGTATTGAAAAAAGTTTACAAAATACCCATAAAAGTTTTGATTATAAATCTTTACCAGATTTTGTAAAAAATGTTCCTAGAAGCTGATTACTTTGCGGACGCCTACCCCTTAATGCATACACAGAATTCAGGAGAAATATCTTCACATAATTTAAGTCAAGATTAAACATGACAAAAATCATAACAGAGAAATTGATTATTTAAAATTGATTATTGATCAAATCCGATTTATATTATTATTATTATTATTATTTTAAACTCTGTACTTCAGAGTGTTTTGTTAATTGCTGCGCTCTTCTAACCTTTCGTCTTAAAAAATAAAAATAATACTGTTTTTTTTGGTGAATCTATTCAATAAAAATCAATGACTTAACTCCTGCTGAAAGAAGCTTGTGATACCCCTCGTCCTGGGGGTCGGACAGGTCGAAAGACCTAGCAGTGGACCATACAATGTGAAAACATCACAAGACAACAGACATCTCTTCCTCATGGCGACAATAGATCTATAGCATTTATTCTTACATTGGCACATTATTGGAAAAGAGAACATCTACAAGTGTCTCTATATTGTCTTTCTATCTATATTGCCTTTCCTTATAATTTAACAGAGTGCCCTTTTCCGTGAGAGCCGCTTTAGAGATCCACAAGAGACTGGACTGCGGAAGCAGTCCTCCGCTCTCTATCTTGAAATATCTTATGGCTGAAGTTGTCAGGGTGTGTGCCCTCAGATGCATGCAAGGAATCCTTTATGCAGTATTTTCTTGACACAAAACCATCGATACTTAAGTTTTCAATGGGCATCATATGCTTCAGAGATAAATGCTTTCCCTGGAGCGACTTACTCAGCGTCAGGCTAAATCAGTGTTTCCCAAAGTGTGGTACGCGTACTCAGAGGGTAAGGAAAAGGTTTGGGAGGGGGATATTGCACCGGAATTCGGTGGGGATAAGCAGTGCACCGTACTTAACTGCGCCTAAGGAGTTGTTGGAATTGGCTTCAGACGGATTCCTGAAAAATAAACACAAGATGTGTACTTAAATACCATTCTGGTTACAAATGCAATGTGTATCCGGTAAAGTTCTGAAATACATATTTGCCTTTTCCAACTTCATATTTGTGTAAAGTTGCTGTGGCCTCGGTAGCCTAGTGGTCAAGATATCGGATCGTGGCCAACTTGTCTCGATTTCGAGCCCAGTTCCACTAAAGACCCGCCGTGTAGGGGTGTGATGCACGTTAAATCTGTCGAGAGCTCAAACGTCCTCCCGTTAGTGTGGTGCGGTAGTTAGGAGAGGGTGTGCCAGCTCAGGTGTCATCCTCGTCACTTGACCATGGTTAAAAATTACGAGGTCCGTCACCAAAAACCCTCGTGTAGCTGAACAGTGTGACGTTAATATTCACTCACTAACTGTAAAGTTGCTTTTTCAGCATTTGTAGACATTAAGTCGAAAAAAAGGAACATATTGGATGTAGAATCTGAGATCAAAATTAACAACCAGGGGACCAAATTATGATGATCTGTCATCTTAACACGTACAATTTCCCCTCTCTCATTAATCTAAATAAATGTTATTTATAATATAACTTTTATTTATATTTTATTACAAATAATTTTATTTATCTTTTCGAATTATTTCGACTATGTCACAAAAAAATAAAGAAAGAAATATATTTTGATTGTTATTAAAATACATTCATTTTTTACGAGGAGTACTCAGCATTTCGAAAATTATAGAAGGGGTCCAAAAATTTGTGTGATAGATTTGTGTGATCAGATATTCGTCTAGTCCATTGTTTCCCAAAAATTTGGGAAACACTGGACTAGACGAATATCTGGTGCTGTTGTTTTGTCATCTGTTGTATATTTCTTCCACATTATGAAGATCTTGAACAGCACGCATTACATCAGATAAATGTTAAAGGTGTACACTCTGTAAAGGTACTCTTGTACGCATTCACTGAATCATATTTTATCTAGACAAGGTTTATTTACATGTTCTTAAAAAAGTACAAGCTTTTTTAGTGCTTTTTCGGCGGCTTGTATCTCCCCAAATATGTCAACCATTGAACATTAATCTGGAATTATATCAATCTCCCCCCCCCCTACTCCTCCAGTATTGCTCGTTGTGCAGAGAACACGGCAACAGAAATGACATTACAATCCTACCATATATACAGGCTACATGACGGTTGTATATGATTTTTATTTTCAATATTACTTTTTTGTCTCATTTCTCTATAACCTATTTGAATATTTATTTAAAACACTAAAAGTAACATGTTGAATAAATTTAATTTATTTATAAATACTATTTCATAGTGTTAAAATTTTCACAAATAGTGGTGCAGTAAGCAAAAAAAAATAATAATTAATAAAAAATATTTTTTGAATTATTTCATCAATCTTCCTTTCTTTCACCGTAAAATTCATTCGCACTCTCAGGTAAAAGGCATTTAGTTTGCAATTAATTCGGAAATATATAATATTTAGATATATACTTATAATCTTCTTTTCAAAAATTATTGAATAATTAATACATCCATATCTTAGCAATAAGACTGCAAAAATATTTCAAGAAAATTGGTAGAATTAAAATAATACAAAATACATCAAAACCCAAGTGACATTTCATCAATAGCATTTGCAAGCCTTTCATTATCTTGCAGAAAAATTGCTTCATCGAATATTCTAATAAATTTTTCGTTCTAATCATGTAAAAAAATATCTTAGACAAACTAAAATAAAAATTTTTAATTTTCCGATAAATTTAACTTTTTTTTTTTATCTTGGATACAATTTAATTTTTTCATAAAAATGTAACAAATCATTCCTTGCTGGCAGACTGCTCCAAAGCATAGGCTTCCATTAATCGTTACGGTCAGTTATCTGAAATAAGGAAAGTGTACGATGTGATACAAGAACGTATCTAAGAGCTTTTACATCTTATCTTCGTTGTAATACTTAAACACATAGTTGTATAAAACATATTTATTTACTATCATTGTTAAATGGTTGGTTAGAGTGTAGAATAGGGGGCCTCTTGGCAATGTCAATTTTTTGGCGACCGGAATTTAATTCAGTTTTTTTCAGCGATTTTTTATTTAATTCAGCGATAGGCGCTCCGAGAATTTATAAATTGTAATTTTACAATAAAAATAAAGAAATATTAATGCGAAAAAATATTTATAAAGCTATCATTAATGCTTTAACATACAAATTTTATTATTTTTTTAAGTAAAAGAAAATTGTAAATTAGAATATTAAAGAAAAAGGCTTGCCTGCGTTCAGGAAAGTTCTAAAAAGCAAGATAAATTTCTTTCACACACATTTTCATACATACTCCTCTGCAAAAACTCATCCAATCCGTGACTGTTTCTTCAAACATTGTTCGAAAGAAATGAAGTCATGTTTCGGCTTTCACACCCACATATTCGTCAACATCAGAACTTCAAATATACTCAGATTACTTTCTTCGAACCCGATATTCTTCCATACAGATATTTTTAAACGGTGAGAGTTCGGTCCTTTCTTTTGGTATTCCCAGATATATCCATCACTCGAATCATTTTTAATCAAACTTATAGCTTTCTTGAAAATCGAACACTCAGCATTTGCACCAATCAATCCGTTTTTCTTACACCACTGTATTACAGACAATTTTCCCTTTCGTTCTAAATCATAAAAAAAAACTCAAACCATACTTTTTAGACATACTTGTCAAGATAAGTTGGAGGAACAAACGAAAAAAAAAACCCAGGAAAATCTAATAGTTAAAAAAAATTGTACAGAAAATTCAAAAAATCCATCACGAATAAAAATCTAAATGCAAAATGAAAATAAAAATAAGCGATGGAATTGTTAATTTGAAAATCGTCTGCCTTTTTTTTTTTTTTTATAAAAAAACCTCCGCACATATTTTAAATAACCAATAACTATTAATTAAAAAGGACACGTGATTTTATCTGCATAAGACCACATATCAAAAACCAAGGGTTACCAAATTATACAGTCTGCCAGAATGAATTCGTTTTCTCACCATGATATCTAGATAAAAATCGCAAAACCCAAAGAAAAATCGCTTCATCCAAAAAGCTCCCTGTTCTACACAGCACACGAACAATAAAATAAGTTTTATTTTATTGTTAGTGTGCCACCTAATTTTGAAATATTTTAAAGTGTACCACAAAAAAAGGTTAAGAATCACTGGTCTAAGCAATAAGAAGAACCTTTGTGAAAGTTATTATTAAATTGCCAATGATACAAAAAAGATTGGCGTTTGATGAGACATGAGATATTCGATTTAAAAAAAAAAAATGGTTTTCAAATTGCTGCTAAATAGCAAAGCTTTTAAATAAATTTTAGAACACCGTTCTGCCTTTTATTTATATGGAAAAATAATGCATATTTATATTTAACCACTTGCTACAAGGAGAGTGGGCAAAAAGTGACCCGCAAAAAGTTTTTTATTCTTTTTTCTTTTGAACCGAGATTTCTTTCATGCGCTCGAACAAATATTCGTCTCGTATCTTCCAATATTCGGAACACAAAACTCCTTTATTAGGAAACAAAAAGTGTCTAAAAGCGTTTCTGCTGAGATTAGAGATCATCTGCATCTACACAGTTTGGAGGACGAGGTCACAAGAAAATTTCAGGATCTTAAAAAAATTGAGCCTAAATTCTACTACTACTCTCTCTCTCCTCTCTCTCTCCTCTCTCTCCTCTCCTCCACTACTCTACTCTCTACTCTCTCTCTACTCTCTCTCTCTCTCTACTCTCTCTCTCTCTACTCTCTCTCTCTACTCTCTCTCTCTACTCTCTCTCTCCTCTCCTCCACTACTCTACTCTCTACTCTCACTCTACTCTCTCTCTACTCTCTCTCTACTTCCTCTCTTATCCTATTACTGCAAATACTGATAAAGCACCTAAGGAACTGCAGCTGGAACTTACTGACTTGCAATTAATAAGATTCAGAAGGAATTGTTTAATGCTCTGACATTAATTCTTTTACAAATCTTTGTTCGCTGAAAAAATTTTCATATGTGAAAAAATTGCTGGAATAATGTTCTTAATATTAGGGTTGATAAATATTTGTGAACAGAGTTTTCCTTGTAAAATGATCAACAAGACTAAATATAGAGGTAATTTGATTGACTTGCTGGTTGTCATGAAAATTTCAACAAGCAATATCACTCCTGATTTAAATAAAATTGTAGAAAAGTGTGATAGGGTACATTTGTTAAGGTATCCCATCATGTTGAAATGATCAAATTCAGTCAAAACACATATTTTTTGTTTTTCATTTTATTGATAGACTTGGCTTTACAAAACATAATTTTGTTTCTATGTTACCTAGAGGATAAGTTACAATATTAACTATATAGAATTAAAAAAACGGAAATGGATCCTTTATATACCAGAAAAAAGCACTAAAATGTTCGAAATCTATCATGGCGAATCTGATACCTCAAAATATTATAAATTTATTTCTGTGAAACTTTTGGAACTTTATATTTATAATATTTTCTAGAGAATGTACTAAAATATTTCTTATTGAATGAATATTTTTTGAGTTATTTAAATAATGGTCTCATAAAGATTGTCACATTTCTTTTAATATTTACTCGATCAGCTCTTAACGTGTTAGAATTTAACGAAACATTAAAAATTATATAGTACATTCTTTATATAAATATATCTAATTTGTTTTAGTAATACTTTTACTGATATACACGTTTATTAGTTTTTCCTCTAATTGCTTTGAAGTTTTTCAAAAAATTTGTTAAAATTTCATTCATAATTGTGATTTTTGAAAAAAATTTAGATAATTTTCTTGAAATATTGTTAGTTAAATATTAGTATTTTTAGGTATTGATTCCTAAAAAAGCATTTATAATGTTTTAGTACACTATTTTTTAAAACAGTACTCCGAATATATTCGGATAAGTAAGTAAGTAAATATTAACGTCGCACTGTTAAGCTACACAAGGGTTTTTGGCGACGGACCTCGCAATTTTGAACCATGGTGAGGACGACACCTGAACCGGCAAACCCTCTTCCGACTACCACACCACACCAATGGGAGGACGTTTGAGCTCTGGACAAATTTAACGTGTATCGCTCCCGGCTGGGTCTTTAGTAGTACTGGGCTCGAACTCGTGACAAAATCCCGATACATTGACCACTCGGCTACCGCGGCCACAACTTGTCCAGACACAGCTGATCTTAAAATTAAACGGGCTTACAATTATAGATGACATGAAATTAACAAAATATAAGGCAATTGAATAAAACTCTGCCACCATTTTATTTAACTTATATTTATTGATTTTTATGGTACAATTCATATCTTTACTGAAATGAAGATTTAACTAATGAATGAATCATTTTAATAAGAGGGGGTCCTCTGGTATACTGCACTTCCACAATGAGGACCTCTCGATCCAACCCCTGTCTTATAAAATTATATTTGTTGCTAAAATTTGAATTAAATTTTAAATAGTATAATAGTATAGTTAAAACTAGAATTTATAGGAAACAAGGAAGTGAAACCAACTTATTTTTCATCCTTTGTGATATTTATTTTCTTCGCAGGAGCAGCAGTGTTTCCAGAATTTTTCCTTTTATCTCTAGCACTAACGACAAACTTATAAGTGTCGTCCACAAACTGATCTATTGCTTTATCGACCAGAGCTTCATGCTGTTCAATTGTGGTTTCATTTACCTCTTCATAATTATTAGAACTGACATTATTTTCGACATCGGCATCGTTGGAGCTCAAATCGTCCATTTTCGGAACTGGAGTTCTGAATTTTTCGGAAGATCCACCGGAGGACTTTCGAAAACAGTAGATGAGAATGTTTGTTATTGTAGTAGTATCTGTCACCTTCGATGGATCTAGAAATAAACGTATAATTAAACTAAGCAAACTCCAGAATTTAAGTCTTTAAGGCATCCGACTACGTTCGGAAACCTGATGCGCTTAATGGATAATTTTCGTGATATTTAATGTCACTTAGATTAGAATACATGTAGCATGTAGAATAAGGACATTATGACAAAAAAATTTTTAAATACAATATTTTGGCAAAAAATTAACTTAGAATAGTTTTTTTCAAAATGTTCTCCTTTTATAAAAAATGCTTCTATAATAATAATATTTTGCTTATGTAAAGTAAAGACTTAACCAGAGAGTCTGAACTAGGATTTTTGAAAAATTCACATTATTTTCGTAGTTACTAAATAGTGAAATAATTATCGTAGTGAAATAATTATCGACGTTTTTTTCTTAAAATTTCTCCCCTTTGCGCTGTAGTAAAATATGTGGATATATAAATCCACTTTTAAGTTGTATAATTCAAAAATTCTAGTTGAGCCTCAGTACAGAGGTCTGGGCTGTATACAGGCAAAATATTATTATAATAGAAGCATTTTTCGCAAAAGGAGAACGTTTTGAAAATGGGTCATTCTATGTTCATTTTTTGTCAAAATATTGCAAAATAATTTTTTATTGTAATACTATTCTTAAAACAATTTTACATACATTTTCTAATCTAAGTGACACTAAATGTCATAAATATTATCCATTTATACGCTTTTGAAAAATCACTGTTCCGAACGTAGTCGGATACCTTAAGAAGTGCAAGTATTTAAGGAGTTGACAATCTATAGTTACAGACACATGGATTTGCTTTATTGTATAGTTATGTCTTTATTATAGTATTTACAGTAGGTAGGAGTACAAACTTTCATGACGGACTTCGTGATTTTGAACCACGTTCAAGTGACGAAGAGGACATCTAAGCTGGCACCCTACTATTCTAACTTAAACATCACTCCAAAAAGTGAGGAATTTGAATCACAACAGATTTAACAAGCATCAGCCTCGTTAAACGGCGGGTTTTTAATGGTACCAAGATTCGAACCCATGACACGACAACACCGGCCATGAGTTCGTAACCATGATTAATTGGCTACCCCCGCCAGACAGTTTTATTGAATAAAAAATGGTTAGATATGGCTTAGCAAATCATTTATCATTCTACACCTTCTAATGCTTAGAATGACAGCAGGGTTTGTTTAGCATGAAAAGTTTAAAATCCCTTCCACATTAAAGTATGGAAATAAGATGTGGCGGGTTCCTATTCATGCCCTTTCAATAGTCCTCTTGATGACAAGTACTACTTTAACTGTTGTTTGAATATGAAACCCGCTTCAGTAGAAAGAACAGGATTTTATGCAAATTTGAGTTGTACATAAACCCTAGCAGAGTCAGTCGTTAGGCTGATTTTAAAATGAGAATAACGAAGTGACTATCGGAAGCTTTGGTGCTCTTGATAAGAAGATCTAGACCGGAATATACAGTTCACGGGGCGAGACCTGACAATTCATCGAATCATACTCAATTAAGTGCATATTTATTTGCCTTATAAATTTAGGGTAGCAATTTAATATGATTGCTCTCTCGGTTTATAATTTTGCTTGATAGTAAATTGATAGAACCAAATAAACTTAGTTATTTTTATAACATGTCAGTTCATTCAGTGTCCCAAATTTCCCCTGCGACCTAAAGGTCGTGATAATGTAAAGTGCGCCACACAGAGGTAGATTACGGGTTGATACAAATAGAAATCAATAGTTACTAAACATATAACTCCCCATACGATAGGTAAAGTCAGAATTTTTAAATTAAAATTAAGATGTATTTTGCTATTTAAAAACAAGATTCCACTTTTTACCTGTTCCTTAAGATTAAAGGAATTCGTCTGTACATACAACAGGTATTAAAATATAAATTGATATGTAACACATAATGTATACAGCCTGGATTAATTAAGATATACTAAAATACACCACGTATGCTATTTTTTCCCTGCGACAATACTCTCCTTGCGAAAAATTGAATTTTACAGGCGAAATTCGCTTCTCAGCATAAACTTGAATAAGATTATGGCAACCGTAGATGTGAGCAGGGTTACCAAAGTGATGACTTTATCGCGCTTGGCGACACATTTGGCAAAAAATATGATGTCTTCAATGAATTATCGAGAAGTCTCTAGGGTCAATCATTCTAGAAATTTCCATGAGGCTGTATAAAGGTCAGGGGGAAGTTCAATCGAGATCAGAATCTGCTTCTGCGTTGACTACAATAGGACAGACTTACTTATTCTGTGTGAATTTCCGGAAAATCGTAAAGCTTGTTCATAACAAGTGTGTTATGCTTAAGTATCCGACTACTTGGACAACTTTTTTTTAATGGAAATACGGATATTCTTTTGTGGTTTTTAGATTTATTTAGTATATCTAAAAAAATTCTAAAATTGAGAAGAGAACAATTAATTATTACTACTAAAATGGGAAAAAATGGGTAAAAATTGACAAAAAATTACATAAATGGTGCCCGCTCTGTACAAATAATAAATGAACAAATTCTCAGTTTTTCAATTTTGATGTATTACTCTTTGCTATTCCTTTTTGAAATGACCCTCAAGATAAGAGATATTTTAATTTTTACAAAAACTAGAGCACTTTATCTTTGATAATATATAAAATTGCTTAAAAAATACAGTGATTATATTCACATAAAGAACTATAAATTTTGTAATAAAACAGTGATTGATAAATATGAAGGTTAAAACACTTCTAATGATAAACAAAACATACACAAAAAAAATTCAGTAAATTATTTTTAAAACATTTTGAGCAATCGCTGTCCTCGTTTGAATTTTTCGAAAGAAACACATTTCGAGAAAATGCTTTTTAAAGTTTGACATCTTATGTAAAGTTAGGGGCACCTGCTTTTACTAAAACACTTGTAGTTTATGTCCTAGTGGTTGGAAAATAAAAAACTTGGTATTTTTTATAAAGCTAAAAAGATGGTATTTAAAATAAAATCACAAAAAAAATTGTCAATTTTTTAAGAAAATCATGATTTTAGGATAGTCGGATACCCCTTAAAACATCTGTTAAAACATTTGTGTGTGTATGTATGTCGATTTGTCTTCGTATAGTCTCAGTTCATCCTTGTCCAGTAACAAATCTGTTATTATTCAAATAATTGAAGTAATCGATAGTTTTTCACTCACGCAAATTTACAACAATAGGAGCGATGAATGATTAAATTTGTTATATACAGCACTAATTACTTTTTGTACCATGTTGTGAAAAAAGAAAGAAATCTTAATTTCTCATATCACAGAAATAAATAAATTCCCTTTGGACACTGGCATACCTGGATCTGTTTTTTCTTTGAATAATAGTTCCCTGAACTGTTCTTTCAACAAAGAGCAGAACATTGGAAGATCGAAGTTGACGTCGTTTTTGAAAGGAAAGTTCCCTATTTCGACAGTGTCACGGTCATTAGGAATCTGCTGCTCGGAACTCTTTGTTATACTTATGACACTTTTCGTCATATCAGCTCGTAGCACTGGAGATGTTATCACATGCTGGCTAGGTTGAATTCCGGGTAGTTGACTGTTAATCTTAAGAGAAAAGACACAGTATGAAAAAAAAGTTAAAATAGTTCATTCAAAAAATTTATATTCCAGTAGAATATTATTTTTTACTTTATACGTTACCAGTTTTCGAAAAAAGAATTCCACTAATCAATTTGTTTTGATTAAAATTAACGTAAAAAGAGAACTTTTTGTTACACAGTAAAATAGTGTGACTTATAAACTAAGAAAAATTGCACATTCGTAGCATGTTACATTCTGTTTCTTCGTATATAATAGCCTCTACTAAAACTTAATATTAATTTATGCATAACTGCTACTATTACAATTCAACTTACCATCTTACATGAAAGATCTACATAAAAAGAGAACAGATTCAAAAATAAGAGTTGTACACATATACCAAAATTTCATTAAAAAAACCAAAATGAAAGAAGCCAAGCGAACGGAAACAAAAGTCCCGAAGAAATATATTGAAGAAAATGTCATCCACAAAAGTTTGCAAGTTTCTAAAAGTAGTGCATATAGAAGGATAACAAAAACTGCCAATACAAAGAGAACTTAGTCGATAGAATTTTAATTATACATATATAATTAGGGGGATTCTAGTAATACTTTCCAGACACAACTAACACTTATTCAGTTTTGTTGCCCATAGGTATGGACAACAATAGTAGAAAGACGCAAATCCACCAGAATTTATTGCCAGCCCACTAAAACTTTTATTCTACTACAATCTGTTAGTATTTGGGAAATTGTTATAGTTGTAACGCTGTGTGAATATCAACGCTGCCAGAGACCGTTCAGAAGTAAAACCCAAGACAATTTACTTTTCTGGTTATGCGAGAAGTTTGGGACCATTACGGGTAACGTGAAATACTTTACAAGACACGGGAGGATCACACACTTTACCACACGTATACGTATTTGAAGCAATTTTTCTTTAAAGCAACCCTTTTGAGCAATTTCTACTTTGTTGCCATAACAAAGGCTTTGAATAACTTTTTTCTAAGGAGCTGAAAGAATTGCTCGAAATTCCAACCAATAGGGTTCTTCGTCTTCCTATGTCATAAACAAGATGGCAGCCTTGGCTTCGTCAAACGCATCAGAAATAGCACATAATATTCTAATGGCGTATAATATTTTAAACAGAATGGTGCGCCTCTTTTCTGTTTACGGCCGCCAACAAAAGCACGAGCGGTTTAAAAGAAGTAATATTAGATGTTCGTTTTCCGAAGCAGAAAAATTGGAGAGTAATTTTTGATTGTGAAGATAGGGCGTGGCTGACATCAGAGCGTATTGTTTCGTTTACGGCTTTACAGCTGCTCAAAATGATTGTTCGAAAGAGATTGGAGTTGTTCCCGGACATGCGCGTGTGATAAAGCCTTTAGCAAACAATCTGCTACTCATCTTTTCTTTCCCGGCACCCCAGTTTAAAAGACGAGCCATATGGCCTCTCCTTCTAAACGGGCTATAGAAAAGACACAACTATTTCAGCTGCTGTCCATTCTTTTGTTCCATCTAACACGTGATTGTGTTACACATGAGTGGACAGAATGGCCTTCAATTGTGAGGGAGAAAGACCAGGAATGGTATACTTTGAGTCCGAGTGACATGTCGATTTATGGTCATCCATATGACTTTCGACATGTGGTGACAGAATGGCTGTGGGCCATAAGAGACTTAGTTGAAAAAGAGCCAATGATAACTGGGATCTCGTGTGGGGGTGCTGGGTTCAAGTCTTTCCAATCAGAAAATGAACGGGCGTGAAAGAGTCCCGGCCAGAAGGTTTAAAGAGACAGATTGGAAAGAGACCAGGAGATCAGTGATAAAGCTGCGAGAAAGGTGTGAAAAGAAACAAGCAAATTTCTACTTGTCTGTTTTGGCGGATTTTAGGCGCGATCCAGTGGTCGGGTAAGCTCTTTGCCTACCCTACGACGATCTAAAGTATCGATGACTAATGGACTAAACTTATTTACCTATAGATACGATAGTTATAGGACTTAACTTACGATTAAAAATCGTAAATAAAAAAGCTTTTCCAAAACTGTGTGATCCATCACGCTATTTAGAAGTTTTAGTAAACCTGTGGTTACTACGTTACAGGACATAACGTCCTGTGATTGGATGTTGTGTTAATGAGATGACTTCGGTCCCGGAAGGGGTACCGTCGTCGTGTCCGAGTGCAGAGGCTTCCAGTAGCCATACCACCAACGGAGTTCTTCTATTGGTCTTTTAGTATCTGAAGCTATAAGAGTGAAGATTTTTGTTCGAAATAAGTTTAGAAATTTTGAAAAGTGGTGTTATTACAAAAATAATGATAAGTGATGAGAAAGATTAATGTAGTGGGGATATTAAAAATTAATTTAAGAGAATGGTTCTGAGTCTGTGATGTGATGGTGTGTACTTCTCGATTTTTTGGATCGAGTGGTTATCTGAGTTGTCAATACTTGTGAAGAATTTTTTCGACAGCTTTTGAATAAACTGTCGAATGGTCTTGAATTTAATAGCTTTTCTGAGGGCAGTTTCTCATGTACCATTTGGCACATAAGATCTGCGATATAACCCTTTAAGACCCAACCCGCATGATCGTGCGGGTTGGATATTCTTATACGTTTTGATGTGAAACGTCTTTAAAATCGCGCCGAAACATACGGGTACCAGGTTCAAAAAGTGGACCGTAACGAAAAGGTCTATATCATCGTACCTTAATAATTACAAAACTATTAGTCCTAGAAACAAAAATGTGGTGTGAATATTTCACTTATATTGTCAGCTCACTGTTATGACCTTGAGTCCGGGTCTGGATCGAGCGGGGCGGTGGGGGAGGGGCACTGCGTTAACTGTGCGAAACCGGCGCTCTCTCGCTCGTTTCTATTCAGTGTAACTCGTGACTCCAACTTGATAGCGCGGTGTTTCTTTCGTGTGTTTATCAAGATTATTGAAACCGATTGATTCATACAAAAATAAGTGTAATTTGGACAGTATTTATATTAAAAATAACCAGAAAGTGATAAAAAAATATATAAATATTTGCTATGTCGGCCTCAGCTCGTGCAAGAGCCAGCCAGAAATATAAATCACGGCTATCGTTGGAAAGAGGGGGCTATGGGCCACACACAGGTACCTTAATGTCCGGCGCCGAGCGAGCGAGACGGTTTCGGGAACGTCGCAAAGCCGACGCCGTGACTCAATCAAGACGTACCGGCACTATGGCAAGAGAGGTGCATAAAAATTACAGAAGTACATTCATTGGTGTGAAATGCATCATAATCGATGAAGTGAGCATGATTGGATGCGATGTGCTACATAAAACAAACCTGCGCTTGCAAGAGATCACTGGTGTACACGACCAACCGTTTGGCAATCTTAACATCATCTTCTGCGGAGATCTTCATCAGTTACCGCCCGTAAATGCTTCACCGGTCTACAAAGGGCCGCGAAACTCGATCTGTGGGCCAGTGCTGTGGCAATCGCTCGACTACTATCCACTCGAACAGGTAATGAGACAGTGATTCCACCTTCTCGGAAATACTCACGAAAATCGGTAACGGTGAGAGATTCGGTACCGAGCAAATTGCTCTGATCGAATCACGCTTCAGAAGTAGAGCTTGGTGTAAAGTAAACGTACCCGCGACTGTTCGCCTCTTTCATCGCAACCACGACGTTGACGCATATAACAACAACGTTTTCATACCTGAGTTCGAAAATATTGCAGACGACAAGATGATTGGCTACAATACGCTAACGGAGGTCGCGACTGCTCGCCGCAACTTGCACAAAATGAGCGTCGTAGAGTCGGGCGGCTTACCGTACAGTTTAAAACTAGCTGTCGGTTATCCATATATGATTACTATGAACTTAGATATTGAAGATGGACTAGTGAATGGCGCAATCGGTACGCTTAAGTATATAGAATATATCACTGAAGACGAACAGGTGACAATCTATGGAATGACAGAAGTAGATGTTGAACCTCAGCCGTCAACCTCAACAAGAATTCGGAAGAGAGTGCGCCTTTGGCTGGAGTTTCCAAATCCAAGCATGGGCCAACTATGTAGAGTAAAAGCGAAGCCCCACGTTATGTGCAAACGTGATGTGTTAGATTTAAAGTGGACACCTATTGTGACCAGAGCCGCCAACATACCGCTCGGTGAGAATATCAAGTGTAGACGTAACCAATTTCCGGTTGTGTCCGCAATCGCGATCACCATTCATAAGTCGCAAGGTGGCACATTCGACGAAGTCGTTTTCAACTACAATAAGTCACAACAGATACAGCTTGTGTACGTTGCGCTGAGTAGAGTAACATCGATTGACGGTCTGTATCTCACCAATGATAAAGACGATTTTAATTTTTATCACGGGCGAGGCAGCACGGCGCCAACGGTGAAAGATATTCGCGACGAGTACGATCGGATGGCCAATCATCGCCTTCCCACGTTGTCAATGCAAGCAAGATCCTTCTGTAAGCGAGACGTCCTAGCCGAACGCAATGAAGACCAGGGTGGCTACCTACATCGACGACGGCAATTAATTTTGATCGTATCTGCTTTCAATGCACAAAGTTTGGTTGCCCATGCAGGAGATATTGAAAGCTATAATATATTGATGAACTCCGATTATATGGTAATTAGCGAGACTTGGATGAATTGCGCGAACACTGTGATGATCAATGGCTTCGAACTAAGAGCAAGTAATAACACCGCACTTGAACTTCGTGCACATTGTCCGTCTACCTCATCTGAATTGCCGGTGCGAGTTTCTGCAGCCGGAGGTTCTGCAATCTACAGAAACCTACAAAGCTCCACGAACTGTAGCGAAATCATAGTAAATGCCAACAAGTCATACGGAAATTCAGTCTTGAGAAAACATAATGTCGGCGACATATAATACCGAACTCTCAGCCAGACTTGGAGACTCCAATCGTTCTATGCGGCGATTTCAATTGCGATCCACAACAGGACAGCTATCTTGTTGAGTTCATGAGGAATGAATTCGGCCTTAACTACGTACAAACATCACCGACAACATTAGGCAATACCACTATAGACTGTACATTCACCAGAAATATTAATGTTGACATTATGCCGTATGTTTCTTATTTCACATATCACAGACCTATGTTAAATAAAATCGTTGTCGAATATTAATTGTAATAATAATTTATGTTTCTATTATGTATCTGTTCTTTTTTATTAAAATACTTAAAACACCCACCATCAATCCTGTTTTTATTTATTTCAATCTTTTACTTTAAAAGCGATTCGCTAACATAGACGTTTCACGTGAAAACCAACGGCTGCGTGCCCCAGCACAGCCCCACCCGATTTTTTTGCTTCTGGAATAGTCGTATGTAGGAAAATAGCGAATCTAGTGATTGAGTCGGTTTGCAGAAAGTGTAAAGGGTTACTTTTTTATCAACAGACGATGGTTGCGTCCCATGTTTTACTTTCAGCTGACAAATCTAGCTTTGTTTTCAAATACAATGAAAACACGTCTTCTTTTTATCTGTCGTAAAAAGGTCATTATCAATATATTTCTAATTGGTTGGATACAAATTTTTGTATTAATGTTTAAATAATTGTAAAATAGAAAAAAATATTAACTATACTCTGGTAATGGAGCTTCTAGGGCTCAGGATTTCGTTACCCGTACGATCGTGCGGGTTGGGCTTTACTTGAGTCACTGCAGCTGTTAAGGTAAGAACTTACCATGAGAATTTTCTTTTCTGTTTCACTAATTTTCATGAAAGCCTACAGAAAAACGAAATATATAGTTATATAATTAATACCAAATTTTCTTGGCGGCTGCCATGGATGTGAGTCCCTTTTTTTCTTTCTTTCTCTTGCAATTAATTTTCTTTTCCATGCATTTGTTGAGGAGTATGGCATTTTTATCCTCTCCTCGGATATCTGCATCCATATCTCTTCTCCCCACCCCCCAAAAAATCTGTGTCTTCTGGTGGTAGTTAGTATGGTGTGGTATAAATATATATATTTTTTAAATAATAAAACTTTCTGATACATTTTACTATTTTTCGCGGAATACTGTGGTAACTTTTAACCAAAGACTTTTTCAGATGTCTATATAAAAGGAGGAAAATTCTTACAGAAGAAATTTTTCAATTGATGAATAAATCAGATTGAACTTAAATCAGAACTTAGTGATCTCTCGGATGATGACAATTCTGCGAAAAAAACATATGAATCGTGTATACTGGAGGGAGCATCAAGTTCAGATGAGAGCGATGAAGAAATACATGGGAATATTTGAAATGGAAAGACAATTTTGGATCATTCTTTACCCTAAAAGTCTCTTGAACACATTTATTACATTGATTTAGCTGTTGCAAATTCTTGGTTTCTGTGCAAACAAGATGCAATATCAAATAAAATTTCTCTAAAAATCAAAATGAGTCGCTTAAAATTTAAGTTAGAGATAGTTGAAGTGTTATCAGCCTCTCCATCTACTAACAAAAGTATTTTAACTGATGAGGAAGATAACAGTGTTTACTTCCACTCGCAAAAAGATCAAAGCGTTATAATCCACCTGCTGTACATGCTATGGCTTTTATCCTGGCCTTTCCAGGATAAAAGGCTTGATATGTATAGCCATTTTTAAGTGTTGATGACATTTCAAGGCCTCGCAAGTGCAGATTTGAAAACTACGATAGCAGTTCAAAAACTTGTGAAAAATGCAATGGTTATTTATGCTTGTCAAAAACAAAACAAATTATTTTTGCAGTAAATAAGTAATGAATTAATAAAAGAGTTAATTATACATCAATAATTACCATATTTGTAACAATTTTAGTTGAATTAAGATTGTTTCTTCTATCAACTTAGAGCTAAAAATGTATAACTCGTAAAATTTCATGGGTGACCTGTTTCACAGAAAACGCCCAACCCGTACGATCATACGGGTACTGTCTACATTCCGGGGGGGAGAGAAGGATTTTTTTATCATTATTTTTCCCAATGTCATTGGGTCTATATAGTATTAATAACCAGAATAATTTAATATTTAAAGATAAAAATAATTCGGGCCTTAAAGGAATATAAGACTATACCTTACGTACTTTTTTGTCAACATGTTTTTTGTTCATCGTTCCAGTTTCAGTATCAGTATCAATGAGTTTATCTTCAGCGTTACGAGTATTTTCTTCTGAATCCGTCTGACAGAACCTTGAAGAGCGAGGTTTGACATCTTCGGTTGATATATTGCGGTCATCTTTCCAATTTAACCTAATTCGTGATCCTGGAGCGCTTCTTAATTCCGTCGGCATGTCTTCTGGATGAAACTGATATTCGCTTCTGGTACTGTTGGTTGATTTTCTACGTTTTTTTTCTATTGGATAAGTTCCTACATTCCACATTCGCTAGAATAAATAAGAAAATTTTACATGAGTGTGTGTTTGCGTGTGGTATCCTCTCTCCAGAATCTTATCATTCCAACAGAAGGCACACCTAGTGGTACTTATTTACTCGGAAGAATTTAGCTCACCCAAGAGGTTTTAAACTGCAAATCGATCTTCCGAGAAGAAATTTTATTTATAAACTGAACGAAATACATATACAAAAGGCTCCCGAATGAGGGATCCTCCCAAACATTCTTGGGAATAGGGGAAGAATATATGATACAGTAAAAGTAGTTTGCAACAAAAATAGCAATGTAAATATAAAACACACACAGATGCTGTCTAACTAATGAGCCAGGAGAGTCCTCGAAAGAGAAATAAGATACACAGGGATATATATAAGGGATGCAAAATTAGGGAGGGGGCGAATGCTAGATAAGAGGGAATGAAGGTCGAAACATTCTTTTTCTATTATATTTTTGGAAAGAGAACAACAGAGATAGTTTCCACCCAGCAACTAATACGAGACCCTCACAAAGGGGAGACATGGACCTCACAGGAGTCTGACATGAGGCCATTGGTACAAGCTATGGAATTTTACACCAAATATTTGTAAGACTTCGCAAAGTTGGGGCACTGACATTACAATACGGTGACATAAGTCATTCCCCTAAAGAGCAAATAGGTGCTATTTCAAAACCATTCCAAAAAGCGAATACCTAAGGATATCACATAATTAGTTCAATATATGTATATAATTATTACACAGAGTAATGATTGTTGGTTTTCTTGGAGGCTTTTAAAACATGTCGCCAAATTATTGATATTAATTGTAAGTCGTCAAAAACTTATAATGCCTCAATGCAAATACATTTTAATTTCGAAATGTATAAAAATAGGATTTTAGCCTCTTTATGTCCCAAGTATAAAGATCAACCAAATATATTTTTTTAAAAAATCCATTGGAAAAACGGAAAACCAGTGTCTTAGGTATTCTAAGTATTAATCTTGTGCTAGCAATTTAACGCCAAATAATAAGTGAATGCCAGAGAATAATCGCCAAACATTTGACAAGCTATGGCGGCCTACTTGATACCATTCTATGATCAACTGCTAAAATGTACTGAATGTATGTATTCGCCAAAAGTCGCCAATGTCATAGGATTAATACATAAGTACTTTTCCTTAAAAATATCTCTCTCTGCCACTTTAAATCGAAACATAGTATTCAAAAACAGAAAACATGTGATTTCCGTAGAATCCCACATTTAATTTTATAGAGGTTGTCATAAAAGGCATAACGATGTATTATTCGATTGACATGAATTCTTTTTTATTCGAAAGACAATCTTGTGGCATTACATTTTAAATAGGATTTCTGGCATAGGACTGCCACGGCTGGCTCGGATGTAGTCCAATCTGGACGTCCAATTTTTGATGACTTTTTCCAACATTTGTGGCCGTATATCGGCAATAACACGGCGAATGTTGTCTTCCAAATGGTCAAGCGTTTGTGGCTTATCCGCATAGACCAATGTTTTTACATAGCCCCACAGAAAATAGTCTAGCGGCGTTAAATCACAAGATCTTGGAGGCCAATTCACAGGTCCAAAACGTGAAATTAGGCGGTCACCAAACGTGTCTTTCAATAAATTTATTGTGGCACGAGCTGTGTGACATGTTGCGCCGTCTTGTTGGAACCACAGCTCCTGGACATCATGATTGTTCAATTCAGGAATGAAAAAGTTAGTAATCATGGCTCTATGCCGATCACCATTGACTGTAACGTTGTGACCTTCATCGTTTTTGAAGAAGGATTCCACCAGCCCATAAAGCGCACCAAACAGTCAGTTTTTCTGGATGTAACGATGTTTCGACATACACTTGTGGATTAGCTTCACTCCAAATGCGGCAGTTTTGTTTGTTGACGTAGCCATTCAACCAGAAGTGCGCTTCATCGCTAAACAAAATTCGCTTATGAAAATCGGGAACAACGGCAATCTCGTTTTGGGCCCATTCGACGAATCTACGCCTTGCTTGATGATCGTTTTGATGAATTGCCAATCTAAACTGAGAATAAATCACTTGACAGCCGTTAAATCGGTCGCCATCTTGGAAAGTAATGCCAACTTAAACTTCTATACCTGAAAAAAAACACTCTTTACTTATAATTAAATTTAAGTAACATCAGTTTGACGTCTATTGTTGCAGAGTATATATGTAGATGACAAATACCGTAAAATCCGACGTATAACGCGCACCTATACTTTCAAACTGCATTCCTTATAATTTTAAGAAAATTCGCCGTATAACGCACACCCCCTTTTTTACGAAGTAACCTGCAATGTATGTTAGCAGTGCTATTATGTTTTAAAGTTATTTGGTCGAGGTATTACCCCAAACTTTTGAAAAAATAGCTTATTTCAAGGAAAACAACCCTCTAAGTTCATAAGGTATGACATTTCCTTTAAATAAACAGTATTCCGATCTTTTTAGAAGTCTAAGTTTTTTTTATGTATATCTCTCTTTTTTTTTATTTTTGAACCTATCATTTTTATACCCGGCGTATAACGCGCACCCGTAAACTTCGATCTTATTTTTTGTGTTTATAAAGTGCGTGTTATACGTACTGTAACTTATGTTAGGATTGTAAGATGTTACTTTTAGAAGAATGCATTCTGCATTGGAGTCATGTGCCAAAACGGTTTCTAAATGAGTCTTTAATGTTATTCATCTCTGAAAATAATGTATCGTAGGCGTAGGTCGATGAAAATATAATTAAAATAGCATGAGCCTGCTTCTTCAAAATAGTTAAATGTGTCTGGAATCGAATTTCATGTTTCCAAAATTTCGTTACAAGTGTATTATTTATATTGCTTGTTATTCTTTCTGTTTCAATCAATCCCTCCTTTTTCCTTGTTTCAATACATTTTTGAATCCATATTGAACTAGACGAGAAATCACACAATAAGTTGAATTTTAAATTCATCAATTTTTCCAACCAATCGAATTGGGGCAAGTTCAGTTTATCAAATAATGTCACAACAGGGTACATAATGAACTTGAGCGTTTCTGACAATTTTTTTTGAATGAGAAAATATCTCTGATTGAAGAATCAATATTATGGAAATAAATTCTTCAATTACTATATCGTTGTCTGTGGTTTCTCTCATGTACATTTTAATCTTTGAAATTCTTTTTCAAGTTTGGGGTTCTTTGTAATAATATAGTTTCTGAACTAAAATGCAAACCGTTTTGATTGGTGGCGTGCCCAAAATATTGTGCAGCGTGCCATCAATGGCACGCGTACCAATGGTTCGCCCTCCCTGGCATGTAGTCTACGAACAAGTAATCCAAGAGCATGTGCACCGGTGCTTAAAAGTGTGTCCCTTAGGAAGTGAATTTGAGCTCAGCCTAAACTGAAATGGCTGTAAAGCTGATGAATATCAAGAAGTGTCAACTCATGACTGATAACTACTTCGAAATCAAAATTATAAGGATTAACTCAGTCAAAGGAAAGAGACAGTTCGAGGAAAGAACATTCAGAGAAATGGTTCATTCAAATTCAATGTCCAAGATCGCCATGAATGTTCTAGTTGTCCAGAAACAGCGTAACATAATGTGGAATTTTTCGACCAGTTAAAAACAAGTTGATATAATTAAAATATTAGAGGGTATATAGTGCAGATGAACCATGCAATTAAGGGTCAGAACACGTATTTGTAGGATCCTATTTTAATCCACCTCGAGTTTTTGAACTTTTTTGTCACCAAGCTAGCTACCTTTTTTTTTAGTTTTGAAACAAGAAATCAATATTAATGACTGTTAGTCAGCTGCGGTTGGTAATCACCATTGGTTGCGTCAGCTTTGGCAACCCTACTAACTACATAACAGCGGTAATTGGGCTATTTGTATCTTTTGCCATTTTAATTGTTCAGAATGAGTCGAGTGCAAGTCTTTAGTATTTGAAAGAGTGTAATTGATGTTTATGATCTAGATGTTGTTCTATAGAATGAGAGCTTTCGCATGATGTGTGTAAGAGCATAAGGAACGACACGAAGTTCAGCAAGTTATTTGAATAATTTTGGAATGTTCTTAACTCCTTTTTAAAAAAGCTAAATTTTACAGGAATTTGTTTTTAAATTCTTCAAAATTTAAATTTTTCTGCTTCGAGCATTGATTTCTTCTTTTTCAGAATGTTCTTAATTTGTTATTTTTTATAAATTAAATTGGTACTTACGTATTAACGTCACCGCAAGAAAATTTCTGCCACACAAATAGCGCCATGATGTAAAATAAATCCTTATGTATTTTGTTTGAGAAGAAACAAACAAACCAAAAAAGAAAGATTTTTGTGGAAAATGGTGCGATTTACGCGGCGCAAATTTGGCTGCAGTGACGTTAATACATAAGGACCGTTAAAATATTTTTGGAATGTTCTATAAGTTTTTCAAAAGTTTCCATTTTTGTCCTTCAGATATCAATCTATTCTTGTTAGAATGTCCTTATTTTCCTATTTTTAGAAACTAATTTTTATATGGATTTGTTCTTAAAGCCATAAAACTTTCCTTTTTTCCCCTTTCGACAAAACGCCTTTTTCCCCGGTTTTTTCAACTTTTAAAAACGACATTTTGGCATGGTTTGGAAAAATTCTTTGCCAAGGGGTTCCAATTATAGAATTTAACCCAAGTACTTATATGGGAATAGAAAATTATTTATTAGTGTAAGTGATGGTACTTAGGCATTATTGCAACCTATTAGCTCAGTGTTTCTCAAACTTTCAATACTGGCGCCCCCCTTTTCAATCACAATTTTTATCGCGCCCCCCCCTTATACATAATAATTTACTGAATGCAATAATAATGCACTTTTACGATAAAGCAACAATATTTATTATAAACCGTACAAATTCATGACATAAGTATTAAATTTTGTATATGTTACTTTTAAGCAAAAAAAAGTTAAGTAATAGGGTAATTACTAAGTTATTTTTCCATTCTCTGATTTTTAAATTGGAACATATTACAAAATGCGGTGGTTGCTTAGAAGACAAAATATAGATATCAGCTAAATATAGAAAATGAAGTCAGAGGGTCAATTTCTTATCTTAAAACTCCTTTCAAAAACTTTGCTCTGTAAGACAAGCCCATGGAAGTAGCTAATAATTATTAAACTTGTTCTTAATTTAGTATTAATTAATTAGTCATAAAATACTCTGTGCACCACTCATACATTAAAAGCAGTGTTTCTCAAACTTTCAATACTGGCGACCCAATTTTCAATCATAATTTTTGTCTCGCCCCCCTGTACAACAATAATGTATTTACTGCAATAAAAATGCACTTTGAGAGAGAGACGCTAAAGTTACAATACGATCTTAATTATAAACCGTACAAATTAATACGATAAGTATATTAAATTTTGTGTATATTTTAAGTAATATATATTTTAAGAAAAATACTTAAAATATATATTACTTAGAATTATGTTATTTTTCTTTCTCTAATTTTTAAATTGGAACAGATCGCAAAATGATGTATTTAATTAAAGATTTATTTCCTTCAGCATTCATTTCTCAAAGTACAAATGTCATTAAAAAAATAGTCTAGTCAATGTGGCTCTCTGTCATATCTATCACATCTAGCATTATAGGGTATGTTTGCGTGAGTCTGGGCAACCTATCGGTCGTCTGCGCAAAACATGTAAAAATGCTTTTCCTCGTACAATTCCAGTCAGTTTGGGTCGACTCGATACTCCTATAGCTACCGAATCTAGCTTGAATGTACATTTTTTTAAATTTCCACGTTAATTGTAATTCACGGTAATTAAGTATTTACGGCAGTAGATTAAAACAATATCATACATACATTTTTAAGTCGTAAGTAAACATTCGACCATAATAAAGAATCAACAAGTACACAGACGAACGAGCATGGTTCCGAAAATTAAATCAAGGCGATCTTCTCAAAAATACTTAAATTTTGGATTTACCACTACTGAAGTAAATGATGGAAAAAAAGCCCCAGCTCGATATGTGTTAAAACTTACAAATCTGTAGAACTACATGTGAAAGTTGTTTTTAAAACATGTAAAATCATTTAGCTATGTTGGCAAAGAATTTTAAAAAGTATTTTCTGGATGAGGACAGCTTGGTAGCAAGTTACGAGTGGATTAGGGATCTATTTCAAGATACTCCAGAAGGGCTCTCAACTTCCAAAGAAGAAATCTTCATAGATTTCACATCCAATGAAAAATTAAAAGGCAATTTTGTAATAAATCGCTCTTTGAATTTGGGGTAGAATTATCTGTACTGAAAACAAAAGCACTTTGTATACTATTACCATTTTCAACATCCTACCTTTTTCAAACCGGATTTTCTGCAGTGGATGCCTTGAAGACAAAATATAGATCTCAGCTAAATATAGAAAAATAACTCTTTAAGTGTCAATTTCTGATATTAAAACCTTCCTTTGAAAAACTTTTCTCTACAAGACAAGCCCGTGGAAGTCCCTAATAATTATTAAACTTGATCTTAATTTAGTAATAAGATTGATTGATTGAATATTAACGTCGCACTGTTCAGCTGCACGAGGGCTTTTGACGACGGACCACGTAATTTTGAACCATGGTCAAGTGACGTGGATGACACCTGAGCTGGCACCCTTCTCTCCTAACTACCACTCCACACCAACGGGAAAACGTTTCAACTCTCAATAGATTTAACATGCATTGCTGCCCTACATGACGGGTCTTTAGTGGTCCTGGGCTCGAACTCGTGACAAGGCAAGCCACGATCCGATACCTATACCACTCGGCTACCGCGGCCAAATTTAGTAATAAGAAATTATTCATAAAATACCTTCTTCAGTACTGATACATCAAACGTATACTGGCTGAAACACCGACTCTTCGCACGAGTTCATTTTTTAAAAAAATAAAACATTATTCTTGATATAATAGCTGAACTGTAAGGAGAGTAAAACTGTGTGCACGACATTGTATACAAAAATGTAAAATGATTTTTTTTTAAATAAATGCTATAATTGTAAATAACTGTTTAAAAGAACTGTAATTTTAAACCTCACACAATTAGCATTTAGAATTAATGTTAAATTATGAAAAAGAATATAAAATTCCGATGAAGAATAATTGTGTTACTTTTTAACATTTAAAGCGAGAAGACTTCAAAATGTTTTAACCCGGGAGCAGGCGCGTACTCGATACTAACATTAATGGTAGTGCGGGGGGACTCAGTCACCCCAATCATTTGTTTAGAATTATTTTTACTGTACACGATACAAATCGGAATTCTAGTGAATATTTTAATTTATAGAAAGTATACTTACCTTCTTTCAAGGACTATTCAATTCTTTGATGATTTGAGAAAAATCCAATAAAACTGAACTAAAATGATTCAAAAGTACAAGACCATAATAAAAGACGCAAATCAGACACTTTTCAATTATCCTACAGAAATGTTAAACCAATCAATTCTTTTCCAAATATCGCAAAACTCAATTATTTACAATTTCCCTAAGCGAAAAGCAAACGCATAAAAGATGGGAGGGAACTAATATTGATAATAACCATACCATAAGATTGAAGGTCAATCAAATGATTAGCAAACGTGTACTATGCAGCCTGGCTGAAAAGTGAATCATGACTTCCTTTTCTTTTTCTACAACTAATGTACAGTATTTCAATAATAATTACAGTGGTGAATTGTTTATCTTCTTAGAATTTTTCTCAGGGTCTGGGTTTCGTTTTTTTTTAACGAGTAGTATTTTATGTTAAAACGTAATAAAAAAAATCTCTCATTGAGGAAAAACAGCAAATAAAACAAAATGTTTTTTTTTTTTTTTTAATTTGGTTTTGGGATCAAAGATAGCTATTTGATGACGGAAAAAAGCCAGAAAATAAATATAAATTATGTCAGTGTTGTTGTGTGTATTTTTTTTTATTATGGAAGAAAGCATTTTGTTTTACTTCTCTTTCCGGTTATTTTTTTTTAAAAAAAATCTTTAAATTTTCGATACGCTCGCGCCCCCAGGGGGCGCGCCCCACACTTTGAGAAACACTGTATTAGCTACATTACATAAAACGAAGCATCTGGTTACCAATTCAGCCGTACGACACATAAGAAATCGGGGTTGCCAACTTGGCGAGTTATTAATAGAGTGGGCGATAGTACGTAATTAACTTAGTGATTTATTATTTGTTAGCATTATAAGGTAGGAAAAAATTACTGTTAATCGATAGTAAGCCATCTGTAGGAAACTTACTTCATGCGATCCTTTTTGAAATCTCTCGACATGTAAATTCTCACGCGAGCTATACCGTCGCAAATCATCCGCTCCAGGTATCGAGCATCTGGGGCACAGAGAGGAAAATTGTTTCCTAGTGCTGCCAAATCTTTTTACTCCATCAGGACAGAAGTGAACCAACATGTTCTCTAATAACAACAACAAAACTTCAACAGCATGCGATGCCCGTTTCTTCAGTTCCTGCCTATGCCGCCTTTCAGGTAATTCACTAATTTCTTCAGAACTCGACAAAGATTCCTGGACGTTGGGCGATTTGTACTCTTTTCCAGCAACAAATATTCGGCTTTTATGTTTTTTGTAAACATTTTTGGGTCTTGGATCAGTTTTACTCGAAGAACCTGATGTTTGCTCCGCAACTTTGTCGCCAGAGTTTTCATATATAACTTTTGAAAACCCTTCCAACTGCTCGATAATTGTTTGAAGGACAAACAGAGAAAGCTGGAAGACATACTGGGTGTAATAGAGATTGAAAAGCTGAGATTGTGAGGGCGTGAAGATGTTACTCTCGATAGGTAACTCTAAGCAAACTTGATCAATGACACTGGACATTCGCCACAGAAGATCTCTGACCATCTGAAAAGCGTCTCTTAAGGGGGAATTATGTGGCCATCCACTTGCTGATTGAGGTAATTTTTGATCTGATATTTCAGTTTTTGATGGAGTGGAAGTATCAGTGGATAACTGCCACTCAGCAGGAGTCGTATTCTGCAAATCTGCGGTAAATTTTGCAAATTCAGTGAGCTGATCTCGAACATTATAGAGAACTTTATCTGTACTTTCTTGAATCACTTTTTTCATGCCAGGAGGCGACGTTGGATTGCGAATTTCTTGACTAACAGACTGAATTCTTTCATGTAGGGTTAAGTAGCTCTCAGCAGAAGGAATTTTTCGAGATCCCGAATGTGTTCTCTTTACAAAGGAATGTTCAGACATAATTGTGATTTTAATTAGTTATTTTATTAATCTATAACATAAAAGTTTCATAACATTCGAAAGCATTTTAATGTTCTCGCTGATAATTTAAAATAATGTTCATCTATTATTGCTAGCTTTCTAATTCCGAAAATTTATTTATAAAAAATGTAATTTTATATATGTAATCCCTTTTTCCTTCTCCTTTTTTCTCTCCACTTAAATACATTTTTAAAGGTAAATTTCTTCAAATACGAAATATAGTTACAGTTAACAATAAAACACTGTTAAGCTTCATTTTTTGAGACGATGCGTATAGACATTTATAACAATTAACGGTACTTACGTATTACACTGTAAAATCAAAAGATATCGTCTAACGCCTCAATATACAGCCAGTAGTGGAAACCCTTCCCACGCACGTTCAAACACAGTAAATAATAATGATGACAACATTTTTTAAATCAGTGATATATTTTCGTTTGACGAAATTGGTTACTGTTTTGTAAGTAAGTACCCAATTTACTATAAAAAATTCAACAATTGAAATCATCCGCAAGTTTCATGGTTTACCTATTTTCAAAATGTGAATGGTTTTTTTGTATCCAACCGTATATAATTCGCCTTTTATTTTAAATAAATTTTTGATTTTCTCGGAATGGAACAAATATGATACTGTATCCCCCCCTCCCCCCACTGACGACTTTTTGATTTGATTACCAAAAAAAAAAAAAAAAAAAGCTAGTTTTTGTGTAAAGGAGCTTGTCTTTTACACACATAAAAGGATATATATGTATATATATATATGGCACCACATGTTTATTTAGTAATATTCTAGTTTATTTAAATATTCTTGTGTATGTTTGTGATGTTTCTTTTATTCTCTATACAATTTTATATCAATATTTGAGGTTTTTTAAATGTATATATATATAAAGAATTAAAATATTATTTTATCAAAATTCACTTATTTCAATGTATATATATGTTGTACTACAATTTCCCTTTCATATTGAGCGGGAAACATAATTTGTTGCTTGATTGATTGAATATTAACGTCGCACTGTTCAGCTACACGAGGGCTTTTGGCGACGGACCACGTAATTTTGAACCATGGTCAAGTGACGTGGACGACACCTGAGCTGGCACCCCCTCTCCTAACTACCACACCAACGGGAGGACGTTTCAGCTCTCGACAGATTTAACGTGCATCGCTGCCCTACACGGCGGGTCTTTAGTGGTACAGGGCTCGAACCCGTGACAAAGCAAGCCACGGTCCGATACCTATACCACTCGGCTACCATAATTTGTTGCAGTACTCACCATCTCATCCTCCGCGGTAAAGTTTTCAGCCCCTTTGAGTATTAATGGTTGCACGTTCGAAAACGTTGATGAATTTAAATATCGTGGCACAATAATTCATGATAAAAATAAATTAAGCGCAGAAGTTGATAACAGAATCAAAATGGTTAATAAATGCTTTTAAGGGCTAAGAAGACAATTAAGATCTAATTTAATCCGCCGCGAAACTAAATTAAGAACTTAAACATTAATATTAACTGTCTTACTTTATGAAAGTGAAACATTGATCTTAAATATATAATGGGCTCACACTGGACATATATGAGCGAAAAATTCTCAGATCTATCTTTGGCTTAGTGCAAGGAGGATGCTGGAGAATCAGATATAACTTTTGATTTACAGGCTTTATCGACAACCATAAATCACAAGTCATAGATTAAGATGGTTTGGCCATATTTGGAGAAGCTCGGAAAACAACCCCATTAAGATCTTGATATTTAAAAAACCTAATGGAACGCGAGCGGAAGAAAGACCACACACTAGATGGTTGGATGACATCGAGAAAGACATAATTACTTTGAAAATTAAAAATTGGAGAGGCGTCACTAAAAAAAGAGGACGCTGAAAGAAACGTGTTGTTGAGGCATGTAAGGGACTGTTGAAGATATGCACTGTTTGTTTACTTCATCCATTTCCTGTAAAGGGTAATGCTTAAATATAATCAAGTATTCTTATATATTTATATATGAGTTTTTACGACTTATATATATGTATTAATGTCAATTAGTCTAATTATTTAAAAATATTTATTTATACGTAAATTATATTTATACAAAAACTGCGTTTATAAGGTACTTACGTACTATCGCAACAATGCCAACGTACAAGATAATTCGCCAAGTTAGTGACTAATTTCCCATGTGTAGTACGCACTGAATTGACAGCCATGTGCTTCCTTTCATATGTCGTTGCGATAATACGCAAGTATACTGTTTATATAACGCGGGTACACTAAGACTAGGAAAATGCCTTGAGGGCGACTTACTTTTCTTAAAATTCTCTTAGCAAATGTGATTCGTACTTCTTTACAATTAATGCTTTTATTTTCAAGTTATCTTTTAGTTGTCATCACTAATATAAACCAAAATATTGGCCTCCAAAAAAGGACTTGACGGTTGGCGCTTTTTAATTAAAAGATAAATCTGTCAGGCCCAATTATTTTAAAATTTTGAGAATGGTTACGAACTTGACAATTACTAAATATTAGCACAGAAATACATAGTAAAAAACACAAGGAATGTGTATTATTTTAACATTTTTTACGCGGGCAATATGGTATTGTGATTTTTTCCTAAAATGTCCAGTTTAGATGAAGATCCTTAGGAGTTACCCGAATCAAATAACAAAAGTTTAATACTTCCATCATCAAAAATTAGTTTGAAGATTGTTGAAATTCAGAGATTTACATTAATAAAGTTTACGATAAAAAGTACTTTTCGTCATATTGACAATAAGGATGACGCCTTGATGGTACCTCACTCTCTAAATTTCCACAACAAGTCAACGTGAGGACTTAGAACATCGAAACGTTGAACGTATCTCAGTTCTATACAGAGAGGGTGTTTAGAGCCACCAGGACTTGAACTCGCAATTCAAAAGTGCTGGTCATGAGTTCGTTATTAGAAACATTTGGATATCTGTTGCCCTAAAATGACTAGAGATCCTAACAAAAAAATCCAGCTTTATTCTTAATTAACAGAAACATTTAAAAAGTAGTTTTATTTATAATGAAAATATTGAGAACTATATCTTTATTAGGATTATTTAAAAAATATCACATTACATAAATATTTAAACTAATAGATTCATTTCCAAAAACAATGTTATTTGAAAGTTATTATTGATGTTATTTGCTTGTACGATAAATTCTCACAAATAAGCTTACCAATTTTAACACATTTTCTTTCAAACTTCTTAAACCGTTTGAAGCGATATAAACTGAATATTTAAGAATTATAGATTTCTTCATTTATTACTAACCACAGAGCAAAATAATACCAATTTAAAATATTATAGCTGCATTTTGTTTTAATTTAGAGCATATTTATTGTTATTAAGAATTATTTTATGTATAGTACAAATAATCATTGGGTGTCTTTTAAAGCTCTTTAATATTCCTTGCTCTAAATGGACTTCTATTGGTTTTTGTAAGATTGAAAATTCTTTTTTCCATACAAGGCAAATAAATTTTTTTCAGTGAATAACAATGCTTATCAAAAATGTTTGTGGAAGATTATGGTGCACTTGAGTTAACACACGTAATCATTTTAATCAATAGGTAAAAATGCTCTAAGAAAAAAATGAAAATGGATGATTATGCATGTAACACTAAAAGTAAAAAAAAACTAATAGAAAAAGCAATTATTATTTTTTGCTACTTTATCTTACATGTACATATTAATTCTTAAGGGACTACCAAATAATTCGAAACTGAAGATATCACTCGCTTTTGCTGTTTTAACACAAAAGGGGCAGATTCTCCAATTTCTGTCTCATTTGTATACATGCTGGAACTAAATGAATAATTCCGAAATCAAATTGCCACAAATTCCCAACTATTTTTTTTAAAAACATTTTACCCCATTTTTTTCTAAAAAATGTCATTAAACACAAATGATCCTTTTATCACTTTTGTTGGAGTTAATTTCTGCCATAGTGTACTTGCCTGTAATGTCTCCCAAGCTCGCATATGCAAAGAATTAAAAATTGCAACAAATTATTAAAAATAAAAGACAGTCCGGAAAAAAAAAAGTTTTCCCCATGGAATGCATGATGCATTGGGAAGCCAGGATTTAGATATTTCATGTTTGCACAAACTTAATAGAGAATGTGAATCTGTTTTGCATATACAAATTATAATTTTCTTTTTGATTTCTTAACTTGTAGAACCCCTAGGTTTGATTTGTGGAACACAATTTGAAGACCATTGATCTAAAGCAATATTGTGACTAAATATTTTTCTGTTTGAGCTTTGAATTCACATTTTTTGTGTATTATTGCAGGTCCTGTATTTATTGTCTTCTATAAATTAAATATGTTGTAAGCATTGGAGAGTTCCAGAGTAAATTATGATTTATATTCCAAAAGAACTGGACTGTTAATTTGCATAGACTCTTTCTATATTTGAAAGACAATTCACAGGGAACCATATTTATTTTTCTACAACTGAATTTTTTTTTAAATAATCAACTATTTTATGGCTAATTTTTTAAAAAAGAGCATAATTACAATAGCCCTTAAGTAAAAAAATATTAATTTTTTGTTTAATAGCGTTAAAAATCCAGAATAAAGTTAAAGTCAAAATTATATGAGAATTCCTGAAATCACACCTGCTTAGCTTAAAAATTGTAAAATAAAGATTTTATTAATTTAACTCAAGGGTACCAAACTCATTTTTTGCGAGGTCCATATTCCTGCAAGTAAAAATCATGTGGAATACAATGCATTTAATTATAATGGAAGTGTTCCATTCATAATCTATACTTGTTCCTCTTGCGATTTATATTAAAATGTTCATATTGCTTATAATAATGTTTGGTACTTGTGTATTAGCATCACCACCGCCAAATTGGCACCATGCAAATCGTGCCTGTTTCCACCAAAATCTGACTGGTTAGCGGGTTTTATATGAAAAAAAAAACCAGAAACATTGGGTATTTACATATTATCGCAATTTTTTCGGCAACTTTATATGAAAGAAATCCCATGATTGCCAATTTAGCGTGTATCACACATGCGAAATCCCAGTCGCCAACTTGGCGAGTTATCTTGAACGCTAGCATTGTTGCAACAGTACATAAGTACCAACTTTTATTGTTTTAATACCAAGGTGCGATTCGCATGGTGTCAATTTTGCTACAGTGATGGTAACGCATAAGTACCAAATGTTTTCCCGTTATAAAATTGGTACACACTAATAGCCTTACTACATTGTTTATGACACAACAAAAATACTTCAATTTTTCTGGAAATACCAATGTTTGACAGCAATTTTTCCTTGTTTCATAGCAACTTGGTTTTGATAAGCAAATCTAGAATAGATGAGTAATTGTAAACACAATTTAATTAAACTATTTTAAAAAATCAATTTTTTCTTTTAGCCATTAACTTAAAATAATAGAAAAAACTATCAGGCATAATGTAAGGCAGTAGAAGACTAACAGCATGGGAGTTATTGTATTAATGATTAGGGTGGTTTACTAGCATTGCTATCAGTTGAAAAAATTGTACAGCAATTCAATACAAGTAATATATCATTTGTCAATATTGTGGTTCATTATCAGCAACAATTTTTTTTAAAAAAAATTAAGCAAAATATTCTTTTAATCCCAGAATCAAATGCTGTCTGGGCTACAAAGATATTTGTCATGGGCCATGTGTGGCCTGCAAGTTTGATATGCTTGATTTAACTAAACATGTATGCAACAAATATCAATCAAATTAAAATTTTAACAAAAAGAATATGATAAAAGTTAAATAACATAAGCTTTCAATAACCATTCTTGTTTATATTCTTCATATTTTTCGAAATATGTATCCCTGAAACAATTTTAACTCTTAAGTAAATATTTTTTAAAAAAATTATACTAATTAAATTTAACAAGTGAAATAATTTAGGTATATTTCGGAAAAACATTTCCATGCAAAAAAGTCAATACACAAACATTAAGCATTTTTTTGTTTTGGAAATATTAACAAAAATAACTGATACTCCAGTATTAGCCTCACCGCAGCCAAATTGATGCCATTCAAATCGTGCTCTTTACCACCAAAATCTCACTAATTGGTTTGTTTTCACACAAAACACATTAGAATCTTTGTTATTTTTATGGCAAGATGTGATTCGCATGACACCGACTTTGCTGCGGTGATGCTAATACATAATTATCAAATAACTATATGGAATAATATTTATTGTAATCAAATCTGAGAAAGAACTAATTATAAACATGTAAATGAAATGGTTCTAAAATATAAATTAAGATGTGTTATGTAAGATACAGTTACAGTAATTAAAAAATAAATAAAAAAAAAAAAAATACAAACATTTTTCCAAAAAATATAGCATAATTCTTTATATACACAATAAATCCACAAAATTATTTTATTTACAGTTCATTTATTTAGAGTGTTTATATCCAACTCTATCTCTAGGAATCAATCTTAATTCTGAGCCATATTTTAAGAAGACATCACCTATGAAAGGAGTAAAAAAGTTCAATCAGTAACAGAAAAATTGAAAAACACAATGCAAAAGCAATTTTTTTAAAAAAAGTTTTCAAAGCTTGAGTATAAAAAAAAAAAAAAAAACAGATGTCTTAACACAAAAATAAAGAAATTTTACATAATTTTTTTTCCACTAAAAACAATTACCTTTAACTTAGGATAATTTGTTAAGATATGTTCAAGTTCTACATATTTTTATAGTACTTCAACATTTCTAATAATTCCCTTTTATATAAGTTAATGTTTTTTAAACATTAAATTACAATGAAAGTTGGTATTAAAAGTGATTTCTAATCAATTAGATCAAAATGCTTTAAATTAACAAAAATATTACATTCTTGAAAGAAACTAATTTTGGTCTGTTTATTTTTTAACAGACCCTTTATTTTCCAAAGTCTACTTAGATGCTACATATACAAAAGCCATGGAAATAAATTAAGCTTTAATAATTTAAGATATTATAATTGAATCATTAAATAAAGACTATTACATAAATGCTTTTATGTAACCCTCTCTTTAAAAAAGCTATGCTTTTATGAAATACGTGGGGGCAAAGGATTGCAAGTATTTATAACAATAAAGAAATGCATAATGTTGAAGTGGATGAGGGTTGTATTAGGATGAATTAATATCAATATATTTATAAATAAATTTAATTAATATGGAATATAGTAGTGCTGTTTACAAATGTGAATCACATTACAATTTATTGTCGATGAATAGGCCCTTTCCAATTCAATGTGTATGATAACTCACAGGTTATTCCTCACCCATATCTGGTGAGATTTTTTGTCATATTTTCAAATTATGAAACACAGTGTGAAATGTTTCTCCAAAACAGAAGTATTCCTTTCAGCTATTAGACCCTCAGCAATTTGATTTGGATTAAAGTACTATTAGCATCAAATACAAACATGTTGCAAGTCTGTTTAGGATTCTCTATAAATTTTATTTCTGTAATATCAATGCATGTTGCATGGTGAAAAAAAAATGCCCACACACAATATACAACTCTTGTTGCTTATTTATGGCCCTTGCAAAAAAATATGTTATTTTGTCCAGTTACTTTAAGCACCATAACGATAACTATAAGCAATAGCACTTTAAGGCTATATAAATAACCATAACCTGAAACATTTTTGTATGTTTTAATTATATAAGTTATAGTTATAGATGTGTAAAATATGGAGTAATCTTCATTTGTAAATGCGAGAAAACTTTTAACTGTTTAATTGCATTGCACAAATTAATGAATAAAAAATGTTAAAAAAGATTCCTATATAAAATTGATCTATAATGATATTTAAAATGTTAACAGTAAAATAGTTTTTTTAAACAAAAATTAATACATATTTTTATGCTATGTCTGCATATGATAAAAAGTATTAAAACACTCTTAAATCGTAGATTTGGTTACCGATGTACTAATTCCAAGACATATATAAAAATCAGATGAATTAAAAATTGTAATTTCACATCTAGAAAAGTACAATAACAGAGCTAGATGATATAGATTGATATCCAGAGGACATAGACCACAAAGCAAGTTGTATAGTTTGAAGAGTTGTGAGAATTAATTTCATGGATTTGACTAATAAAACTTGTCAGGCATTCCAAGAAGCCACTAAATGCTATCTGAACACAATGAGAGTCTGAGGAAAACATTAAAATATTTATTTTCATGGTAAAATTCTGCAAATAAGCCAAACATTATTGCAACCAATGCCAAGCACTGATTACAATGGTTCAAAATTTGACAATACTGGAGCCTCAAGCAAATGGTGTCATGTGTTATTACTATACAAATCAAGTTATATTATCTTGCAGTCTGGGTGTAGAGACTGCCTAGTGAATACTTTTGTCAACTCTGTCATGATGCTCCAAATTGGAGAAATCTGACTGGAATTCAACATGAATATCATGCAGTTTCTGCTACAACTTTTCAAAAATTAATATATATATATATATATATATATATATATATAAACTATTTGAGATAAAATATTAAATCATTTGCTTGAAATATGGTTTTCATTTATAATACTTTGTACTGATTTATGCTAAAGGTGCGAAATCACATACCTGCTGACTGCGATGGATTGATTCCAATACCACTGTCTGTAATAATTGCACTTACTTCAGGTGTAACTTTAAACTGAAAATAAATTCAACATTTATCACATTTATTTTATTTTAAAAATGATGCTTAAATTGAAATTATATGCCTTTTTACAGTAAATTTTACTTAGGAAAGAAATTTGCATTAAATTATATATATATTTTTTAATTTTGTTATTGAATGCATGCATGAAAAAGTAAAAATTGATTTTCAATGCTTTAGATAAAATAAATGTCAATAATAGATATATTTATACTAAATAAAAAATAGCTTAAAAAAATCAGAAATTTACTTTGTTTTAAAAAACTTTAAGATGTGTTTGACATAAAATTTATAATGAAATGTAACTTTTAAACTATTTTCTTTATAGTTAATGTAAAGAAGTATAAAACAATAACAAAATAAGGGTATTTTACTAATTGTTAAAAAGAAACAGCTATAATTGAAGAGCTTATTACCATTTTGTAAAACTTTGGCTATTTGAAAACAGAATTAATATATGGCAAATTAAAAAACACATTTAGGAAAACAATTATCCTTGTTAGCAGGTTTGTACATGTGTATACAATTTCACATTTCATTTACAAGTTTCATTTTTTAATCATAAAATATGCATATAATACCAGCACTTATTTAATTTTTGATCAGTGTACTTATTTTTAGAAATATAAATCACACATGAGCAAGGAAAAGGTTGATAATCAATTACAATAAATTTATAAATTTTTTTGACAGAACACTAATGGCGTGGCACATAGTACACTAAGAGGCTTGACACATAGCACACGATAGACTAGAAAGAGGGCGCTGCTGTGAACTGTTTTGGCCTTTGAGCGGGAAAGAGAGAAGAGGAGTCTCGAACATAAAATGGATGAAGCTGCCTGTAGATCCCGATGTGACTTTTAATTGTAAATGAAAATATTAATATAGTGATGTGTTTTGAAGGAAATAATAAAAACGGTAAATCCGGTTAATTAGAGCTGATTAATTCAACTACAAGATGATCTTACAACACTATAATACAAAATTAAAAAATTTTTATAACAAATCTATTCCACATTTGTAGAGCTGGCAATGTTTATTAATCATGCTTAGTATTTGTAAATTCAAAATATTCTTCAAAACAATTTTTAAGCTTGGGAGGGATTAAAACTATGAATAAACTAAGAATTAGGTTCAAATAATCAATTTGTATAAATGTCTTGTAACCCATGAATTATTTTGTACCACTAATAAAGTATACTGAATAAAACACAAATAAAACATACCTCTTCTGCAGCAAATTTAAGAACAGCTGTGAAGGGAGTGTTTTCAGGTACACTGAGTCTAGAAAAATTAATATAAGTAATACATATAAATTTTGTAAAACAGCTTTAAAGGCCCTTTTTTTTACATTTTAATTAATAGTAATGTACAAACAATGCAAATGTTTTTAAGTTCACATGATTTTTTTTTACAAGATTGGAACAGACTTTATGTTGCTAATCAAAACATGCAAAAATAGTAACAAAAATGGTCAATACACCCCAAAATCAATTTTTTTTTGGCTTAGTTATCTAATGGGCAATTCTATGAAGCTGCAGATGAGCAGCTCAAAATCAACAGCTGTTAACTGAATGATTAATAAAATATATATAGCATAAAAATTTTTAAAAAATTAAAGTTTATGGAAATATTACTACTCTAATAGTTATTCTACCAAATTATTTTCTAGAACTTAATTACACTGAAATTCATTTAACATGAAACTGAGGGGACTGAAATATTTTTTCATCTTACAGGAATTAAAATTTTTTTTAAAAAAAGGTATATTCCAAAAAAATTAAGTTTATTAGAGTTTTTTTTATTTACATATATATACATGTACTTAATAAAAAACATTCACAAAAACTTAAAATTTTCAAGTTTTTAGAAAATAATTTGATATTTTGCTTTGCATTGTCTTTTTTTAGTATGTCATCCATTTTTTTATTCATTTCTCTATTGGAATGCAAGTCTAAATAACTGTGCATACTTTTCATGATGTTTCTCATTTCAGATGACTTGGAAACAGGAGCTGCATTATTCATTTCATTTTCATCATTGAAATTTTCCATCAATGATATTTTTTAAACTTTAAACAAACTCAAAATGTTTTTGTATGCAATAATTGCAACTGTACACACATTATTATTATTATCTACTGAAATGAATTATTCTGATTATACAGTGTGACAGTCTAATCCGGTTGGTGTTTTCAACATTTTGTTCATTCCCAGAAGGGAAATCTTTTTGTGCTAAGCGATTTTCCTTTCATTCTAAGAGAAAAAAGATGCATAAAAACATGTAGTAGCTTGTTGGGACCATTGTATTTTGTGTTAATGGATATTTCGTCTTAAGCGTTTTTGCGTTAAACATATTTCACAATACAGGTTTTTCGGTGACTGTTCATTAACTGTGTTTAAAATAAACAAAAGGACAAATGGTGACAGACTTTATAATTTTAAGCCTTCATCTAGTGACAGTGTGAGCTGGCACTCCCTTACCCCACTTTCACACACTTTGAGGTCGACAGATTGCTCATCTCTCCCCCCCCTACGTGATGGGTCTTTAGTGGCACAAGAATTTCAACCCATGAATCAATGGAAATAAACTATCCCATACATGTCATTGATTACTAGAAACAAATGCTGTAGAAAGACAGATTTAAATAATTTTGAAAGCATTCAATAGAATGAATGCTTTTATTAGAAGAAAATATTTAAATGATACATTAACGCTGTCTTTGGTGTAACTAATGTTACACCAAAGACAACCTTAATGTATCATTTAAATGTTTTTTCCCAGTAGTATCCAAGTTTAGAAGATGTTTGCGTAAAAAGTATTCCAACACTAATACTATATTTAGGCTTTGCTATCCAATAGACAGCATTAGTGAGTGAATATTAACGTTGCACTATTCAGCAACATGAGGGCTTTTGTGGCGATGGACCTCATAATTTTGAACCATGGTCAAGTGACGAGGATGACACCTGAGCTGGCACCCCCTCTCCTAACTACCACACCAAACCAATGGGAGGACATTTGAGCTCTCGACAGATTTATCTTGCACTGCTCGCCTACAAGGCAGGTATTTAGTGGTGCTGGGTTCGAACTCATGACATGCCTGCCATGATCCGATAGCTTAACCACTGGGCTACCGCAACCCCATCCAATAGAGAGCAGCATATTTCATCCTACTATTTATTTTTATCTGAGTTGACCCACTCATTCTAGTAAAAAATATGTTTCACAATTTTTATCCTATACCGCATTGTTAAATGAGATATCCCTTTACATGTTGAAAGATAAAAATAATATTTTATGGAATATTATGAAATTTTAAAAACACTGTATTGTAAATAGATACATGTATTACAATGTTGCCAGTTTTCACAAAAATTGAGACTTTTTTTCTGTCTGAAAATGTGCTTCACATTCAGTTCAGGCTCTTGTACTTTTGGCAAAAACAGCCTTAACACATAGCTCAAAATTAAGAATGGTGTGTGTGTGGGGAGGGGGGAACCTTTATGATAAAATGACATTCAAAATTAATAACTCTTTCCTCACATAAAAAACACTTTGCACATCACTTGGTCTGGCTTTGAATATTTTAAAACAGTTCTTTATTTGGACCTTAATATATTAAAATCAATGATTCAATGTATAAATGTCAGTCTTTAAGAGGGACATTTATACACATCTCAATATTTAATGACAGTAGAAATCAAAGCTCTTTAAAACTATCAAAATGAAGAGACAAAACATTTAACTGGCACAAAATAAAAATTACTACAAGCAAAAATAAATAAAAACAAAAAGCTACTACCCTTTCTAAATTATCAAAAACTCAAAAACCCAGATCTATTTCCAGATACGTGCACTGAATACTTGAGCATTATAACAATTAGAACAAACAGTACATATTATTCCAAGTAACCTCCCATCTATATAAAATGCCATTACAACCATCTACTCAATGAGCATTCTTTTTAAAATTAAACTATAACATTACTTATGCGTTAACAATTACAATTTTAATAATAATGTAAAATGGAATGCAAATGTCAAATCAAAAACAGTAAAATATGTTTTATGCGAAAATGCTCAAGACAAAATATTGGTTAACACAAGATAATAGAAGGGTTTCGACAAACTACAATCTATTATGCATTTTTTTCTCTTAACACAAAAATATTTCTCTTCTGGGAATGGACAAAATATGGAAAACATTAGCTATGCAGCTGAGATATAGGAAAGGTGTGAAATGAAAGACAGGCTTTCCCATTTTTCATAGCAAAGAGGCAAAGTTGGCTATGAAATATCCTTGCGATATCCTGTGATACGAGCCAATTTTGTTTATCTATGCTATTTGCACCCTTTACCCCTTCAAATACCCCAAAAATTCATCTTTCTCACCAGTTGGCTTTGGAATTTGGTGACGAGTACATCTAAGTGTGAGTAAAAATTAACAATATTGGTTTGCATTTTTTTGTTTGTTCTATTTTAGAATTTCTTTACGAGCACAATGGCAAAGAGCTCAGGAGAAAAGCAAACTACTATTCTGCTTAAAATGAATAAGCTACTTAAGATTGTTGATCAAAAACAGAAATCTGTAAAGATTTTAGTATTGTTAAATTTTGTATTCAATTTCATTAAGTTCTTGTGAATGTTTTTATTTAATTGTCATTGCATATAACAATGCATAATACATTTGCATTATAATGCATTTTGTATAAAACCTGCATATATACATATCTATGTAAATAAAATGTACTTGAATTTACTTAATTTTGTTGAATATATGTTTTCTCGCAATATCCTTTAACACGAATAAGTATTTCAATCTCCTCAATTTCGTGTTCAACGATTTTCATTGTATTTCACTCATTGTATTTACAAAACAAGTAAACTTACATATAATCAATCAGTTGTCATCAAAGTAAACTTATACACATGAAACGAATAAAAATGCATCTAAATTGATTAATGATTGAAAAAATATATATCCATGTAATATGAATACAAGACACTTTCATACACATTTATTAGTCATTAACATTTAAATAAACATTTACAATTAATATGAAGAAGTACTAAATTTAAAGGTAGAAACTTGTTTCGGCTAAGTTTATTTCATAAATAATTACTAAATTTAAAAACAAAAACTTAATCATAAATTACAAATGCAGAAAAAAAATTGTTAAACTTTAAATTTAAAGAAATATGATAATTGGAAAAGTTCAATTTACAGCACTTTTTGAAAGTAAAAACTAAAGTGTAAAACAAACTTTAAATACTACAGCAATGTACTTTTATTTCACCTTTTATTTTTAATGAAAAAATAATATACTTACACCTTAAAGGGTAATTTTGGATCAGAAGTTAGAGTGATTTTGAAAGTTACTTTAGACCTGAAATAAATTTTAAATCAATAAACAAACAAAAATATATCTCAGTAATACTGCAAAAAAATTTTTTTTTTAACTTTCATGAAGTTATTGTACATTTTTAAAATTTATTTTAAACAAAGATTTGGATTAAGAAATCCCAATTTACCCTTAAAATTAGAAAATTGAACAGATAACCAAAGAACAATAAGAGTTCATTTACTTTAAGAAATATCAATATACATGCACATTTTTCCATAAAGTACTAATTTCAAGGATAAGATCTTAAATTATCATTTGAAACTATATTTTTAATCATTAAAGTGATTAGAAACATCTTTTTAAAATACATTTCTAATAAGAAAAATTATTTGTAAAATTCATACTTCACTAATCATTACATTCATTTATTTTATTAAATTTATACATGAAATAACTTGATGAAGATTAGGTCTCATAATATATTGTCGGTTAAAGATAAGTCACTATTAATAATATATCCAGTTTTTCATTGTAAATCAAAATGTCCCTTTTGTTCAAATAAAATTTAAACTGGACGAAATACAAGATAATTTTTGTCAGTAATACATTGAAACTATATAAGCCTGGCCCTTATAGGGAAATCCACATTCCGGATGACTCATATCAAACGTCACTTTCTTTTATGTATAGTTTTATACAAACAGATAAAATCATACATAATTAAAGCATTAAAACATTCACACTGCAATGAATAAAACTTGTAGACATATTATTTTCCTAATTATTATTATTATACACTGCTGGACAATTGCTAAGGACGGATAAAACTATCATCCATAGCAACCACAAAATGAAAGGAAGCAAAATGTGGAAAATTAGAATAAGTGCGGGATATTAGTAAGAAGAAGTATGAGTATGCAAATTTTTTTCCACGTCTGTTCATCACGTGATAGCGTTCATAAGAGCTTTAAAGGTTTTGACGCGTGTGGACAGTTGTTGTTTCAAGTCAAAGTTTTACAGGAAAGATTTAATAGACGAACTTAAAATTTTTGGCATGTCTTCCCGACATCACATAGATGATTTTATGCGTGGCCGAATTATTGGAAAGATCGAAGAAGGGCGAAAAATAACAGATGTTGCCAGGGAGTTCGACATCGCTCACAGCGTTGTTTCACGGCTGTGGAAGTCATTTAAAACTACTGGAATGTGTAGTAGACGGCATGGGAGAGGTCGTGTTAGAAGTACGACGCCTGCAGAAGACAGATATATCGTCCTATCAGCAAAAAGGAACAGGCGCACCACAGCTCAGCAGGTGGCAAATCAGTTTCTTGCTGCCTCAGGAAAGCAGATCTCCCGAAAAACTGTTGCCAGACGTTTGAGGGGAGGACTATACGCACGCAGACCTATTGTGTGTGTCCCATTGACCACACAGCACCGTACTGCCCGTCTGCAATGGTGTCGTGAGCATCACAATTGGACTGAACAAGACTGGGCATGCGTACTTTTCTCAGATAAGAGTAGGTTCAGTCTGTCATCGGATTGTAGACGTCAACTGATCTGGCGCGAGAGTGGTACTGCTTATCGTCCAGAAAATATCCAGGAAAAGGACTGATATCCGACATGCAGTATCATGGTAAGGGCCGGAATCATGATTAATGGCCGCACGCGCCTACATGTGGTTGCAAATGGGACTATGACGGGCCAACAATACATTGATGAAGTTCTACTTCCTCATGTTCGTCTTTTCTGTGGTGCTGTCGGTGATAAATTTGTTTTTATGGACGACAACGCGACATGTCATCGAACACTCGCTGTTCAGAATTGTCTAGACAGCGAGGGTATTTAACGTCTCGTATGGCCAGCGCGTTCTCCAGATCTAAACCCCATTGAAAATGTGTGGGATGCTTTGGGGAGGCAAGTTGCTGGTCGAAACTATCCTCCGACAAACAATAACACCCTCATACGTGCACTCACAGAGGAATGGGATAAATTGCCTCAACAGCTGCTGGATAATTTTGTGGAAAGTATGGTACGACGTGTGGAATGTTGCATCACACTCCACGGTGGACATATCCCGTACTAATACCTTTCTTTAAGGTGCCTGCTGACTTTTAGATGCATTGTTTCATTTCTCCTTACGCAGATCAAATGAACATTTTTTTTCTTTCAGATGTTTCACAGCTTTTGTACTTTCCAGAACAATAAATATTCTTTATTCTAATGTCTGAACAGTGTGGCAACTATATTTTATCCTACTAGGCCTCATGTCTCGCTTAATGTTATGCTACATAGCAATTTGTGATCCGTCCTTAGCAAATGTCCAGCAGTGTAATTATTTTGAAACAAAAGTCTGACTATTTTTCAATATTATTAGGAATTAGTTAAGATGTTTATAAATTTCTTGGAAAAAAATAAACGTACCTAAAAAAATAATTCTTACCAAATTATTTTATCAACAAATACATGGCAATTAGTTCAAACATGATTTTAATACGGCTAAACAACAGTATTTAATAATTAAATTCAATAATTGAAAAATGTTCCCTTTGTTGATTGTTCTTAAACTGAATTTTAACTAAATCTAATGAGTAACTATAAGAAAACATGGGAGAAAAATTAAAAATAAAATAAATACATTTAAGAATTAAAATGTTCCTAACTTTTCTTGGTACTTACGTATTATCATAACATATTGGTGACATTATTTGAAATGAAGCAAATGGTTGCCAATTCAGTGCATATGACACATATGAAATTGAGGTTGCCAACTTGATGAGTTTGAATGTTGGCTATTGTTACGATACTACTTAAGTACCTTTTTCTTTCTAGATAAAGAGTGATCCTTCGTTCAAGTAGTAAAAATTATAAATTAATATTGTTTGTCTTAGTCCAACTGCTTAACAGAGAGATGGGTTTTCTATTTAATATATTGTGGCACATGTTTAGACAATGAAAACAGATTAACCTTCAGTTTAACTGAGTTCAAATAAGTAAAAGTTTTGTTTAAGCATATTTTACTACAAAATGATAGAAATAAAGCATTTCTTACATAATCAACACTTATCAAAACAATGCCTGGGCCAGAAGAATCTGAAAACAAAAATATATACATTTTTTTTTTATTTATTCAAAGTGGTGCAAATATTATGCTCAAAATATTTAAAATTCGAAGCAATAAATATTGAATTTTTATTACAGTTTATTCAAGTATATAAAAAAAATCAAATAATCATTCAATATTATCAGGTCGATAAAATTCCTAACAACTGATTCTGTTAACTAAAATAATGCAACACATTTGTCACAAAATATTTATGAACAGTGAAAATTGCTTAACACGAAACTAAAGGGACCGAAATATTTTTTTGTGTTAAAGGATATTGCAAAAAAAAACATATCAACAAAATTAAATTTATTAGTTTATTTTATTTATCTAAATATGCATATATTTAATAAAAATCAATGAACCAAAAACATTTACAAGAACTTAACAAAATTTAATGCAAAAGTTTCAAGTTTTTAGAAAAATAAAACACTTATTGAGTTTTTGGAAAATAATCTGATATTTTCTTTCATCCATTTTGATATTCATTTTAACAATGAAACGTGCATCTAAATAACTGCACACACTTTTCATGAGGTTCCTCATTTCAGATGATGTGGGAACAGGAGCTTCATTATTCATTTAATTTTCATCATCAGAATTTGCATCAATGATACTTTTTGAGCTTTGAATAAACTCCAATATTGATGTCTTTGTCTACCATAATTAGAGCTGTACACACATCTACTTCAACAAACTCTTCCAATAATATAGTCGGACAGTCCAATCTGGCTGGTATTTTCCATATTTGGTTCATTTCAGAATATTTTTATTAAATTCCCAGAAATTTTTTGGAGTAAAGCGATTTTTGTTCCCCATTAAGAGAAAAAAATGCATGAAAATACACAATAGTTCGTCGGGACCATTGCATTATTTTGTGTTAACAAATATTTCTTAAGCATTTTCATGTTATACATATTTCACTATAAATAAAATTTGATGTTTATATTTTTAATAATGGCAGAGTAAGATTCTATTAACCGACCATAATGTGGTAGGATGATGAAGTTAAGGAAGTGACAAAAACACAAAACAAGTACCTGATGATAATTTTTTCAATTGAATGAACAAAGGGTAGTTAAATGCCTATATGGTCACACCTTCATATTATGAACCACTATATTGTAAATTTTTCTATTAACGAACTTTTTCTGTTAAGATTCAATTTTTTTCCCTATTTTTGAAGTATTTCTGGACATTTCAAGTTATTCTCTCTTTTAACACATCACAATGGGGATCATAAATCTTGAACTGGTTTTATTAGGTGCCTAACTCGCCGAGAACAATAGAATTCTGGGCGTTTTATTGAAGTGCAACTTTTAACCCCATCATCCAGTTCATGGGAAACACCTTGGATAGCCCCTTTCACCTTCAGTGGAATTATTCCATGAACTAGTCTCCATTCATTTGTAGTGTTGATCAGTTGTACTGGTAACTTTGTTTCTTGTTGCTCGAATGTGTCAAAACGTAATTCCTAAAGAAGTGGATAAAAGTGCCAGGAAGCTTTCCTAGCAGTTTTTCTTTTTTGATAGGAAAGATACATAAATTAATTTACAAAAAGGAGTGAATAATTACTTTTTAAAAATATAGTGTTTATGAATTTAAAATTTATTCTATGTGATTTATAAAGAAAATTAAAAGATGAACCTCTGTATATTGAACTTTTTTTCAGGATTTAGTGACTTCGTTATACAGAGGTCCGACTGTATTTTAACTTGTGTTCATTTTTAACTCAAAATGCAGTTAAAAAATTTTTTTAAAAAGTATACAAGCACTTGAAAAATTTAAATCTTAGAACATTTTTATTCTTTAATATCAGAACAGCAAATATTAAAAAAAAATGATAAAAATTCCATTTGTTTTTCATTATGATACCAGAGCATAATAATGCAGTAAAAGGACAAAAAAAAATTCAATTTTTTCATCATCCAAGAATATTTAAATAGTTTTGTGATTCGAAAATTTGTTAAATATCTTAATGAATTGCTATTTGGTGAACAATTTTATATATAATTAAAGCTGAATATGGATATTTTGGATACATACTACAATGCAAGAAATATAATTAATACACAAACTTGACTTTATCTTATGTCTAACTGGGAGATATAAATTAAAATCATCAGTGATAATAACCTAAATAAATGTAATACAGTTGATCAATAAAAATCATATTAATGCTGAAATATTTCATCAGGGAGAAAGAAAAAAAAATATTTTGAATACTTGATTGTAAAAAAGGAATAATATCAGCAAAAACATTTTTATACATAGTCGATGAACATGTTCTTAGAAAAAAAAAACGACTTATTTTTAATCAATTAAATTTAGTAAATATAAGAAAGACCAAAATAAAATGTTTCACTAATTTCTTTATAACATATTGAATGGGTTTAACCCAAAAAAAATATTAATTTAAAGTAAAAATTTGGTAAATTGTTATACAAATTAATCACATTTTTAAACTAAGAAATTAACCACATAACAGTTAACTGGATAAAATGTATAACATGTGGTAGACATCTGTTAGCAAACTAAAACCTGCATCTTAAAACAAATAGAGTTTGTATTTAAGGAACAAATTTCAGGCCATTAATTAAGCAAGAAAAAATTTCACAGCTGATTAATTATAACAAAAATGAGATAATGTCTGTATAGTTTACAATATTTAACTACTGATATTACAGAAGAGAAAATTTAAAAGACTTATATGTCAGATAAGGCAGGAAAAGGGTGGAAAAGGTAACACTATACATGTAATTTATTTCAGACTGATTATTTAAAATTACTTTGAAAATGAACTTTTTTTCTGGTAAAAATCATTTTACATTACTTATGATATATAAAATTATACATAAACATTCGCTTAACTTACATCACACACACTCCACGCTGTAACTTTCAATTCCGAAACGAAAAGACTTGTTGCCAGATATATTCAAAATTAGGTCATTTCAGTTTCGGTTTTTATTTTGTGTCAGGGATATATGTATTTCATTAAATATTTATGTAGTGCAGCAGGAAATTTCTAATGAAAAGCACACGGAAAATTTTTGTTGTTCTTGAATGACTATCGAAATCCCAAATCCCATCTATGATGTTTGAAGATTCACGTAACTAAGATGGGAATATTTCATTTGGGCCAAATTTAAAGACCAAGAGAAAAAAGACGTTAAGAGAAAAAGTACTTCATTTAGAGATTGACATTTAAAAGGATTAAAGATTTCTCTCTACCAAATGATTGAATGAAAATAGTTCATAAAAAAGATTTTCTTAGAGAACTTTCAATGATAAAACTTTGGGTCCAATATTATAAAATAGTGCAGTCTGCAACTTATTGCTCTTTCACTTGGTGTATAATGTTTTTGCACTAACTATGCAATATAGCTTGAAGCTTATTCAAAAGAATTTTAACGATTGACACTATGCTAATAAATTTTCTAGGGTTTTCAAATTGTTTATCAAAAAGAGAACTTCAGCATACCATTCTCCCATCACGATAGCAAATAAAAAAAAGGTAGTTTTTACTAATTAATTTTATGTAGAAATGATTTAAAGTTTCTTAAAAAAATATCTTATGAATTGTTAGTTTTTTAAACAGAAGCTTCAGTATGTATTTTAGTCTACAATCGTGACGTGTTATTTTCATTTTATGCACAGTCCAAGTGCTTATTTAAAGGAAGTCGAACAAATTTTCCCAATGAGGAGAGAGAAAAGCAAAAAGAAAAAAAAAAAAAAGGATGGATTCTGTAGGGTTATAAAGCTTAGCCATTCTCAACCTAAGATTGGTGCCTCATAAAAATACAATGCCAAACGTTTGATTTCCTCCTTGAAGATATTTTGATATCAGATAAAAGAAAAAAATTTAGAATTGTGTATTACTCTAAAGATGTAAATTATATGCTTAAAACACCTAGTGAATTAAACACGTATACACAAGAATGAAAGATTGACTGAAAAACCAATTCGAAAAATTTCCAAGTGGTGAGGTAGAGCTAACATATGTTTTTTTTTTATTTGAATGAATTTTACTAAGGCAAGAAATGAAGATAAAACGCCAAATCAGACAGCTCACAAATTGCTTTTGTTACATAGCTACCAATGAAAAGCAAGCTAAAGAGAGTAATTTGACATTTCGCCCTCTCTTTAACATTACGTGTACTCTCTAATGAGAACGAAGAATTGTAAATAAATATTATTCTATTATTGTTACATACCGATTTACTTTGTTCCATGTGAATTTATTTGTTATTTATTTTAGACGTTTTGCGTTAACTCATAGTTTTTTTTAATTTAATCATTGGTTTTAGCAACCTGTTGAGATCCTAGAAATCTTGCAATAAGAAATATAATTGATGGTAATCTAGAGAAGAATATGCATGTTTGGAAGCCATAAATGATTCTGATTTAATTGAAGGTAAAAGTGGAATTTTCTCAAAATCAAGCTAAATATGTGTTTCACTTATGTGTAGTTTTTCATAATTATTCTTCTAGCCGGTATAAAATTGTGGGCGTGGTATTTAGGAAGTATTTTTCCAAAAATGTTTGCCTTTCGTTTCGCCTACCTTAATTTTGAATTGCATGTTGTTAAAAAGTTTAGAACTTAACTTTGATTAAATTCATATAAAAAATTCACATTTAAAAGTATGAAATGAAAAGCAATGTTTCAAAGATTTCTTTATGAATGCTCTTTTGGTAACTTAATTTTTAAAAATTGGAAATGTATATGTGTTCCTTTACTATAAAGACTTTTTGATCTGAAATTTTTTCTTTTGTTTGCCACTTTTTTGTTTTGAGTTCTTCAAAAATGATATTTTACAGTGTATGAATCTTGTGTTTGTTGAAGAATTAGAGCATACAATCATTTTCTTATTAAAATATGTTATATATATTGATGTAGTTGTGTAAATGTTTCAGTACTTATGTATTATCGCAACCTATTGGCAACATTGTATAAAACAAAGCACATGAAGGCTAATTTAACGCATATGACACATAGGAAATAGGGGTTGCCAATCTGGTGAGTTATTAATAGAATTTGCGAGTTTGCAATAAAATACGTAAGTACCAATGTTTCATATTGCATGAAAGGCTGGATGTGATTGTCCCAGAGTTAAGATAATTTTGTTCAGAATCTGAGAATTTAGTCTAATCTGTTCTTGATCCATTTTTATATAATAACATCTAGAATGTTCTTTAAAAATGTAAAGTACTTCCTGTAGTAGAAACTCTAATTTATTGGCTTAATTCTCTAAAATAAAAATAAAGTGGTGTAAGTTTTCAGTTGTGATGGGCACATTAGATTCTGTTATGAGTTTCATGAATGTATACAACAATTATTTCCAAATAATTTTTAATTTTCAAAATAAAAAAATCCTTTTAATGAAAGAAATATTAGTACTTGCATATTATCGCAGCAATTGCCAACTCGATTAATAACTCGCCAAGTTGGCAACCCTGATTTCCTATGTGTTGCATATGCTGAATTGGCAACCAGATGTTTTGTTTCATATGCCACCAATAGGTTGTGTTAACATGTAAGTACCAAATTATCATATGAATATTTAATTAATAGGTCTGTGAATTATTTTATGAGATCTTACATAGTGCAATATGATCAAAGGTAGAGAAAAGTGAATTTTAGATAATTTAGAACAACTTTAGATAATTTCTGTTTGCACAGTTAAGCAATCTGAAGCTTGTTGAATGACTGATACTGCTATGGGAAAAAAATTAAATATAGTGTTCTCTATATGTAAAATATCCGCAACAGATGTTATGTAATAGCTTTTTAAAAAAAATATCTATTGATATTGAAGACTGGTGAAAGATTATCTTAGAAACTATACATATTAAGATAAATTGCACTTAGAATACGGATGAGATGCTTTAAGTTTTAAGAATGACTTAATGGCCTTCCTAGTGGTATTCAATCTATGTATTGTAAAACTGTAAAAAAAGTATTTGTAATTTCTTCATTCAGTGTTTTAAATCTTATTGTTTTGTTGTATTTCTTTTAATGTATTGGAGTGTAAAATTTATTCTATTTCCCAAAAGTAACAGTATTGTAATTTCAAAATTTATTATTAAGGTTCATAGCTTTTGTAGCTGTTGCCCACTTCCCTTTTCCTTTTTTTATTTACTGCCAAAAAGTTAAGGATATTCAACATTTATGTAAAATTTTTCATTTACATTAGATGAAGACAACACACTGCAGGATATCTTTTAATTGCTTGCAACCCTTGAAAATTTACTAAGTTGTCAGCTTAGTAAATTAACAAATTATTTTTGCTAAATTTTTGTTTTACTCATCAGTAATTATTATTAATATGAAATTGACAATAAAAATAAAGATCTGTACAGCCACTTTGGAAAATAACTGTATAGATTTTGGTCAAGTAATGCATGCTTTCAGTTCTGTGTTGTATTCATATTTCCATATATAGAACTCTTTTTTTTTTCTTTCTCACTTCAGTAAGTTCCAATGTCTAATTATAACATAATATTACTTAGGGAAAAACTAACTTAGGGGAGAAATACAGATCATATAAATGAGGATTAAATATTAAAGCATAGAATTGTACAAGTATTCAAACTCATGAGTAATATAAACTTTTTAGCCTGATTATTATCACATGATTATTTGAAAATGTTCCCAAAACATGCAAATGTGAAAAAATACAATGATGAAATAGAAGGCGTTGGCATCTAAAAAACTGACATAAACCAATTTATATGTTACATTTATCTTGCTCATTAGTTGGAAATTTTATTGTGAATTTATATTTCAAAATTTTTAAATCATGTTTTTATATCTTGAAATAGGATCTTAGGATTTCTCAAAGTAAATTGAATAGTAATATTATAGAAAATAAAATGTTACATTTTTTCTTTGTTTAATTTCATCATAAGTATTATTTTTATTAATGGCATATTAAAATTCTGTATTAATTCATTGGACATAATAACTAAACTAATTTCATAACTAATTGTGTTTTATGTTCATGTGTAGTTAACAAATAGTATTAGCCCAGTTGCTTTCAAACAGAGTAGTTTTAATTGTATATTATCTTGCTAGAGCAAAATGGTTTCTTATGAGAAACTCCTACTACCACATTTGCTTTGATTCTAGATGACAGACAGATTGAGTGTACAATCTGGATCTTTTACTTTTCTGAACTGAATTTCTTTATATTAAATTATAAATTATGATCTTCAATCAAAATGTACAACTTTGTGTTAATTTCATCATGTAGGAAAAATAATGGAAGCTGCCCATGGAAAGCAGCAGAATATCGCTTTAAAGAAGGTTTTACCTGTAACCCCTGCTGTTGGAGATCTGTCTACATCTTCAATCGGCCATATCGACAGAAACACAAATTCGAAACAGACTCAAGCTTATAGTGCATTTTTCTTAGAATACTCTTTGATTTCTGAATAGTAAGTTTTAAAATTCATCTGATGATAGATTCTCACAAAGATTGAATTTGTTTTCACTCCAGAAATTTACCTTATTATTTGAAATAAAATATACCATATTTACTCGATTCTAAGCCATACCCCTAATTCTCAACAAGTATTTTGAGAAAAAGGAAAAATAGTGTCAAGTGGTTTATGGATATCAAATTTTACAAAAATAAATGTAAAATGTGAACTAATAAGAAGTGTATTATTAGTTATTTTACCTGTATTATAAACTTTAAACACATACATGAATTTGTAATTGCTCTAATTGCCCTATCCGGTGAGCCCCCAAAAAATGGGAAAATGACTGCAACCTAAGGATGATAAATGCTTTATTTAGCAGGATGAAGGATGAAATATCTAAAATATATTAAACAGAAAAGGAGAACGTCTTTCTCCTACGTCTAGAGCTTTGCATCATTTCCCGTGTGTCCTTTTGTCGGACACTCCTGGCGGGGTGTGATGTCAGTGTGGACTGCTCCACCCTAAGTAATAGAGGGAGGGATTGTGACATTGCACATATCCAATCCTGCATACATGAATTTGTAATTGCTCTTATTGTCCCCTGAGGTTTTTTCCCTTTAAATCTAAGCAGTGTCCGATTTTCAGTAGCATTTACATTGGGATTAAAAGTGTGGCTTAGATGCAAGTAAATAGAGTTATTTAAATGGTTAATGAATATTTTATGCAAACGCACAGCACAATATATGTATTATCCTGATTTTCATATGAAAGTTCATTAAATAAATCTCTTATGTCATTAAAATCTAGGATAATCAAATTAAAGATTTCATATAACATTTAATCTTTAACTTAATACATTAAAAAATCCTAAAGATGTACTGTATTTGAAGAAATGTGTAAATCAATTTTATTCTTAACTATAGAAAAAAAAAATTTTTTTCAGAAATTTTAATTGTATTTTATTTTTTTATCATAAATATCCAACCAAAATATAATTCACTTTTCATCTGCATTCAAGAACTCATGTCAGAGTAGTGCTTCAGGGAATTAGTAATCTAAATCTAATTATTATCAATTTATAATTTTTAAGTAATGTTTTACATAAAGATTCTAATAAGTTACATTTGGGAAAAATATTGTGTTGAAGTCAATTAAGAACACAGATTATTTATATTTAATCTTTTTATTTTTACAGCCTTTTACTTCAGAAGCAGTTTTTATCTGGAGTATATGTTATTCCATCAGCAGGATCTCCATTAAGTAAGTATTTTTTCCCTCTCTTTTTAATGTAACTTAATTTTTTTTTTTAAAAAGTTAATTTTCAGATTTTTTTAAAAAGCATTTCTATATGAGTTTGCAATAAAAAAGATTTTCTTTTCTTTAGAATGGTTTGGTGTTATTTTTATTCGCCAAGGATTATATCAAGGTGGTGTTTTTAGATTTACTCTCTATGTACCTGATAATTACCCAGATTGTGAATGTCCGGTAAGAATATTTCAATTTTAATAAAAAATTTTTATTCTAAGTACTGGAAAATTAAGTTGTTAAAAATATATTGTAATTATTTTTGAATTTGAATTTTAAAAAATAAAAGCCTTTTTTCTTTTAAAATTGATTGTTTCCTTGATAAAAATTAGAATTTGTTTGAAAAAGAAATTGGCAACAGAATTGTAGGTGTGTTAAAAAGTACTGATTCTTATTTTTTTCTTGTACAATGGAATGAGACAAATTATATATCCTTGTTTGAGGATGAGTTAGAAACATTGATGCTTTTACACAAATTTTTTTCCAACCGCAGATAGTGTCATTTGGTCTCAGATGACTTCTGAATGTGGAATTTTGTTAATGCTGGTTAGATTTGGACTTTTTTTTTTGTCATGGGATGGAATAACTTGAAAGGTGATATTTCATTAAATTTTATTTAAAAATGTGCTCAATTCATGATGGTCACATGATAAATAAAAATACATGTTCTCCATTGAATTCAAAATAGACGTTAAACTAATTATACTTGTTGTTCTACTTGTAAAATGTGAAATTTTACAATTGGGTAAAGATCTTCAAATGTCAGGAAAAAACAAATTTCTTCAAAAAAGATTTTAAAATTTAAAAAAAAATCTTATTTTTTATGCTTGTACTTTTAAATGAAATGCATTTGCTTTATTATTGTTTACAAATATGTACCTTTTAAAAAAAAGTTTCCTCAGACTGCAAAAGTTGGCTACAACGAAGTGCATGAACTGATTAGCTGGAAACATGATTGCTTTTATCATGTGATTATGATGTCACAGGAGTTTTTGAGCTGATTGGCTATAAACTCGTGGTAGTCATTATTATAAACAATGACAATTAAATTATGGTTGCAGATGCTGTTTTCTTCACTCAAATGATCCAAGGGATCCCCAGATGAGTGATATGTTCATAAAATATAATATCTTTTAAAATACAAATACTCAGCTTGATTTTATATCACAGCTCTCTTTATTAATGGTAAAGAACAATCCAAAAAAAGAACACTAAACAAAATGCACAATGTTTCCATACAGCACAAACTAAATTAAAACAAAACAATAATTTCTTGGATATAGTTGGACGGTTTGAAAATAATTTACAGCATGTTACGTACTCCCACCTTGCAAAGTGAAACTGAACTTTGCAACCTAAAATAAATTAAACTTTAACCATGCAATACATTGTATAGATATATATGACACTTAAGTTCTCCTAAAATTTAAAAGAAGTTCACAAGTCCAATTTGCGAGGAATTTTTATGGTCCTTCCCAATCTGGTTTTGGTAGGGGATTTCTCCTCAAAATTATCAGTACTTTCAACAGGAGAATCAGGAACATAATCAGTTGGTGAATCCGAAACATGGTCAGTGGATGATTCAGGAGTTTTCTCAACAGGTAGGCTGTCTTTTCCTGAGGCCTTTAAAGCACCAATATCAGTTTTAGCTGATACTTCCAATGGATATAGCCTTTGGAAGGGACGAATCCTCTCACCATGCGAGTTTCTAATTCTAGCTACTCTGGGAACTCCATCCTTGCCAGGATAAACCTCCAAGACAACACCAAGAGGCCAGTCAATTTGTCGCACATTGTCATGCCCAATCAGCACAACATTGCCCACTTTTAAAGCATCATTTCTCCTTGTTCCTCTGTGGACCAGAAGAGCAAGATATTAATTTCTAAACCTTTGTCTCGGATCTTCACGCAACTGCTGCAAGTATTTGGTGCATTTTACTGATGAAGATTGATCTACTTGATCTAAATCAGGAGTTTAACAGTTGCTATTTCCGTGAATGAACATTGCTGGGGATAAAGGTATCAATTCATTTGGATCTTCGTGTATGTATGTCAAAGGCCTAGCATTGATTATTGACTTACAATAACATAAGATGGTCAGGAGTTCTTCATAATTTACAATAGATTTCCCTAACACTCGAGGTAGATGCTCTTTGAGCATTCTCACAATACGCTCCTACCATCCACCCCACCATGCTGCTGTGAGTGGAATAAATTTCCAAGTGATTTTCTAGGCAGTTGAGTACACCACAATTTTATCCCAATCTAATGTTCTCAGTGCATTATTTGTTCCTACAAATTTAGTACCATTGTCACTGTAAAGTACTGAAATCCTGCCTCTTCTCCCAATGAATCTTCTCAAGGCTTGAATGAAGGTATCAGTAGTGAGTGATTGAACTAGTCAAAATGCACTGCCCGGTAGACAGCACAGGTAAACAAAACAACCCAGGCCTTTGCTTTTGACTTAAGATAAAGAAGATCTGCATAGTCTACACCTGTTACTTCAAATATCTTTGTCTGAGTAACTCTATCTCTAGGCAGTGGAGCAAAGGGCACTTCAACATCCTTAGCTTTATAATGTTTGCAAATCACACACTCAGAAAGAACTTGCTTTACTAATCTTTTGGCTCTAATTATCCAAAATTTCTCTCTAAGTTGTGCACGTAATATTGAAGAACCTGCATCCATTGCTTTTACATGCTCTTCTCAAATTAATTTCACTACAACATCATTGGCAGGAAAGAGAATTGGGAACTTGAAATCTTCCTTCTCATAACTGTCAGCCAACTTGGTTCTTATTCTCAGAAGCCCATCCTCATCTTTAAAGGCTTGCATCTTAGCAAGAAGTCTCTCATCTTGAAAGGCATTTGACTGCATGGACTTGAAAACCAAAACCTCTGCTTGTTTGAATTCTTCATAGCCTTAGCTTCCCTTCAACTTGGTTGCATTTGAAACGTTATGAATGAAACGTAGCATCCACGCTACTACTCTGTTTCTTACTATAGGTGGAAAAATAATCACTCTTAATATCTGTTGTTTGAGCATTCATCATAGAGGTTACGATAGCTCTTCTCTTTCTTTATTCACTTCAACCTTATTGACATCTACTTCCACATCACTAATAGGCCATTCTTGAGGCAAAAGATGCAACCAACTGGGACCTTCCCACCATTTCGAGCTGCAAAGCTGCTTTGCTGAATATCCTCTACTCAGACAGTCTGCAGGATTTAGAGATCCAGGAACATGTCTCCAGGCTTTGACAGGTGTCAGCTTCTGAATTTCTTGAACACAGTTGTAAACAAATACACCCCATGCTTCTTCTCTCTTCAACCAAGCTAATACTGTAGTAGAGTCTGTCCAGAAATAAACATTGTCTGTTGGAAACTCTTTCAAGACAGTTGTAGAAAGACCTGCAGATATAGCAGCACCAAGAAGTTCCAGTCTGGCAATTATTGTTTCTTTTTTTCCACATGGTGCAATCCTAGTTTTACTCTGTACCAATTGTATATGTACAGTGCTTCCAATATCAACTCGTAGGAAAACAACAGCAGAATAGGCAAGTTTGCTTGCATCACAGAAAAAATGTAACGAAATATGCTGAAATCCACTATCATAGTGGTATCACCACTATCACCTTGGTACTTGAACATGCTTTAAGTATTCCAGCTCCTTTAGCCATTTCAGAAAATCTTGACTTGTTTTTTTATCTACTTCTTGATCCCAACCAATTTGAGATTTCCACAAACTTTGGTAGTAGCAACACTGGACCAGTGATCCCCAAGGGGGTCAAAAGTTTGTGTGAAGCAGCAAGAATATTTCTTTTTGGGATTACCTCTTCCATTAGTTCTCTCAAATCTGGAATATTTAATGATAGGGATCACAATGTCTGTTCCAAATCATTCCCAGGACGTTTGTAGGACTTGCTATGGGATCAGATGGGTTAGAGTGCTCCCACCCTCTTAAGTCAAATTTTCGTTCAGCCATGATCTCAATGGCTACATGAATAAATCTATCTAGTTCTGACTGGGTTTGGACTCTTGCCAAACAACTGTCCACATAAAAGCTGCTCATCAATTTTTGTACAATACACTCAGGGTATTTCCCACGGTCTTGCTTCGCTTCTAACTTTTTCTCCAAGTGGTACTGGATTGTTGATTCAAGTAAAAATGTGCTGCTGGAGACACCAAACACCACTCGGCAGTGCCTATAATGTATAAGCTCTCTTTCTTCACTGTGCCACAAAAATCGCTAGAAATTTCGATCCTGCTGATAGAGACTTATTCGCAAGAGGGCTTTCCATATATCAGCCGAAACACCAAATCTATACAATCGAAATTTTGCTAACATGGAAGGGATCAATTCAATCAAGTTTAAATCCTTTTCCAAACAGTCATTGTGGCTGACCGTTCCCTCTTGTTTTGATGAAGCATTAAAAAAGGGCCTAATTTTGGTAGTACTGTCCGGCTTCCCCACATGTCGATGGAGCAGATAGTGAGAAACAGACTTCAATTCTTCTTTGGGAACTTCTTCAATTATGCCTTCTCGTTTCCATTCCTTAAAGACATCACCATATTCTTTAAACAAGTTTTCCTTCTTCAGCTTATGGGTTGTCACTTGTAACCCTTTAAATGCCAAATTTAAGTTGTCTGGCTGAGGTAAATGATTGTCAAGCCATGGTAGGGAGACAAAGAATCGCTCTTCTTCAACCTTGACAGTTCTTAAGAAGTGCTCCATTGAGGCTTTATGAAGCTCCTCTTTGGTTTTTTGTTTTGAAGGATCTTGTATCCCCAAGGAATCCAATCTCCACAACTGGGAGATATCCATCTATTTCACAAATAGGGAGGCCACCAGCATAGCATTGCATGAAGAAATCTCACTGTCAGGTACTTTACCTGACAGAGTCCATCCAAGTATTGTCTCGATGGCAACAAGCCCACAGGATAAAATTCTGCGCTGGCCAGTCATGAGAGCTTTCCGATTACATCTGATCCAAGAAGCACTTGTACAAATCGTGACTCTTCCCCTACATCTAATAACTGGATCTTCATTTCATTAAGTTCTGAAATCCAAGAACCTGGAGTGACTGATGGAATGTTGTCTGATCTAATGCCTTCCAGGTTGCATGTAACACTATTGTCTTGATTTCTTAATCTTATTCTATAACAAGTTTGTTCACACTTGTCAGATTTAATTCCTCCAAACAATGAATGCATCAGAATTTCCTTTCTGTGAGTGAGATATATACCATTTTTTTCAACTAAATTTTTTAATACATGACTTTTGCGACCCAGAGTCTAGAATTGCCATAACTGGGATTTCTTTGTTACCACACACCATTTTTAACTTCAAAGTTTGAAGAAACACCCTGGGACTAGAAGTGTTGTTGGCCATATTAACTTCAACTTTTGGACCCTTATTTTCACTCCTGTATGAATCTTGATTCTTAGCCTTTAGAGACTCACAAATAAGTGGGACATGCTTTTTACCACATATTACACATCTTAAATATGTCTTACAAGAACGAGCTGTATGCTTTGATGTTAAGCAAGCAAAACAACATTGCTTCTCTCTTAAAATATTATGCCTTTCAGCCAAACTTGAAAACAGTCTCGGCTCGAGTGCTTCTCAGTACAAAAACACATTCCTTCTTCACTTCCTTTGAAGCTGTAGTTAATAAATTGGCAGCTGTAGGTATATTTTCCTTTGGAAAATCCCTTATTTTCTTAAAAGATTGGCAATTTTCATCTACACCCAAGCCAAAACCAGCTATAGCCAAATTAATTCTTTCTTTTCCTTCTGTTTCTGCCTTGAGGAAAGTCATTAAATTGGTTGAACATTCTTTAGCATCTGTTGAGGCTGCTGAAGTAGCACTTCTATTCTATGCTTTCAAATCTCGCTTTTAAGCTTTCAACTGCTTTGGCATAATTGGCTGCTGTTGCCGGGAAGCTCTCTACTACTTCTCGGGCTTGCATGCCATTTACAGTAGCTTGAACAAGATACTGAAATTTGTTCTAGGGCGCGATTTCATCATCATCTTGGATATGTTGAAATTGACTCCAAAATTGTAGCCATTCTTTAATATCGCCACTAATATGTCTAAATTCCAATTTTGGCAGATTAAATTTCTTTTTAGCGCCAGATATAACAGTATTTTCTGACTCTCCAGAAACTGGCAATGTTGCCTTGATTCTCGCCAACTCCAGTTCATGTATTCTTATTTCTCCACTTTCTTCATATTCTAGCTGTTTTAATCTTTCAGCTTTTTCAAATTCTTCTTTTAGTTTTCGCTCGCTCAGGTTCGTTACTAAAATATTTGTCACAAAGTCTGGATCATCCAGATACTCTTTGCTTTTCAAAATATAATGTCTTTCAGTTCTGAAATTTTTACCTTATCTGGAAATATCTCTCCAGTTTCCTCTGCCACTAACAACAAGTCCTCTTTCAAAAAACCCTTAGCTGCTTTAAATATGTTTGCTTCCAAAAACAAAATCCTGTCGTGGTACGCCAGAAATATAAACAATGACAATTAAATTATGGTTGCGGACACCGTTTTCTTCACTCAAATAATCCAAGGGATCTCCAGATGAGTGATATGTTCATAAAATATAATATCTTTTAAAATACAAATACTCAGCTTGATTTTATATCACAGCTCTCTTTATTAACAGTAAAGAACAATCCAAAAAAAGAACACTAAACAAAATACACAATGTTTCCATACAGCACAAGCTAAATTAAAACAAAACAATTTCTTGGATATAGTTGGACAGTTTAAAAATATATAATTTATAGCACATTACAATTATCATGTGACTGACTCCACATGAATTTAGACTATTGGTGATACTCAAGCAAAACTATTTCAGAGATTGACTGGCCTTCAGAAATTAGGCTATGAGCATCTTGCATGCAGAGATCGGGTGTAACTGCTTCAAAGATATCTGCACTTAAAGAGGTAGCAAGCTGTGCTCTAGAAGGCCTTTATCAAATAGAAATACCAACATTACAAATTAAATGCAAAATTTATTTATGCACAATCATTATATGATAGACCACAGTCTTGTGATTGAGGGGATGGTAGGTATTAAACAGTATGTTCAATTTTGATCAAGGATTCAGGAATGTAGAGAGTGTCTACAAAATTTGTGTCAGAGCTTCTAATAATGAAGGAATCTTTGAAAATTACCCAGGAGGGGCTGAACATAACAAACAGTAACATCGTTTGTGATTCTCCCTAAAAACTGTGATCACTGTTGATGAGTCATAGGTTTATTCGTAGGACACAGAAACAAAGTGCAGTCCTCACTATAAAAACTTCCACTGTCTGAAAAAACAACAATCCCACAGCAGATTTACAGCAGTGTGAAGATCATGCTAACCATTTTCTTTGATTGTTGTGCATCAGAAGTATGCACTACACGGCACAATCATTATTGAGATGTACTACCTAGGTATACTTTATTGCCTTCATAAAGCTTTAAGATGCAAATAATCAGATGTTTAGGTGGGAAAAAGTTGACTGCATCATCAAGGTAATACACCTTGATCATGCTCATCTAATTTAGAGTTTCTTGGGTGGCCGCGGTAGCTAATTGGTCAAGGTAATAGACTCGTGGCAGGTGTGTCATGAGTTTGAGCCTAGAACCACTGAAGACCCACCTTGTATGGGGGTAATGCACATTAAATCTATCGAGGCTCGAATGTCCTCGTCACTCCACCTTAGTTCAAAATTACAAGATCCATCATCAAAAGCCCATGAATAGCTGAATAGTGCAATGCTAATATTTACACACTCACTCACTTGGAGTTTCTTGACCAAACACAACACTTCTATGGTTCTTATCTAAAAGCTCATCAATTTTAGGATTTCCATAAACTTTATAGAAAAAGTCATTTCACACACACATTTGTGTTATCAGAAATATAAATCAAATAGTACAATACTTTGTCATTTTAATGTATGCATTAACTTACAGCAGTATTAAATGTGTTTATCATATATTTTTTTTTTGAATGACCATGTATTCCTCTAAAATAATTTGAAGTTGTCTAAATTTTACAATATAAGAAAAGGAAAAGCACTTCTGGATCTATTCAAAGTATCAATATTATTGTACCTTAATGTTTTGGCTGAATTTTGATATTAATCTGTGACTGTTTGCTTTAAATTTTTAAAAACAACTTTTTATTGATAATTTAAAATTAAAGGAAAAGGATGTCAAAAATGTTATGTGAATTAATCTGAATAAAACCTAAAAGTTGTGTACATGAAAAATAAATACATATGCAATAATTTAGGTGATACATTCAATTTTAGGCTGTTTTAAAAATTCTTTGCGCTTTTTCTAAATTTCATATTGATAAATCCATGATTTACTTTGTTATTTTAATTTTGTAGAGAATCTGGGAATTTTAATTATTGAACTAATTGAATTTTATCCTCATTATATATAAGTTTTAATTTTATTAACTTATTTAATTATAATGTGAATATTTTTGTTATTGTTCTGTTACTCTGTCACTAATTCATTTGTTATTAACATTTTTTATACAACTTCTGATTAATACAAATTTTATAATTTAGATAATTTCACAACTTGGAAATGTTTATTTTTTTAATAAAGATTCGCCATTTTATTTGCTTGACATTATTTTTTATAGTATAATTAATATTTTTCTTACATAATATAATTTATATTTCAGATTTTAGTTTTTGATCCTCCAGTATTTAATCCTTTAATTAACATTGAAACTGGTGAACTAGATGTCAAAAGGGCTTTTCCAAAATGGAGGTAAAACATATATATATTAATTGAAATTACTATTTTTACAGATTAAGAAGAATACATGGTCCTTTTTAAGAATTGTGTTTTGAATTTAAATAGTTTTCTTACATTTTTTTTTTCTTTTTACTTTAAAGGAGAAACGTTAATCATTTATGGCAAGTTATTCAGTATGCAAAAAGGATATTTTTCAAAATTGAAACTGAATCACCTGTAAACTCTGAAGCAGCTGAACTGTAAGCTTCATTTTCAATAATTTTTAAACTACAATTATACCTCTTGCTAATTATTAAATATAATTATTAATTATGGCATTTATAGTGTTTATTAGGAAGTTTAGTTATTCTGATGTAAAAAATATATATGATATTAATGGTTTGCTCTTTTAATCATATTAACTTAACTCATTGGTGCAACAGCCCATGAGGGCCAAGGCCTACTGTGCCCAACTCAGTATACACAACCTTAGGTCCTGAGGTGCATGAGCAGATGTTCCAATCAGGTTATCACTCTGACACAAAACCCCCAGTGTTAAGTTCCCTAGCAAGCCTGGTACTCATTTATTCACCCACTGAAGGGATGAAAAGCTAAGCCAACCTTGCCGAGCCCTGGGTTTGAACCTCAGACCTGCAGTGGAGAAGCATGATGCACTACCACTCAGCCTCTGGGCTTCATAATCATATTGCTGAAGAGAAAATAAGATAATTAAAATTTGATAAGTCACAAATAAATTATGTAATGTATTTTATTTTTATAATTTGTTGTCAAGAAAATAGCTTTATTAAATAAAAAATTGGTGTTTTTTTAAAGGTTTTCTTTTAAGTCAATTTTGAATTGCATTGTATGAACAAAAAGTCATAAAATATAATGATTTTGTAAAAAATTCTAAATGGAAGTTTGTTGCAAAATAAATTTGATGTGAAATATATTTTATTTGCCCATTTCAAGATACATCATAATATTGATTTATCTTTAATGTTCTCTAAATTTTGAAGGAACTTATGTTATTTGCCTTTTTAATATTTTTTACATAACTCATAATCTTAATGTGATGTAAAAATTTGAAAAGAAGTCCCTTCATTTTGTATTACTCCCATAAACACACTTTCTCTCTAACATGATTCAAGAATTTTAATATGCAGTGTTTCTAATTATATAATATTAAAAAAATATCTTAATGTATCATAATTATGTTAATTGCATTTATTTCTCATTATTGAGCATATTTCTTTTGATTATAAAATGAAAATTATAGCTGTACTTTTGAAATATTTGAATATAACTGTGCATTTTAAACTATTTTTTTATGTTTCATATTACATTGATTCATACATTAGAGCATTTTTTCTTTTTGGAACCTCAACACCCATGTTATAGAATTATTACTTGCTAGCATTTAATTTAGAATGTTGTACACCATAAATTGTTTATTTTCCAAACTTATATATATATTTGATTTTATATTGTTAATGAGTAAAATGCAAATATTGTCTTTGACATTTAAAGAAGTTTCTTTATTGTTATAGATATGTGAAAGATTTGGAGTTATTTAAAGTAAAATCAGCTGAAAGTTTAAGTGCTTGCAATGATAAGCTATATGAAAAACCAAGCACTGATGATCCACATGCTCTTCATTTTACTCCTTGGGATCCTTCCATTCATGATGACTTCCGAAAAAAATTATTTTCTTATAAGGTTTTTAACATTTTTTAATTAATTAAAACTATTAAGTAAAATATTTAGATATTATTAAATAAGCTATTTTAACTGTTATTAAACATCTGACACGTTTGGAAAACTCATAACATAATCAGAAATGTAAAAATTTGGTGTAAAAATTCGTAAAACAATTTATTAATGTTGTTAATTTCACAGAATACATAATTATTTTATGAAATAACTGATTAAATCAGTTAAAACATATTTATATTCTGCAGTTCAATTAATCATTTTATAGAATATGAAACTTGCATAATTCATCCCACTTCTTAGCATATGCTACTATTTTGTGAAATACATACTAATTTAAATAAATTTCTAAATTCAAAAGGCTGGAAAGTTAGAACTACTGGTCAGAAATAGTACACTATTTTCAAGCTACTATGAATTGTTTTTTAATAATAACTTATGTTTTGTTTAAGAATATGAAAAATATTTCTTTTATTTACTCATAATATTTTTGTAAGTAATAATTTGCTTAATATATATATATATATATATGAATTTTTTTTTATGTGTCAAACTCTCAGAACATCAACAAGAAGCACATTTGCCTTACACCTCTACTGAATTTATGATCTGTTCCAAATCATGGAGATGGAGAATGGGAGGGGGGAACACTTGTTTGGTAGACCTTTAACATGTGGATGTCTGTTTATTCCAGTTAGTTGACTGCTTCCATGTACAGGCTACTAAAGCCTCTAACAGTATTTTAATCTGTCAGATACTTAGAATATTTTCTCATGCTTCATATTTATATTAATATAATTTAAGTTTTGTATGTTAACGTACTGATTTTTTGAAACCTTAAGTTGACTTGAATAATATATTATTTTAATGGTGTCAAAAAAAAGTGAAAGAAAGCCTTTAATCTTTACATAGTAAGCATGGTGTGAAAGTGACTAGTTCTTTAATATTGTGTGAAAATTTTGTTTGAATGTTAATGTAAAGAGATCTTAAAATATCTGTGTTGATTACTTATGATGTCCTTGAAGTTCAAGGGGTTAAAATTTAATATTCATTGTGGCCTATGTAATACCTGTTTATTATTGATCTCATACTTTGACATTTATCTATGTGGCACAGTAGTTGAGATTGAATGCTGTTATAGAAAATCATGTTAAAATTATCCTGAATTTTGGCAAACCTTGTCAAGAAAAGAGGCGTGGAAGCTGTAATTAAACCTATTACATTTTCACATATGAAATCAAGATGTCTAATAACCTTATAGATTTTCAGTCATAACCCCTTGTAAAAACTATAAATTTTAGATTATCAAGAACATCTTACTAAACTTGTTGTTTTAATTCTTCTGAGAGCAGAAGTTGTTGCATAATTGCTTCATATACTTCTGTTTGAAGCTCCTTTCATTTTGAAAAAAGTATTTTCACATAAGTTTAATGATATTTAAAAGTAACTTGGTAAGAGCTTAAAATTGTGCATGGCAAATCAAAATATTTACTAAATATCTTTGAGACAGTGAATCATAATGTAGAAAACATATTGACAATAAATGAAATGTGAATAATAGACAACCAGTACATTACCAGGACTAATGGGCTAAGTTCATGAAAATAGAGAATTTCACTCAAGTGTTAAAAATTCTCTTAAGACTATGTTTAGTTGAACAACTAGAATTGCACTGTCAATAACTCATATCCCAAAAGAAACATTTATTTCACTGGATAATAGAAATCAATTACAGAATACTTAACTGCACACAGTGTGTATTTCATCTGGACAGGTAATGAGGAGCTAGGCATGCTAAATCATGCCAATAGTTAAATATGAGGGAATATTATAAAGTTTCAAATTTATACTAAAAATAACACATTAAAATTTAGTTTTTATTTAGTCTAAATATTTCCTTTGCATAATAACTATCCAGAGTTATATCCAGCATATTTTGACCTTTCAAAGAGTATTGTAGAATTCAGCACAGATTACACATTAAAAACCATTTCTCCACTTCTTGACTTAAGTCTTTAGTATTATCAAACCTCTGACTTCTTAATGGTTTTTTTTTAATTCTGGGAATAAGAAAAAGTTACTTGGTGTGATAGGGGAAGAAAAGAGTGGATGTTGCAAAATTTCAAATCCACATCACTTAGATTTCCACTCTTTCAGATGAGGGAGCAGATGCATTGTTGACAGAAACCTTTGTTGATCATACTGTTCTGTTTCTTAACCAGCTCATTACTCAATTTGTTCAGCAGTGTGCAGTAATAGGAATTAGTAATAGTTTGACTGCACACATCCGGTATAGTGGTTAGTGACGCTGATTGTCGTACCATAGGGCCTAGGCTGGAATCCCAGAGAAGACATGGATGTTTGTAAACGTATAGTGCCTTTGCAGCATGGGGGTACTCGTAAGAAGCCGTCAAGACGCTTGTCCTCTTGTGGGGTTGTTGGAAGGAGAAGAAAGGTGGGAGGCCTCTGACTACCCCTAGGGCATTCTCCCTCAAAATTGGGGTGGAACCGAGCAAAATCGTACTGTAACCTGTATGGTGCTCAAACCTATGGGTAATGACAGGTGTACAACTAGCCCCTTACCATGATCAATTTTGTGGGCTGTGGTCTGATGTTACTGTCGATCAGGTGGCATAAGTAACAACAACAACAGTAATAGTTTGACCATTCTCCAAGTAGTCTGCTAAAATTGACAGTATGTCCTTACTTTCAGACTTCTGAAACTTAATCTTCTTGAAAGGGAGTCACTTTGCTTTCATTCCTTGCTCATTTTTTTAGTCCTTGAATCATATTGATAGACTCAAAAAACCAAAGAGACCTGATGACCAAACAAATTTATCTTCTCTTCTTCCAAGAGATTCAAATATCTCCCTATGCAACCATTATTCTGCCAACTCTGACATATTTTGATTTCATGAATAATTTTTCACAACAGATTAATTTCATTCATAGTCATTTGGATGACTTCTCTTCCATCTTATAGGATAAATTCCTCTAATTTCTTTACTATGGCAGCATTGTCTGTGAGTAATGGTCTTCCACTTTTTGGATTACTAAGAAGAGAGATGTGGTTAATTTAAACATTCCTTTTCTACTTTAACAGTGTCATATGACAGTCTATCATTTTAATCCAATCCAGCTATCATGGATTTGCAGGACACTGCAACTTTCAGATGAAGGATGTTATTCATACTAGGAACCTTTTTCTTTTCTCTTTAGCAGACTGTAATTTACATTGTGTATGTGAGGATCAATTAATGCAAGGAATAAATTTTATCTGGATATTTGGATTATTTTTGTAGTAATTCTACGATACTACCTATTTATAGTTTGTTCTCAAGAATGCAGCTTTTTGATCATGTTTTGTTCAAAGTGTAATGAGGCTTTCTTCATAAGTTTAGAAAACTGTGTTTTAGAAGACTAAGTTGTACATAATATGCAAGTTGTGTTTTAATAAACTGAATGTTGAGAGGGAAAGAAATCATCAAACAATGTTAGGTTAAAAATATTGATTTAAAATGCAATGTGTTGATGAATTATGTATTTGTTTTGAAGATAATCACTTCCAACTGTGTCTTTTTAGTAATCGCAATTGTAATAAATTTTATTGTGCCTCTTTATGAATGATCTATGATGTGTTAGTTAAAGCATTTGTTTTGTACTTTAACTCTCTGTAACAATTTAATTTATAGAGTAATTAGTTAGTACACTAACTGACTTGATCAGTTATTTTATGAAATAACTATATATTTTATGAAATAAATTATACACTTAAAAAGAAGCATTTATATTAAATTCATGTTATATGTGTGTATATCAATAAAATTTTTAATTTAAGCTTTAATTTCAAATTATTAAAAATTTGTTCAAAACTGAAAATTGCTCAGATGTGGAATTGCCACCATGTTTTAATGATGTATCTACAAATATCAGTGTATGAATTATTCTGTATAAATAAAGGTGAAAATTTGGTTTCTGATTTGCTGCTCAGCATTCAGTTAGCTCTTTCTAGTTTGTGCTTGTAGTTTACCTTTGAAATATCTTGACTTAGCCCTCCTCTTAAAATTTGTAATGTATAGTATTGTGCTGAATAATTTAACTTACCAAAATTCAGTTGAAATATTAAAATTTTGTATTAACATGCTCATAAGTGTTTTTTTTTTAATTCGAACAACAGTTAAAATTTTTTTTAAAATAGTTTGGACCAATGCAGATTTTGTATAAAGGTTGTACAATTGTGAAACTAAATATTAAAAGATATATAATCAAAAACTAGAAAACAGTAACTGTAGTAAACATGCTTTAAAATACATAAATTACATATTCTTAACCTTGATTAGAAAGATTGAGAAAACAAGATCAAAATAATAATCCAACTAATAAAGTTTGAAAATTATGATTTCAGACTGAATTTGATTTGTTCAATTAATTGTGTGAATGAAAGTTATAATTCTGTATAAAGTGTATAAATTATTGAATAAAATTTATTTTTTCCAGAAGGATGATCAAGACAATTCTAAAAACTCTCAAAATGGGCTTTCTTGGATGCAACCTGGGAGTTTGCAGATATTTACAAAAAATCTCTCATGATTTTAAGAAAATGTATGGGTGTATAAATTACATATTGTTTTTTAATGAAATATCAAGCTGTTAAGATTGATTACTTCGAACTCAGCTAAATTGTTTGTACATATATACATGTATCAAAGTGTTTTTGTAATGATTGTTTCTTTTAATAAAATTTGAAACCTCTCACTAGAAATAGGTGTTTTCTTTGATTTTGATATTCAGACGATATTGATTGACGATTTGATATTCATGCTTTTATTTAAATTAAATTAAATGCCTCATTTTGTCTTTGGTGTGGCTATTGTCGAAAAATGTTTTATAAGAGCTGTGTAGCTAAAGAGCAGTACTTTAATTAGACAAATGCTATTTAAATTTAAAACTCACTTCATGTTTAATTTCTCATTTTTAGATGTTAATTTTGTTACAAGATTCACTTTTTCAATGAATTTTTTTTTAACATCTGTGATTTTGTGGATCATTTACTCTATTACTGTTTTTTTAAAGCTTACAAGTATGTGATTTTGAAGTTATAATTTAACTATTAATTTTAATTTGAAAGCTTCTTCATAAAATAACATCTGTAACCCATTAACCCTTGTGTGGGCCTTGGGAAGATTACTTCCCATCTACATGATCTTACAAAATACACCTGTGGGAAGTGCAAAACCCATTATAAAATATTGGCCTTGCTGTTATAAGGATGCAAAAACTAATTCCCACTTCATTTTTGTGCTACTGCACATAATCCAGCAATTATGACGTCTGTAAACTGGACAAAAAAAAAAGATGGTACTAAAGAAGTACCTTGTCCAAAAGCTGGGGCTGTATATATGTTAACAATATCATGGGGCGGGTTGATTGCTTCGATCAAAGAAATGAAGAATACTAAATAAGAAGAATATCTGTAAAATGATGGTATCATAGCTTTTGTATTCTTATTGACCTTACCATCATAAATAGTCTCATTCTGTGGCAAGTGAACAAAAGAAACAGAAGCTGAGATTAGCTGCCATTCCTTCTAGTATTAGCTCATCAGCTAATAAACAGATATTCCTCAAGAAATAGGCAAGGGCGTCCTGCTAGCTTCCAAGCAAAGAGGTGTGTAGTTCCAGATGATGTGCAATTAATCAGTGTGGGAAACCTTATGCCAATGATGGTTTTCAACTATAGATGATACACAGGAAATGTTGCAGAAAGGGACAAGAAAAGAGGATGCGCTAGATGTGTGCAAAATGGGATGTTCCCTTGTGCCTTGCTACGTGCTTCTCATCTTTTCATGGCAAATAATCACCATTAAGTTTAATTTTCTTTATGACGGTGGATGGATCCTTAGGAAGCATTCTTCTCACCCTTAAAATTTAAATGCAAACATAAAATTCAGCAAAATAAAATATTTTTCATTAAATGCTTTTGTTTAATTGTTAATAAAACATAAAGAACTGTGAGAAGTTCAAAGGAGAAATAAATGACCCACAAAAGGGTTAATAAGTCACCTGAAAACATTGAATGCGTCAATGAATTTTGGGAGGATTTATTTTAGCTTAATTTCACTTAGCAAGACGGATATGGTTTTTCCGTGAATTCTGAAGTGTACTTGCATGATGTGCTAACTAAAGTTTTCGTATCATTACTGAAGTAGTAATGAAATTCCACACACACACAAAAAAAATAGTAATTTGATGTTCTTATATAGTATATGTCTACATCTTTATTTTACTTAAGGTGATTCATAATGGCCTTTATTAAAAGGATTATTAAAACTACTGTTTCACAAATTATATAGTCAATTTGTTTGAAAGTAGTGTGAAAATGTAAATTATATAATCAGTACAGTTTATATATTTTTTTTAAAAAAAAAAGGGGTTCTGACATTCAAAGTTAACATTTTTACTGTTAAATAATAAGCTTAATTAAAATAATTAGTACAGAATGGTAAACTCTGTCAACAGTTTTAACATCTTACAATAAGTTTTACATTAATTCCTCTCATTTGAAATATTCAGCTTATAAAAATAATTGAAACAAATTTAAAATTATTTATTACAATAATAAATGGTAGATGTTTAATACTGAATTATTACATGCTAGTTTTTAAGAAAAAAGTTTAAGGCATTTTCTTTTTGTTTTAAACATTAAGCTACAATATGGTATAAAAGATGATATTCTTTTTCATTGTTATTCACTTGAGCTAATCTTTATTTATGGTTAATCGTTTACATTTTCCCAATGATTCTTGGTAAGGTTTCTAAATGAGGTAATTTGTTTCTTTGAACAAAATTGTGCGAAATTTTTTGAGCTCGAAATGATTGTGATTAGGGCGTCCTCTAAAATCTCATTATCTGCCCATGAAAGTAGAATGTTTTCATTCCTAGAATTCCTACTTGTCATGTTTTCATGATGTTTTTTCACTAATTGTGCTTCACATCTTGATATATCAGAAGTCCAAAAGCAAGCAAAACAGAAATAAACTGAATATTTCTGATCCGAGCTTTTACTGAAATTTATATTTTAAAAATTGAATTATTGGTCACGTCTTCTTAGTTTCATCATAATTCCAAAAATTAAAAAAATTTGATCATTAGTTGATATAATTTTCTCAATGTAAATTTAGAAAGTAAGACTCAATTTGTTGCATTCATACCAAAATATCATTATCGTTCTCAATATCACGATTGGGTCCGATTTTTCATAAATTTTTTTTTTTATAATGATATATATATTCTCTTGATTTCCATGTTGATTTTTGATAATGGGATTTTGGACATTCATCGCTTATGATCTTTTTAAGTTATTCAAATAAGTTTAAAAATAAAAAATTGCTTGTTAAAATCAAAATAATGAAAAGTAAAATTTTAGTAAGATATAAAAATCCAATTTTTTATTCAAAAAAAAGGAAATAAGTTCCGGTGATGTTTCACCGTGTCAGATATGTTTAAATTGGTCGATGAAAAGGGATATTTTTTCGATCAAAATATGGTATATGGGAGAAGTGAGTGAATATTAACGTCGCACTGTTTAGCTACACGATTGCTTTGGGCGACGGACTACGTAATTTTCAATCATGGTCAAGTGATGTGGACGACACCTGAGCGGGCACTCCCTCTCCTAACTACCACACGAACAGGAGGATGTTTCAGCTCTCGACAGATTTAACGCGCATCGCTGCCCTATACGTCGGGTCTTTAGTGGTACTGGGCTCGATCTCATGACATGATTGTCATGATCCGATACCTTGACCACTGGGCTACCGCAGCCCGGTATATGGTGTGGGGGGGGAGACAGGCAAGATGAGCACTCACAGTTGAGTGAAACGGCAATTCGTAGCATACAAAAATCCCAAATCACTCATTCTTCTACTTGCACTAGGCTAAAGATATATTGTTGGTTTGAATGTTAAGTTCATTCTGTTTGCAAGTTCTACTATAATTCAAAAGCTCTTGGCTAAAGTACTAAACTAGTTTCAGGTCAGTTAAAAAAAACCTGTGAGAGAGAGTTTTATTTACATGGCACCAGAAAGCTGCGTGAAGGCTATTTGCGATGGACCTCGTAGTTTAGAACCATGTTCAAGCGACAAGAACAGCACCTAAGCTGACAACCCCTCTCCTAACTTCCACGAACGAGAGGACGTTTGAACCTCGACATATTTAACGTGCATCGGCCCGCTCTGCACGGCGGGTCTTTAGCGGTACTAGGCTCGAACCACGGCCACTAAAGGATCGAGTAAATGGAACCGCTCAGTTGTACTTTTAGTAGCAATATCTACCAGAGAATAAGTTGTCATTGGTCAGTGTGTTTGATTAAATAAATAATTGTTATTATGGAAGTCTGGTTCTGCTTTCATTCCTCCCCCACCCTTAGGAAGGCAAGACGGTAAATAGAAACTTCAGGTGTAGTCGCTTACAGCTCTCTACATGTAAGGGTCACAGGTAGAGGGGTATACCACATAGAGAGTATAGGTCATAGGAGCCCAGGGCCACAAAAAATCTTAAGATGTTTCTAGGCCTAGGTCCTAAAGAATTCTTAAGATGCCCCTGGGTATTAGTGTTAGTATTAGTGTAATAGGTCGTCCAGTCTGGGATACAGATTTTCTTTCAAGATTCGTGCGTAGAAGGATCTACAGCCAGGGTGACTCGCTCTCCGTGAAGTGTCACCATTTAAGGAAAAATTACATGCAACTGTGGTGTTTACAAGGGGAAGGTTTGAGAGAGAGAGAGAGTTCACTCCACATAGAAAACAAGTTTTTAATTTTCACTTAAGAGACTAGCCCTCCACGCTTACGTCTACGTGTTTTTTAAAATGTACTCTGTGCCTCTCCATGAGACAGGCCTGTGTACCAGCGATGTCGTAACTGTGGTTAATACATAAATTTTGACCCAATAAATATTAAAATGTATTTCGTGCTGCGACAGTTGATTTTTTTATTTCATTGAACTGTTATGGATGCTAATTACAAATAGAATCAAATATTGGCTGTGGAATAAATGGTGGTTTTTGATACTATTATTACTGTTATGTCCGTTTTATTACTGTTTGTGTCTGAGAAGAGCAGAGAGTGAATCAGAAATAATTAAATAGTAGTTAGCTTGGATGCTACATAGATAAAACAAAGACTTTTTCTCTACACTTTATTACTGTAATGAAGTTGGAAAGTCATTTAAGTTTTGTATAAATATCAAGGTTAACAAGAATTGTTTGGAAAAATTAAGATTGGGACTTGTAGGATATGTGCTTAACAATATGTGTTTGATAAATATTTTTTAACTTCTTTATAATATGGAACATTGAATATAGAGTTAGAGTCATACATCTCTTCTCGAAAGCTTTGGTAAAACAACAACGATCATAATTGTGTAACACAAATGTCTTCCAACTCTTTGATCCATGATCCGAATGATTTTGATCAAAGGTTTTGATAAACTTTGATATAATATGACATAAATAATGTAACAATACATATATATTCGAAGACGGAAAAAATCACGATCTTTTTAACAATCTTAATATATTTCTATAACAGGTACTATAATGTTTATAAACAGAGAATAATGCATAGGAGAACATGAGGTGTGTGTTCAGAAAACATCAATCTCTTGTTAAAAATTATTCATATAAAACTTTTCATACCGTAATATCCTTCAAAGCGATGCGGAGTCCGGATCCTTCAGTCCGGATATTCTTACAGATGATTCCGAAAACAAGTGTTTTGAATACTGTTCTGGTAGGCCGTCACGTTCATAATACATCCTCTCTGGATTTAAATCGAATCTCTTTCAGCGGCATTTTCAACTTCAGAAACCGCCGAAAATCTTATGGAGCTTACGAACAAATGAAATATTGTGTTTCTCAAGAATTTTTCCGCCTACGTGTTGGATTGTTTGCATTGTACAACATCACAAAGGTGACGGAGGACTTCCAAGTATTACTCAGTGATAATGAATGTGCATTATGGTGTGCAATGATGCACCATCCCACAGCAAATGAAGAAAGTACTCAACAAACCACATTGCTACGGACCTATTATGCTTTCGTTTTGGCCTCAAGGATGATAAATGTTTCCATTGTAAGGACTGCATCTTGCACAGTATCACAAAAGGTGACGAAAAACCTTTGTGAAGCCTTAAGGCGTGGGCTTATGATGCATCATCCCATGGGAAGCGAAGAAAACACTTAGTATGACCTTTGCATTGCTGCGGATCTGCCGCGCGGTTGTTGGTCTCGGAGTTGATAGGAAGAAATGCTCATTGAAAGGACGTTCACAAAGGTGACGAAGGACCTCCAGGTACTTCTTCATGGTAATGGGCATGCCTTATGGGGTGTACTCATGATGCACCATCCCAATGGAATCGAAGAATATACTCAGCATCACTTTTACATTTCTGTGGATCTGCCTTTATTTATTTATTTTTTGGTTACGGGGATGATGTTTCCGTAGTAAGGACTGCCTTTCAGTTTCTGAATTGCATCCATAAGCTCATCATTTATCACCAGTGATCCCGGTCTTTAGGAAGCTAAAGTCACTGCGTTCTGCAGCATATACTGTGGGATTTCCAAACAGGGTACCTTTTACTCTATCATAGGTAGCCTTAGCACGAATGCAGACACTCTTCATTCCTAAGTGTTTGGTAAAATTGAATGCTCAAACCTAACGCTTTTTCAAGCCACGTACATAAGTTTCTAGATTGTCACAAGACGATCTTGCATGGTCAAAATCAGCATTTTGTTTTTGGTGATATTGACTTTTTCACTTATTCAAGGTCGCCTTTGAAGTGATTGCACCCATCTTTACACGTGAGATGCCCATAGTAACATTCTCACGTCTTATGAATTGATTCTATATACTTAAGTATCACCACATTTTACGCAAAATTTAATACAATATCGCTGCACAAGTAGTTCCATCATTTCACAAAAAATCAAAATGCGACGAGCACTAGCTGCACTTTTTCCCTCAGAGGCCGTTGCGACCAGCTGGCGCTATCTGCCGTTGAGAGGAATTTCGTGTAGGTTCATGAATGTCTCTTAACTCACCTTTAATCAAGGATACATAATTCGTTTGTGCGAGTAACTAAAGATCCACACATTTTGAACTCATCTCGAAAGAGTCCGTCTAGAGTTATATTTCTCTGCTGTGTTATCTTTCTAGATTTGGTGAACATTTTCAGGTACTCATATGTAAAAGAAACGATTCTCTGGAAACAATACATTAAAATAGTATTGCAGTAGAAAAGTACAGTAACAAGCTGGATGTTTGATTCAATGTATGATAGAACAGTCACATTTATTTACAGTACGTGATTGTATAATTCACTACATCCTCTTTTGAGTTAATATTCATGAGTGCTAAAAATAAAAGAATGGAAGCTTTCGCAGCAAAATTCTTTTTATAAGGAAATGAACTTATTAACAGATTCAGAGATTATCTGCTCAATATTTTCTGAAAGTCGTTAATTAATGTCGAGCTTATCTTATCTTCAGGAGCCACTAATTTGGGAAAAATGTTGCAGATTTCCAAAACCTGAAAGAGAATGCATTCAAATTACCATGAGTTCATTAACTATTATCTAAAACTCTTCAGTACTATGATAGTAGTACACAGTGGCGTAACTAAGTATTCAAAGGCCCTGGTGCAAAAAAAAGAAGAAAAAACACCGAGGGCCCTATCTTGGTTGGTCTTTATCTAGTAAGAGAGTAAAAAATGAAATGGTATTTTAAATGTAAAAAGCTACTTTAAGGTATCCGACAACGTTCGGAACCGTGATTTTGCAAAAGCGTATAAATGGATAATGACTCATGAACTGAAGTTACTCAAACATATTTAATTATTTTTTATTCAACTAACTATATTTAATTGTCACGCTTTTCTATTTCATGTAAAATATCTGACAACAGATTTTTTTTTTGTTTATTCGCTAAATGTTTTTATTCGATATATGTGTGAAATGAATCATGGTATAAAGTTAGGTATGCTAAAACTTTGTTCTTGTTAAAAATTCTTAATGTTAAAATTATTATTTTGTCTAAATTTTATTTTTACTGGTCTATTCGATATATCATTAACAACTGTGTTCTTAAATTCATTAGAATAACTTGAATCTTGATTTAAAATATACAGTCCGCTAATTCAATTTAAATTAGAATCTATATCCACAATTGTATCTACAATGGACCACAAAAGTCTTCGTACACTTGCAGTTTTCTGTAAAATTGATGGTTTTCGACCAATAAAATTTAATAGATCGGAATTGTAATTTTTTAATAATATCTGCAATTTGTTCTAAATGGAATACCATAATGATTTTCTAAAACAAAGTATAACTTTTCAAAAAATTAATAATCAAACACTACTAAAAATTTACGCCACAAAAGTCTTTGTACACTTAAGAAAAATCTGAACATAGCATTAAATATTGTATTTATTTCTTAATTTAGCATTTAATATCTTTTAGCGTTCAAATAACTTTTAACAATTTAGATTTCATCAGCTTTTTGTAATTAATGCATCTGTGTTCCTCCATTCTTCTGATTATTTTTTTTATTTAACATTTTGTTTTTAAATGTTATGTATTCAAATTCTTACCAAATGTGTTTTACAGGGCTTAAATCAGGTGATTTAGGAGGTACTTGCAGAATTTGGGGACAATTATAGCGATATTATCGGCGTACATTGAGAGCAGTATGTTTGGCGTAATTATCTTGTAAAAAATGAAATCGCATCTCCTATATCTAAATTTTGGGGAATAGTTTCAAATTGTTCTTTAAGATATTTAAACAAAACTCATGATTCAGAATACCATAAAAGAGTACCAAATTACCTAATCCTGAAGCCGATTTACAGCCCCACGCAAGAACTCCATCTCCGTGCTGAAGCATGTAAAGGGTGTTTTTTTTAGAGGTATAGAACTTTAAATTGCAATAAAACAACGATGTATTATTCGATTGACATGAATTTTTTTTTATTCGAAAGATAATCTTGTGGCCTTACATTTTAAATATGATTTCTGGCATAGGACTGCCACGGCTGGCTCGGATGTAGTCCAATCTGGACGTCCAATTTTCGATGACTTTTTCCAACATTTGTGGCCGTCTATCGGCAATACCATGGCGAATGTTGTCTTCCAAATGGTCAAGCGTTTGTGGCTTATCCGCATAGACCAATGACTTTACATAGCCCCACAGAAAATAGTCTAGCGGCGTTAAATCACAAGATCTTGGAGGCCAATTCACAGGTCCAAAACGTGAAATTAGGCGGTCACCAAACGTGTCTTTCAACAAATCGATTGTGGCACGAGCTCTGTGACATGTTGCGCCGTCTTGTTGGAACCACAGTTCCTGGACATCATTATTGTTCAATTCAGGAATGAAAAAGTTAGTAATCATGGCTCTATACCGATCACCATTGACTGTAACGTTGTGACCTTCATCGTTTTTGAAGAAGGATACCACCAGCCCATAAAGCGCACCAAACAGTCAGTTTTTCTGGATGTAACGGTGTTTCGACATACACTTGTGGATTAGCTTCACTCCAAATGCGGCAGTTTTGTTTGTTGACGTAGCCATTCAACCAGAAGTGCGCTTCATCGCTAAACAAAATTCGCTTATGAAAATCGGGAACAACGGCAATCTCGTTTTGGGCCCATTCGACGAATCTACGCCTTGCTTGATGATCGTTTTGATGAATTGCCAAACCAAACTGAGACTAAATCACTTGACAGCTGTTAAATCGGTCGCCATCTTGGAAAGTAATGCCAACTTAAACTTCTATACCTGGAAAAAAAACACTCTTTACTTATGAAGGTGTTCCTTTTCGAACTAAATTCTTGGGATTAAGTTTCTTGTTTTTTCTTCTACAAACTATTATACGCCCCTCGGAACCAAAAATTTTGAACTTTCTGTCATCCCAATCAATTTGCTGTCAATGTGTTGAATTTTCTGAAACTTAATCCCAAGATTCGAGTTGGAACAGAGGAGCATGAAGGTGAAGGTGCTCTTGTGTGTGCGTGGAGATGTAAATCGGCTTCAAAATTAAGTAATTTGGCATTTTTTATGGTATTCTGAATAATGAGCTCTATATTTAAATTTTTTAAGGATCAATTTCAAATTATCCGCCAAAATTTGGATATTGGAGACATAATTTTTTAACAAGATAATGGCACCAAGCGTACTGTGCTCAATGTCCACCGGTGGTGTCTCTATAACTGTCTCCAAATTTTGAAAACTCCTCTTAAATCAAATGATGTAAGCCTAGTAGAAAATATTTGCTGCTAATATGATTTTAAAAAAAGAAAACATGACATGCAAAAACAAAATTTGAAATAAATGTAGAAATTACAAAAAACTGATGAAATGTATACCAAGACGATTGAAAGTTGTTGTGGACGGTAAAAGGTATCTTACTAATTACTACATTAAGAAACAAATACAATATTTAAAGCTATGTTGAGAATTTTTTTAAAGTGTACTAAGACTTTTCTGTAGCGTAGTTTTGTTGTTGTTTTTTTATTATTAATTTTTTAAAGTAATAGCTATATACTATGTTTTAAAAAAAATGATTATAGTTTTCTAATAAGATCAAGTTGCAGATATTACGAAAGAAATAACAATTTCGATATATTTATTTTTATTATTCGAAACCATTAAATTTTATAGAAAACTGCAAATGTGCGAACACTTTTGTTCGTACACTTGCACACTGTATGTATTTTTGAACTGTGAATAATTGAAAATTTTGTTACCCTGAGTAAATGTAGACCCCTGTACCCGTATTTACCTGCGATGAGTTTTCATTTTTCTCTAGCCTTTCAAAAAATTTATTTTTCACTCTTAATTAAAGTACAACTGCGTAAAATAACAATTAAATATTTTACTGAAAAATATAACAGTACTTCTAAGGCAAGGTTTTCACATTATAGTTGACTAGAAACATTAACAAACGGAAAAAAAAGTACTTCTCCACTTCGCCGGTGCAGGCAATAAATTCTTCAAAAATGATACAACCGACGCAAAGAGGAATATCTTGCTGTAGTAACCTTTCACTTCTACACTTTCAAAACAAGTCGCGGTATTTTCTTATCAGTAACGACTTTTTCATAATATATAAAAAATAAATGAAAACCAATGAACACTAATATTTATTAATATTTTTATGTGTATGTTGTCTCCAATAACACCAACTTGGAGAGATTTGCGCCTGCGAAATGGGAAAGTACCAAAAAATGTTAGGTTTAAGTTTCATTAATTCCGTCGCCCTATTTCTGATACACTCAAAAATCCTCATATTAGAGATGACGATCTGAGATCGATTAATCGAAAAATCGAATTCTCGAGGGGGGAAATCGATTTTTTTAAATCGATATGTAACACTGAATCGATATTTTGTCTTTGAAAATTGACATTCGATTTTTTTCTGTTTTGGTAAAAAAAACCATAAAGTTATTTATAATTAGTTGAATATACTATCTTTAAAACCCGTAATATTACGGTGTTGGCGGTTAAAGAGTTAGTTACTCAAAAACTCGTGAGACGTCTGTGTGTTTAGTTTCCTTCGCCTCTCTTTAATAAATAAAAAAAAAATAGGCTTGTAATCTTAGACTTTTTGTATTTGTTGGTATTGCGTCATTTGCTTATGCCTTGATTGACTGACTATCGTGATATACTGTGACTAGCGAAATAAATATTTATTTTTATGTAGTGTTTTTGTTACGGGGAATATATATATATATATATAATAAGTAATTGATGATAAGTAAATCGCTTCTTATTTTTTACTTTGATGCTATTATTTTGAGTTTGTTTTGTTAGTTGCTATTGATAAATCTAACTATGTCTGTAAGACATTTAAATTAGTTTACATACAAATAATTACTTATGAGCCGGCAGCATTGCAATTGATGAGTGGAACCGCGCGCTTGAATCCCAGTAGACTTGACAGACTGTTGTTTTTAAAATGCTTAGATCTTAAGCATTGGGAACTATAAGCTATACTAAACTTTTCTAAACTTCTAATGTAACAAATACATTTAGAAAATAAATGTCTTCTTTTATACCTGATACTTTGATATGGTAATAAAAATAATTATAATTGTCGAATTCCCTGAACTAAAGAATTCCCTGATTTTACTGAAGAGGGATCGTTTATTATGGTATCTTTCTTATTTTTCATAAAAGGGATTTATATTTACGTTGTATATGCAGACTTGAAATAAAATCGATTTTTTAGAAATCGATCTTTTAGACCACGATTTTTTTGTGAATTGATTCATCAGGTTACGATTCGAATCGATTTAAGAATCGATCTTTTTCGGAAAGAATCGCCATCGCTACCTCATATTGCAGTAAATGTATCTTACTCAATACTTGAGATAACTCTCCAATTGTATATTCATATCACTCCAACGTGGGAAAGAGATTACAGATTTGTATATATATATATATATATATATATATATTGGTTTCAAAAACGTTAAATGGAAGTCGAACTAAAATATTTTGTGTGCTAAAGATAAAAATCCACCATTTTCTTCTGAAAACTGAAATTTTCTGCATAGTCAGATTTTTCATATTTAAAATTATTTTAGGTACGATGAAATTTTTGAAAAATTCGTCATTGTAAAATTTTTTTTATCCCAAATGAATATCAAGCATATCAATGCAATGTTTTAAATATCAAGAATAACGATAAAAATGGCGTTTCTTACGGTGGAAAGCAAACAAGGCAAATTTTTCCTGAAATTGCCTCTGTTCAAATGAAGGACCACTAAAATACCTTCAGCGAGCGATACCAGTGGGCCACGGGTTGAAGACCCCTACTTTAAAAGAAAGTCTTTGAAATAATGTTAATAACACGAAACATCCCCTCCCCCACACTTATTGCATTGAAATTGAATCTTGTTTCTAAATTTTATATAATTTATGTTGCAATATACACATAATGTTTACTTCATATTTGGCTTTTAGAATTGGATTTTATTGCTTAATGTTGAGTAATAGGTTCAAGTCTTATTTTCTTCTAAATATTATGAAATAATGAAATATGGGAGACCGATTAAATCTAATTTCCTTCAGGATTTGTGTCATGTATGAATTTTGCACAATGAGATATCAACTAATTGTTGCCGATGGAGATAGAATTTTTGATCCATGGATAAGTGGCAACGTAGGTATTCTTTTTCTTAATTTTTACAACTCTGAATAAAAAGCATGTGTTTTTTAACAGAAATATATAATTATTCTAATGGAAAATGGAAAATCTTTTACATGAATCCAACAAGAGCTGTGGTATCGAGATAAATCACTACCAATTAGGGTATCACAGCTCCAATATCTGTTTATGAATTCATTTTGTATTTTTGGAACGTTATGCGAAACACACAAGGATATAAAAGTGCAACCGGTACTTTTCAGGTTCTGCTACTAATCCTCTTTGAGGAATCTATTCTTTAGCTGTGATTTTAGTTTAAAAACTGCTTTCCGTAGAGATGACTTAATTTTATGCAAATGTAAATACTGTTTAAACCCTTACGTTGGGTATGTGAGGCTAATGGTTAATCGTTAAACGTGAAATCTGTGAATAAGAGAAGGTGAATTGCGACTGTGCGAGATCACGCGTCATGAAGTTAATATTCGTAGTAGAATCGACCAGGAGTTGTGGAAGCAAATATCATTGGAGCTGACCGAGCTATCGGGGTTCGAGAAGGATAATTACAAGTTTCTCCGACTGAAGCTAACTGATTTTCGATAACTTTACGTGTTAGTTAAAGTGTTAGGATTTCAGATTGCTCCCAGTGTTAAGCCATTAAGTTGCATATTTTCACAAAGTGTTAAAGATAGAATAAAAGTAGCTATTTTTAAGATAATGTTTGCTTCTTCCTCAAACCGTTCTTACACCTGCAACCTTCGGGCCGCGACAAAAGTAAACTTAAATTTTATAGCAATCATATTCTTCTAAGAATATTTTCTATCATATATCTTTATGGGTATTATCACAAAGGAGCGTGAGACTGTTTTGATTTTAGTTAGAGCATTAGAAGCCTCATAAGGGCTGTTGTGAACATACCTCGCAATTTTGAATAATGCTCGAGCATATATATATATATATATATATATATATATATATATATATATATATATATATATATATATATATATATATATATATATATATATATACATATATATATACATATATATACATATATATGTATATATATATATATATACATATATATGTATATATATACATATATATATACATATATATATACATATATATATACATATATATATACATATATATATATATATATATATATATATATATATATATATATATATATATATGTGTGTGTGTGTGTGTGTGTGTGGCAGCCAAAGCCAAGCAGTCTTCGCGCGCAGGCGCAGCTAACTAAAACACGAACTGAAACTGTGGAAACTTTTGAACTAGTGAAAGTAGAACCAAAACTTTTAAGAGAGGAAAAAGGAGAACGAGAGAGGAGCGCGAGCAGGCATTACCATCTGCATATCATCGTCAAACTTATCTGTTAAAATAGCTACCTTTTTAATTAATTTTTGTTTAATGTTAAATAAAATAGAAGAAAGACAAACGTCTTGGACCCCTTGTTGTCTCCCACAAATTATGGGGGCTCGGCCGCGATCGATAAAATTTCGATTTTGAACCAAAGTCTGGACAATGAACAAAAGCGTCCGTGAAGGAGATGCTCCGCCATTTTTTGGAAACTTCGTTCAACCTGTGTAGAGGTTTGAACTCAGCATGAATACTCCGCCTGTGTAGAGGCCGGGATTGAAAAAAATTTCGATTTTGATCAAAGTTTGGAACGTGAACAAAAGCCGTCCGTGGAGGAGACGCGCCGCCATTTTTCGGAAACTTCGTTCCGCCTGTGTAGAGGTTGGAACCCATCGACGAAAATTCCGCCTGTGTAGAGGTTGGAACCACTCACATATAACCTGCGAAGAGGTGTCAATTCGAACAATTTCAACTATATTACCTGCGAAGAGGTGAAATCACACACACACACACACACACACACAGTGGAATCGAAGCTTTTCTTCAATTATTGGATACATCGTACGTGCGAGCAACAAGGGAGCTAGAAAAAAAAGGAAGGATCTTTCCATATTTTTTCTAAAATGTATAAAAACGCTCTTAAAGAGCATCTAATAAGAGTTGTTGAGGATCTAGACGGTACTGTGGAGAGTACGGACACTATTGCTAAACTAAAGACTAAAATTGAGAACAGTAGTACATTTGAAAGTGATCCAGATTTCGTTAAAACTTTAATTAAAAACTGTATAGATGAGAGAGTATCGCGAAACGAAAGAGAGGTAACTTTAGAAAAACAGAAAATTGAGCTCGCGAAACTTCAGTTAGCAAAATTAGAAAAAGAAATCGAACTTCAAACGGCTAAAAATAAAGCATTAAGTTTAAATCCTGCAGTTAAAGTCGAAGAAAAACAGTTCGAAACTAACATAGAAAATATGATAAACAGTATTAGGACTTTATCTCTTCCTGTTCCCACCAGATCTGAAAATTTTAATCTGTTCTTCCAATCATTAGAACGCGCATTTTTAACCAAGAAAATAAATGACGAATATAAATCTGAAATTTTAATAAATCTTCTGTGCGAAAGAGCTCATAATGTCTTATTGTATATTAAAGAAGAGGAATTAAATGACTATGAAAAACTAAAATCTATAGTACTCAGAGAATTCCAATTAACCCCTCGCGAGTGTTTAAACTCATTTAAAAATGCTGTAAAATCATCAGGCGAGACATACATCCAATTTGCTGCAAGATTGACGGCAAACTTCCAATATTATTGTTCGTTAAGAAAAGTTAATTCCTTTGAATCTCTATGTGATCTTATAATTTCTGATAAATTATTTGAAACTTTAAAAAAGGAAACCGCAACTCATATTGGCATTCGAGAAGCAGAAGATTGGTTTAGGCCTATTGATTTAGCTAAAGAGTGCGATATTTATATTTCATCTAGAAGCGGATCACATAAAGAAATTCCTATTACTTATGGATATACCCAAGACCCCTTTAAAAATAGATCACAAAACTTTAAACCAAAGATTAAAGAGAACTATCCCCAATATCTTGAAAGAGAAAATAAAAATTGCTTTATATGCGGTGATTCATCTCATTGCGCAAGAGACTGTGAGAAGCGTTTTAAGCCTAAAGAATCCCACATCCATAATAGAATAAACGTGAATACTTTGAAAATCGAGAGCGAAAAACAAAATAGCGTTGAATTCGCAAATCTTCAATACGTAAACATTTTTGTGGAAAATCAGCCCGTAACAGCCTTGATCGATTCAGGTTGCCAGATCCCAGTTTTAAATTCCTCACTAATTAGAGTGCAAACACCTTCCGAAGAAATAATAACATTAAGTTCATGTTTTGGCGAACAGCGAATGGTAGAAGTTAAACCGATAAATCTTTCTCTTAATCAACACTCTCCCGGTCTAAGTGTTCGAACGGCAATATCACCGACCTTTACCGAAGAAATTATTATACATCCCAGTGTATATTCTGAAATAAAGAAACTAGGCCACGCAAAGAGCGATGTTTTATTGAATGAAAGTGAATCCTCTTTGAGTGCAGATTTAGGTGCTTATGCTTATCCTAGTGCTGTTTCTTTTTCAAATGTTTCTTTTTCAAATGTTTCTTTTTCAAATGTGATAGAAAACTCTAGTTGTGATTTGTCACATGTTAAAAACTTTAATACTAGAAATGATTTGAGTTCTCTAATTAAGGATTATAAATGTAATAAAATTAAGAGTACTAAGTTAAAATTGAGTATTATAAGAGAAAAATGTTCTGATATAGTATTGTGTAAGAAAGTAAATGGTGCCATGAAAACGAGTTCCGTGAACTTCTACGCCCCTTCACCTATGGAGAGTAAGCATCGTCGGTTTACAATGCTCCGGAAAATCTTCCAGCCCTGGCAGTGGAAACGGAGGAAAAAGAGAAATCGTTTTGAACAGACGTCCAGAACTCTACAGAGGAAAATATCGATGCGTTCAACCAAAGATCAACTTGTTAAAAAAGACGTTCTTATGCCTGTGAAACACAATGTTTTCCTGTGGAACCTTCCGGATGTCGAAGAGATGCCTTCACATGATGGAGAAACTGTCTAGTTCAGAAAAATTATGATATGTTAAATCTCTATGTATTTGTCGTATAGTCCTTGTCTGTTCCGTCTTTTTTGTATGTTTCAGATTCTCCTCTGGTATCCATGGAAAGGAAAAAAGGAATACGTACCGCTGCGGACAGCATGCAGTCAGGCTGGCCGATTGTGGCAGCCAAAGCCAAGCAGTCTTCGCGCGCAGGCGCAGCTAACTAAAACACGAACTGAAACTGTTGAAACTTTTGAACTAGTGAAAGTAGAACCAAAACTTTTAAGAGAGGAAAAAGGAGAACGAGAGAGGTGCGCGAGCAGGCGTTACCTTCTGCATATCATCGTCAAACTTATCTGTTAAAATAGCTACCTTTTTAATTAATTTTTGTTTAATGTTAAATAAAATAGAAGAAAGACAAACGTCTTGGACCCCTTGTTGTCTCACACACACACACACACACACACACACACACACACACACACACACACACACACACACACACACACACACACACACACACACACACACACACACACACACACACACACACACACACACACACACACACACACACACACACACACACACACACACACACACACACACACGCACACACACACACACACACACACACACACACACACACACACACACACATATATATATATATATATATATATATATATATATATATATATATATATATGACATACCCTTTTTCTCAATTTCCTTTTCCACACGCCAGTGTGAAATTACGTAACACAATTTTCCACTTTAATCTCATTTGTCCAGATCACGCCCTTTGGTAGAAGTAAGAGTTGAATCCATCACTGGCATGCGACATAGCTGTCCCACAGATCTAGTTCTTTTCGAAGCTGATATCATGCCCTTGGATCTGAGAAGAAAATTACTGCTTTCAAAGTACTTTTGTAAACTTTACAGTTACGGAGATTATAACTGCACATCTGCATATCTCATATCCTGGACAAACAGACACAGACTAAAAAGAGACAGTCCTTTCTCTCGAATGCAAGCGATGGAGCTATTAGATCAGGACATTGAAGAACATTTTTTGAAGAACATATTTAACCCTCAGGAGGGATTGCCTAGAGTCCATTTTAAACCAGAAATGGGAGCTCATATTTCAAAAATCAAGATCCACCTGAATATTTACGTCAATTAGCATTGGAGATTATTAACAAAATTCCAGCTACTGCAATGCAAATTTATACCGACGGTAGCAAAGACGAACAAAACTCATGTGGCAGTGGCATCTTTATAAAGGCTCCTAATTGTTCTCATAATATCAAAATTAGAATTCAGACTTTTTGTTCTGTTTTTAGA